>OX387183.1:45708872-46927622 GCA_947561395.2 Buxus sempervirens
TTATGCCAAGTTACAAACAATAGCCATACCAGAAAATCTTGCCAATGTACCAAAAAAATAAAAAAAGGGAACACCAATTGCAACTTTGAAGATCTCTTGAGAGTTCAAGCACAAAGATCAAATGCTATATTATATATATATATATATATAGCATTTTTTTTTTCCATTTTATTGCTCGTAGGGAGTATGGTTCTTTCTCCTTTTAATTTTTTAATAAAATTCTTCATAAAAGGTTTGAAGTCTATAATCTAACTGGCTTAACAGTAATGCAGAAAGAAAAATGGAAAAAGTAAAACCCTTAAAATAAATCAAATGTCCATCATTGGAAGTATAACCACTAAGAAAGGCTTCATTGAAAGCAATAAAGGAAAAGGTAAAGATGGTAATTCAAGGATAACATCAACAGGTAATAGTCACAATGAATTCCATGAGAGTGGAGGGCTCACTATATCAATTCCAATGGAAAGCCAAAAAAAAATTTTTTTATTAAAGAAAAATGCTATTAAGAAAAATATAAACTAAAGCAATGAACAGAGACTGTAGATATTGAAGGGCACAACAATTGCAGAGTTAATGAAGTAACAAAAGGAAGTAAATACATCTAACATGTAAAGCTTCATTACTTGACAAGAAAGGCAGAAATATTTACCTGCAAATCCAAAATATTGTAAGGATTCCCCATATTATCATAGGCTCATGGCATGTCAGGGGCATACCTATACTCTCCATAAACAATAAACCTAGTCTTTACCTTGTTTTCTAGTTATCCCATTATCCTTCCATGGCTACTTCCTTGCCACCTGTGCGCGGTGAAATTGCACGGCGGGGCGCACGTGTCGTGTGCGTGCCTCTTAAAAACTAAATATTAGAGTCGACATCACCTAACGAGGTGTAGGCGGACACCTAGGTGCCTAAATTTGTCTATTTTGGTCTGCGGCTTGAGATTTTAGCTAAGTGATCTGTTACGGTTCAGGGAAGTCCGAAACACATCGGTCTACCCCACTGGTTTAGCAGGTCCCTTTGGGTCACCCTAGTTTAAGTCAACTATACTCACCCTGTCCTAATCCAGCATGTATCAGATTAAGTCTAGTAGGGACCTTTACAGGTGTAAGTCCCTTTTATTCATTTTTATCTTTTTAGCCATTTAAGTGAAGTGGGTCGGATATGGGCCCCGTTGGAAGGCCCATTGGTTACCGGGTTGGGTTTTAATCAAACCCAAGTCCCATTAAGGTTATTGGGTAACCCATAGTGGATCTAGTTATTGGGTTTTAGATTGATTAAATAAGCTAATTAGCTAAGTGGGTTAAAAGTTTTTAAGGTCCAATGGGTTTTAGGTTGGCCCATGGACAATTTACCAAATGGCCCTTTGGTCCACTATTTAAATGGGCCTTGGTTGGACCGGGATAGATGTGGGCCCCGTTGGAAGGCCCACAAGGTTTCATTGGGCCCAAGTGGGGCCCACGTCGCTAAAGATGGGCTGGGATTAACCCAAAGCCCTATTGGTTCAGTTTAATTATTATCGGGTCAACCTGAGCAGGTTGGGTCTATTAAAAAAAAATTTAGCATTAAAAGAGACCGACCAAAAATCCCCAGATGGCCAAGCCAGCCATTGGGTTCAAATTGCACATCCCCAAGGACAATTCGCGACCTACTATAGGTGTCTGAATGGGATTGATATGACTATGCTAATCCATTGGCACGTTCCCTCTATCAATCATCGAACAAATACAATGAATAATAAAACAAAATCAATCACACATGAGAATAGTGGTATGAGGTTTCTGAATCAACACATGAAGCATGTAAGAAATCGAACATGTTTTGTAAAGTAGGTTAAAGACACACAGAGGAAAGCATGTAAGAAATCAAACGTGCTTTGTGAAATGAATTGATGATTTCCGAAATAACCTTTGTTTTTTAAAAACATGTATATGGTTGAGTAAAAGATATTTTGAACAAGCATGTGTTAACTAAACGTACATGTACAAAAATAATTTGAAAATGAATATAATCGTGTGTGCATTTGTTAAGTGTGTGTGTGTAATGCTTTGTTTTCTTTTAAAAAAAAACTACCTAGAATAATAAACGGAAAGATTTAAGTGGATGCATAAGAATCTACTCTTACACATACAACCGATTGAACCATGCAAACACAAAGGAGATTCATAGCTACTTACTGAAAATGAAAGGAGAGAGGGGAGGGAAATCAGGGTTACAGCGGATATTTATAGGGGGCATACCCCCTTTTATTACCACAGAATAAATCCACCTGAGAAACCTTGGTCTGAAGAAGGCATTTAAATAAAACTTTTTGCTTTGTACTCCTCCCATCTCTTCGTATAGGAGACACCCCACCCACCCACACACACACCCCCCACCCCACCCACCCACACACACACCCCCCCCCCCCCCCCCCCCCCCCCCCCCCTTCTCTCATCATGGGGATCTCATTTGCATGTGAAGGAAAACAAACAGGTTAGATAAAATAGTAAGACTAAGGTTTAAAGTGATCAAGAAAAGAAAATACATTCAAACGAATTTCATTTCCATATATGTTGTATAAGACACAACATTATTCCTCACCTTAATATTACCTTGTCTATTTGAATAGGTGATGACCTCCAAGTGGGTGGACAGCAGTGAAAAGGTCTCCCTTTGTCTTCAAATCTCTTCCTCTAGCCTGCTTTGAGTGTGTTGAAAAGTAGAGGATGAAAAGGGGAGAGATTAGAAGGGTGAAAGGGTCATTTTTGGGGAGATTTGGTGGCTTGGGTATGAGAAAGATGATGCGGGTGTTTGCTGGTTCACAAGACAAAGTGGGGGACGACAAGGGGGAGTCAAAACCTTGGAAGAGAAGTTGAAGAAATGGGTATGGCCGAATCCCTAAAAAATGAGAGGCCATGAACTTTTTTATCCCATATGACTAAAATTTGAATATTTTCGCATGATCCCTTTTTTAAAAATATTTCATATTCTCATCCGGCCAGCTCATGGGACAGTAAATACCCCATGTGCTCTTATCCTGCTTTCTTATTTTATTTGTTTGATTTTTATGCTTTTAATATTATTTTATTCTTTGATTTTTATTTTTTTTTGTTTAAACACACATGTGCTTTTGGCTTTTTATTTTCTTTTTCATTTAATTTAAATGTTTTAATTAGATATTTTATAAAAATATTATTATTTAATTCAATATCTCTTCTTTTATTATTCTTTCTTTATTCTTTGCCACGTGTGCAGATTTTCCAGAACTTTGACTACCCATAATTTTCTCATCTGGAGTCCGATTTTAGTAAACTTAGTAACATTGGAATCAGGTTGAGACCCTCTATCCACTGAGCTAGAGTTTAGCAGAAAATTCGGGCTTTTAGCAGAAGTGGAAAACTGCTACCTTGGACCCGGTTTTGCTCATATTTCTTTATTCGGGACCCTGATTCCAGCAAACTCAATTGCGTTGGAATCATGTCGAGATGCTCTTTCTGCTGGTATAAAATTGAGCAGCTAATTTTGTAAAACCCCAGTTTTTAGTAGGAATTTAATTAAAAGATTAATTATTAGATTTAATTAAATTAATTTGTGTGGAGATTTTGGTCATTAGGTGGCAAAGAAATAAGTAGAATTTTATTAAGTAAGTGAATACGAAATTTAAAATTTATAGTGATTAGAAATTTAACAAATAAATATTTTATGTTAACCTCAACTTTAGGGAGGGGTAAATATGAGATTGCGATGGTTAAGTTAAGGCGAGTAATAAATCTATTAGGTTAAGGGAAGAGGGTTTCGAGACCTATAAATAGATTATTAGGTTAGAATTTCGGGGGGAGGGAAAAAGAAACCAGAGGCCATGTATTTAGATTGGCCACTGCCTGGTACCTGAGGGCATCGACCGATAAGCTTTGATCTCCGGAGGAGTCTATCAAAAGGGTTGGAAGCTACAAGAAAATCCTCTATTTAGTGAGTAGCATCGTTTTGATTTATAGTTGGTTTTGATCTCTAAGATTTGTCGAAAGCATGGTTTCTGAATAAGATATTTTCGAGCGTGAGTTATTCGATGGATTTAGAGTCGTGATTATAAAGTTGTTTAGATTAAATCCGAATCATGTTTAAAAGTGTTTTGGTAATGGTAGAAGCATAGAAAGTGGTTACAGAGGTCAAAAATACGGTCAATCATGGAGTTTTGAGATTAACAGAGAGTCGCGAATCGGAGGTAGTGTCCGCTGACTTGGCGCCTACCTAGTGCCAATTGGTAGAGTCAGCGCAAGATATGTTTTGTTGTTCTCGCCAAGTTCGTGCTCAGCTCACGCCAACAGCGCGCGAAGTGTTTTTTGTATCGCCGAGTTTGCGCTTATTTCGCGCCAAGTATTTGTAGTTAACGCGAGAGGCATTTGGGGTTACCGCTGAGTCCACGCCGACCTCGCGCCAAGCGCCAAAGGTTAGCGCACCCACTAAAATCTATCGAAAGTTGGTTCTGACCAATCCAAGCCAATTTTTAATACTTTGAAACTTCAACCTCTTACCCAAAGACTAGATTAGGATATTAGAAATATTATATCTGTTCAAAACAATGGGGAGAGCCTTAAATCAAATTCTGGGTATTTCTATAATTGTCCGAAGTGGGAATTGAAGGAATCGGGGTAGGTTATTGGTTGTTCATGACACTATAAGATAATGAGTTAGTCTTCTTTATGTATTATATTTGTTATCTGATTATGAATATGTTTAATCTGGATTTGTTTGATATCAAATGGCTGAATAGTATTGTAAATTTTCTTATGTGAGTAAAAGGATTTTACTGCTAATGAGGTTTGTTTGTTTTGGGGTTGGGATACCTACTAAAATTACATGAGTTTCTATTCTGGTTGGAATGACTTGTGATGAGTGTATTGGGATACACATGATGGAAATCGGTGTGGGTTTATTGTTTTGCAAATACTGAGTTTTATGCGATGGTTTTCTGTTTTGGTTTAGCTAGTCCTGGATCCAGAGTTTAAGCTTAATAATGTGATGTATTTGTTTTATTGGGGGTAATGGCATGGCCATGGAGTGTTGCCACGACCGGTGTAGAGCAGCCAAAAACCCTGAGTAGGCCTGTTGTGAATGCCGAAACTCTAGGAGTTGATTTTTAAGAAACTCAAGGAGTTGATTTCTAAAGTTTTTGGAAGTTGAATTAATTTTCACTTTGATCTCTTTTTAGCCGCTATCGGGGGGCAAGGGGAGAGTCCCTGTTTTTAGTTCCAGAAACTGCAAGAGTTGATTTCTGAAATTTTTTGGGAATTTGCAAGAATTTAATTTTCACTTTGATCTCTTTTTAGCCGCTATCTGGGGGCAAGGGGAGAGTCCCTGTTTTTGGGGGTAGTCCCGGTTTGGGGAGAAGTCCCGGTTTAGGAAAAAGTCCCTGCTTGGGGAGAAGTCCCGGCTTGGGGAGAAGTCCCGGTTTTTTGGAACCACCAAATGATTTCCTCTAGTTGCAGAAGCACAAAATGGCCCTGACTGAAATTTGAGATTAGCAATTGGGATTTTGCCATATTTGGTCTTTATTTGGATTTGAAATTTCTTCTTTCTTCTTTTCATCATTTTTTCTTTGTACTTTCAACTTGGGCTGCTGGTCCCTAGTAAGGGTCAGTCTTGACTTTTTATTTTGGGCTTGGTCACAGCCAATTTATTTCATGATTTTTCTTATTAAGCTGAAGCTGAGTGAGGCACAGGGAATTGGAGCCAGTCCGATGTAGCTTTGATCTTTGGAAATTTTTTGCATTATTTCTTTTGAAAATGATTTGATAAAAAAGCTTGTGCAAATGATTTTGAAGTGTGTGCACTCAATGCATGAAGATGCTTGCACAGAATTTAAGCCAAGGCCAACTGATATTACCATTCAGAAATCCAATATCAAGAAATGAATATAAAAGGTACACCAAAAAGGGTGTGTGCACAATCCTAAACAAAAGGTTGGTGCCTCGCGGGGCACGACCTCTAGACACACTTGTGTATGGAAACACCTCTGAGTCCCGGTCTGATTTTATTTCATCTGTTCTCTCATCTGCCATTGATTTCAAGTATCGAACCAAAAGAACTTACAATTTGCCAACTAGGGCAAAAATTACATGATATTCACACAAAAAAATCTGCAAAGGATTCATCCTTGAGGCTGTTGGGAGCCAAAAGGAAGGGTACAAATTTGCTTCAAGGCGGATCGGCCAAATTCCAAAATCTAGGGTTTTGTGCCCTTGCTCTGATCTGGCATGCTTTCATCTGATTGTCTGATCTGGCCGGCTTTCATCTGCTCAAAAGGCCGACCAGGACTCAGGGTGCTTCCAGCGGACTCAAGTGGGTCGAGGCCCACAGCTATCCGGACTCCATGCATGGATCTGGGGTGGTTCCCCTAATCAAAATTTGGTTAGCTTCCTAAATTAGGGCTAAGGCAGCTCATAATCTAGGGTTTACTCCATTTGATGCAAAAAGCGGGGGTTGCTGCCCCGGATGGACTCTTGGGTTTTAATTTGATTTTTCCCTTCTTATTTCATCATTCACAAAACCTCACAATCCCAAAACGCAGTTCATTCAGAAGCGTTAGGTGGGGAAGGATACCCAGCCCGAGACATAAGCCTACAAGGGTCTGGACCAGTACTGGATCCTCGCGTGCCACGGCAAGAAACCTGTGGTGCTAATGGACTCCAAAAAACTGGGGGGATGGGTTTACCTTGCTTTCCCCAGCAAGCCACGGGAGCGTAGGTGCTAATATCATCCCAAGAGTCAGTTCATAGGAATCAGAAGGGTAGGCTACTAGAGAGATCTAGGTTTTGGAAAAGAAGATGCAATATCCGCTCTCATTCATTCAGGGTCGGATCATTCACGCAGTCCCCCTCGTGCGTGTCACCCCACGCAGTTTATCACAAAACTAGAAAAGAAATCCATCCACGGTGTGGTGGTGTGCCCGTGTGTGCAGTTGGGCTGAGTGCTGTGTCTAATCGGGTGAGATTTGACTGGATTTTGTTGATAAAGGAATTTTTACCGTCTCGTATAGTAAGGTGCAGAATTGGCACGCAATACGAGGTATGGGAAAGTCCCCAGGTAAGTGGAGGGTCACATGGGAGAGTTTAAATTCCCCTTTCCTTAGGCAATTATCTCGTCCTTGTGACAGGACTCCCCAGAATACGTAGTTGCGTGTATTCCACGCCTTACTAAGCAATGAAGTAAAAAATCCTAAAAACCAACCTAATCCCTCTTGGATTGACTCATTCTAACCAGGGGTTCTATTGGGCTGAGAAGTCCCCAGTGGAGTCGCCAGGCTGTGCGCACCTGATTTCGGTCGCACGACGAGGCGCATGCAAAATGATGCATGCCTCGGGATTTGTTTGGAGTCGCCACTGCCTGATGGGGTGCAGGCAGACACCTGGGTGCCTAAGTTCTTCTATTAAAGCTTGGTCTGCGGCTTGAGATTCTAAGTAGGTTCTCGGTTGCGGTCTGGGGAAGTTCGTAGACACTCCAGGCCACCCCGTCGAATGACGGGTCCCATAGATTTCCTAGTTTGAGTCAACTTTGGTCTCTCACTCACCCGATTCCTATTCCAGCACTCAATTTGGTTAAGTCTGGTGGGACCGCCAAAGCGATGTAGGTCCCTTTACTTGATTTTATCTTTTTAGTTAAAGATGAGATGAGTCTGATTGGGCAGGCCCCGTTGGAAGGCCCGCGGATTCCTTGGTGGGCTTGGTTGAGCCCACGTGTCCCTTGGTGGGCCTCGGTCTAGCCTGAGAGGCCCTTTTGGCTTTGGTTCGAGTGAATTTGACTTCATTTTTAAGGTTCAAGTTGAGAATTACATAACTTTCATGCCAAGTGGGTCGGGATTGCTTTGTGGGCCCTTGGGTGGGCCACACAGTTGGTTGCCAAGTGATTTAATTTATCTTTGATTTATCTTCACCAAAATGGGCCAGGCTTTGGGCTTGGGGCCCTTTACCTAGGCTTGGGCTTGAAAGCTCAAGACTTCCTGAGTTAGGGTTTGGAAACCCTAAGTTGGTTTGCTTCATTGGGCTTTAGCGGGCCCGATCGGCCCTACCCGCAGTCTCGGCCAAACCAAACCTAGATCTAAACATGCATGTTGCCCCAGTTGGGCTTTGGTGGGCCTCAAAGGGTCTAGCCCACTCAACTCTCTTAATCATCTTATTTAAGCACAATAGGTTTGTCGGGCTTGGTGGGCCCCGTTGGAAGGCCCACCGGGAAGCAATTCGGACCGGATCGGTCCATGGCCCATCTTGGGTTTCCGAGTCACCCGGAAACCCTACTGATTCACCCAGATTTGATCAAACAAACCAAAAAATCATCACAAGATCACAAAAATGGCAGAAACGACATTCTGGCAGTGTAGCCGGCCTAAGATGCCGGTTACACACAGGGCTCTGTTTATCCGGCACCTTCGGCCGGTTACGAATAGGTTTCTGTTGATCCGGCCTAAGTTGCCGGATCAACATACAGAAGCCTCTTTTTCGGATTTTTGCATTGGGGTTGGGTTTTTGGGTCTTCTAGGGGGCTCCAAGGATTGTATGGGCTTCTGTGTGAACCCAAATTGGTTCAGGTGAGTGGAAAGCCACTCTTTTGGTCTCTTTAGGGATCCTTTAAGCAAGGAAAGGAGGGGGAAGGCATGAGGTGCTTGCCTTTCTCATTTGGATTGCCATCTTTCAAGAAACAGGGACCAAGCCGTCCCTGTTTTGGTCTCACTCAGTCCGTCTACCAACAAGTGAACAAAACCGAAGGATAGACGACCGAGCAACTAAGCACACACCAAATTCTACTCACTAACTCATCTAACAGCAAACTAAAACACACAAAGGGGGTCACATGGATCTTAAGAAAACATAAAAAGACACTATTCAAAATATTGTGCATACAAACACATACTCACCTAGGCGTGCTTCCCAAAAGAGAACACCCACGGAGCAACCAACAAATTTCCTATCATGGCATGTAAGAGTTGGTCATGGGGTATAGACAAAGGGGGTAGGAACATGCTGGTGGGATTTTCGTGCACCTATACATGCATGCTACGTGTAACTCACGTGTTAGGAGCATTCATCATAAGAAAACAAGATATATAAAAGAAAGAAATAAGGGAAAGGGCATTGGGGGGTTACATTGGGGATACATTGGATGGGTTCTTAAAAGGGAACATGCTCCCACCCCAAAGTGCAATCAAACATGTAATATAGTGGCCTGTAACACCAAAAAATATGGAGGAAGCCCTCATCCTTTGGAGACTTCCATATTAGAGAGACGAAGGAGAAAACATATGGAAACTAAACATGAGAATGGACTTATACCAAGGAAAGCAAAATACTCTAAGAAGCCTTCATTTTCGTATATGTATGAACAAAGATGATAAGAGTCAATACCTGAGGGTTTTAGAACCCTTTTTGTTGAGTATGGAGCTCCTCTTGAAGCTTGAAAAGCTGCTGGAGCAGCACCTCTCCCCTCCACCAACAGCAAACTTGTGTTTCCTCTTCAAGGTTTTTTACGAAGAAGAAGGAGATAGAGAAAGGTAGGGTGGTATCTTGGATGATATGGAGGCAAGGAGAGGTGGAAGAGAGGTGATTCGGAGCAGTGGGGGTGGAGAAGAAAGGGGGAAAACAGCCAAAAGAAGCCAACCCTCGAAATGGGGCTGCAGTTGCCTTTTTATAGATAAATTTTTATATCCGGCATTTAATGTCGGATACACTACACTTCCTTTGTATCCAGCAAATTATGTCGGATACACTGCACTTCCTTTGTATCCGACATAAAATATCGGATACAAACATAATCATTTCAAAAATTTAATGCCGCCGCGAATCTGTGGGCGAATCTCGCCGAGCAAATCTTTGTATCCGACATTTGATGTCGGTTATATACAAACCTATGTGTATCCGATATATTTGACTGGATACAAATCAAAAAATTACAGATTTGCCCCTCGACTTGACCGATTTGACACTTTTGGATATCTACGGATTGCCCCCTACGAAATTTTGCTTTAAACCCTAGGATATTTTGCATGTTTGGATATTTACAGATTGCCCCTCGAGATATTTTCTTGCGCCACTCGCCACGTGTGCGGCTTTTTGCCATGTGTGCAGTTTCTGGTTTTTCTCCTCAGAAACTTCGACAGCTCATATCTTCTTCATCCGGACTCCGATTTGGGCAAACTCAATTGCGTTAGGATCATATCAGAGTTCTCTATCCAATGATATAGAGCTAAGCACCTGGCTCGGGGTTCGAAAAAAGTCAACTTTCGACTCCCCCTTTAAGTTTGACTAGCCCACAGAACCTTTATCCGGACTCCGATTCCAGCAAACTCAGTTGCGTTGGAACCGTGTCGAGATTCTCTATCCATTGAGATAAAGCAAGGTGGCCAACTTTCACTTGATCAAAAAGTCAATTTTCCACCCCTTAGGGCTTGACTTTCTATCTAGAGTTTGCATTCCGGCTCTTCCAGGGGTGCAAAAATAAGGTGCTTACAATTACCATGATTGAGAGTCTGAACTCTGAAGCTCTCAGAGTGATTCAAGAAAACAAATGTTCACAACATACATATAGCAATATATGGTCCAGTGAACATATGAAATCTAGCAAACTTGTCGTAGACGACTAAAATAAAGAAAATATATACGAATAAAATGAATGATGAGTAGCACTAAAATTAAATTTCTCATTTTAACTACTCATATATAGCATATGAATTTTAAAATGAATGATGAGTAGCACTAAAATTAAATTTCTCATTTTAACTACCCATAAGCATATGAATCTTATGGGCCACTGTATGGTTAAAATAGTCATAGTGAACTATTTTTAATCAATTAGATTAGAAATGGATAGGAGACTACTGTTATCATAAAACAAATCATACAGGAACCAAATTCTTATGTTGAAAAGAAAATTGAACTGCTGGTTCACATCAGAGAATCACACAGAAATTCAGCAAACATGTATCAGTGTAGACACCCCAAATTGCACTGCTTAAAAAGATGAATAATTGGCCAAAATCATTAAAAGATTTTTTTTCTTTTGTATCCGATGTCAAAATTGGGATAAAAGCTTCTTTATGAGTATCCGATAGATAATATCGGATACATATTGTTTTCTTTGTATCTGATAGATAATGTCGGATACAAAGGGTTTTGCTTGTATCCGACCTGAGTTGTCGGATACAAGTATTTTGCTCAAAATTGAGGAATTTCGAAAGTTTTCACTTTTTACTGTCTTATCCCTGTCTAAGAAGTCAGAATTCTCGGAAATAGCCTTAGGGTTAAGTGAAGGGATTCTAGACACATCCTTGTGTCTACCATTAGGGTTCCCCCTTTGCCCTAGCCTTTGCCTATAAATAGGAGGCCTCTCCTCAAGCAAATGACCAAAAGTTGGAGATTGAAGAGCTCCAAGTGAAGAAGGGAACCCCTGCTTGATTGCTCCCAAAAATCTAGGTAAGCCCTAAACCTTCTTTTAATTTTCTGTTCTTAAATTCTAGGGTTAGTTCCTCCTTCTCCCTTTCTTTAGAGTAAGGCCTGATTGTGATTGAAACCTCATTCCCTACTCAAAGTACCTCAAGACTATCTCTAGCCGTAAAACGTGAAGAGAAAGCTAGGGGAAATGAGAATGGGAATGGAACCTAGTTCTAGAACCCCCATTTGATTGAATGTTATATGTTGTGATGCATTGATGAATATTATGTATTTTGCTTCGTTTTCTGGAGAGAATACCATGGTCCATGCTCTTTATAGCATTGGATCTCCATTCTCTCCTAAAAGATGATTTTTCACATATGCACACATCTCACTTGTTTTGATGGAATAGGCTTATATTTTGGATCTATCGTATTCATTATGATAGATCTGAGATAAGTGGCCTTAGATCAAGTTTTTTTGTGATCCTTGAATGGATTTCATGTAACCCTATCTTTGAAAGGAGGCTTTCCTAGCCTAACCTCTCAAGTTGGGATTTTTCTCTCAAAGCAGGTATGTTTGATTCATATTCTTCGATCTATAAGATTTATGAGTCGGATCTTTACCCTAGATGTTTCTTGAGCACTTTCTTACCATTTTAGAAGATTTTCAAATAATCTCATCTTTGAAAGGAGACCTTCATTGTCTAATCTCTCTAGTTGGGATTTTTGTCTCAATACGGGCATATTCGGTTCATTGTCTTAATCAATAAGATGTATGAACCGATTCTTTACCCTAAATATTTCTTGGACATTTCCTAATGTTTTCCAAAGAATACAAGCAAGTTCATATTTGAGTGGAGAAGACCTCATGGTCTAGCCTCTTTGTTTTGGGCATTTTTGCCTTATTTTGGGGGGTTTTGGCATTGTCTCTCCAATAAATGAGAGTTTGAGAGCCAAATTCGTCCCCTACATATTTTGGAGGTTTTCCAACATCTTTCAAATGATTTTGGTTCGAATGGTATTAATCATATGCACATACTCACTGTTTTAGATTGATTTTTACTTAAAGTTTTCAAGACAGGACACCACCTGTACCCTATCTTGGAACACTCATAACTTCGTCATCCGGATGAATTTTGGAGTGATTCTAAAGACATGTGATAGGTGAATCTGTCTAGTTTTAGTCTGTAAAATTTTAGCAATTTCTATGGAGTGGATTTTTGATACCACTTGATCAAATTCGATAGGTCAGTTCAGGCCAGATTGCTGAACCTGTCACTTTGACTGAGCATCATGTGCTTGTTTTAAGTCCGATTAAAGTGGTTTTGATTTCTGTGTTTTCATTTGCGAGTCTACTTTCAAATCCAATTGGTTTCAAGACTTTTCGATTTCATTTGTGCCTTGTGTGTTTGATTGACTCAGATCTGCTCAATAGCAAAATTCTGGGTTCATCCGTGATCCTCTGGGCATGTTCGAGAGATCACGCAAGTCACATTCGAATGGAGTTTTTTGTGAGGCCTATTTCATGTGAAAGATGGCACCTCATACTTTATTCATGCAAATTTTCAAGGATTGATATGGAGTCAATCTCCACAAATAGGTTTTCAAAGTTGCCCACTTACTACTTTTATCAATTCATAACAGCATATTTCAAATAAGTGTATCTCTTAGGTTTTTAATCGGATTTACTTGGAAATTTTCCTGAGTCTTCTACTTTATATGATCTTCCAAATGGCTTTGGTTTGGTTCAATTTGAATTTGATTTGAATGTTTTATGGTCGAATGACCATCTTTTACTGAATTTTCCAGATTAGCCTTAACTTGCTTGTATTCAAGTCTTGCTTTGATTTTCATTAATTGGGAGTGTCCTAGAAGTGATGCATCCATATAGAATGTCCAAAATTTATTGGACCATTCAAATGGAAGAATCATACACATGTGGATTTCTTTTCAAGTTTTTTTTTATTGATGTAATTAGCAAGCATTTGATAAACATGAACTATACTTGGCAACCACCTTGTGTGGATGAATAGGAGTGTCTACCACCTTCCCCTATTCATAATCTAATCCCCTTACCCATCTCTGGTTGTTTTTAGAATAGGGTTATTTTTACCCTAATTTTGCATTTTTATTTGATTTGATCTTTTTGGTGCGCATTCACACCTAAAAATAATGGTGGTGACTCCTTCCCTTTTTATGGAGCCCGTGTGACGACGAGGAAGTCATTGAGTTGATTTTCCTTGTTTCACAATCAGACAACCAAAATAAAGCAAATATATAATTGCTAAAATCACAAAGGAAATTAGCAAACATGCAGCAAGCAACCAAAATAAAGCAAAACAAATTAGAAAGACTCTATTACAATGGAGAAACATGTTTTTCTGTTTTTCCCAACATATGAACCACATGTTTGAACTGTCGCCGTTATGGGATTTGAGCCATTAAGGCCTTTTAAATCATTGTATATTAGAAAGAGGATTAATTTTAAGATTCTCTTTCTACCATTATAAGTGAACCCAGTTGAAAACAATGCCTAGTCATTTAAATATATATATATATATATATATATATTGGCCTTCATTATTATTTCTTCATTTAAATATTTCTTTATTATTTGTTCATTATTATTATTATTTTTCCTGCAGGACACCAATTTGGAGAGCCAGAGTAGCATTCAAAGGTTTGAGAGTCAATGTGCATATGATAAGAGATACTGGTAGAAGCGATTCTCATTCTTCAAGCAATCTTCTGGTATAGTTCTCAATTGTTGGGTTTGGCGGACGAGGAGACTAAAACATTTGGTAAATGAAGAGATTAAAATTTACAAAGGAAAGAGGGGGGACGTTTTGGGTCTTTCTGCCACATCAGGAAGGACGTGGAGCTACAAAGGTTGAGAATTGAAGGTTTGAAGCTCTCGGAGTATTTGTTGGGTTGCTTATCAAGTCGAACCGGCATGGCACTGTCCATCACACTTAAAGTGTGCTCATGCCTGGCCCAACCAGTGACCCCCGAGTGGGTCGTGCCATGCCTAGGGGGCCAAGCAAATGGCCTGTTAAGGCACGATGACCCAACGAGCCATGGCCCGACAAGCACGCAAGTAGCACGACCCAAGTCAAGCGGATCCAATCGGGCCGTGCCCAGGTGCTGGCCCAACAGCAAGCACGAGCCTGTTTGGCTAGCCATTTTTTTCCCCAAAAATGCGCTTTTTGTGTTTTTTACAATTTTACCCCCCAACAACTAGGGGTGCAACTCGGTCCGGTTAAAACCGAACCCAAACCGACCCAAACCGACTTCGGTTCGGTTTGGTTCGGTTTTATAGTGGTTCGGTTCGGTTTCGGTCCAAAAATCCCTAAACCGAACTAGGTCAGTTCGGTTTCGGGTTTCATGTTCGATAAACCGAACCGAACCCGAACCCGAACCGAAACCGAACCGAATTCATGTATTTCCCTAAACCGAACCGAATTTATATATATATTATAAGATTATATATATATTATAATATATAATCTATGTTTTATATATATATATATATAATATAATATATGTTAAACTTTTTAAAGTTTATATTTAAACTTAAATGATATTACAAAAAAACCTTTATTTGAGATAAAAATATATTGGTCCAACCCGAACCGAACCGAACCGAATAGTTTTCATGTAGTTCGGTTCGGTTCGGTTTGGTTTCGGTTTTTTCATATATTTTCGGTTCGGTTTTCGGTTTAGTTGGTTCGGTTTTCAATTCGGTTCGGTTCGGTTCGGTTCAAGTATACATATTTTCGGTTTGGTCTTTGGGTTGACATCAACCCGGACCGAACCGAACCGAGTTGCACCCCTACCAACAACTATATTAGGGGTATATACTTGTAATTGATTATAAATAATCATTTCTACCCTTCTTATAGTCAAATAACAACCATATTTGAAGGTAAAGGTGATAAAAAACTGCTTTTGGTTTTCTATAAATAAACCTAACCCTTCCCACTCCAAACTACACCTCTTCTCTTCTCTTCTTACTTTCTTAGGGTCCTATGACCAATGGCAGGCAAACTTGGCAAAGTGTTCAAATGGGGGCATCCCTAGGGCGATCATTGGCAAATCTCTTAACAAGACTCTAAGAAAGTTATCATTTTTTTTTTTGCTTTCTTCATTTTCTTCTTAAAATCATGTTTAGAGATTTTGCCAATGGCCAGCAAAGACAGTGTGCTCACATGGGCACATCGTTGAGCCCAACCCTTGGCAAATCTTTAATCAAGGCTCCTACAAAGTTATCATTTTTTCTCTTTCTTCATTTCTGTCTCTTCACATCCACATAGAAGTTGCAAAAATGTTATTTCTTAGGCAGTCAAGTAATAATCAATGCAAGTAACATCTTTCCAACTCATTGTCTCGGCACGGTTCACCAATACGTAAGTATTGTTGCATTTTTAAGAACTGTTTACGTGCAAAGGCTGTAGAAAAAAAAGTATAAAAGGTTTTGTAGAACATGCATGCTACGTAAATGATTTTAACCTTATTTAATACCTTTTTTTGTTTTTTTTTAATTTTTAAGTGTGCCGCGCAGGCCATAGCCCACCTTTTGCCATGCCCTGCCAAACATATTGATACATGGACCCGCATAGCATAGCCTGTGGCCCCACAGGCCCGTACCGTACCGGGTCGGGGCCGCCGATTAACACCTCTCCCGACCATTCGTGCAACGGTGGAAGGGGTCTCCTGACGCGGTACCCTCTTTATTAAGCAAAAGCAAGTTATAGTTGGAAACGCGTTGGGTTCCTTGCTTTTTCCTTTTCCTTTTACTCGAGTAAAATTTTGCTTTCCCTTTCCCGATTTTAATTGGTGTGAACTTCCCGGTTCTTAATTGGAACGAGAGACAGAGAGAGAGCCTGGAATTTCTGGGGGTTTTTTAGTAGATCACATTGACAGAGAAAGAGATGGGAGTGCTTTCCAACAGGATTGAACGAGACAGCCTCAAACCAGGCGATCACATCTACTCATGGAGGGCGGTTTATATCTTCGCTCACCACGGTTTCTCTTTCTCCCTGTTCTTTTTCGTTTCTTTTTTTTTTCCCCTTTTTGGGTGTGATTTTTTCCACTATAATGATGATATTGATTTTGAAGGGTATCTCAAGTTGAGATTTATTATTGCAATTGCTTATAGTTATTTGAATCTTTTGCCCTAATACTTGTCATCGAGTTGAAATTGGGGATCAGACTGATGTAGAAGTACTATTTTACTTTCTTTGTGCAAGAGCTTTCTTTTTCTTGAGTGTAATTACCTTTCCGGGTTCTGAAGGTGGTGATATTTCATAACAGCACCGCAATTTATAGCATGCTCGTGTAATTTAGATTGATTATTTAACTCTGTTTTTGTCTTTGTGGCTACTACAATGGAAATTCATTTTATTTTATACTCAGTAATGAGAAGAGTATATTAGAAAATAGAACGTAGAAGAAGTCCAGAGATGGAAATACATCCCATGGGTAATACTTAATCAGTTGGTATTGGTATCTTTATGAAGTTGATCTGATTCTGAAGAGATCAGGGAATAATTGTTGGCTAAATGAACTTCAAGGTTTGGCCTTTTCAGTTGTTAAGAAAAGATCAAGAGGCATGTCGATTAACTTAAGATATGATTTTTTATAGGACAGCGCCTCCGAGCGGGACCATATTACCAACCTAACTAGTTAAGATACTATATCATTCTTTCTGACATTATCCGAGAAATGCTTGCATCAGGTGCATTAATGAATGTTCTTTTATCTGGTTGCCATTTTAGGGCAAATAGTGCCAAGGTGGTCCAGGCCCCACATGTATTGTTGTCCAAAGATAATTTGCTAGTAAAGCTGAACATGCCTGGCCAAAGTACACTTCATTTATGTTTATCAGATAATAACAAGCAGACCCTTGGAATTTCTATTTTGAGGTACAATAGACATTTTGGTGTTGAAAGTATACGTGCATTCAAGCACAAATAATTTTTTTTTTTTTTTTAAAAAGGGTATCTTCAGTTGCACATAAAATTTGGAAAAAGAATTGTGTGCATAAATATAGGCCAAAACACTAATTTTTTTGTGTCTTTTTATCCAAAATAGTTCGAAATTCACTGTTTCATGGAGTTTCGCAGCTGAATAAATCACAAAATGGCGTAGGCATAGAAATCGCTACGTTCTTCTTTGAATAATGTCTGAGATAAACCATCATTCAGATCAGATATATCTATCTGATCGTCAACATTTAAGTAAAACTTCAACTTATTGAATTTGATCATACTTCTGGTAAGTGTGTTCTAAAGGCCCATGCCGAAACCTTCCACAAATTCTCCATAAAAATGTCTCATTCCAGTCATATCCCAGCTGATACCAGATGGCTTATAGATACTCCTCTGAAATTTAATTTGTTTCACTCTATTGGGGGGATGGGGAATTTGTTTCACCTTATTAGTCGTTCTGTTTTATTTATATTTGATCGTTTAAATGTTTGTATCGTCTCTGAAGTTTTAATTGCATTCCAGTATTTCCACATTTTGTTGAAGGTGCAATTGGCAAATATAGCAGGGTGTTCTACTTTACATTTGTTGAAATAATTTGCTTTTGTTGAAGGTGCAGTTGGCAAATATACCAGGTTTTTCTGGCAAGCTGATGTTCCAGCATGTGAACATTAGTCTATCATTCCATATTATGTTGTTGATTTCAACACTTTCCAAGACGTTGTTTTGGATCCAACTTTGAGCAAGTATGTCTGTTGTGTTGTGGCTGCTGTAAAATTTGCTTCCCAACATTTTTACGTTAATTTTTAATAAAATGAGACCATTGATTTCTGGTTCTAAATTGGAGAAGGAAAATTTTGGCTTAATTTGGATTCTAAATTTATTAAGGTTTCTTTTTCTTTGTTAACTTCTGCTCTCTCTCTCTCTTTTTTTTTTTCATTTGTGAAATATTGGTTTCCTTGTTGGCTGGCCGTTATTTATTTCTATTTTTTTTTTTGCCTTACCATTTTCAGTTTAGTATTTTTTTAAATCTTACTGTATCCTTTTGTCCCATTTATTTTGTTGTTTTGTCTTAGTAAGGTAAAATAAGACCTTTTATTTGTGAAGTCACAACTCCTATGTTTGGGACAGATAGGTTATCCGATGGATAAAGCCTGCATCATTTTCTTCTTTTTGGCTACATATTTTGGTTTTATATTTGGTTATATGCCCTCTATCCATTCATTCATCTGTGAAAATGGTTGAGATCTTTGACTTCAGTAATGTAAAGTTTGTCCACCAAAAGGTTACTTTTCATATTTTCTTCTGTCCAATAATTGGTTGATTAGTTCTTCATTTCTAATATCTATATACCCTTTTTTTCTTAGCTTTTGGGTCCTTTTTTCTTTTTTCCAGTTTTTGAAGCCCGAGAGCCATTCTTCTGATATCTAATTAGCCAATTTTTCCCAGAGCAGTAGCTGATACTTGCTATTTTGACCACAAATTCTTAGTTTTAGCTGTTCTAACCTAATTCTATAACAAAGGCCATTTTTGAGTTCTAGCATTGCTTGGTTATTAATCAGTTTTCTTCCATTTTGTCTTGCTTAGCTTTCTATCATTCTCTGTTCTTCTCCAGAGAAAATCTCCAGATAATTTATTAGTTGTTAATGTTTAATTGGTACAAAGATGAGAACAGTTATGTGCAAGTTATGATTCATTGTTACTTTTATTAGTGTAACACTTCCAGCTAGGGATAGACTTTCTGATTCCAAGTGTAAATTTAGTAACCAGTTTGTGTTTTTCATTAGGTTTTCCTTCAAAATTGATATTCCTAGATGCTTATGCGGTCGGTCACAGATGTTTTTAATATCCAATAATCGTGCATGGTCCAGAAGTCTTGAAAGCAAGATATGTCACTATCATGGAACAATCATTCTTCTATAAAGTATTTAGTATAAGCGAGCATTTGGATGGGTATTTTTGGCGGGTGGAAAGGAAGGAGATGGGTATTCCTTGGGAAATCGATGATTTTTGTGGAGTGTTTAGGGACCACCTCCGAAGAATTATCATGGCCTTTAGTGGACAGATAGAAGATAGCAACTCCACAAAAGCTGAAATTCTGGCTCTTCTCACAGGTTCATATATAGCAGGGAAATAAAGATTAAGAAATGTAGTGACTGAAGGAGATGCACATACAATTATATGGTGAATGAGATGGGTTGGGGGAATTTCTACATTGGATCGGGCAGGCCAGATTCCTTCCAGTGAATTGAATATTTCATTCAATCATTTGTCAAGGATGGCTAATGATGTTGCATTAACTTGGCAAAAAAAAGGGCTAACCTGATCATTAGTAATCATGTGACAAGTGGATTGAATACTTCAGAATATCTGCCAAGTGGATTGAACACTTCAGAATGGTGTTTGGACGAATCATAGAGAGATGCCAGGGAATGGGAGTGTATAGTTTGACTTGATCATGATCTTATGGCCATTTTCCTTGGATATTAGACCTGTTTGTTACACTCATTCTTTTAAATTTTTTTCCTAATAAGATATTAATTAATTATTGAAAAAACCAAAAAGGCTTTGAGGGGATAGGTCAAGATCAAAGGAGTGGAGCTTTTAAATCCTAGAAGTTCTATATAACCTATAGTCCATTATTGGGTTCCTTTCCTCTTATGGACCCCTATTGAAGAATCTTTTCAGCCAACTAGAAGACTCAACAATTATCATCTGATCCAATATATCTTACTGGTTGGATCCCTAAAGGTCATGTTTCAATGTTGAAGGGAAGTTGTTAACTAGGTTTTCTCCTTAGATATAGAGAATATCTGGCTTGAGGTTCTTTCGGAAGTTTCATGCCCTTTACTTCCTTTATTTCCTCTCAGGCGATGATGATTCTGAAAAACAGCATTGTTAGATTAGATTCGTGGTTTGAAAATTAAGAAATAATATCATTTATCTTTCCACTTTTCTGCTACATTGATAGGAAATATCCTCATCTGGAGTTTGGTGTTTCTTATATATGATCTCACATGCCTTTGCTCTTTTTTGGTTAAGTGTGTAGATGGTATCCTTTAACTTTATTTCTCATTAATAAATGCAGGCATATATGTTGGTGACGATAAGGTCATCCATTTTACAAGAGGTAGAGGTGAAGAAGCGGGAACAGGGACAGTGTTGGATCGCCTCCTAATAAGCTCTGGAACAAGTCAATCTCAGGCTCCCTGCTCAATCTGCACTGAAACAAGGGCCATTCATGGGGTTGTCTCCTCTTGCCTGAACTGTTTCCTCGATGGTGGGGCCCTATACCGGTTTGAGTATGCAGTGAACCCTGCTTTTTTTATTGCAAAAGCACGAGGTGGAACATGCACCCTTGCTGTCTCAGACCCAGATGACATCGTGGTTCATCGAGCAAAACACTTGCTTAACCATGGGTTTGGGTGCTACAACATCTTCAAGAATAACTGTGAGGACTTTGCCATCTACTGCAAAACAGGTTTGCTAGTTGTTGATGAAGGGGCAATTGGCCGGAGTGGCCAGGCTGTATCAATTGTCGGTGGGCACCTTTCAGTTGCATTGTCTACACCTTTGCGCCTTGTCACTACTAATGTGTTTGGAATGACGGCAGTGGCTGTTGGTGTGTACTGTGCCAGCCGCTATGCTGCCGACATTAGCATGAGAAGGGATGTGGTGAAGGTGGAAGCTGAGGCGCTGACCTCAAGGCTGGCAACGGGTGGACCGCAGACCATGGCCTCAACTGTACCAGATCCACCAAGTTAGAATCTCTGGTTTCATTGTTGGATGTGTTTTTTCAGGTATGCTTGGCAGATTCTTGGTCAGCAATCTGTCTGAAAATTGTATTTGTGAATGTCTGTGTATGTGGTGATGGGTGTTGTTTTGTTGGAATTGCTTGATTAGTTTGCTATTATGTAGTGTATTGTAAGCCCTTTTCACAGTTTATTTTCTGTATGCAGCAGATTGTTTAATTAATTTGGAATTGCTTATCTGACTCCACTGTAAACTTATTTTCTGATGCATAGGCATTGAGAAAGATTATGTTTGGAGCAACCGAAAGGTTACAGATTTGTTTTTTTTTTTTTTTTGGTCCTGTTATTGAAAATGTAAAAAGGCTTTTCTTGTTAAAAAAACTCTTAACTTAAGATCCTCGACGTGTAGCATCTTGTACTAGGATAAAACTGTAAACGATCCACCTGGTCGTGATGAGCCCTGGCCCATATTTTGGCACTCTTACGCCCTTGGGAGATGAAACAAAGGATACACTTGCGCCTGCACAGGCCTGCCTTATTGCCACCACTAATAATATGAAGCGAACATGCAGAAGTTCACAAATAGGGGCACTCTCATTGTAACCATGATGAGTTCTCCGTTAAGTCTATCTTGGGTGATTTGAAATCTTTGGGCCTATGGCTCAATTCGGAAATTCTGGGGAGGGAATTACTAGGGCTGCAAACGGTCCAATTCGGTACGGATCTGTTAATATCCAAATCCAATTCAATAAGAAATACCAATATCTGAATTCGAACCGATTATTCGATGGATCTCTTACATCTGATAATGAATTCAATTCGAATCTGACCGAATATCTGATATTCGAATCCGATTACAAAAGTATATAAAAAAAATTTTAAGACATTATAAATCTCAAGTTATTGAGTCAAATAAGGATGTATTAATTCAAATTTGTCTCATATTATGATCTTAAATAAATAAATATTATATGGAACCTTCATTCTTTCTATAGTAATATATAAAAAGACTTAAAAAGACCTAAAAAATTTTCCACAAATTACAAAATAAATGATCGGATAATCTGTTCAAATTCAAGTCGGATTAAAATCGTTATCCAACCCATTGAGAGCCCTGCAGGAAACCCTATGGTCACACCCAAGGGGTCAACCACACTCATAGACTCGTTCCCCCATTTATTCTACCAAAAAAAAGGTTTACATAGCAAAGGAGATAGGATTGTTGTGCACCTCTCCTTCTAGGAGAATTAAGTGCCACTTGGATTAAATACTAGGTCATCAGTTAAGTCTCAATACCTACTTGATATGGTTTTCAAGTGATAAGCCTAATCTAATATACACTAGCAAATTGCACGTGTATGTACAAAAATAAGGGAGGGAACAGTTGTAAAACCGCTCAAGTTTTAAAGGAATTAGGTATTTATTACTATTATACCCCTTTATTAAAGAATCTTAATAATGATCTGTAAGGGGTTTTTTAGGAAAGGTGTACATTAAGATTGGCACAATTCCCAAGGGCCTCTTCCCATTATAGATAGTATAGATTGATAATAGAATGATCAGTTAATAATTTAAGTTCTAATGGGATTTGTCCTATATTAGTTTATAAAAAATGGATAGTGGTGTCACTTAGAATCGTGCTAATGTTTATTTCTAAGGCCAACATTTTTTTTTTTTGGTGTAAAACGTAGCATATATTAATAACGATGATCTTACAAAAACTGTTGAAAGCCCAACAACACATAAGAGGAGGGGCCTCAACCTTAAAACCTAGGCATTAAGATGAGGGAAATCCATCTCTTATATGGTGGGTGAAACAAAAGTGAATTCCCAATGTGAGACAAATTCCAACAGCCCCCCTCACACTGGACAACACAGCATGGACATAGGTTGGACATAGGTTAGGCTCTGATACCATGTTGAAAGCCCAACAACACATAAGAGGAGGGGCCTCAAACTTAAAACCTAAGCATTAAGGTGAGGGAAATCCATTTCTTATATGGTGGGTGAAACAAGGGTGAATTCCCAATATAGGACAAATTCCAACAAAAACTCTCTCCCTTGCATCATCCAACAGGAGGAGAGATAGTAACAAAAGAACCTTTTTGACCCACAGATGAGAAAAACAGTCCAATCCGAAATTTGCTAGAGCATCAGCCACATAGTTGGCTTCTCTAAGTACATGACAAAAAGAAACACTATGGAGCTAAGCACCTAGGATTTGATCTCCTTCAAGATATCATTTGTTCTCCACGGGAACTCGTCAGTTCCTTTGATAGCAAAGATATAATGCATTTGGAATCTCCTTCCAGGATGAGGTTTGATACTCCTAATGCTTTGGCAAGCATCATACTCTCCCAAGCAGCCATTGCTTCAGCAAGAATGGCAGGCATATTTCCCAGCTTAAGCGCAAAACAGGCTAACGTTCTACCCCAGTGGTCTCTGCATATACCACCTGCATCCGCTTCTCCCCTTTAACTCTTGAAGCTCCATCAAAGTTCATCTTGAAAAAGGATTGATTTGGGGCAGTCCAATGAAACTCCACTTGATTTCTGGTGCTTAAGTCTCCCAGTTTCTCATTCACTAGAAACAATGAATCCTCTTGCTTAGCCAAAAGTTGTTTACAAGCTCTATCCAATGATGGAGATTCCCCGTCAAATATTGTGCCATTCCTAGCTCTCCATATTGTTGCAATGAAATTCGCTATTCCTGTTAGAAATTGGACCTGGTTCACATTCAAGACGTCTAATAAGAGTTTATTTATATACCCAAACCAATTAAAAAGGATCTTTGAGGACCTACTCGTTGTATTGAACCACCTAAAATTTTAAACCATAATGTTCTAGAGAATGGGCATTTCATAAAATGATGAACCAAAGACTCATTTTGATCATTACAAAGAACACATCTCTTGTCAAAACCTCCTATTCTAGCATTCAATAAATTAGTTGTGGGGAGACCACCAACAAGGCTTTTCCACAGCAACAGTTTTATATGTCTAGGACATGCAACATTTAAGCCAAATTGGGTTTGTAGTAGATGAACTAGTATCAAGAATGAAAAACTAAGGTTTAGACTCCAAAACACCTAGAATGGGGTGAGTAGATGTTACTTTGCTGAATTAAAATTTCTACTAATCAAAGACAAGTCCAAGATTAATAGGCATGTGACAAGTCAATAAGAATTATTTCAAGCTAAGTCACACAAATTGCAAAAATATAATCAAAGTAATACAGAGACAGTGTACAAGAAATTTGGTGACGAAAGGAAAACTCTATGAGAACTTTCACTAGATAAAAACCCCTTGGGCCATACAAGAGCAACTTCAAATAATTCACTATGAGAAAATTTCTTACAATATGGTTTAGACGTCTCACAAATCCTATTGCTAGACTCTGCAACTCACATACTGTCAAGCAATTAAAGAACTCTTCAGATTCATCACCAACAGTGCTCTGAAACTCCAAAGATCTCCTCTGTGAATATCTCGAAACAAACTCGCTTAGTACACGTAGAAACTCTCACATATAATCTTCACATAACAGGAACTCCATGGTATTAGGAGGAAAAGAAAGAATTGATGGGAAAAATTTTTGAGAGAATTCTCCAAGGTAGAATTAGGTTTTAGGACTCTCAAAAGATTACTATAGGTCATGCATAAGGATGCTTATATAACCTTCAAAGAGTTTCCATTGCAGCGGAAATCAATTTGGAAATAGAATCCAGAATTTTAGAAACTCTTCGTAACGCTCGAACTTTGATTAGGCGTTGATCATGCATTTTTCTGAAAGTCAAATATCTCAGTAGAATGTGTAGACACCCCAAAATTACACGATTTTTGATAAATCTTGAAGGAGAGAAATATTTTATTGGAATTTCCAATTCTTTGCATTGGGTTTGAGATACTTAACCCATTTGAATCCAAAACGGAAAAGGAAGATGCCCGAATTCAATCTTTTGTGCAAATTCGAACTTTTTCCAGTTGAATTTTGTTGACTTTTGACCCCAGAAAATGAAATATTTTTTAAAGCCAGATTTCAAGATAATTTTTCCCGGTAATCAGGTTTTTAGCCATGTTATTGCATAAAAGAATTTTTTGAGATTTTAAATCTTGTCGAATACCTTGGTTTTAACATATTGAACCTTTTTTTCCAGACCTGAAAAATCGGAATTTTGCCTAGAACTGGAAAGTTGACTTTTTATTCACTTGGAATTTGGGTCTGGAACTATTTTTAATGGATTCAAATGGGGGGGTGTTTGCTTATTTACATGTAATATCTTAAGTAAATGGAGATTAAAAAATACGAGGACATTTACTTAAACGATATTACATGTAAATAAGTATTGCCTGCGTTAAAATTTGAAAAAAGGCTTTTTTTCCTTGTATCCGGCAACTCAGGCCGGATACAAGTGTTCTTCTGTGTATCCGGTGAAAGATACCGGATACAAGCAATGCTTAGTGTATCCGGTATTATATACCGGATACCTTAAGGCCCTTGTGTATCCGGCCTGATATACCGGATACGCAAGTTTTGCTCAAAATTAGGGTTTTCCGAGAGCTTTTCACTTTTACCATCATATCCCTCATTAAATGAGGGGAAATCTCGGAAATAGCCTTAGGGTTAAGGTTGGAGGGGTTTTAGACATTAAGTTGTGTCTACCAATGACCTTAGCCTTTGCCTATAAATAGGAGCCTCCTCCTTGAGCAAATGGCACACAGCTCTTGTTTTGAATTCTCGCAAAGAAGAACTCCAAGAGAAGAAGAAAACCGCTGTGGAATCGCCTCCAGAACTCAGGTAAGCCTCAACTTTTCTTTTTATTTTCTGTCTTTACATTCCTAGATCTAGATCTCTTCTTCTACCTTTTCTGTAGTGTAAAGCCTTGTTTGTATGTGTGGAAATCCTTCCCCAGCTCAAAGTATCTCAAGACTCCCCTAGCCGTAAAACGTGAAGGCGGATCTAGGAGAAACGAGACTGGGGATTGACCCTAGTGCTAGAACCTATGTAGCATAAGGTCTTTTTGATTGATTGTAAACCGTTCCATATTCAAAGTACCCTTGATTATCTTAAAGAGAACAGAGGGAAACGATAATGGAACGGAACCCTAGGCTATGCTAGAACCTATTTTGTTAAATCTATATGCATGTGTATGGATCTTGCTTGGTTTTTCACTTTTGCACACATATTACACCTTTTTGGTGAATAGGCTCACATTTGGGGATTTATTACATTGATTGTGATAAATCTCCAATAAATGGCCTCAATCAAATTCTGGAGTGTTTTTAAATGTTTTTCAAAGGTTTTGGATTCATATCACACGAATCTCACACACTTTGTCAATTTTCGGATTTGATTTTCTTCAAAAGTGGCTTAACTTGACAGCAACTGTACCCTTACTTCGGACGTCCGTAACTTCATCATCCGGATGAATTTTGGGGCGATTCCAGAACCATGGGAAAGGTGAGGCTGTCTAGTTTATGTCCACCGAATTTCATGAATTTCCATCTAACGGATTTTTGACACCTCTCTGTCGAAGTTAAGTGGACAGTTCAGGTCTAAGTACAAAACTTGTCACTTCGACGGACCGCCATGTGTTCGTTTTAAGTCCGATTCGAGTGATTTTTATTTCTGAGTACTCCTTTATGAGTCTATTTTCAAATCCAGTTGGTTTCATAATTTTTGGATTCCATTTGAATTATTGGTAGCCGATTTACTCAGAACTGCTCATTTGCACTTTTCTGGGTAAATCTGTGATCTTCGGGGCCTGTTCGGGAGACCACCCAAGGCACATCCGAAGGGATTTTTGTATGAGGCTAGTTTCTGTTGAAAGATGGCCATACAAACTTCAATCACACCAAATTTCGTGGACTTTTATGCAATGGATTTTTCTAGACAATTTTCCAAAGTTGCCCACTTACCACTTTTAAAAATCCCCAGCAGCAACTTCAAAGGAGCATAACTCCTAGGATTTTTATCGGAATGAAGTGAAATTTTGCATGAAACTCTTATTTAACCTAATCTTTCAAATGGATTTGGTTTGGTTCAATTTAGAATTGGATTTGAATGATTTTAAGGCAAATGGCATACTTTTTACCGAATTTTCCGGATTTGATTTAACTTGGTTTTATGCAACCTCTACTTTGATTTCCATCTTTTGAAATACTCCAGAAGTGATATTGACATAAGAGGAGATCTAAAATCCATTTGGATCTCCATGTGAATATATCATACACTTGTTCCTTTTTCAAGGCTTTTTCATGATTTTTAGCAAGCTTCTTATTTTCTTTTTAGCATGAACATACACTTGGCAACCATTTCGTGTGGATGAATGGGGGTGCCTAACACCTTCCCCCGTTCATAATCTAATCCCCTTACCCATCTCTGGATTTGATTTTCAAGTAGGATTATTTTTATCCTAGAATTTGTCTTTTGGCTATTTTTGCCTACTTTTGAATCTTTGGTGTCCATTCTCACCCCAAAATCATGAATGGTGGCGACTCTCCCAATTTTTGCGTCGAGCCCGTGTGTTGACGGAGGGATGATCACTCCGGTGATTTTTTCCCATGTCTCACAACTGGCGACTCCACTGGGGACTTGTGGATTTAAGCCTATTTGTGTATATTTATGCTTTTTCTTCACTTTTGAATGCTTGCTATTTTGCTTTTTGTGAATATTGTTGTATCTTAAATCTGAATGGGATGTTTAAAACGTTTCATGGATAAGGGCATGGTCATGTTGCTTGATTTGGTTTAAGGGAAAAACCCACATTGTTATATGACTTTTGCTATATTATGTGTTAACATTGGTTTTGGGGTTAGAATACCATGAAAAAATATACAATATTGGAAATCTGGAAATTTTGTGTTTGTCTTGGTTATTCAAGCATGTTTCCCATGAATAAAATTTGTTTTGTGCTCAATGTTTGCTTTATGCCATGCTTGGGATTTTGGGGGTATGATGACATGATTTGAGCGGGAAAATAATGAGCAAAAATCTGTAAATACAGTAGCCATTAGGATGGTTTTCAAGCATGTTTTCCCTCATTAAAACACTTTTGTATCATGTCAAGTAGTTGCTAAATTTTTAGGCATTAATTTGGGGTATAAGGGAAGCACTTTTGGGCATGAAAATTCTGGGAATTTTAGTGCATATTTCTGGAGATTTTAAGCATTTTTTACCTCATTGAAACACTTTTGAACCATGCCAAGTAAATGCTAAAATTTTAGGCTTCAATTTGGGGTAAATGGTACACTTTGAGCATGAAAAAGAGCATGAAAATCTGGGATTTTAGGGAATGCTTTTGGGTGTCAAGCATGCTTACATGATTTGATGGTTGTTTGTACAAATGACATGTTTTGTATACCACTTTTTGGGCATGTAATATTTTAGTGCATATTTGGTGCTTGCTTGCTTGTATTTAGCTTCATTATTTTGTCATATATGCCTTGGCTTGAAATTGAATGCATGGCTACGAAAAAGAGTGGCAAAGGGGCTGGGACGTTATGAATGTTACCACAATTTTAAAATTGCACTTGAGCACTTGAAACAATTTGCACAGCCTACCCTTTACCTATTAGGAAGTTGAACCATGAATGTGTGTAGCTTGGCGCACCGAGGTCGTGACTTCGGAAAGCGAAAGTGAAAACATTTACCTTAGAATTTGGGTCAATGATGTGATGACAATGGGATCTGTGATTCGATTCCGGGCATCACTAGACTTGAGTTCTAAGTTGCCAATTAAGCCAAAACCCAAAAACCATACGCTTGAAGGTGAAGAAACACGTTTTCGGCTAAAAGCACACAATTGCGTTTGTGGAATTGGGTGTAAATGTGGGAAGGCCGTTTGCATGTTTTACAGGCCAAGGTATAATGTGCATACCATATTGAATGAAGGTAATACAAGGTGGCAAGGTAAAGCCATGTCCTTTTCATAAATTTGGGGAATTTTGCAAGTATTATGCCCAAGCCCAATTTGGGGCAAGTTTTGAAGGTCAAATTAAGGTAAACATCAAGTGGAAATGGAAAAAAAACCTAATCTGGTGAAAAAATGAGTCAAAAAGGGCCATTTCGGCAATAACCGGTAACTCAGGCCGGTTAATAACACTTCTATTCATATCCGGTATGTATTTCCGGATACAAAGGCATATGTGCGTATCCGGTTAGGGTAACCGGATACCATAAGGCATATCCTTATCCGGTATATTATACCGGATACGTTCAAAAAATGTACAAATTGGCTGTTCAGCCCAAATTTTCAGAATAAAATGCCTAAAACACTGTGGATAATCCTTAGGCACCCCGAAAAGAACATAAGAAATGTTCCCAAAAATACAAAGAAAAAAAAAGAAAAAAAAAAGAGAAACAAAAAAAGAATAAAATAAAATATTCTTTCAGGATTTAACCTAAGTTTGAAAATCAAAGAGGAAACCAATGTGTCATATTTTTGACACCAACTCAACTCAAACATGTGTCAATCAAGCTTTAGAACTTGAAAATCTTCTAAAATGCATCAGATTTCAAATAAAAAAAAAATGAAAACCTTGGTTGGTTGTTTTTATCAATCAAATCAAAAAAATCAAAAAAATTGGGACCCTTGGAAGCCCTAGAATATTCCATGAAAACCTTGGTTGGTTATTTTTATCAATCAAATCAAAAAAAATCAAAAAATTGGGACCCTTGGAAGCCCTAGAATATTCCATGAAAACCTTGGTTGGTTATTTTTATCAATCAAATCAAAAAAAAAATCAAAAAATTGGGACCCTTGGAAGCCCTAGAATATTCCATGAAAACCTTGGTTGGTTATTTTTATCAATCAAATCAAAAAAAAAAATCAAAAAAATTGGGACCCTTGGAAGCCCTAGAATATTCCATGAAAACCTTTGGTTGGTTATTTTTATCAATCACATCAAAAAAAAATTGAAAACCTTGGTTGGTTATTTTTATCAATCAAATCAAAAAAATCAAAAAAATTGGGACCCTTGGAAGCCCTAGAATATTCCATGAAAACCTTGGTTGGTTATTTTTATCAATCAAATCAAAAAAAAATCAAAAAAATTGGGACCCTTGGAAGCCCTAGAATATTCCATGAAAACCTTTGGTTGGTTATTTTTATCAATCACATCAAAAAAAAATGAAAACCTTGGTTGGTTATTTTTATTAATCAAATCAAAAAAATCAAAAAATTGGGACCCTTGGAAGCCCTAGAATATTCCATGAAAACCTTGGTTGGTTATTTTTATCAATCAAATCAAAACATTTGTGGGATACTTGGATAGAATATTCCAAGACACCTTTGGTTGGTTACTTTTATAAATCAAATCAAAACATTTGTGGGATACTTGGAAGCCCTAGAATATTCCAAGAAACCTTTGGTTGGTTATTTTTATCAATCAAATCAAAACATTTGTGGGACACTTGGAAGCCCTAGAATATTCCAAGAAACCTTTGGTTGGTTATTTTCCAAGAAACCTTTGGTTGGTTATTTTTATCAATCAAATCAAAACATTTGTGGGACACTTGGAAGCCCTAGAATATTCCAAGAAACCTTTGGTTGGTTATTTTTATCAATCAAATCAAAACATTTGTGGGACGCTTGGAAGCCCTAGAATATTCCATGAAAACCTTGGTTGGTTATTTTTATCAATCAAATCAAAAAAAAAAATTTGGGACCTCTGGAAGCCCTAAAATATTCCATGAAACCCTTGATTGGTCTCCTTTTTACCAATCAAAAAAAAATTTGGGACCTCTGGAAGCCCTAAAATATTCCATGAAACCCTTGGTTGGTCTCCTTTTTACCAATCAAGTCCAAAAAAAGTGGGACCTCTGGAAGCCCTAGAATATTCCATGAGCCCCTGATTGGTCTTCTTTTTACCAGTCAAATCAAAAATTGTGGGACATTTGGAAGCCCTAGAATATTCCAAGAAACCTTGGTTGGTTATTTTTATCAATCAAATCAAAAATTTATTAGGACATTTGGAAGCCTCAGAATATTCCAAAAACCTTTGTTTGGTCACGAGAACCATTCAAAGTCAAAAAACTTTTGGGCCATTTGAAAGCCTCTGAATTTCAAAGATCAACTTTTTTTGGGCCGTCTATAAGCCTCTGAATTATAGACACATATCCTTTGGGCCATCTAAAAGCCTCTGAATTTTAGACACATATCTTTTGGGCCCTCTATAAGCCTCTGAATTATAGACATATATCCTTTTTGGGCCATCTAAAAGCCTCTGAATTTTAGACACACAACCTTTTTGGGCCATCTAAAAGCCTCTGAATTTTAGACACATATCTTTTGGGCCCTCTATAAGCCTCTGAATTATAGACATATATCCTTTGAGCCATCTAAAAGCCTCTGAATTTTAGACACAACCTTTTTGGGCCGTCTAAAAGCCTCTGAATTTTAGACACATATCCTTCGGGCCGTCTATAAGCCTCTGAATTATAGACACATACCTTTTTGGGCCATCTAAAAGCCTCTGAATTTTAGAAACAAAATTTTCGGGCCGTCTATAAGCCTCTGAATTATAGACATATATCCTTTGGGCCATCTAAAAGCCTCTGAATTTTAGACACAACCTTTTTGGGCTATCTAAAAGCCTCTGAATTTTAGACACATATCCTTTGGGCCGTCTATAAGCCTCTGAATTATAGACACATATTCTTTGGGCCGTCTGTGCGCACCCGATTTCGGTCGCACGGCGAGGCGCACGCAAAGCGATGCGTGCCTCGGGATTGGTTTGGAGTCGCCACTGCCTGATGGGGTGCAGGCAGACACCTGGGTGCCTAAGTTCTTCTACTAAGGCTTTTGGTCTGCGGCTTTGAGATTCTAAGTATGGTTCTCGGTTGCGGTCTGGGGAAGTCCGTAGACACCCCAGTCCACCCCGTCAAGTGACGGGTCCCATAAGTTTCCCTAGTTTGAGTCAACTCAATTGGTCTCTCGCTCACCCGATTCCTATTCCAGCATGTGATTTAATTAAGTCTGGCGGGACCGCCAAAGTGGTGTGGGTCCCTTTACTTGATTTTATCTTTTTAATTTAAAGTGACGTGAGCCTGATTGAGCGGGCCCCATTGGAAGGCCCGCGGATTCCTTGGTGGGCTTGGTTGAGCCCATATGTCCCCTGGTGGGCCTCAGTCTAAACCTGAGAGGCCCTTTGGGCTTTGGCTTAAGTAAATTGATTTTACTTTAGGGTTTAAGTTGGATTATTTAAATGAATTTCATGCCAAAAGTGAGCCGGGATTGCTTTGTGGGCCCTTGAGTGGGCCCCCCAGTTGGTTTCCAAATGATTTAATTTATCTTTTATTAAAATTCACCAAAGTGGGCCAGGTGTTGGGCTTGGGGCCCTTTACCTGGGCTTGGGCTTTGAAAAACCCAAGACTTCTTGAGTTAGGGTTTTGACACCCTAACCTTGGTTTAATGGGCTTAGTGGGCCCGACAGGCCCTGCCCGTGGTCTCGGCCAAACCACAATCTACTTTAAGCATACAGGGCCCAATTAGGGCTTGGGTGGGCCTCCAATGGTTTGGCCCACTCAAATCTCTCATTTTATCTTATTTAAGCATGATTGGGTTTGTCGGGGTTGGTGGGCCCCGTTGGAAGGCCCACCTGGAATCAGTTTGGACCGGGTCGGTCCATGGCCCATTTTGGGTTTCCGGGTGGCCCGGAAACCCTTCTGATTCATTCGAATTTGATCTAACAATCCAAAATATTGCACAAAATCAGCAAGATAGCAAAAAAAGAGTTCTGGCAGTGTAGCCGGCCTGAGATACCGGTTACACACAGGGTTCTGTGTATCCGGTATCTATATCCGGCTACACATGGGCTTCTGTTGATCCGGCCTGAGTTGCCGGATCACCTTGCAGAAGCCATTTTCTGGATTTTCGCACTGGGGTTGGGTTTTCATGCTTCTTGGGATGTTCTATGGGTGGTGTGGGCTCCTGTGTGAGCCCACAGTGGTCTATGTGAGAGGAAAACCTCCTCTCGGTCACTTTTCGGGGAACTTTGAGATCAATACCAAGGAAGATGGATGAGGCTCCAACTCTCCCTCCCCTTTTGATAAAATACGGCCGAGAATCACATACTAATCACCAACCAAACAAGGGAAAACTACAGCGAAGAAAGGATGAGAAGGGGGGGTTTAAACATGGGATACATTAGATTACCAAGTATGGGGAAACATGCTTCTTCTTAAAACTGATGCACACATGCAAAACAGTGGCCTTAGTGGCCGAAAATCCTTAGAGGAATCTTTCCTCCTCCCCTTTAAAACCAACTATGTGCCTCTCCCTTACTCGGAGGTCTTCATGGGGTGAGATGAGAGCACATGTATACTTAAAACATAAAGGAAATGATCTCATGCAAAAGGAAGAAGACAAACCCCAAGAGCTTTGTGAAAAGCTCCCATTTTCATATATGTTAAATGAAGGTTAGTGAGGAACCATACCTTAGGGTTAAAACCCTGGATTGAGATGTGTGGAGCCTCCTTAGAGCATAGGAAGCAGCTGGAGCAGCACCTCCTCCCACCGACAGCAGCCTCTTCTCCTTCTTCAACTTCTTGAGTGAGGGAAGGAAGGGAATGGGGAAGGGTAGTAAGGCCAAACAAAGAGGTTCTTGGGTTTAGGGTGCAAGGAGGGGTTAAAGTGAGGGATTTCGGACCAGGTGCAGTGGGGGAGAAGAGGTGGAAACAGCCAAAGTAAAGCCAACCCCCGAAATGAGCTGCTGTTTGCTATTTATAAGCAAACTTAATGTATCCGGACTTCAAGTCCGGATACACTAAGGCTCCTTTGTATCCGGACTTAAAGTCCGGATACACTAAGGCTCCTTTGTATCCGGACTTGAAGTCCGGATACAAAACATAATCATTTTGAAAATTAAATGCCGCCGCGAATTTGTCGGGCGATCGGCGCGGATCTCGCGCGAAAATCTTCTTGTATCCGGTTTGCAAGTCCGGGTATACACAAGGGTATGTGTATCCGGTATATTTGACCGGATACAACTCAAAAAATTACGGATTTGCCCTTCGACTTGACTGATTCGACCGATTCGACCGATTTGACACTTTTGGACATCTACGGATTGCCCCCTGCGAATTTTGGTTTAGTCCCTGAGATATTTGATGATTTTTGGATATTTGAGATTTAGTCCCTGAGATATTTTGCTGCATTGGCTGCCACGTGGGCAGTTCCTGCGCCACGTGTGCAGTTTCTGGTTTTGCTGCTCGGAAACTTCGACAGCTCATATCTCCTTCATCTGAACTCCGATTTGAGCAAACTCAATTGCGTTGAACTCATATCGGAGCCCTCTATTTAATGACATAGGGCTAAGCACTTGGCACGGGGTTCGAGGAAAAGTCAACTTTTGGCCTTCCCTCAAGTTTGACCGCCCACAGAACCTTCATCCGGACTCCGATTCCAGCAAACTCAGTTGCGTTGGACTCATGTCAGGATTCCCTATCCAATGGTATAGGGCAAGGTAGTCAAATTTCACTTGATCAAAAAGTCAACTTTTTGTCCCCTTGGGGTTTGACTTTCTGCCGGGGTTTTTATTTTCAGCACTTCCAAGGGTGCAAAAATAAGGTGCTTACACCGTCTATAAGCCTCTGAATTATAGACACATTCTTTGGGCCGTCTATAAGCCTCTGAATTATAGACACATATCCTTTGGGCCGTCTATAAGCCTCTGAATTATAGACATATATCCTTTGGGCCATCTAAAAGCCTCTGAATTTTAGACACAACCTTTTTGGGCCATCTAAAAGCCTCTGAATTTTAGACACATATCTTTTTGGCCCTCTATAAGCCTCTGAATTATAGACATATATCCTTTGGGCCATCTAAAAGCCTCTGAATTTTAGACACAACCTTTTTGGGCCGTCTAAAAGCCTCTGAATTTTAGACACAATCTTTTCGGGCCGTCTATAACCCTCTGAATTATAGACACATACCTTTTTGGGCCATCTAAAAGCCTCTGAATTTTAGAAACAATCTTTTCGGGCCGTCTATAAGCCTCTGAATTATAGACATATATCCTTTGGGCCATTTAAAAGCCTCTGAATTTTAGACACAACCTTTTTGGGCCATCTAAAAGCCTCTGAATTTTAGACACATATCCTTTGGGCCGTCTATAAGCCTCTGAATTATAGACACATATTCTCTGGGCCGTCTATAAGCCTCTGAATTATAGACATATATCCTTTAGGCCATCTGAAAGCCTCTGAATTTTAGACACAACCTTTTTGGGCCATCTAAAAGCCTTTGAATTTTAGACATATATCCTTTGGGCCATCTATAAGCCTCTGAATTATAGACACAATCCTTTGGGCCATCTGAAAGCCTCTGAATTTTAGACACAACCCTTTTGGGCCATCTAAAAGCCTCTGAATTTTAGACACATATCCTTTGGGCCGTCTATAAGCCTCTGAATTATAGACACAATCCTTTGGGCCGTCTAAAAGCCTCTGAATTTTAGACACAACTTTTTGGGGCCGTCTATAAGCCTCTGAATTATAGACACGTATCCTTTGGGCCATCTATAAGCCTCTGAATTATAGACACGTATCCTTTGGGCCGTCTAAAAGCCTCTGAATTTTAGACATTTCTCATTCTTTGGGACCTTTGGAAGCCCTAAAATATTCCAACAATCAAAAACAAAACAAAACAAAAAATGGAAAAATATAGAAAAAAAAAACAAATAAATCCGGACTTGTGTTCACCTAACCCACTTATCTACATTTATAGGTGTGTGACTCAGATTAAATGGGAGCTGACATGTTTCTTTGCTTTTCCTTACCCAGGTACACTTATTTGCAATCATTGCTCCCGTGACCAGATCCAAAGCCAAAGCTAGGAACACTGAAGAGAACCAAGCCCAAGCCACCGTACCCGCTCAAGACTTTGCTCAGCTGCAGGAGCAAGTGGCTGGTCTGGCCAAGATGCTGGGAGACCTACTGGCGGCTCAGGCCCAACAGGCCCAGGCCCAAAACCAAGCATCGACTTCCCATCAAGCACCACCACCTCAGGACTACATTCCGCCTCCGGCTCAACCCATGCATGAGCCCATTTCTGAACCAGTCCCTGAACCCATTCTGATCAGGGAAAATATAGCAGAATCCGAGAAAGAACTGGAGAAGGAAAAAGCCAGGGAAGAAACTGAAAGGAAAATGCTGCTCAGGATAGAAAGGATCCAGGAAGAACTGAAAGAAGTGAAAGGGGGAAATAGCTATGGAGGCACCACTTTCGAGGATCTGTGCATGTATCCTGACGTATGTCTACCGGCCAAGTTCAAGTGCCCGGACTTCGACAAGTTCGACGGCACAGGCTGCCCTATGAGCCATTTGAAACTATACTGCGGGGCTTTGTGCCAGTTTGGCCGGGATGACGGCATATTGATCCAACTCTTTCAGAGGAGTTTGACAGGATTGGCTCTTAGGTGGTTCGCCACAGTTGATCATGGGAAGATTAGAGGATGGAAGGACCTGGCAGACACTTTCTTAGACCAATACAAATTTAACTCGGAGATCGTGCCAGACCGGTACGACATTATGAGGATGAGCAAGGGCAAAGATGAATCTGTGCGGCAATATGCCAAGAGGTGGAGAGAGGCTGCCTCTCAGGTCAGGCCGCCTATGCTGGAACCTGAAATGATCTCAACATTCATGGGTACGCTGGGGCAGCCCTTCTACAATCACCTGGTGGGTCAGATCACCACCAATTTTGCTGCCCTAGTACAAGTGGCCGGCCGGATTGAGGATGGGATCAAATCTGGCAAGATAATTGATTATTCCACCATGATCAGTCAACAAGACTCCACTCATAACAAGGGAAATGGTAATGGAAAGAAAAAATCTGAGGAAAGGAAAGAAGCAGAAGTGAATATGGTGCAGCTTCCCAAGGGACCCTTTCAAGCCAATGCCCATCCAGTTCCTTTGCTGCCTATTCAAATTAATGTCCCTTCTGCACAGCCTGTGAAGGAGGAAACAGAAGTAAGGAAGAGAAGGGAGTTTTCAAAACTGCCTATGAGACCATCTGAACTTTTGCCTACCCTACTTCGAAAGGGTTATGTGACTTTGAGGTTACCAAATCCTCATGCAAGCAAGGGGAAGGGTTATGATCCATCTACAATCTGTGAGTATCATATGAGCACTCCAGGGCATACCACAGATCGTTGCTTAGCCCTAAAACATGCAATTCAGGATTTGCTGGATAATAACTCTTTATCATTCAATTCAGTCACACCCACTCCTCCTCCCACCAGCAACAATGGGGCAAGCAGCTCAAATGCAATAGGGTCAATTTTTTCAGGAAAAAGAAGATTTGACCCTTCTCAACTTATTGCTCCGGTTGGTACCACAGTCCAGGTTTATTTTGAAAAAGAAGATGAAGGGGGCCATGTGGAGAAAGAGACTCACACAGGGGCAGATTTTAAGCCGAAGGTGAAAGAAAATGAAATGACAGGTGAAAGGGCAAAGGAGGTGCAAACAATTCCATTTTAGCAGTTTGAGCAAACAAATGGCATAGCACTAGATGTTGAACAAGAGTTCAGTATGGACAAATTGGATTGTCTGAAGGGTATGGAATCACTCTTCATACAAGAAGAAAATGAAGTAGAAGCAATTGAAAAGGGAGAATCCCAGGAAAAGAAAGAAGAAGAATCAAAAGAAAAGATTGAGGCCAGGTTTAAGCTGCCATTGATTGACTGGGCTGCGATCCAGATTCCGTATCAAGGAATGTCACTTCTTTCAGGAACTGAGCACAATACCCCAGAGAAGGGGATCATCCCAAATCATGAAAAGAGAAACTTGCCTCACTCAGCAGCAGAAAGAAATTTTCTGAAAAAGAAAGAAAAGCTAGCTTTTGCCTTTGAGAACGGGGGCAATTTTCAAATTCCCTTGTTCTCTGAAAAGAAACCCCCTTAAGAAGAATGCACATTTCCTGAGGATCCTAAGGAGCCTTGTTCTCAGGAAGTGATTTCAATAAAGGCTCTTTCAAAAAAAAAAAAAAGAGAGTTTTCCTTTAAGATTTTTGTTAAAAAAAAAAAAAGATTTTCTCCTTTAACTTTTTTCTAAAAAAAAATGTTTCCAACAAGATCCTGTTTTACTTATGAGTCATATCTCCAATTGAATTTCATTAAGTTGAATATGACTTCGACATTGGGCTCAATTTTGAGACTGAAATCGAAGAAAAAGACATATTATATGAAAATTCAAATCTTTTTTAGTGTCATGAGAAGAATATTTCTGCAAAATTTTGAAGTGACCAATCTTATGGACTTTAGAACCAAAGATGACCCAAAGTTTTCACTTGAAAGCAGCAAGTACAGAGATTTATTTCATAAAAATGCAGAGAGGATCGCATCACTTGCTCTTCAAGGAAAAGCAGATGGAGAGGAAACTGAAAGATGAAATTTTGTTATTTGAAGATGACTCCTAATTTGCACTCTACATTGGAAAATATGGAAAGATTTGGATTACAAGGCTGATTCAATGAGAAGGATGTTTTATGGCTGAAATTTTATCTTCCCAGGTGGCGGTGATAAAAAAAAAAAGAAAAAGAAAAATCCTGAGCCAGTCATGTAGTACAACTCTGTCAAGTCTGAAAATTCAAACTTCTCTTAAAATGATAAGAGGCCTTTCTTTCTTATATCCCAAAATTTTGGAAATCCCTAGTTAGACCCTTTGAGCTTGATAAATTTTTCCAAGTAACCTAAACTGAGAATTACAACCCCACACTGGGGCAAATTTATTAAGGCATAAAAAAGAAAAGAATGAAGGGACAAGAGAAGGGGGGCATTATTGAAGTTCAAAAGGGATTTTGAAGATATTTTCAGAAAAGGGGGCAAAGAAATAAAAAAAAAAAGGAAGAAAGAAGAAAAACAGATCATCAAATGCTATATCTTCAAAATTGTGAAGGGAAGAATGAGAAAAGAAGTTCAATAATGGGAAATAAGTTTTAAATGAAGAAATCAAAGTGGGTGAAGAGCTTCATTACTGGGGGGCAATTTTGTATTCATTCCAAGGGAAGAAATGCCTTAAAAATTGCAATTTCAGTTAACCCATTAGATCATATGGTATTTGAGCCTTTTATTCCTTTTCTTTCTAAACAAACACCAAGCCTTCGTTTCGTCCCATCCATAAGTCCTCTTTGATTAAGAAATTTTGAATTAAGGCGGTTTTAACTGCATAGCTGCTGGTGATGAAGGATAAAAAAAAAAAAGGAGAAAAATGGAGAAAATGTAGTGAAAACCTAGAAGGGCGCTACATGGCAAATAATCAGCTATCTACAAGAAGGAAATTGTCAGAGAGAAAAGTCCAGAATTGGCATAGATCCAGGTGAAATCCTCAAGTTGGTGGTTATTTTTCACTCTTCAAGTGATTGAGGAAAGTCTTCTTTTCAAGATTGAAGCAAACATAATCAGAGCTATGGTATAAAGCATTTGTGAACAAGTTGATGGCCATCAAAATTGCCATTAGGAAATTATTGCTGAAGTTGAAATCATAAATTCTCATATCATGGATACAATGCAGAAACAATTGCTCTTCAATTGGATGAAGGAAAATGTCTTTCTAGACTGGGGCAAAATAGTCAGATTAAAAGAGTCGGCATATCTGGAGCATCAATTGACAAGCCGAAGGTCATGGGAATGATTTTAAAGGTTCTGAAGGCTTATTTTGGTCTTTCTTCATTTTCTGAAATAATCTTCTCGTTATTCAACTTGATTTTAATTCTTTTGGACTATATGCGAATAAGTGATTGGATCATTTTTCAAAAAAAAAAAAAAAAGCACAAAAAAGCAAAAACATATATTTTTGGCCTATGATGAGCATCTGTCTTTTCATAAAAACATTGGTTTTGCAAGCATTAGAGAATTCTGAGGCCACTAGTATAAAACCTATTTTTGTATTTGCATTCCTTTATAAGGGTTTCTTTTTGCAAAGGTTAAAAAAGAAAAAAAAAGAAGAAAGAGAAAAAGAAAAAAAAGGAAAGAAAAAAAGAAAAGAAAAAAAAAGGAAAAAAAGAGGATCATCTCTGCTGAGGGGCAAATATTTCTTCAAGCAATCAAAACTGGGGCATGCTCAGTATCTTTCCCTTGGGGTTTTCATTGAAATAAATTACAGCATCTGGAAGAAGCAGTCAGGCCTTAGTCTTCGGATTGGAAAAAAAGAAGAAGCTTCGATGCAGTTGCATGTTTTCTCCTTTAAACAAAGGTTTCCAATTCTGAAGAAGGATTTTACTGGAGCAGTAAGAAGGCATGAATGAGAGGTCATGGGTTGTAAGGGCATGAGGCTAGAACAACAAATCATGATCTATCAATCAAGAAGAGGCATTCACTTGGGCAATTGAAAAGAATGAAGGCAGGCTATGGGCAGCAATGGCACATACATCCTTATTGAGAGAGCAAGAAGAAGAAGAAGCAAAAGCAAGTTGCAGAATATTCAAGCACAGGTTTGGGCATCAAATGGCACCCAGGTAAATCAAATAAGAAAATCAATCAGGAAAATTCAATAAAATATTTCCTTCCTTATTGTTGAAAAACATCAAAAGCAATTGAGTTTGCAGAGGTCAAGTTTAAATCCACATTCTTTTCAAAATTTGCTTGTCTCAGATTTCTTTTCATAGCCACGAGAGCTCAAAGAAATCTGAGATAAGGAAGAGACGCCACCCCGTCAGACTATACACAGCAGGGGTTTCATTGGCTATCTTCAAATCCATGTTTTTTATCACTCATTTGTTTGACCAAAGCAAGTTCAATTAATGAGGTGTCTTTCAACCGTGCAATTTTGAGTTGTGTCTATTCTTTGCTGTTCATTGTGCTACAACTCCAGCAAAGAGGGGCAGTTGTAGACACCCCAAAATTGCACGATTTTTGATAAATCTTGAAGGAGAGAAATATTTTATTGGAATTTCCAATTCTTTGCATTGGGTTTGAGATACTTAACCCATTTGAATCCAAAACGGAAAAGGAAGATGCCCGAATTCAATCTTTTGTGCAAAGTCAAACTTTTTCCAGTTGAATTTTGTTGACTTTTGACCCCAGAAAATGAAATACTTTTTAAAGCCAGATTTCAAGATAATTTTTCCCGGTAATCAGGTTTTTAGCCATGTTATTGCATAAAAGAATTTTTTGAGATTTTAAATCTTGGCGAATACCTTGGTTTTAACATATTGAACCTTTTTTTCCAGACCTGAAAAATCGGAATTTTGCCTAGAACTGGAAAGTTGACTTTTTATTCACTTGGAATTTGGGTCTGGAACTATTTTTAATGGATTCAAATGGGGGGGGTGTTTGCTTATTTACATTTAATATCTTAAGTAAATGGAGATTAAAAAATACGAGGACATTTACTTAAACGATATTACATGTAAATAAGTATTGCCTGTGTTAAAATTTGAAAAAAGGCTTTTTTTTCCTTGTATCCGACAACTCAGGCCGGATACAAGTGTTCTTCTGTGTATCCGGTGAAAGATACCGGATACAAGCAATGCTTAGTGTATCCGGTATTATATACCGGATACCTTAAGGCCCTTGTGTATCCGGCCTGATATACCGGATACGCAAGTTTTGCTCAAAATTAGGGTTTTCCGAGAGCTTTTCACTTTTACCATCATATCCCTCATTAAATGAGGGGAAATCTCGGAAATAGCCTTAGGGTTAAGGTTGGAGGGGTTTTAGACATTAAGTTGTGTCTACCAATGACCTTAGCCTTTGCCTATAAATAGGAGCCTCCTCCTTGAGCAAATGGCACACAGCTCTTGTTTTGAATTCTCGCAAAGAAGAACTCCAAGAGAAGAAGAAAACCGCTGTGGAATCGCCTCCAGAACTCAGGTAAGCCTCAACTTTTCTTTTTATTTTCTGTCTTTACATTCCTAGATCTAGATCTCTTCTTCTACCTTTTCTGTAGTGTAAAGCCTTGTTTGTATGTGTGGAAATCCTTCCCCAGCTCAAAGTATCTCAAGACTCCCCTAGCCGTAAAACGTGAAGGCGGATCTAGGAGAAACGAGACTGGGGATTGACCCTAGTGCTAGAACCTATGTAGCATAAGGCCTTTTTGATTGATTGTAAACCGTTCCATATTCAAAGTACCCTTGATTATCTTAAAGAGAACAGAGGGAAACGATAATGGAACGGAACCCTAGGCTATGCTAGAACCTATTTTGTTGAATCTATATGCATGTGTATGGATCTTGCTTGGTTTTTCACTTTTGCACACATATTACACCTTTTTGGTGAATAGGCTCACATTTGGGGATTTATTACATTGATTGTGATAAATCTCCAATAAATGGCCTCAATCAAATTCTGGAGTGTTTTTAAATGTTTTTCAAAGGTTTTGGATTCATATCATACGAATCTCACACACTTTGCCAATTTTCGGATTTGATTTTCTTCAAAAGTGGCTTAACTTGACAGCACCTGTACCCTTACTTCGGACGTCCGTAACTTCATCATCCGGATGAATTTTGGGGCGATTCCAGAACCATGGGAAAGGTGAGGCTGTCTAGTTTATGTCCACCGAATTTCATGAATTTCCATCTAACGGATTTTTGACACCTCTCTGTCGAAGTTAAGTGGACAGTTCAGGTCCAAGTACAAAACTTGTCACTTCGACGGACCGCCATGTGTTCGTTTTAAGTCCGATTCGAGTGATTTTTATTTCTGAGTACTCCTTTATGAGTCTATTTTCAAATCCAGTTGGTTTCATAATTTTTGGATTCCATTTGAATTATTGGTAGCCGATTTACTCAGAACTGCTCATTTGCACTTTTCTGGGTAAATCTGTGATCTTCGGGGCCTGTTCGGGAGACCACCCAAGGCACATCCGAAGGGATTTTTGTATGAGGCTAGTTTCTGTTGAAAGATGGCCATACAAACTTCAATCACACCAAATTTCGTGGACTTTTATGCAATGGATTTTTCTAGACAATTTTCCAAAGTTGCCCACTTAACACTTTTAAAAATCCCCAGCAGCAACTTCAAAGGAGCATAACTCCTAGGATTTTTATCGGAATGAAGTGAAATTTTGCATGAAACTCTTATTTACCCTAATCTTTCAAATGGATTTGGTTTGGTTCAATTTAGAATTGGATTTGAATGATTTTAAGGCAAATGGCATACTTTTTACCGAATTTTCCGGATTTGATTTAACTTGGTTTTATGCAACCTCTACTTTGATTTCCATCTTTTGAAATACTCCAGAAGTGATATTGACATAAGAGGAGATCTAAAATCCATTTGGATCTCCATGTGAATATATCATACACTTGTTCCTTTTTCAAGGCTTTTTCATGATTTTTAGCAAGCTTCTTATTTTCTTTTTAGCATGAACATACACTTGGCAACCATTTCGTGTGGATGAATGGGGGTGCCTAACACCTTCCCCCGTTCATAATCTAATCCCCTTACCCATCTCTGGATTTGATTTTCAAGTAGGATTATTTTTATCCTAGAATTTGTCTTTTGGCTATTTTTGCCTACTTTTGAATCTTTGGTGTCCATTCTCACCCCAAAATCATGAATGGTGGCGACTCTCCCAATTTTCGCGTTGAGCCCGTGTGTTGACGGAGGGACGATCACTCCGGTGATTTTTTCCCATGTCTCACAGAATGCATGTACATTCATCTCGCATTGACCATGCGTTGATTTGAAACTTTGACTCTTCAGTAAATTGTTCGAACATCATCGTGCGTTCCTTCATGTGTTGAAGCAAAACAATACTCTATCAACTGAATGCTCGAACATCATGGTGCATCATATCGTGCTTTGACAAAACTCATTCCAACACTTGAACAGATTCTTTGTCGCACGAAGACAGCGCCCGTGTGTTAATACTTCTTTTGCAGACAACCATTGATTAACCCGTAACTCTGGTACGTCAAGCTTCAATATTCGTGCGTTGGGAGTAAATTCTGAATCTGACTGATTTTCAATGATCTTTAATTACCAAATATCATAGACCTATTTTAACAATTTTTTGGTACGGAATTAAGGTGGCGTTTGGCCTAGCTTGTGCTTATGGGTGAGCACTTACGAAGAAGAGGTTTTATGAAAGGTATTATCCACAGTCATAAGAAGCTAATTATTCAAAACAAAAAGGCATTTGGTAAACCACCGCTTAAAAGAGGATTGCGAGACGGTATCGGTGGCAGAGGATTGCGAGATGCTGGCGGTGACTGCAACGGCAAGATATGGTATAGCCCTCTTTTTCATCTCTTCTCCTCTCTCTCTCTCTCTCTCTCTCTCTCTCTCTCTCTCTCTCTGGTTTGAGAAGGTAAGGACAGCGAGATGGAACAGTTTGCCCTCATCCCTTTCTTTTTATCGCTTCTTTCATTCTCTTCTCCCTCGTTCCCTTGCTCGTTCTCGTCGTCGAGTTGCTTCCCAGCGAAGATTAGACTTTGCTGGTCTGATCCTCATTCCCACCAAAGATTAGAAGCTGCTGGTGTGATCCTCATTCCCATCGAAGATTAGATGCTGCAGGGGTTCTCATTACCAGTGAAGATTAGACATTGCTTCCCAGTTTGACTGACTGCAATGCACGAGAGAGAGATAAGCCTTTGTAATCTGGCTCCCTCTCGTCAGTCTTCGCTTTTCCCATCGTATTAGAATTTAGAAATCCTCACTCTCTTCTGTTTTCTTTCGAGGGATGCACTCAAATTTGTAAATTACGCATAATTTTATTCTTGATTTCGTGTACCTCTCTCGCCCTGCGTGCAACTTGTTGCTAATCTATTTTTCTGGTTTCCAGCATCTATTTCTCCAATTCTCTTGCAGTTCCGGCTAAAGTTTTTGCTGCAAAGTTTCGGTTCGACTTGATCCTGAATAAATTCCAGCCGAAAATCTCCACACAAGTTAGAGAGAGAGAGAGGGATAAGGATTCAGATATCTCTTTCGTCAAATTTTTTGTAATAGCGGGGAAGGGATGGTTTCGCTTTCACGTTATCGATGGTGTCAGAACTCTCGACCTGAAGAAAGCTCGATATCATATCAATTGGGAAACAGAGTTTGGAGAAGCTGCTAGGATGGGCTTCTCCTTATGGGTAATTTCCTCTACTCCTTACGGGTAAGGACTCACCCGTTTAGCATTACCAAACACTTTTTTAATTTAAATAAGTACTTTAATAAGTTATAAGTTAAATTAAGTGCTTAATTAAGCAGCCCCAAACACAGCCTAAGCCAACACACATGTAAAAGATCATGCTGGACCTAACAACGAAGAAGTCTATAAGCGAAGAAACCGAAAATTTTCCAGAACTTGTACCTTGCCAGCACCTTTTATTTTCACCAATAGATGTAGTAATTGGAATTTGTACTCTCATCATCCCAGAATTTAGTAATAAGTTGAGAGTTCCACATACTTGAATTTCCATCTATGAGTTGTCTCACTGTGATTAGATTAAATTGGGAATGATTCCTCTGTATCTCTAATGGAGTACTAACCTTTACCCAAATATCTCTTAGGAAGTTTATCTTCTTGTCATCCAAGGTCAACATTTGAAACCCATCCTCACCAAGCACCAAATTAAAGGGAGTGTACTTCGTAGTTTACCTCCACCTAACACCTTGTAAGTTGCTATATGCCAAACTGCAGATCCCCTGTGAACGTCTTCTTTGAGGAAGGATGTGTGGTGACCTCTTGCTCAGTGCACATAATGAATGTACCAAAAAAACGGAAAAAAAAAACTATTATATCAAAAGGCTAATCATAGAAAGCTACTTCTGGGGATCTCTGTGACTACAAATTTAAATTACAATGATTTGGAATATGTTAAATTAATTTAGTATTTTAAATTTTTTATTTTTCACATATGGTGTATTTCCTATATCTTGTATCCATTCGAATTATGAAAACAATATGTACAAGTTCAACTTTGAAAACTTTAGCTCATCCCAATATTATGATTTTCATTCTTAATCTATACTATATATAAAGCCAACTGTTATTTTGCTAGCAGGCATTTTGTACCTAAATCCCCCAAAATTTTTCTCAATTTTCAGAGTTTTACCATCACATGTTAACATCATTAACTAATTGAATGATTAGTTTTTTCTAAGTGAACCACATATAAAACATTTACAAATGGTTTGGCTATTGCTTTTAAAGTGTTTTTCTAAGTGAGCCTCATATAAAACATTTATAAATAGTGAAAAACAATAATTGTGTGATGCTCCACATGGAAGCATCCCACTTCAAAAACAAAAGTCACTAGGCTTTTTTTTTTGTTTCTAATTTGTTATGCGCATAGCGTAGGCATTCTCATAAAAAAAATAAGTATAAACATTTGAACCGGATAGGTTCGACCCAATATCGGGTTATTAAAAGCATTGGTCTCACCCGTCACCACATAATCAAATCGGGCGACCAAGAGGCTCCAAACCAGCCAAAAACGAATGGGCCCACTCAGAATATCTATCCACGAGGGCTCATAGGCCGTACGCAGTTGTGGTTGCCGTACATGTCGTCACTCCCACCAATCCAGCACTTCTGCCCCAGCAAGTGTACAGTCCAGCTAATGAAGTGTCAGAACTCGAGACTTTCTCGATACTGGTGTGCTGCTCAGCTCTCCTTCACGAATCATCTTTCGGTCTCTCTCTTCCTGAGTCCGCGTGCTTATCCTTCGTTCCGTTTCCTTTGTTCCCGAAGCAAATCAAGGCGTAAGCCAAAAAAGAAAAGAAAAAAGAAAATGAACGCAAGAGAGGGGAAAGAGGCTGCAATGGTGGAATGTTGTGAAGCGTTTTTAAATAATACGGAAGTTATCGAGGTTTTATCAGTGTTTTTCAGTAATTATCTGTTGATTATTCTAGGATTTGGTTTGGTTAATTTTGATAATTGTGTCTTCCTTATTCCATCTATGTGAAGAATGGAAATATCTCAAGCTAGGGTTACTGTTGTATTTATTTTTTCTGAATATGAGTTTCCGAAGTTTCCTTCACTTTTCTTTATTTTGTTTGTGTTTTTGTGGACTAATTCCTTTTTCCTTTATCATTCCTTTTTGCGGGAAAGGGATAACAATATGTTAATGTCCCCCCCTCCAAACCCTGTTTGCCGCTCTTTAGTTTTATTTTTAGGGTTTTATCATTTTTTGTGGAAGTACAGGGAAACAGGAATTGAAAAATCTAGCTGTAGAAAGTCCTGTTGTAGCTCTAGTTTTCTGCTATTTTTTCATCTTCTTTTCTTTTGGGGCTATATATCTCATCTTATTTTTGTTTAGGTCATATTCATAAATGTAGCTGGATTTTTTTTTCTTTCTTTTTGCTCTCTTTCTCTGTTCAATTCTCCTTTTCTGGAATTAGTGTTTTATTCTTTCTCTATTTCTTACTCTCTTGCTTGTAGTTGTAGAATTTTTGGTGGTTTTTGTTTTTGTTTTTTTTCGAAAATAAACCGTTCTTTGAATCTTTTACAATAGGATTTTGGAGGAGAAACTTCTGTTTAAGCCACTAAAGAAAACTACAATTAAAGAAGAAGTAGATGAAAGCGAACAATTGATAGTCCTAAGAAGCAGTGACAGGGCCTGTAATTTAGTTTGCCATGTCAAGGCAAGCTCACCTCCCACCTTTATATCCTTTTCAGAAGAGAGTTTCTTCTAGCCTTGTGAGGGATTCTTTGGCTCAGACTCTCCACAGAAATGAAGACTTGGGTCCTCGACACCATAGGTCTCCCTCTGATAGCTGCATTATTGATGAGCAGCCATCGTGGCTTGATGACTTGTTAAGTGACCCGGACATGAACTTGAATAGGGCTTCTCATCACCGATCTACTAGTGATTCTGGGACTCTTTTCAATGCCCCTGCCCCATTTCCAAGTTTAAATTTACTTGTCGATGATGAAAGTCTTGTGCCCAATGAAGCAGGCAGGGGGTTGGATGCTACTTGTGCTTACAGTCCTAACTCCCCTCGTCAAATGGTTAACTCAGATAATTTCGATACGTTGATGGTTTCGGCATTATCAAAATATGTTCCTCAATATTCAATTCAGTTTGTAGATGGGAACCTATTCACTTCTCAGAACACTTCTCAGAATATTGAGCTAAACTCTGAGGTGAAATTGGCAAAACGGTACGCTCATTTCCTAGTTGAATTCTTATCACTTTTTTCATGGGAATGGTTTTCAAATATGTTAATTTAGCTAGTCCTAGTGTTACTTCTGCCTGCTGTCTTCATTTTGGTGCTCTCTAGTTAGTAAATTCCTGCTTATTGAAATATTTGTTCCGTATTTATTTTCATCCCTTGTTAAAGGCCTTGACTGGCCCATCTTGTGCATTGGATTTCCTGATATGCCTTTCATGATTTGTGTCTATGCAGCAATGATTCACATGATGCAGATTTAGTAATGTGTTTCTTCCTTTTGATTCTGTAGGAATTACGAAGAAGCATTTGTCGTATGAAATCTATGAATTTCAGCTTGAATGAAAGTTTTTCTCATCAAAAAGATTCTGTCATTTTGGTTCTTCGTTTTTGTAAAATGTTGGACATCTTTTCTCTCTCTAAGTAGGCCAAAAATCAAAACAGCCTTCCTCTAACACTAAATTTGATTTCGATAAATGTTGGGAGAGGAAGAAAAAGGAAATCTTTTGAGATGTATGTGTTGAAATATGGGGAACAGCCTAAGAGGGAAAAAAGGACATAGTGGGAAGAGGAAGAGGAGTTCTTTAATCTTTGTTTTTGGATGTCCTGATGAGAAGAAATTATTTCAGGTTGACTGGAAAATTCTCAAGTTCTATTTGGAAAGATGGTGATTATGACCATTGAATATGGTAGACAGAGATTGAGGTTTCTTTTCAACCCCTTCACAGTGCAAAGACGAAGCACTATAGCTGGGGATTTACTTAAGACGATGATGAAAGATAAAATTGGAACTGCTCTGCTTGTTCCAATAATAGTGATTTTTTTTTATTGGTTCTAGTAGTGAGTTCATTCTAGAAAAATTGAGGGATCATGGCAGTCAGCATAACAGTATTGAAAATCAAGCCTGCCCTCAAAACTGCTTTTCCTTTTCATCATGTAGTGGGGATTTGGATGGGGGGAGCCTCTTGTTCAATAGCATTGGAGGTTGTGGATCAAACCAGGCCCTTTCTTCAAGACCATAAAGTTGACGAAGAATTTTTTCAAGCTGAGTATAATGAGAAGAAAAATAGTGTTGGACCCAATAAAAAATATTAAACCTTAATTGTGATCAATTAGGATAAAAGTTTTGATATTTGATGTCATTATTTGGTCATAAAAATTATCAGCATGAAAATAGCACAGTAGATGTATGACCTAAAAAAATCTACAATGTGTTTTTGTCTTGTAAATTGTAATGCTGAAATGTATTACCGAATCTAAAATCTAAAAATTTTACGACCATAGTATTATGGGATATTCAGTAAACTTTAATGTTATTCGGGTATCTTATGACAAGAAGTCAGAATCATACCAGTAAATCCAGCAAGTGTGGCCATGCTTGTAAGGCATATTTAAGACAAAAAAATTTCATGTACTAGAAATCAAATTGCACATATTTTTAGCAAGAAAGTCTTCATAGGTTATTCGCTGCAATTGTTAACATTTTTGCACTGATATAAATGTGTTAGAAAGAATTAAATATGGAACTTATAGTCCCTAAACATAATGCGATATATATGTTCCATTTAATGTTGATTTATGTGCCGATGTCATTGGTTGTTCTATAGCTTTTAACACAAACAAGATGCACATTTCAAGATAGATTTCATGTTTCTTTGCAGGCACTCTGGACAGCGTTCAAGGGTACGTAAACTACAGTATATTGCTGAACTGGAAAGAAAAGTTAATAGTTTGGAGGTAATTATAACGAACAGAATGAAAGAATTATAAAGCATTATTGTACTCAATTGTGTGATGTATCAATGAAAACATTATAAAAAAATTATTATACTGAATTGTGTGGTGTATCTCCATTATTCCCACAAGGTTGCAAAGGCTTTATCAATCCACTTGTATGGATCAGTCAAAACTCTCATGCTATCTTTCTTAACAGGCACATGGTCAGATGTGGCTAAGCTGTATCACAAAATTTTGAAAGAAAATGCTTTTGATTATAATTTTTACTCTATTGAGGTTGTTTCCATAACCATGTGTAACACTGATATCCGTACCTGGATAATATAGTGTCCTTTGAAGATTCATAACCTGAAAATGAACTGGATTATTTAGATTTGTTATTTGATCAATGAGCTCTGTCATCTATCATTTTTCATCAGATTTATGCAATTTGGGTTCAGAAAAATGCTATGGGTTAGATGTGTTAGAATCCATTGTCTATCAATGGATTGTCAATCATTGGATATTGTGGTATGATAATGAAGCCATTTTGTCTGTGAATTGATAAGCTGGAGTTAAACATGCAACATACATGGGTTGATTGTTCTATTTCAGGTTTTTTCATCATCCCATTGTTGTAACTTTTCGACTTTCACATCTATTTTTGTGTTAATGCTATCTGTTAAACCCAAGAGTTGTCTGTGATGCAGATTTTGGAATCAGAATTGGCAGCAAGAGTTTCTTCTTTGCTTCAACAGCGTGTTATTTTATCAATGGAGAACAAAAATCTAAAGCAGCAAATATGGAGCTTTCAGCAAGAAAAACTGATAATGGATGGTGAGTCTTCTGTTTTTTTCTTATTTCTTGGGTCTTCAGAACAGCAATGTTATTGGCCCCTGTGTAACCCAAACTGCCAAAGAATAGCATTTGAATTTTTTGCAACAAAAAATTGGTTATCTAAATCTTCACATGGCTTGTGTTTTCAGTTGTGACCGCCAAGACCTATGTTATATTCCTGCACTTGTTCAAGAAGTGTAGTCCGAAGTGTTGTTTAATATCCAATCCTCTTAGAGGTTTTGCTTCTAAGGATTGAGGCTTTGTATATATTATGGATGACAGTTTTTTCTTGTCCCATCCTTTTTAGTCGTGAATGACCTGGAATGAATCTGCATGGTAGTTTTCCTTACTAATTGTACAACTACTATCACCGAAAGTACTTAACATAAAAGACAATATTCTACTACCTCTATGAAAGTCAGATTCCTTTTGCAAACCTGGACGTTGTACACTCCCAAGGTGAAGTGCACAATAGGTGCACTTTTCTCATTCAGTAACTCCAGTCAATTTCTCCTTTAACAACATAGATATGAGTAAATGCCATTTTCAATCCTGATTCTTCTTTTGGGCACATGTTATGTTGCAGTTCAATATCGATCTCTGAAGAAGGAAGTTGAGAGGCTAAAGAAGGGTTTTGAAAACCATTTCAAAAGTGAGAGCAGTATGCATGTCCGGGCAAGTTCTGTTGGTGAGGCAGTTGCATCAGTGATGGATTGGAAGATGATTGATATGCAAAAACTTACTCTTGGTTGAAGAACAATTACCTAAACATGGTATTGGAAGCTGCACAACAGACCAAGTTGGTAGCTTTCTCACTCCTGTAAATTATCTGCTACTTCTCTATTCATATTCTGGGTTACTGTCTCTTTTTATTTAACCGTTCCCGTTTGTGCTTTACATGCTGCTGCCTTCTCCCCATCACCCCACCAAGCAACCTTTGCACAGAAATATAAGACATTTATGTATGCAAAAATTTGCCGTGGACATGACACGAATGTGGACTAATTAGATCCGTCAAAGCAACCCCTTCAATGAGAATCTCAACAATGCATAGCTTGTGCTCAAGCTGATTCATAACTTCTGTTCGTTGGATGCTAGTATAGGTTAATGGTAATGGTGTTTGGAATTTTCTCAGGGATAAGAGGGTGGACTGAATGATAAGGTGGGATGGGTCTCTGCTTAGGTACATTTCCATCAGCATGTGTGGTTCTTATTGGGTTCCATTTGGACAAAAAGATTAATGGCACATCAGTTATTACCCACGGCAAACAGTAGAGCTGGATCCCTTTGTTTCTCTACTGTTAGTGAGGTGAAAGGTTTTTGCCTTTTTGGTTTTTGCTTGTTAAGGTTTGTCTTCTGGGTAAAAGGGTTTATAATAGATCTGGTAGGAATCATTCTGGTTATACTGGTACCAGCCAGATCACATACAGTTGAGAATTCTTCTAACATTTCCGGTTGTTCATTGGGTACTACATAAATCCGAGGATGAGATAATAAATATTGGGTCGACTTTTATCAGCCACCTACGCTAAAAAAAATGGTAGAAGTGATAAGTTGCTTAGGATACCAAAATAGAGACCGGTATTATACTCTCTCTCTCTCTCTCTCTATAGACACACACACACATGTATGTATTTGGACTAGAGAACATCATAATTAAGTGCCAAATTAAAGAGGGGGACTGAACTTTGACTGTTTGGACTCAAGATCTCTATTCATTTTGTAGCTTACGCCCTTTAAAAAAGCGAAAAAAAAAAGAAAAAAGAAGAGGGCTGTTACTCTCAGTAAGTATAAGCTGGGGCCTCATGTTTGGCTTTAGCGGCTCATCAAAAGCCACCTTTGCTGCACCTCTCAGCACCTAACCAAAAATGTGCAATCAATGAGTAAGAATGTATTGATGTTCCCCACCTCCCTTTTGCAAGAATGTATGTGGAAGGTTGATGATGACTTAACCCAACACAGAGAAGATATCAAAAAAAAGTAAAAGGGAAAATTGGTTTTTAGTGGTGTTTTTTAAAAATAATTTAGATTCAGTTGTCCAATTCTATGTAATTGATAATTAGTGCTATTTTTTTCAAATAATTGAACACAAGTATAATTAGAATCAGTAATCTGTATTAGTTTTTGTAAACAGTAAAATGACACCTGTTCTCAATTTTTTGTTCTTTTGTGCAGTCCATTCTCTCATGGGCTCGGCGTATTTTAATTACCTTCTCGATCTTTTAATATTTAATCCATCTTCATATTATTAGAAAAAAGGTTCCATACTTTTAGTGGTGGTTTCTAATTGCAGATTAAACAGTTTTAGAGGCGGTCATCAACTTTGATTAAGAATATTTATGGGTTGTCATGGTAGGAACTTTGGTGTTAGTGTTCATGGGAATCAGAAAAGATGCACATCTAGATACGGCACATTTGTTAATTCATCTCATCCATACATCAAAAGCAATTTTTATGGAGTTCATATAACCCTAGGAAAGTAAGTGTAGGAGATTTTTATCGTTCATATAAATGTAAAAAATATGATATCATAGAAAGAAAAAAGTAAACTAAAACTTGTCTTACAAAAGGTTATAATGGTCCTGCAATAAAAGCAAATAATTGAAGTTTTAATGCCTTGTTCCAAATGCAAAAATTATGATAAATAATAAATATAGATAAAATATGAGAATTAAAATATTTATCCCAAAGATGGAGAATCAATAGATCATATTTTTTTGCACTGTGAGTTAGTTGTTTTTAGCTAATCCTATTTCCTGGGATATTGGGTGTTAGTTGGGTCTTGCCTATTACTCTCATTAAATTTATTAAGCCGTGAAGATTCCCATTTCTCAAAAAGAAAGGCAAGATGTCTATCCACACCGTATTCTTCGCAACTCTTTGGGCGTTATGGATAGCTCGCAATAGATGTATATTTGAACGAGGTAATATTCAGAAATCACAAGTTCTAGACAATAACATTGCTCTGGCAGCATCATAGGTTTCTAAAAGGAAAGAATTTTTGCTCATCCTGGCTGGAGATATCATTAGAGACATGGCCTCAGTTGTATTGCTTGGTTAGTCATTCAAGTTGTTTGAATGTACAATGTATTATCTTGGTTTTCCTTTCGTTTTAGTTTTCTCTCTTTTTGTTCATGCGTGCGTTCCCATTTCATGGGCCCTTTTTTTTTTTTGGGTATTTGTCCCCCTTCCTTTAATATCATCACATTATTCATCAAAATACGAGAAATACAAGGATATTAATGTAAATATATTATACCATAGAGATATGAAAGGAAAATTTTCCCAATAGAAAATTTATTGAAGCAGCTGGTACTAAATTAAATTTGGGATGAAAACCGTCTCTAATGAAGAAAAAAAAATCCTGCAGCCTTGCTGGGTTGTGATTGGCCATTTACATTAAAAAATTAATTAACAATCATTTATTAAATTTTTTAATTTTCATAGAACAATTACAGCTTTGTTACAACTAGGATGTAAGATTTTTCGTTGTGAAAGATGCGAGCTCCTAAATTTGGGATCAACCGATGTTATCAAACTTGTGTTTCAAGTAATACATTAAAGCAAAGGAATGCGGTAGCACCATCCACAATCATAGGCATTAATTGATTCAATTATAAAATAAAGATCATGTTAAGAACTTTCGTCCATATTAAGTCGCGTACATCTTTAAAAAGGCAAATGAAATAGTCATACCATTACAAATTCTTGAATAGTTCATGTTGTATGTAGAGAACAAAAGGAACGATCTTACTCTACTTCTTGGCTTGCCATGCTCAATCTAACTTAATCATTGCCCAGATCCAGATTAGGACCAGGCCCATTTATTTCAGCCACTGTCTCTACTTTTGTTGGAAAGAAATTCTACCTTTGACTGTAAACTGGGCTGAACCGGAAGTGCTTGAAAAAGGGAAAGAGACATCCATTGTGGGACTACCAATCTAATTCTGTCCGTAATTTTCGCCTTAAAATAATGGGATTTGCTTTCTGTCATGTGCAATGATTTGAGTGTTTGATCTGTTAGAGAAGTGGTGGCAGGCCGAACTGCAGTCTCGAGAAAGGACAAAGCACTACTGTGTACCAATTGATCTCCAACGGTTGACATCAATTTGTGTTTTTGTTGCATTGTGATTTGTGAGGTGTATGATACTTCTCTCTGATGAAAATAAAAAATAGCTTTTATTTTATTTTACTCTTTTCAAATTCTGTCTGGAGAGAATCAAGAATGGCAACGTCTAACCAAGCTGTTATTCTCTGAAATCTGGTAAAAACAGGGCCCACATCAGAATTTTATGATTTTATCTGAAATCGAAGGGAAGAAAATATTGGAAAGGCAAAAGAGGAGAGAGAGGCACAATGATGGATGTTAAGTAGTGTCTAACTACCACCATTGTAGGGATTGAGTAAAATGATTAATACGAAGTTAAGAATCCTGAAAAACTGAGATGCATTTTCGGCCTGAATATCTCATTTATCCATCTGGGTATTCAGCATTTGTCACGATGCATTTTCAATTGCTTGTGACCGAAGCTTGAAGACGATTTTACAAGGTATTTTTCATCTTAGTATTCTGTGCTTATGTGATCTCTCATTGCTGCGGTTTCTGGGATCTGGGTTTTGTTTTTCTCGGCGCTCGATGGAAAACATGAGATGGGTTCTTGAAGAAGTAGGCATTAGAAGTCAAATGTAGCTTCTCTGTCGGTTCTGTCCATTCCCAGTTGGCATTCTTCTCTTCGGGATCTGGGTTTTGTAATTTTTTTTTTTCATTTTTGCTGTTTCATCTTCTTTCTAAATCTTCCTTTTCCTTTTTCCCCAGTTACAATGCAGGACGAGGATTAGTTTTTCAGTGAAGCATGACCGGGTTTCTGAGAGTAGCCATGGATGATCGTAGAAAGCTAGTTTTCACCGCGGTGATTTTATGGCTTATTTCAGCTGTATCTAGTGAGACAGATCCTAATGACTTGGAAGTTCTCAACGATTTCAGAAAAGGGTTGGAAAATCCAGAGTTGCTTAAATGGCCTTCTCATGGGGATGATCCATGTGGACCTCCATCATGGCCTCATATCTACTGTTCCGGTGACAGGGTTACCCAGATTCAGGTCGAGGGGTTGGGATTGAAGGGACCTCTCCCTCAGAACTTCAACAACCTCTCCATGCTCTACAACCTGGGCCTTCAGAGGAACCAGTTCAATGGGAAGTTACCAACATTTAGTGGGTTGTCAGAATTACAGTATGCATACTTGGATTTCAATCAATTCGATACGATCCCCTCTGATTTCTTCCAAGGCCTCAGTAGTTTACGTGTCATGGCTCTGGATTACAATCCATTGAATGACACTACCGGATGGTCAATTCCTTCTGATTTACAGAACTCAGTTCAGTTAACGAATTTGTCTCTTGTAAAATCCAACTTGGTTGGCCCATTGCCGGATTTTTTAGGCGCAATGCCATCGTTGACCGCCCTGAAACTCTCTATAAACAGGCTTTCAGGTGAAATCCCGGCGAAGTTTAACGAGTCGGGGTTGCAGATTCTCTGGTTGAATGACCAGGAGGGAGGTGGAATGACTGGACCAATAGATGTCATTGCATCAATGTTGTCATTGACACAGCTATGGCTACATGGAAACAGTTTCACAGGGACAATTCCCGCCAACATTGGGGCATTGTCTTCTCTGAGGGATCTCAATCTCAATGGAAACCAACTTGTGGGTCTGGTTCCGGAAAGCTTGGCGAGTATGGAATGGCAGAATTTGGATCTGAACAATAACATGCTGATGGGTCCAATTCCAGATTTCAAAGGTAATGCCACCTATAGTACAAATTCTTTTTGTCAATCTGTTCCTGGGCTTCAGTGTGCTCCAGAAGTTGCAGCACTTCTAGATTTCCTTGGTGGTGTGAATTACCCTCTGAGTCTTGCTTCGGTTTGGTCTGGTAATGATCCTTGTAAGGGTCCATGGTTGGGACTGGGTTGCAATCTGAATCAAAGGGCTTCTGTTATAAATTTGCCTAGATTTAAGCTTAATGGCACCCTGAGTCCTTCAATAGCAAAGCTTGATTCTCTGGTCGAAATTCGACTTCAGGCTAACAATCTAACTGGTCCAATACCCACAAATTTGACTGGGTTGAAGTCACTGAAATTGTTGGATTTAAGTTCGAATAACCTTGAACCTTCATTACCAAAATTCAGTAGTGATGTGAAAATTGTTATAGATGGGAATCCTCTATTCAACAGTAATCAGACCGGTACATTACCCTCGCCCCATAACAATCCATCATCAGGGCATTTGCCAAATCCATCCAATAAACCATCTTCCCCATCCACAGATTCAAAATCCAATTCAAGTAGCTCCTTCCAAGAACACTCTAAACCAAAAAGGTCCCAAAGAACAAAGCTGATAGTACTTATAGCCCCAGTTGCAGGTTTTGCAATTCTGCTTCTTATTGCCATTCCTTTGTATTGCAAGAAGAGAAAAGATACTTTCCGAGCTCCTAGTTCCATTGTTGTTCATCCTAGGGACCCATCAGATCCTGAAAATATGGTTAAGGTTGCAGTCTCAAGTACCACAAATGGAAGCTTATCTACTGTAACGGGGAGTAGTTCTCAAAGTATAGATAGTAGTGCAATGGGGGAATCTTACATGATTGACGCTAGCAACGTTGTCATATCAGTTCAGGTTCTCCGCAATGTGACCAAAAACTTCTCTCCAGAAAACGAGCTTGGTCGTGGAGGTTTTGGTATAGTTTATAAGGGAGAATTAGATGATGGAACAAAAATAGCAGTTAAGAGAATGGAGGCTGGTTCAATTAGCACCAAAGCTTTGGATGAATTTCAGGCTGAAATTGCTGTGCTTTCCAAAGTCAGACACCGACATCTGGTTTCTCTTTTGGGTTACTCCATTGAAGGCCATGAGAGGCTCCTGGTTTATGAGTTTGTGCCTCAGGGGGCTCTAAGTAAGCATCTTTTCCATTGGAAGAGTCTTAAATTGGAGCCTCTATCTTGGAAGAGGAGACTCAATATCGCGTTAGATGTTGCTAGAGGGATGGAATACCTTCATAATCTAGCCCACCAGAGCTTCATACACCGTGATCTGAAATCTTCCAATATCCTCCTTGGTGACGATTATCGGGCAAAAGTTTCAGACTTTGGATTAGTGAAACTTGCACCTGACAAAGAGAAGTCTGTGGTGACAAGGCTTGCTGGGACTTTTGGATACCTAGCACCAGAATATGCTGGTAAGCATTCTTCTTCTTCTTCTTTTTCTTTTTAATTTTTTTTTCAGTTTAGTATTTTCAAATGACATAAAAGACCTATATTGACCTTTCAATAATTGCAGCTGCTGCTGTTTTCAGTGAATTACTAAAATTGTCTGCTATCTCATTAGCTTTAACAAGTTGATTTATTCAATGAAACTAGTCTGAATGGTTTTACATTAGGGGACTAATGGGTTGCAGGAAGTGACTATTGAGAAGCTAATTCATATGATTTTAATTGAGGGGATAACCAAATGCAGGCTACAGCTGAAGTGTTCAGCTGCCATGGGATACATGAATACACAATGGCTTTTGATATACCAATAAATTAGAAATTCCAGGGGATCACACAGCCTGATGATTTAGTGTGATCATCAGAACTGACTGAGAAACGTTCCTTCTTATATTTTTTGGTTTCACTAATATCCATGTAACAGATCAACTTATTGTGTTGATTATGAACTTTGAATTATAACCCAAGTGGGATGATTACTTTGGCAGTTCGAATTATTTCCCAAGTGGGATGATCATCAGGCTGCATTATTATTGAATTATTTTCTTTTGAACTATCTAAAGTTCTAACTAGTTTCAACATTAATGGCTGATGCATTCAGTGATGGGGAAAATCACAACCAAAGTTGATGTCTTCAGTTTCGGGGTGGTGTTGATGGAATTGCTGACTGGATTAACAGCACTTGACGAGGACAGGCCTGAAGAAAGCCGGTACTTGGTTTCATGGTTCTGGCGCATTAAATCAAGTAGAGAGAATTTAGTGGCTGCCATTGATCCAGCCCTTAATGTGAGTGAGGAGATACTTGAGAGCATCTCAACTATGGCTGAATTGGCTGGCCACTGTACAGCAAGGGAGCCCAACCAACGACCAGATATGAGCCATGCAGTGAATGTTCTTTCCCCCCTGGTTGAGAAATGGAAACCCTTTGACAATGACATAGAGGAATACTCAGGCATTGATTACAGTCTCCCTCTCAACCAGATGGTGAAGGGCTGGCAAGAAGCTGAAGGAAATGAATTTAGCTATACAGGCCTCAATGACAGCAAGGGAAGTATTCCCGCAAGGCCAGCTGGATTTGCAGATTCTTTCACTTCTGCTGATGCTCGATAAATTAGGTATTTAAACACCTTGAGTACTTGCTGGTCAACAAATTTCTCATTGTTTTTATGTTCAATAAATTATTTATGCAGTGAGGCAGATATCAAAGTTTTTTTTTCACCAGCTGACTGTGGTTTGTTGGTTATAGTGGATGAAGGAATATTTGTATGCCTCTGAATTCTCATTTATATATATGTTGCTTGTTTTATTTAGTGTGAAGATTTGTATGGTAATAGTGATATAGGTACAGAAAGATATAATGACAAGTTTATGGAGTTTTTATTCCTGGATTTTTCCTGTATATTGTATCTTTTTTATGAACTTATTCTGGCTGTGTGAAAGCACTCCATGATAGTTGGGAATCCTTTGATTGTGAGTTTCAGTTTATGCTTACAACAGTTGAGTGCAGACTGTTTATGCCATGAACATCGTATTCTTAACTTTTCAGTAAGAAGTTATATATATATATATATATATTTATTATATGAACAAGTAGCTCAGTAACTTGAAAATCAGATTAAATGTTGAGCTCAATTGAACATTAAGAATCCATCTCATTCTGACCATGAATCAAACATTATCCTGTTAAGCTGTAGCTTTTATAATTTGAGTAATTGGCTCACTGTCTGAAATGTTTTGGTTAGCCATGTGCGTCACAGTATCTCGAGTATGACAAGCACCTTGGCCCTGTATATAGAACAGAATCAATTGAAAAATCATCTCTTCAAGTTAAAATTCGTCTGTTCAAATTTCCCCTCAGCTGACCATGGAAATACTGATATGATGCCATGTTTCTCTAATATCATCTCTGAAGAATAACGGGGTTTCGAATGGTAGCAGATTATCAAACCCCAGATAATCAGAGTTTATTGCTTTTTGGCTGGAATAAATTCTGTGCAGGACGGTATTGTTCTTGAATACATATATCAGTGGTCCTATTTGAGGGTGATCATTTAGTAACCACCATAATCATGGATACATTCATCAGAACCTGAAAATCTCTAAGTTTCATTGGAATGGAGAGAGAAATCTACTTGTCCCAGTTTCTAGTTCTCTAAAAGCTGGGAGCCATTTTCATCAACTCTGCTCCACAAACTAAGAGACCTTGAAAGTCCTCAAATTTAGTGTTTCAAAAGCAAATGATGTCTCATCTTCCAGAATAATAAATAAATGGTTTTCAAGAATTTCCAAATGATATGATATTGATCTGACATTGGTAATGACATAATCATGGAGAATCATGAACAGGGAATACCCTGTTTTTCTTATTTGTCTGCTTTGGATTAAAGTTGAGGCATTCATCACATTGATTTTTCTGCAGAATGCCAATTCTCACCGGTTGCACTTGGGTAAGACAAGGGAGGTATTTGAGGTTTGTGGAATTGCCTTTTTTTCCATTTGTTTTGGTAGATTTTGTAAGTGTATCTCAATTAAGGAGCTGCCCCAAATGGGGTTTCTCAACTTCTCATGAAAGTGTGTTAAGGAAATCACGAAGATCATGGATCTTCTAAATAGATACGCTTCTTGCAAAACGGGTGTACGGTAGCCACGGCAAGGTTCCAATCCAAATCGGCCCGGCCCATAGTGTCTGCCTTTCAGTGATGGACCAGACCTCTCGGTGCAGTACGCCCAAAGACTACTGTTGGGCAATTAAAAAATGGGCTCTTTAGTTTTTTTAAAAAGGCATTAAAAAGTCTCCACTTTCCACTTCCGAAGTTCCAATTTTCGCCCTAATAGTCAAAATAGCTAATTTAGAGGGTTAAAGTTGTAAAATCAGAGAAAAGACCTTCCATCCCTTACAACTGTCAAGTGATAGTCATTTTTTAGGATAGAAGTGGTAAAGAGTCAATTATAAATTCTACTACTCCTAAAAGTGAAAACACCCATTCTTCGTCGTCAACCTTTTCTCTCTACTTATTTGATTAAAATTACTATGTTATCCAAAATTTATTCAATAATCCTTCAATTTTTAATAGATTTTATATTAAATAATTATTTTTTGTAAGGATCAATTAGTAAATTAGTGTATAAAGGGTAATCATGTAATTTATGAAAAACTTTCCCTAGTATACCTACGGTACTAATTAATTTAATTTGCAATAGGTTTACTTAATTTGTATAAGATAATGATTGCATTTAATGATTAATTTGCATTGGTACTGATTAATTTAATTTGCAATAGGTTTACTTAATTTGTATAAGATAATGATTGCATTTAATGATTAATTTGCATTAGTTAACGTTGGTGGATGACCATTCATTTTCATACCTCTTGGAATTCACACCATCATAAATGGGTAAATAACTCCCACCTTTTGGCATTCCTAAACCTTTGAAATTCCTTTATGAATCTCTTATATCTTATATATCTACATTCATTTATCTTTTCATATCCTCTTGTCTTTTAATATTCTTGTAATTATAAAAGGGATCTTGAGGAGAATGAAATGTACACAAAAGCACGTAAAAAAGAGAATAGTCTTCCATTCTTCGCGTATAAGGCCCTAGGCTCATGCTCACAAAATGTGTTTTGAACATACACATCAACAAGCTTAGATCTCAAGATGTCTAATTCTGGCAAACCCCTTTAATTTGTGGGTCACTTTCATGATGTCATCTTCTGTTTCCTTGCTCTCCAGTGTTTCAACGAAATGCTTGATGACAAAACCATTCGAAGGATCAACGTTAAATTGAAAAAAACACCAACATATACAAAATAAGGTGTTTGAAAAGTTTCAAAATTGATAAGGTATCTGAAAACTGTAGTTTTTGAGGGTTTGAGGAGGCATCTACCGATACACTTGTACTGCCAAATGTGGTTATAGAGGATTTCATGTTGGATGGGTATGTTATTCAAAAAAATGGTATTGTAAAATTTATGATAGTAAAGATGGTTTCATGTCTAAAAATCTGAAAAAAAGTGTTGTTTAAGGTCGAGAGGTTTTGGAGAGGAAGGTAAGTTGATATGATAGAGATTAGGGAGATTAAGATGATGTTGTACTACTTTCTTCTTTCATTAGAAAGCATTTTTTATATGGTGCCTACTAAATAACATATAAACAGCAACCAAAAACCAGCAATGAGGATGACAACGACAACACACTCATCATAGAAAAGAAATTGAAGAAAGTCAAGAAATATAGATTTGCATGTTTATACTTCCAAAATTATTAGACAAGCTCTAAATGATCTTTTATTAGCTATAAGGCTTGATTGAAGAATTCACATTACTTTGATTTTGATACATTGTATTTTTTACTATGATATGTCCCATGATGTGGCTCCTATTTCAATTAGTTGGTGATCTCAATGCTATTTTTATGCCTTGTGCATCCCTATTGAACTTATATACAATGAAAAATAAAACACGTCGTTCTATTGTACATAACCTTTAGATACTCGGAATGCCCCGAGTTCAATTCTCGGAATGCCCCGATTTTTCAAATATTAAAACCAAAATCGTCATATTACACAACATTTCCTTTAACCCCAAAAGGTTGGCCTAGTGGTCAAGGCTTGGGGCCTGGGGGTGTGCTCCCTCCATGGTCTCAGGTTCAAAACCTCTTAGGTGTTATCAATTCTTTGGGGCTACCTGCATAAGGCCTATGAGCCTTAGTCTTAATCGGACCATGTGGGTTGCAGGGTCTTACATGGGCCCTCAGGGATTAGTCGGTTGAGCGTAAGCAGGCCCGGATACCCTGAGTTCCAAAAAAAAAAAAAAAAACCTTTAGATACTTATGATACATCTCTGTGAGACATGGAAAATCACCTAAATGACTTTCTTGTCATCACATGGGATTTACAAACGGTTGAAGTCGCCACCATTCAATTTAAGGTGTGAATGTACACCAAAGTGATAATAAAAGAACAAAATAGAGCTAAAGTAGCTCTAATTCGTGGTCTTATCCAAAAATTGGATAAGGGGATTAATTTATGAATAGGGGAAGGTGTTAGAAACCCCTACTCATCCACATAAGGTGGTTGCCAAATGCCATTCATGCTTTAAAGAATTGCTTGCAAGCAAAAATCCATCAAAAGTACTTATAAAAGACAAAAGTATGTATGGTTTTTCCATATGAGTGGTCCAATTGATTCTGGACTCTCTATGAATATACCACTTTTAGGGCTTCATGATCGAATAAAAAAATCAAAATAAACTCAAAGAAAAATAAGCTTAAAGTCAATCTTAGAAAATCAACTTAAAGTTAAATCATTAAAGCTTTGAAAATTCAACCAATCATAAGTCTTCCAATCCAAACTTAAATCGACTAAAACCACAGCCATTTGAAGGCTTATGTAAAGTTAAGACGCAGTAGAAATTTCACTCGGATCTGATAAAAATCAAAGAAGGTACATTTACTGAAATCTACTGTTATAAAACCTTAAAGGAGTGAGTGGCCGTGTAATGTGAATCAAAATCACTTAAAATATATTGAAAAATATTCAGAAACGTTTAGGGCATAGATTTGGCTTTAAATCTCTCATTAATTGGAAAGGGAAGCCAAATCTACCCAAATTGATGGAAAATATCCAAATAAAAGAGATTAAACCATAAGGTCCTCTCTAGAAGATTAAAACCATTTAAAATCAATTCAAAAAACCCTAAGAGATTATTCTAAGGCTTCTGATCTCAAATCTACCATATTGAACATGGTAATCTAAGATCTATGCCTATATTGACTGGAAATCATGTGATGTATGTGTAGTTGTATGTGAAATCAAAACTTTAGGAGAAAAGGGGGATCTAATGCTATGGAGAGCATAGATCCATACGATTTCTCCAGATTTGAAGCAAGATCATACGGAATAATAACCGCACACAAAATATTAAAGAGCATGCAAGAATATCTTCACAAAAAAGGTTCTAACCTAAGGATCCATTCCTACTCTCGTTTCCCCTAGCTTTCTTTTCACGTTTTACGACTAGAGAGGGTGCTTGAAGTACTTAGAGAGAGGTTTGGAGCTACAAACACATTCAGGTCTTTACACTACAGAAAGGTAGAAGGAGAGATTACTCTAAGATGAAACAAAAAGGAGAAGAATAGGGACTCACCTTGGTAGCTTGAGAGAGTAAAGAGACAGGGGTTCCCTTCTTCTCCAGGAGCTCTTCAAGCTTCAATCTTCAACCCTTTGCTAGAGGAGAGACCCTCTATTTATAAGCAAGGCCAAAGGTATAGAAGGTCACAAGGGTAGGCAAAAATTCCTTTCTAGATTCTTCCAATTCAATTTTAAGGCATGAGTTGGAGTAAATCTAGAAGTTTTGAAGGGCAAAATAGGAAGATCAAGTCTCCCAGAGAGAGGTAAAAAGGGTAAATAAGGCTAGGATCCCGAGCCTTTGCGAAATTGCCAAAATGAACGCGTCTGCATACACAGTGCGGTTTTGTCTAGTCCGCATTATATCTGCGGGCAAGACCAAAACCTTGAAAACCGCACTATATATGCGAACAAAACAAAATTGAGAAAATCCGCACTTTATATGCGGGCAACACACTTTTGGCTGGCCTTGACCTTTACCTGCACAGGCAATACTTATTTACATGTAAAATCATTTAAGTAAATGTCCTCGTATTTTTTAATCTCCATTTACTTAAGATATTACATGTAAATAAGCAAACAACCCCCCCCCCCCCCCCCCCCCCCCCCCACACACACACACACACACACACAATTTGAATCTATTAAAAATAGCTCCAAACCCAAATTCCAAGTAAATAAAAAGTCAACTTTCCAGTTCAAAGCTAAATTTCGGTTTTTCAAATCTGGTAAAAAAATTCAACATATTAATACTAAGGTATTTATCAAGATTTAAAGGCTCAAAAAATTCATTTATGCAATAACATTGCTAAAAACCTGATTACCGAGAAAAATTATCTTAAAATCTTGCCTAAAAAAATATTTCATTTTTTTTTGTCAAAAGTCAACAAAATTCAACTGGAAAAGTTTGACTTTACATAAAAGATTGAATTCAGACCTTTTCCTTTGTGGTTTTGGATTCAAATGGGTTAAGGATCTCAAATCCAATGCTAAGAATTGAAATTTTCAAAAAGATATTCCCCTCCTTCAAGATTTATCAAAAATCGTGCAATTTTGGGGTGTCTACAATCTCGTAACAGTTTTATCATCTTTTTGGTTTAGCATATGATTATAATACCTTATTTCATAAAACCCAATGGCAATCTAATTCTTAGAGTACTATAAAAAAAAAGTAATGAGTCTTTTTTTAATGATAATATATGAAATAATCTTAACAAATATATATATATATAGAGGCACACACACAAAATTAAAAAAGAGATTTAGTGTATTATTTTTAAGATACGAGTACTTTAATTTGATAAATATTATTATATGACAATTAATAATTTAATATAAAACTAGAAGGAAAACTGAATATGGATTATCCAAAATTAATCTCACAATTTTAATAGGCATATCTTAACATCTTAACATCTATTTTTTAATACTCTATTAATTACTTTCAAATTTTCAATACACACACATACAGGTATATATGTACTTGAATTTTCGATCAAATATGGAAAAATCCATATCCGAATTCGAATTTAATCGAATCTTAAGATTGTTAACCGCATTGATCTCACAAGTAAAAATGTGAATCCATATTCGAGGATTCAGATCGAACCCCTTTATAGCCTTAGTGTTGACCGTGATATTTATGTGCCTTGTGCATTATTTATTTCCTACTGAATCTGGAGCTTACAATGAAAAAAATAGAGCACATCAATTCTATTGTACATAATTATGACAAATCTCTTACCAACTGTATCATATAAAAGACAAACACAACAATAGGAGAGTTCATAAAGACATTGATGTGCGAATCCAAAAGACTCCATAAATATATGGGTTTTTGATAAGTGTTAATAGAATAAACTAAAGCTTTTTGAGCTTCTAAACTGAAACCTTTTGAGCATCTTTTTAGTAACTCATGTAACCTTTATTCTTAAGATCAAAAGAGTGTAGAATATGGGCAATCTAAGAGATTGTCAATAGATAAATTGGTTTTATGTTAAGAATTAATAGAATAAACTGAAGCCTTTTAAACATCTTAGTAAATTTAGTCAAGCATTTATGAATATTGAATACTTAACGCTAATAAACTTTATCCGGATACCTAAAGCGATAAATTTCATTGGTTACATAAGACCATCCCAATATCACCCAAAGTGATATACTTCAGCCGTTACAATATTTAACCTTTAATATGAATATTTTTTAAGCCGTTATCTAAGAAGAACAATCAATGTAAAGTAAGATTACTTTCTTAAACTTAACCCGTTACAAAATAAGATTAAAAGGAAATAATCTCTCTAGATGACATTATTATCCTTTATATATTAAATAATCCATATTCAGTTTTCCTTTTAAGTTTATATTAAATTATTAATTGCCGTTTAGTAATTTTATCAAATTAAAGTATTTGTATCCTAAAAGTAATATATAAAATCTCTTTTTAACTTTGTGTGCATGCACGTCTTTTTTTTTTGGTGAAGATTATTTCAGTTATCATCATTTAAAAAAAGAAACTACTTACCTTTTTTTTAGATAGCATTTCCTAAATAAAGGATTTAAATAAAAAATTCGAGCCAATTAAGTGGTCAATTAATATATGAAGGATAATGATATAAACTGAAGTTCTTTCCTTGTTTTGCATTTATTAACATTATTTACAATAATTTAAAGTTTATAACTGCTAAACCCTACATATTCTTTCTCATAATATTCTTAACGCATAAATACTAAACTCTACATATTACTACTCATAATATCCTTACTCGTAACTACTAAACTCTATATATTCCAACTATAATAGTCATAACCGATTAACTTTATCAAAACTCTTCTCCTCCTTTCTACTCATAATATCCTTAACTCATAATTACTAAAGTCTATATTTTCTTACTCATAATATTCTTAGCGCGTAATTGCTAATCTCTATAAACTCATGCTTATAATATCCTTAATCCAAAACTGCTAAACTCTACATATTCTGACTTATAATATCTTTAATCCATAACTACTAAACTCAACATATTCCTACTCATAATATTCGTTAATAAATAGGGTGATGGATCCTATTCAAAACGCTTTTATCTTTTAACATTTTATTTATCAATTCTTAGTGTCATTAAGTCCAAAGGATAGGTGGGAGCATCCTATTTAAGACAACTTTTATCTTTATGAATACCATTTACAATGTTCATAAATATTGAGTTTATACAAATTCCTATTAATTGCATATTCCATTTTAACTCCCTTTGTATTCTATTTAAATTTCTCTCCATCTAGAATTCAAGCTTGGGTTGATGGTTCCAGAATATCATCAAGTTTAGGTTCTCAAGCATTGTCTTTCAAGGATACCTTTGGAAAAGGTTTTGTTATAATAAAATTTGCTTTTTCATATTTTATCATTGGTACATTTGAAAATATATGTGTTATTTGTATTTGTTTTGAATTTTGAATGCATTCGGTTTTCTAAGTTTGTGATTACCTTCTTATCTTTTTTTTCTATTGAGTGTGAGTTTGAGGATTGGAATTTTGACATTAGATTTGTTTTCTATTCCCCTCTCATAGCATGGTTGTAAATATAAGACTAATCCCTTATACATTAAAAATTTTGGTTTGAATTTTGTATGATATGGTCTTTGTTTGGTTGAAATTCGTTTGTTCTACAAGATATTTTTCAAAAATCGAACCAATTTTTTTGTCTTTTCATTTTTTTTTTTTGGTTTGTACTGAAATAGAAACTATTCTAGAATCGATTTATAGTTTTTGGTTTATAGTTTTGAAATTGAACCAATTTTTTTCTTTTCATTTTTTGTTTGTACTGAAATTAAAATTATTTTACACTTGTTTTCTATTTTTTTCCTTTTCATTTTTTATTTTTTATTCAAAATTGTTTCCGTTATACATTAACATTAATCATGATACATTGCTTGATTTTTAGTCTATTGACAAAGTGGTCAAAATTTTTTGCTATATTATGTATTTGTTTAATATTGATGAATCACCTTTATTATGTTTTTCTAATGAACTATCGTGTTTGTCTCAGCATATATAGAAGAGAGAAATGACAATTATGAGTATGATATCAGAATAAATTAATGATAAATAACAAGTTGAAGACAAGCAATCTTAACGTAGTATTTTTTATGACATTTGGCTTTATCGATTATCTTTTGGTAATAATACAAACATGCAAAATAAGATATTGGGTGAGTAATATGCTTTTGTAATAGATAAAAATAAATAAATATATATATATATATATATATATATATATTTGAGTCTATTATATGCTGGCTTTGCTTATTTTGATTGTTGCCATTTGTTGGATTTTGATCATAAAACATAAATTAATCACTTGTATTAGCCAATTTGGTATTTAATATTTGTTTCGAGTATAATTTGAAATCATTCACGTTCAATGCACGTGCTTTCAACTAGTGTTTATGAATAGCCGTAACCCTTCTCATTCCAAATCACACCAGTCTTTCAATCTTTTTTGTATCCTGAAGCATTCAAGCTCTCAATTCTCTAGCATTGCAATGTAAATTTTTTCTTTTTATTAAATTCCTCAATATTAAAGTTGAAAGTGGGGTATAGGAAGTTGAAGCAAAACTGGTTTAGGCTTTAGGCTTTAAGACATGCATTTTTCCTATTTGATTTTCAGAGATATATTTATATATTATTTCTCTCCTTTTACCTTGTCATAATGAAAAGATTATTATTTATTTGATATAATTAAACATACATTTTTATATTTAATTGAAAATAGACTCTAGGCAATTTGTTAATATTTACTAGCGAGGCATGTGATATCTTTGTTCATAGGTTTTAGGTTCATGTTACTCGTAGTGAAAGTAAAAGTGAAGTATAAGCTTGACCTTTTTTTTTTCACAGAAGTGCGGTGAAGAAATCTCTGCTTCGAATCATGGCGGCTAGCAAGGTGCACGTGCAATATTGACCGTTGTACCCTTGTAAGAATTAATCTTCATGATAGTGTGTAAGGGCTTTTTCTGCACTTTTGTTAGGCACGATTCCCAAGGGGCTTATTCTCATTATATATAATATAGATGAGATTCCTTTTATTAATTAATATGTACCGAGCATAAGATTTGATGAGACCCCTGGAGACTATCTCAAATAATGCCCCTTTATTATCCAAACCCAAAAACAAAAGATTAAGGGTCTGCCATTGAGAAAGAATTCAAAATTGAATAATTAGAAGGAATTGGACTTATAGGAGTTTGTGTGCACTGCAAAGCATACTTTAGCTACAAAAGTTCTATGGTACAAGCCACCCACAAAGGTATTTGTAAATCTGCCTCCTTAAAAATGATTAGTAACCCTTGACAAACTCATTTTCAACTAGGTATCTTCAATGTACAATTTTTTATTTAGGCAACAAAAAAAGCACAAGAATGAAATAAATAGCTCAAGATAAATTACCATTTATAATTTTAGAAAGTGGAGATTTAGTCAAATGTTGATTGAAAGTTTTGTACCATAATTTTCACGATTTTTCACACAACACGATTAGGAATTATGCTTTGCAATTATTTTGTAATAAAAAAGGAAGAATTAATACAATTTTTTTCAAATCTTCCTGGAAAATTATCTTTAATTTCATATTTGGATAATCCAACAAAGAATTGATTAATTAACTTTAACTAAGCATTTTATAGATGAAAATTGAAATATAGAAAAAAGAATAATAGCATTTACTTTATTAGAGTAAAGATAGTTAATGTTATAGGAAATATACTTAGAGGATATAGAATACAAAATAAAATAATAGCATTAGTACTTGATAATGTAAGTGCAGATAATATTGCAATACATTTTAGAAAATCAATTAAACTTATGTTTAGATAAAAGTCTAATTCACATCCAATAGGCTTGTCGCATTATAAATTTAATTGTACATAATGGCATGAAAATAGTTAAAGCTAATATAAAAAAATGTTATAAATGTAGTAAAATTCGTAAGAGTTTTTCAATCTTTATAACAAGAATTCAAACATCCTAGTGAAAGTTTACGAAAGAAAAATCTGAAAAAATCTACTAGATATTAAACATAGGTAGAATCACCTTTTTTGATGTTAAATATTGCTTTGCAATTAAAGATATGCTTACATACTTTTGTGGAGCAAAAATATAACCTTTCCCATTAAATGATTAATTGGGCAATTGCATAAAGTTTGAGAGATGTTTTAGAACTTCTCTATAATGCAAATAAAGTTTTATTTGGGATTTATTGTCCAACATTTCCATGCATTTTAGATTTATTATATAGTATAAGTTGCGTTTTTAAACTCAATAGAAATAAATTAATTTGTGATAATATTTAATTAAATTGCAAAGAAAAGATATATAAGTGGGTATCCACCTTACTGGGCTGTACTTATAAAATAGTGATATAGTATGTAATGTAGCAAAAAAATTTTAAACACAAATTTTTGAATAAAATTTTTTATTCATGTTTTTTTATAAACCAAATTATTTTTAATTTATCATTTTTTATTTACATTCCATTTTTTTAGTTTAACAATAAAAATGGGGTCAGACGAGCCTTGCAAAGCTGATTCATTATTGGACATGGCATGGTACTACTCAAAGGCTTTCTCTATCTCTCTTTAATAACTATTATCTAGTGAGATTTATGGGTGATCAAGGCTTGGGACTTAGGGGTGTGCTCCCTTCAAGGTCTTAGGTTCAAAACCTCTTAGGTGCTATCAATTCTTTAGAACTACCTGTATTAGGTCTGTGGGCTTTAGATTTGCATGAGTCATGTATGTGGGTTATAAGGTCTTGCATGAACCTTCAAGGATTAGCCAGTTGAGCATAAACGGCCTGGATACCTTGAGTTCCAAAAAAATAAAACACTCATATGTATTGAGCGTATGTATGCTCTCAAATATAGCTATGGACAAAGAAACAATGGCTTGACGGGTTGGACCTGATTAGGCAAAACTGGTTTTTAGTGATACTTTTTCAAAATAATTCAGATTCAGTTGGCTAATTACTGGTAATTGATTTTTAGTAATACTTTCTTAAAATAATTGATAATTGGTGTCATTTTTATTTTTCATTAATAATTTCTTCCAAAAATGCACTAAAAAAAGATTTGCAAACCTCATTTATAACAAAATGAGTCAAGGTTTTCAAGGTCTTTTAATAGCATTTTCGAAAGAAACTTTTAATGAATAATAAAATGACACCAATTATCAATTATGTTAAAAAATATCACCAAAAACCAATTACCAAGAATTTAATGACTGAATCTGAATTATTTTGAAAAGAATTATTAAAAACCAATTTCCCCTAACCAATATTCCAATCATCCAAAAAGTTGGAGACGTGGGTTTCAAGGACTGAATTGTTGGGGTGGGCCCACATCGGACAACTGTCAAATCGGTCTAACGCATGCAGTACGGAGTTCCATCAATTCAATAGAGCTAATTGAGAAAGAGACAATGCATGTGTAGGTAGCCCAACAAAGATTGGTGATTGACTGATTGGTGAGGTTGGTTGTTGTCTCCTCTGTCCTACCCAAGGTTTACAATTTCGGCGGCACGCCGAAATTTCGGTACAGGGACCCCCGGCGATGCGTTTCGCCGGGGGAAAATCGTTTTGGGTGCATCGGCAGCAACTCACCGAAATTTTGACGGCACGGAGCGGCGTGCCGAGCGGCACGGACGAAACAGAAAAAAAATTCAGTTTTTATACACGAATCGGACCGGCGTGCCAACGAAATTTCCACCGGCACGAAAAAAAAACCCGATTTTTGCCTTTTTAATTTTCCGTCGTTTCGGCGGCACGCCGCGAAATTTCGTTTTGGCCGCTGGGCGGCACGCCCACCGGCACCAAATCATAAAACCTTGGTCCTACCCACAACTTTAGAGGACCAAAACCATAAGGGTGTGGGGACGAGAGTGTACCTTCTTATCGATATAGAATCTGAATGACTGAATCTGCTCACGGGTCATCAAGATCAAATAGATCACCACCTCAAGTATGATACTCAAACTGACATGTTTGGCGTGTGTGTTAGTGACTGATATCTACCTCTAACCAAATCACAATGATTCAGGGACAGTGTCCCTACTTGTAACTTGTGTCTTCCCATCAATAGGAAGAGAACCTACATTTTAAGGTGTAATATTCATTAATCCCATATTAACTTGTTAGTGAAAATTTCCCAATAATATTCATACAAGAAACTAATCTTTCACCAAATAAGAATTATTCAAAACATGCAGGAATTTCTCAACTCCATCATCAGCAACCCCATCTATTAGAAATGAAATTTCTTCTGAAAGGTCCCTTCTGTAAGGGCACTCTAAATTTCCCTAACATCAAATTTTCCCATAGCATATAAGTTTCTATCAAATTTCATATAAGTAATAGCAAAAAATATTAACTTTTCTTCAAAATTTCTGGGATTTCCTTATTCCGAAGGTGAGATTTTCCTTCGTAATAAAATCTTAAAGCCAAGGTTACAGGAACTCAAACCGTTCAATATCCATAATCTGATAATACAAAAAATGGAAATGCGTGGCTGGAAAATTTATCCTTAAATTACCTTACTGGTATGTCTTTTCAGGAAAATAAGATAAATAGATTAATATAACTTTTACATTAAGAATAAAACAAAGAACAGAATTCCACATAAAATCCACGAATCAGAAGTCAAATAACAGAATGAGGATTATATGATATTCCCTAAAATACCTTCAAATTAGTCTATGGAAAGATTTCATTTCTCTCTCTTTCTTTTAAGTCTACAGTGGTACCCAAGTTGAATGATGTATCATGATTAAAACCCCCCTGACCCCTACTGTATTAAGAGAAACAAAGTTCCCATACATCAATCATATCACACTAAGATAAATTCTGCACATATGATTACATGACTCAAACTGTTCCCTAACCGCGAACGGATGCTCGAGGGACCGGTGGCAAACCCAGCTCATCTTCAGCCTGTGTAACATCACCCTTGTTAGGGAAAAGCATAATAAAGACAAGGAAATTGGAAAAGTATTGCCATTCATATAATGTTTTTGGTTGAATGAAAAAATTCCTATTCCTAAAGAGTGACACGCATGTTAATGCACAATAATACAGTGAAACTGATTCAATATTTAACAGAGCACATTCTTCATCCTGAAAGACCGGAGACACACAATCAAGGTTTTAAATAGCAGCTGAAACTGAAGTCTTTCGGCAAAGTTACACTGGTTTTTCAGGTTACTAATATGGGTCTTCATGCCTTATATAAAAATATATTCAGGGGAGCATATTTAACAGCAAATATGCTGATATGACTTGCCATCTTAGTTATGTTAGCAGAGAATAAAAGGAAAATTTGCAAGCTTTTTTTTTTTTATTTGCAAGCCTGCTCATACATATCAGCTGTCATCTAGATGTATTTTTTGTTTCATCATTTAATCTCATTTTTCTCATCATTTACTTGTCATCCACTAGATCAACACATTTGAGAGGGAAACTTTGGAGGATTAAGAAAAAGCAGAAGTCACCAATTTTGATACTTGAGATTTTTCAATTATAAGTGGGATTTCTTCAATTTTCTTCATGCAAGTGCATGCGTTGTTCAAATTTTTTTTTTCCATCAAAATTTTTATATTTAGGAAATTATAATTTAACAAATCATTCATGAGATTTTAAAAAAAATTTCTTCTTTCCAGTTTAAGATTAATTTTAATTATTTTGAAAACATATAGTTCAAATTGAAAAATATGTAAGTTTACACTTCAATATTTAGATCCTTAGATTTGGGTCTTGATCCATGCATCTGATGGCCTTTTTTTTTTCTTTGCCCTTTAAGTTTTCTTAATTTTTGTGAAAACTTAATTTATTCCTTAAAAATTAAATAAGTACTTGTGAAAATTGAAAGAATAGTTACTATAACCTAAGTTCCATAGTCATAGTTACTTATTTTGCAGAATACATTGAGTTGGGAGAGTACATTTACTTTTCTTTTCTTTTTCCCTTCAACTAACACTGTCTGACGTGCATTGCATGTTATTTCATTTTTCTTAGCAACTGATTTTTAATTATCAAATCAGAAGATAAATTTATTGTAATATTTTGAATTTATTTATTTTTGAATCATTTTTAAAAAGTCATAAGGTTTTTATATTATCAAAAAGTCTTAAAATAAAATAAATTTATACGAAATATTGGCGAATTTATATTTCTCGTGCTAGAATTTTGATAATTAGAACATTTAAAATAATTTAACTTAATTAAATATAACACTCCAAAAACAATTACAATCTTCAAAGAAATGTCTTAAACTTTTCTTAAATTACTTCAATTTTAAAATTAACTTACAGTAATTTAGCATGATACTTTTAGAAGTTATTTTAACAGTTTTTTTTTTTTTTTGGCTTTTAAGTTTTATGTATGATATTAACTAAGGCCCTATTTATGTAAATATGATTTCGAAGTAATCATATATTAATATTTTAATATGTGCCTAATAAAAAAATAATTTTATATATGTATTATTTTTAGTGAAAAATAAAAATTGCTATTTTTATCATCTTGAGACTCTTTTTCTTCTTTCTTTAAGATTTGTTTAAGCAACTTGAAAATTTAATTTTGTAATAATTCCAAAAAAGGGCATTTTGGGATGTAAAGAAACACTTAATAAGGAATAAAAATGGATTTTTGGAATTATAATCGTAAAAGCAATTAGTGACAATTCCAATTCTTTAATGAATAGCAGTCCTCTTTTCTTTTGATTTCATCAAACTTTGGGAGGCAGAAATTAGTAATCTTGTAGAATTCTCTAAGATTTATTCTATTAAATTAGGTCTCTAAGGACTTTTTTCTTTTTTCTTTTTTTTTTGTCTTTTCTTGAGAATTTATTATTATAATAGTATACACGTATTAGTATCTTCCATTAAATAAGGATTCTTTTTTTTTTTAGGATTTATTATTGTACAGGAGAAATATATTATTATTTTCCTTTTTCTTTAAGATAAGAAAATAATTTGTAAAAATTAAAAAAAATTTTTCTTTTCTTGAGGGTTTGTTCTAATTGGATTTCAAGTAAGAAAGGCAATTTTGAAAATAAAAGTCCTAAACAAGAATATTTTTGGCATGTGAAAATAAAAAATATTTAAGCTAATTCGTGCTTTTACTAGTAGTACATAGATGTTTGATAAAAACCTAAAAAATTATTATTACTTTACCAATAATGTAAATTACATCTTTTAATAATAGTGGCATGAAATTGGCTCCAAATTCATGCAGATATGATATTAATAATAACCATTTTTAAATACAATTGAAGGTTTGCACTATCTTATAAAAAAAAAATTTGAAGGTTTGCATTAATTGAGTTTAAATACTATTTGCGCTTTCCGTTATTTTAATTTTTACTTTTCATCAATTTCAACGAAGACAATAATTTAATGGTTTTTAGATGTTTTTCAAATTTTTCAAAGTTTGGTGTGGTCAGTACTGGTTTTTCGTCTGCCTCAACAGAGGCAACCCAATATTGGCTCATATAGATCAACTGGATTGAGTCAGAGAAAACCAATGCTCAGATATGCAGTCAATTGTAATTCGTGACAAAGTGAACTGATTCAACAAAACCAATCATTGTATGTGTATTCTTTTTCCTATATGCAACAGTAGTCATCATAAAGAGATCTTGTCAGGGATTGTATGGCAGGAAATTGTAAAGAATCAGAGGAATTTGGTAGCCGTCCATTCAACTCCTACCATTAGCAATCATTATTTTCCCATATTCAGAAATTATCAAATATTCTAAAAAACAAATTTCTTGTAAAAAAAGGAAGATAAAATAAATAAAGAAGCAACTAAGGCTGCGTATAAACTAAATCTCCAATTACAGAGATCTTCGTATTTCCAAAAATAGTGTTTTCTCATTTCTCAAAGATTGGACATCATTATTGTACAAGAACAAGCACACTAAATATGCATGCTTGGTAACTAATCTCCATGTGAAAAAAAACCACACATAAAAACTCAAGATTTTCTTCATGTTATTTTTAGCCATGTAAAAGTCAATAAATCCTCTAAAACAGGTATAAAAATTTACCTTGGCATTTTGTCTGTTTGGTGGCGCTGGTGCATTCCCAGATGGTGCTGGAGGCAAGTTGAGTTCAGCTTCCAAATCGGGTTCCTTGTCAGGTTGAAGATAAGTGGGTACCCCATCAGATTGTGTCTCCATTCCCATGTCTTCTTCCAAGGCATCAAGCTCTGGTATCACACATCCAAATCAGAGATTGAAAACAAAACAATTAGGGAAATCTTTTCCATGACAAGAATAAATAACTAACAAAAGCCACAACATTTCTTCTATGCCAATGGGGAAAAAATTCACGAAACACCACAATGTGTCTAATATGTGAGCATTACCACCCATGAGTTCTTCCTCATCAATGTAATCAGGCACACTGTAGCTTCTACCGAGAGACTCTTGAATTTCATTACTCACATCCATCAGGTCCATCATCTCATCTTGCATGTTCTACAAGTACCAAGAACCAACTGGTCAGATTATTTCTCCATATTATATAAAATAAAAAGTAAGAAGATTATTAGGTAATACATACATCTATGTCTTGAATTTTTACAGTCTTCATCATTCCTTTCAACTCCTTGTTTGCAGACTTCATAGCTGACATCTGAAAGCCATGACAATAGTTAGTTTATTCTAAACGTATATAAAAAAGCCTCCAAATTACTTGTGCTCATGGTACTTTAAAAAAAAAAAATTCACTGCATGGAAATATTGTTAGTTCAACAGTACCCAAACACCTCATATTAGTAAGGATGTAATAGTAAACATAGCATTTCAGCTAACTTAAACAAATTATAAAAGTTGGATAATATTTTCCATCCATTTTCCAATTAGTGTAACTCAAATAAGAAAGAAACCTGCCCTAAAACCAAACTGAAGTGGATAGTTTGTATTGGTAAAGATAAGTTCTGGTATGATAGAGGCCTTAATAGCAGTACTAGGTCAATCACATGTTTCCACTACTCCCCAGTTAGAAATCATAAAAACTATTACGAAATTAAATAATGTGTCAAGTATCCAATCTTTAAATCTGATAGTTTGATTGGTCCTACACCTGGACACATGGTATTTCCTCATAATAATAATGATATAAAAAAATAATAACAGAAAGTTCAGCACATACAGTTTGCTGAGCATCCTTGATTCCCTCAGAGGCAAAAGCAACTTGGTCAAGGTTGAATGTTTGGTTGTAAAGCATATCACGCTGTCCCTCATACCTGAACGGATGCTTTATAGGGTGAGCATAAATCATGAAAAAAGAAGAGAAGAAGTTATACCACTACCTTACATAAGTTCTTGTATAATTACAGAACAGAGTAGTTCACTCTTGACTTTAGTTACACAACTTAACCTGGTTTTAACTTTAAGATGGCCTAGGTTCTACGAGCTAGTATGCAAGAAACAGAACAAACAATTATTATGTAAGCAAGATACACAAAATTTCAAAACATGCAAAAACGCACTTTTCCAATTATGTAAGCAGAAGCCCTGTATCCAAGAAGTCCTAGTCTATTTAGGGCTAAAATTTCAGGTTTATATTTTTTAATACTCCTATTTTTCTCAGTTGGCATTCATTATGCAATTTATTAGATAGCTTTTGCACTTTATGGAGATCAAATAGTACAACATAATTAAAATGGCATATGTAACAAGATGAGCAAGAGGGGCATAGAGTAATCCTTTTATAATTCATGTGGAGTTCAGAAAACTATAAGAAATTTCTCTTGGGGAGAGTGAAAAGTGAGATCTAATTAATTTAGACAATCATTTCACAAAGCATATTCAACTATTGGCATTACCATGGAAAATGCAATAAAGTGACCATGGATCATGCTAGTGATGCTATTTCAAAACCCTTAGCATGAGGCAGAAAGGACTTCTAGTGAACAAAACATGCTCAAGGTGCAAATGGCTGGATGTCCAAAGGCCCACCATAAAGTAGCACTGAACTTGAGATAGTAACTCAGGGTTTTCTTGCAAAAATGGGAGCAACTACAAGGTCTATAATGTGATTGTAGATAATCCCAAAAAAAAAAAAAAAAAGCCACGTCATTTGCTTAGAGAAAGCTATGAGAATCTCTGGCCCAAACACCGAGGGGCCAAAAAGGACTACATGGCTAGCAAAATGGGCAACCTCCTCTTACTTTGTAAGTATATAATGACTGTGTACTTAATGGTCAAAGAAAAGAAAAGAAAAAAGGAAACAAATTCAGGCAACACCAAAATTTGATTTTGGAAAATCCTGCAGTTCTTGCAGCATATAGGATTCAAAGTTGCAGCAAACTGATAGCCTCACAACCTTATGTTTGTTTATGTAAACATATGTGAACGTATAATTTGTCAAGAAAGGATTCTCATAAAAGTCGCTTGTTAGTACATGAGTCGCAATCATATCCACCTCCTTACTTGGCACTCTATGGACCTGCTTCAGATGACCATCAAAATTGCAGGTAGAGCTAAAAGGTTTACCTCAAATGCAACATTTAGTAGTCTTCATATGATAACAGAGGTAAGAAGCCGGTATAATTAAGACTCAACATGCTTTTAATATACATAATCAAATGCATGAGCTAGCCATTGAATATAGTGAATTTTCTAGGAACAGTTAAAAGTAGACACAACTCACAAGAAACATAATCAAAATTAATAGAAATCCCTTTGACATCTGCTAGAGAAGTCTAAAAAGAAATAAAGCCTCTATATGTTTTGGGAAGCATAAATATGTAACACTTGATATGATAGAACATAAAGTTAAATTAATTTAGTTACATAATTTAAACAAGATCACTTACCATATGAATCCGACATAAGACAATCCTCAAATCATTAGGTTTGAGTTCCACGATTTGACACCAGCATCCAGCCACAATGCACAAGGCAACCGAACCCCAACACCACCACCCCCCACACCCAACAGAAAAAACAAAACCACCCCACCCCACCGAACCATCTTTTTAAAATAGCGCTTTACTTGCCAGGCACAAACACACCCTTTGAAAAGAGTGGTTTATGTGCATGTGCGCACACATACACACAAAACACACCATGCATATTATGACATTTGATTTAGCCCAAGGTCAATTCAAAAAACAGAAAATTGATTTATGTTTGAATCATACCATTCATATATTGAATCTTACTTTAGACTTGAAAGATTCAAACTGCAAAACTTTAAAAAATATGCCAATTTCCTTTGTTAACGAATAAATTCCATTCTTAATCCTTTGTATGGAATACAGTAATAAGAAATGACTACATATGCATGCATAAAGAAATATAGTTTACTTATCTAAATCCAAGAGATAAAAGCCTTTTTCTTGAAACAAATCCCAAAACCCAAACCCTGTTTACATTATTCAAACTTGAATTTGCTTCTAAGTGGTCAATAATGACACTCCATGTCTTGACAGCCTTGGAGACAAATAAATACACACAAGTATGTTTGTATGAATGTGTGTATTGCTCCGTAAATAAGTTCGTGCCAGATAAGCACCACTTTCATGCTCCAGGAGTAGATCAATGAACTATAAGCAACTGTTCTCACCAAAAGCTCTTTTTTTTTTTTTTGCAAAAAAAAGCAAATTCACATATTTGTAAACATGAATTCTCCCTCCTGTTGAATCATCAATCTGTGGATCCCAATTCATTGAAAACAATGCATCTTTGATTGCAATGACCAAACTATTCGAATTCCTAACACCTCTTTTACTTCTCCTAGTAAGATTAGGGATAACATTGAGTTAGGTTCAAAGTGGATTTTGGGAAACCTAAACTCCAAGGCCACCATACTACAACTAAATCCTGGACAAGAAAAAAGGTATAGATAGTTAGTCCTTCTACATCATATTTTATTAATAAAATACACCTTTTTGTACAAATTTATATTGTATTAACTTATAATACATATAATTATACGTAAAACATAAGTCAACAACAACAATTGATTGGATTTTGGGGTGGTTGATTTTGACAAACCAAATTTCACAAGCTTCTCATTCTTCTCCAGAATTTAATCGCTACTTAACAAGTAAAAATGGAAAGACCGAATACCCAAACGCCTATAGTGTTCTCATCAACAAATGTAATCTCATGTTACTAGGTGACACTTAAAATTCACCAGTTAAAGGAAAAACTTACAGTTTCTCCATCTTAATATTCATTAGAATCAAAATAGTTATTAAGAATGAGAATACACTGTTGCATTTTCCAACTATGATTTAACAAGTGCTAGCTAATCCCTTATGGATAAATATCCTCTCTTCAAGAAGATAAGATGCTCCCAAGGGAAAGCACAAATATGTAGTTGGGAGTTCACTCAATCTTGCACACTAGGAAGTATTTGGTCGGGATTAGGGGTGGCAATCGGTCGAATATGGATTGAATCAACCTTGATCCGTATTCGAACCGATAAACAATCAGTCAAATTCGAATTCGACCGATATCCGAAGGATCATCAGCTGATTTAATCCGTTTTCGAATTTGATTTCGAATTCGGATATTCAATAAGGACTAAAAGAATATTTTTATTCAATTTTCAAATCTATTTTTGACGGTTAAACCAAATGGTCTAACTCGGTCTAATGCGGTTCAACCGCACCCTTAAAAAACAAAGACCACGATGGTCCCTTATATAGCGGAAATTAGCTGGGAACTTTGGTTCCCAACTGATGTGGGACTAATGGGATTAATGGGAAAAGATGCCTTTCCCATTAGTCCCACAAAGGTTCCCAGCCGATCATCACTATAAAAAGGGGAGGCCTAATGCCTCCTTCACACATTCACACTCTTGTGAAACTCATTTGAAGAGACAAAATGTCTTTTTAATTTTTAATAAAAATAAAATATTAATATATGTATATAAACATATATTCGGATCTTATTGAATATTCGGTCGAATATAGTGAAATTCATATTCGAATTCGAATAACTTTGAATACTTAAATCAAAAACCATATTCGATCTGACGGTCAAAGATTTGTATTCGAATTCGACTAATCAGATCGGATTCAGGTCGAATTCAGATCTAGAATTCAACACAATGACAGCCCTAGTCAAGATTATAGAATTTATCTAGAAACCATATTCAAGCTAATTCTGGGATGTTGGTTATGATTAGTAATTTGGATTATGAGATGTGGATAAAAGTGGGGGTAGGTTGGGAGAAGAGGGGGGCAAATTTTTTTCTTAAACAGGTTTGGGTAAGAATGTTAGGGCCCACTAAACTCTTAATTCTTTGCCTAACCCTAAATTTGTTTAGATTTTGAACAATACCCCAAAACTCAGTTTAATTTCGAATGAATTGAAATTCCTAATACTGTAAAAGCAAAATCAACTTCCTGGATAATTTAAAGAAAGTGAAACATGTACGAAGTCTTTGTGTCATCTTTTTTACTGAAAATTATGACAGAATATTCAGAGTTCTGATTTAGTATTTTAGAATGTATATTGGATTCTTACAAAAGTTTGTAATCTAGCTCATCCTAAAGAAATAGTGTTATGCCTAATATTTTCTAACAATAAATCAAAGGATTGAAGGTTCGTGTAGCTGAATTCTCCTAAGGATAGGCATAGAGAGGTTTTGATAAAGAACCAGAAAACTATGTAGATGGAGAACACCAAAAAATCAAATTGATCAACTCACCAAAACCTTCTGATGATGTTTCAGGAGCATTACTATAGATTACAGTTCTTTTGCATCCTATAGTCAAATCCAGCCCTGCATCAGTTGTTATTATTCTGAATGAACCGTGAGTTGTATAAAGAAATATCAGTCTAGTTTTGTCAATCAAAATCAAGCAGCATAGAATTGCAATAGACTCCTTCCTAATAGCCACCACATAATTACATCATAAAACCATCAATGGTGAGAAGCTATCTTCAATTTTGGGTGGTAGAAGGCTGTAATGCCTTGAAATTTAAAATAAAAAAATAAAAAAAGAGAGGGTAAAATAGTAATTCTATAAATTATAATTAATTATTAAAACAATTAAATAGGATAAGTGGGTTAGCCACTTAAAAAAATTAAAGGGGTGAACCTAGCCTAACTTAACCCAAGTTCTCTACAAATTTGGGATAGGACGGTAATTAAACATACTAAAACTCTAGTACAAATATAAGTTTTGGATTAGAATTAAGATCTTTTGTTATTCTCTACATTGATTTGGGTGTTTGGTATTATGGAGGAACCATAGAGAGTGTTAGATAGCTGATTCAAGAGGAGAAAAGAAGGAGATTTCAGGATCAATTCAAGAATAAATTAATAACAAAAGGATCTTAGGCATTGAGGTAGGTTGATCTACAATTTTCAAGTCGTTTGTGGAACCCTAACTGAGGAAATCCATGCCAAATCTATCTCTGAAATTTCTGGGCTTTTGTGATAATTCAAAATAGTGATTTAGTGATAAATAGATGAAGAAATTATGATTTATATGATGTTTTATTGATTGATCACATGCTTGTGTGAAAATCTAGAAAACTTTGCATGAATAAGTGAGATTTTGATTCTATTGTTTAAACCTTGTTTTTATCCATGGGTTTTACTTCTAACATGCCTAGAAATATGCTACTAAGTTGTTTTGAAAGAGTATTTGAATGTTTGTTTGAAAAAATGGAATTTGGGTATGAATCCAGAAACCTAAAACTTTAGGGTTTCAATGGGAAAAAGGTCAAACTTTGATCCGGGTGAAATTGGCGTATTTTGATAGTTAGGAAATTATTATTGGATGCTTAAAAACATGTTGATATCAATGGATGTGAAGGAAATCAAGTTGAAAGATTGAAAAATAAAAAATTGGAAACTTTCGAGATGGCGCTCGACACCGCGCTCGAGCGCCACACGTCAGGCGCTTCGTTTAATTTGAATGGAGTAGACCGCTCAACCCTGCGCTCAAGCAACAGGTTTTCTGGGTTTGTATGCGACTGGGCGCTCGACAAGACGCTCGAGCGGCAGGTCAAGCGGCCAACCCAGATTTGAACATGGATGTCTTTAGAGGTTGTGCACACACTTTCTCGCTGCATACATTACATACATGATAGTTTGAGCATGACTTGTGGATTTTGGAGTGTTTCTTTCATACAGAGTCTATAGGAATCCATATACTTGATCACATAAAGAGATATTAAGGGTCTTTCATGTATTGCATTCATTATTGCTTTTATATTTTGATTACAAATTCAGCATGATATTTTGTTTCTTTTATTCATATTGTTTATATATTTAGGGTATGTTTCTACGGTTTGAGTTCTCCATGGGACTTGATCTGTAGAGGTGATACCTACTAGGCTATTTAATCATTCCCTACTATTTTTACAGGTGTGTATGATGCAGCTTTCGAGGACCAGGAAGATGCTTAGGATATGGACATGATTCAGCGTGCTTGGACATCGGCGTAGCCTACTTAGAGTAGTAGAGGATAGGGATTTTATTGCATGTCATGAGCTAGTATAGTAGGGTTTATTTGTACTTCTTTACTATTGAAATTTTCTATTAGTGGGATGCTTATTTTATGACGTACTCTGATACTCTTTTCATTAATATATAATGGATTTTAGTTGTCTTTAATGTGCAAGATCTTGGTATTTCATTTATTTCTTTTAAATTTTATTGTAAGGATGTATTGTACATCAAGCACATGAGAGTTGAGAATCTACTTGGGTTTTCACATGTGGGGTGTGTGGAAACTGCAATTACGTCCTAATATCCCTATTACCCCATTACCCTTGTTATTATTAAATAATTATTATTAATATAGGGATAATATAAGTATAATTTTCGTGGCGTAACAAAGGCCGTAGGTTTTCTAGTCTGTCAACCAAGATTAGTTCTTTTGGAGATACGTGTATTTCAGCCACAAAATAATAAAGTTGCTAATGGTAACAATCCACTTCATATAGGAGCTCCTAGAAAGGTCATGTGGACAACTATTCGAGCTCCCAAAGCCCCATAATTACTCATATTTTGTTATGCGTGATTCCAGATGTTGGGTATTCTTAAAATTTCTTTCAGAGTTCCCAACCACAGAGAACCAAAATATAGTGTGGCTTTGTAATAAGCTACAGACAAGTTTAGGGACAAAACTAATTATATGTGGAGAATTCATACATAAATGCATGTTGAAAAATGGGTCCCTCCAAGTCAAGTTTAGGGACAAAACTAGTTATATGTGGAGAATTCATACATAAATGCATGTTGAAAAACAGGTCCCTCCAAGTCAGCTGCCACATATAAAAATCATGTCGCAGAAATACTCTAGCCATGTTCAGGTAAACTAGCATTGTAAGGATGATATTGCTTGTTTGTAATATAGATTACAGAATATAAATCCAATTTTTGTAAAGACAGGTAGAGGTCCCACCAAATCCCAATTTTACTCAATAGGAAAAGTGAAAAAGAAAAGCGAAGATAACTCCCAAACTTGACAAAAAACCTCTCCAACAATTTATATGGAATTCTGAAAAGTAGTAAACTTGCAAGGCATGCAGTCAGTTCCATAAGTCATGGGAATACAGTTTCTTAAACAGGTTAGAAAAAAATGCACCTACATTCTCTTTTGTTTGAGAACTCTCATGGCCCGAGCTTTCACAGCTTCTTGAGCAGGACCAGGTCGTGTTTTTCCAATCTGTTCTTTATATCTACTAAGTTCAGCATCAAGCTTTTTGATCTTCTCATCTACAGTTTCCCCTCTCATACTTATCTGAAGATCAGTTTAAGCACCAACCAATATCAAAAAACAAATAAAAAATAGAACGGAAAGAAAAGATGCAGCCATATGAAGTTCCAATTTCACAGGGGAAACACAGTATTCAATTGCACAGGAAGAATGATTTTCATAACCAAGATATTATATAGCCGAAAAAGTAACCCAAACAATCAAAACACACAACCACATGGCAGGCAAAGTCCAAGCATAGATAATAGTTCCACTAATGATAAGAACTACACCTACAACACACCATATTGAAAAGTAAACAGGTCCGTCAAACAAAAAATTCATAAATCATTTCGTCACAGAGATGAATAATTTATGTAGCTTTTATGAAGGTAATACCAAACGTTAAGCATCTAAGAATTGAAACAATTTAATATAATATTCAAGAACTTCAGAGCATCTTTATATACTCTAGTAGATACTTCCTTGAGGACTACAAGATGGGTAGCAAATAAATAAAATATTTAAAGCCGACCCCACTTTTGTGGGAACTAGCTTACATTGATGATGATGATGATGATCAAGAGATTCCCAACCTTAACACAATTTCATTATCTTAAATCAATTACCTTTGAGGAGGGAGATATTGATGAGGATATGCCTATAAAATTAGAGACGGCTATCTTAAGTGGAGAGGCATATTTAGAGTGTTCTTTAATTGATGTTTCCACCATAATCTAAAAGGGAAATTTTGCAAGACAGTCGTATTATGCCTGTTATGATGTAAGGATCAATACTGGGTAGCAAAAATGCAATATATGAATATGATGAATGTTGCTGAGATGCGGATGCTAAGTGGAATGGTGGAAGTAATAGGAAATGTAAGATAAGAAATGATACAGTCAAAGTAGTTAGGTGTTACCCAAATATGTGGTAAGAAAAAGAAAAGCGTATTAAGATCATTTAAACATGTAGAGAAAGAAGACCTAGAAAAGTAGTTATGAGGAGTGATAGGCTACTCATTGAAATATCTAAGAGAGACAAGGAATGACCAAAATAAATATGGATAAGAATTTAATAAAAATGATTTGGGTACCCATAAGTTAACTAAAGATATGGTTTTTTTCAAACATATGCCTTGGCCTGTCAATTTAGACCCCACCCAATTCAATCAATAAGAATATTTGCCTATAGCCATATACCATAAACATTCCTTTTCTTATGTGAATCTCCAAAGCCATTTAGCTAGAAGAACCAAATTTCTATTCACCGCCTTTCTAATGCCAAGGTCACCCAAATATTTCCTTTCACATAACTGTTCCTACTTGAGTATATGAAACTTTTTATTTCCAAATTCTGTCCAATACGAAGGCCTTTGAATCTTTTATAATCTTCTTTCTGCCCTAACTAGAACCCTAAAATGTCCAAGGCAGCTATATTGTTTCTACCTTGCCAGATTCTTTTCAAATGTTTGAATCACTATCCCCGAAACTCCAACCTCCTTGATTATCTCCTGAAGGCGTTCCTCAGAACTTAATTTGATAAAACTGAAACCTACTTGGATTATCTCCCAACATGGATTTTTTCACTTGAGTACCTGTTTAAATCAGAAACTAACATCGTATCATCTCCTTTCAAGAAATTGGATCATTTGCATCAGATGAATCCCATATAAAGAGGCCTAAAAAGTGGTTGACCATCTACTACTGCATTCCTTACGTTATTTCAATAAAGCTGATCCAGCCTCATAAGATATCACCTTCATAATGGCATTGGATGTATTGCTGGGTATAGACCATTAGATACCGAACCTGTCCATGACTAATGACCAAACCAAAATAAAAATTGCAAAAAGAGGTGGCTACTACTCTTTGTATAGTTTGTGCTGCTGCTGATTGAATTGGAAGGAACGAAACAACAGGAGCTTTGAATTTTGTCCGAAAAAACTCTACACCCACATGGTCTTCAAACTATGCTTTTCAATAAATAAATAAATCTCCACCTGAAGACACCATTTAATGAAAAAAAAATGCAGATTACATCCACAATGCTCACTGAACCATTCGGGATCAAAATGCAACCAACAAATAATTGAATTGATCTAATAAAATTGTCTTTTAGATATATTGCTTTCAAGAGTATAGAATCTCAAGATTAATGTTCAGAGGACTCTGCAAGTAAATCGTTCGAAGTATTCAATTACAATAAATATTACTCAATTACAAAAGAATTTCATAATCCAGATGCACGTAATTAAAAGAACTTCAAAATCTGAATATCATAAATATCATAAAAACAAAATAATTGAAAGAAAAAAAAATGATGATCGTATAGAATCGATATAGTTGCAAAAAATCGAAGAATGAAGATACGAATCATACCCTATCAGTGGCATCTTGAACCGAAGGAGGGGGTTCTTTCTCTTTTTTCACGCCAAAAACCCTTCGCATCTTCTTCTTCTCCTTTAATTCAAGGTATGATCAAATTGACGGGAAGAATAGACCTCCCTCGGAATCTGTTAGAAGATCTGACGGAAAACGCTGCAGATTTCCAGAACTTTAATCCCAGTTGTAATCGGAACAGACCATACAAAAGAATTACAGGAGACTTTAAGAACGTCTCGTTGTATTTAAAAAAAAAATTAAACGAATAATAATTAATGAAGTAAAGAAAGAACGTCAAAAGAGAAGAAACGGTCCGATCTTTCCTAGAGACCCTTACGCGTTAAGAAAATACCAAGCGAGTGACGGCGAGATAGAGAGAGATTTGCTTTGCTATCGCGTTGGTTTTACACGTGGAACATGAGGTGGCACCAAAGGTTTTATATGTGGAAGATGAGGTGGCAAAAACATTCACCAAATCATCCTCTAGGAGCAAGGGAGAGAACTTCTCGCATTAAAATTTGTCAAAATTAAGTATCAGGACACTTTTTTATTTTATTGAGAAGAGAGGCTTTTTTTTTTTTATTGAGAAGAGAGGCTATAGGGACCAAGGTCAAACCAAGCCATTAATTGAATTGAACCTTAACCAAGACCCTAGGTCATGTTATGCTTTGGTTTTGGTTGAGTTGAACCTTAACCAAGACCCTAGGTCATGTTATGCTTTGGTTTTTGTTAGTAGAGTGTAGGGCTCATGGTATTTGAGCATACACCTTATCATGAGTTATTGGATGTTTAAGATTAAAAGTAAATCAATGGCCAAGATTAAATCTAAATAAGGCTAGATTGGTCTTTTCCCAGCCTTAAGTGGTTATTAGGGTTGGAATGGGAACCCTAATTTCTTTTCTTTCTCTTGGGCTCGATTGGTTCGCGGAATCAGGGGTTGGAATTAGGGTAAGAACTGGAATTGGGCTCTCAATTCCAATTCTTTTGATTGGTGAAATATTTGGAATTTGAAATTGGAATTAAGGCCCAATTCCATAGAATTAGCTTATAGGCTATTTTTGAAGTTACCTAATTCCCTACTAAATCGAGAAGAATTGGGGATACGAGGTAGAGAATTAGAAGCACGATATATGCTCGACAAATAGAGCTAGCAAAATGCGACCCGACCCGACACGAGTTAAATGGGTTTTGGTTGACCCGTTTATTAATTGGGTTGGGGTTTCCCCAACCCGATTATGATCCGGCAACTTGACGAGTAACCCAATTTTTTTAAAAAAATAGACAAAAGTGTCATGTCCCGACCCGATTAACCCCCAACCCGACCTAAACACGGTACAACCCAATCCAATTAACCCCCAACCTTATTTTAATCATTTGAAAAATAAAAAATAATAATAAACGGGTTGAACCCGTTTATTGGCGGGTTGGGTTTGGGTTGGGGGGTTTCCAACCCGCCTTAATTTAGTTTAACCCAAACCCGACCCAATTAACCCCCAACCCGATTATGACCCAACCCAAACCGACCCTTTGCCAGTTCTACCGATAAATAAACTACCAAATCTCATTCTCGTCTTCCTCGCTGGTGTTGCGAAACTATCAAATCTCGTTCTCATCTTCCTTGCTGGTGTTGCAGGGACCAGTATGTATCTTCTCCCTTCTTCTTCTTCTCTCTCTCTCTCTCTCTCTCTCTCTCTCTCTTGTCTCTCTATCTCTTTTGTTTCCTCTCTCTCCTTCTATATTTCTCTCTCTTTTGTTTCCACTTGCTTTGACCTATCGAGTTGATCATAATCGGCTGGTCTTACATGGAGGACCTAATTAAGACAAAAATATTATTAAAACCCAGTAGTGTTGTTTTGGTTTTGGTTGCAGAGAATGGATTATTGGAATTCATATGTTATGATAATCAGTCATTTGTGTTATTATTAACATGGGAATGATACAAATCAATTCTTCATAAGTTCATCCAATCAATAGAATTGGATTTTAAATCAATTCTTCATGGAATTGTAATTCCAAATTTCAATTCTCTTGCCATCCAATCACAATAATTTCAATTCTACCCAATTCCAATTCTTAATGAATTAGAATTGGAATTATAATTCTTAATTCCAATTCCAATTCATTGAACCAATCGAGGTAGTGAATGATTGAAATATTGGAAAAGAAGTGGACAACTGGAGAAAGAGGAAGAACGTACAACTTGGGGTTTTGTGTGGAGATTTTGAAGAAACATTAATCCTTCTTTCAAAGATCAAGTTTCAACAAGTGGGTTTAATATTTTTCTTATGATCTTGTGCATAGATTCTTTTATTTCTAGTTGAATGATTTACATAAACTACTACAGATCTGCTTTTGACAAAAGAATCTGAATATGTTTGTTTTGTGAGGGTTTGTTGTGCACATCCTGATTGTTTAAGTAATCAAGTTCTTATATGCCTTACGATTTAATCATGTTCAACAAAACGTGGCTTGGATTGATGTGTTTTACTGCAATAAATTGCTGGGTTCTACTTTAAATTGTTTGTATGATGATTTAGTATGGTTCAGTTAAATATAGAATTGAAACAGAGATCGAAAAGGTTGAAGAAAGACAATCCGGGCTTGGTCGCTCGACACATCGCTTGAGCAGGGGGTGTTGAGCGACCAACCCAAAAGTAATTTGGAAGGACGCCCAACCCATTGCTCAAGTAAAAACGCTCCCCTTAAATTCTTTTAGGGAGGTCGCTAGATCGAAAAGGTCGAAGAAAGGCAATCTGGGCTTGGTCACTCGACACACCGCTCGAGCAGGGGGTGTTGAGCGACCAACCCGAAAGTAATTTGGAAGGACGCCCAACCCATTGCTCAAGCAAAAACACTCCCCTTAAATTCTTTTGGGGAGGTCGCTAGACGCAATGGGGTCAAGCGCCCCCTTTCTTAAACAATATAGATTCTTTTTTATTTAATTCATCGCCAGACCCAAGGGGTGAAGCGTGGGGTTGAGCGCCCTATTTCGTGTATGCTATTGGGTTACTATTCAATACCAGGTTTGGTGATAACATGAGAATTTACAAAATATGAATTGTTTATGGTTCAACCAAGTAAATGTGAGTATATTTCTCTGCTATGCTTGTATAATTGTGATTACTGAAATTTGGTGAACTGCTTACAATTTATTGTATTAAAATCAAGACATGATATGCATAGATGATTGTTTTGTTTAGAACATGGGTATGTGATGATTGTACTGCTGGTACAAGTTGCCAGTTCAGTACCCAGCACTCTTGGGATGTCTGGGATGATTGAGATTGTACTGCTAACCTTTGCTAGTTCAATACCCAACATTTTGAGATGATTGGGAGGATTGACGTTGTACTACTAATTCATACTAGTTCAATACCTAGTGCGAAATTAACCACTGGGATGATTTGAGACGTGATAGTACTGCTAGTGGCAAGGGTTCGCTAGTCCAATACCCAATATAAAGACTGGCAAACTGCTATATGGTGGTACTTCTAGTTGTGAGACCATACACTAGATAAATAGTTTGTCAGGAACATTCTATTGGGATTGAAATTACTACTAGTCCATATTAGTTCAGTACCAAGTGAGGGACGCCCACTGGAAGAGGATATTGAGATTATTTGTACAGTTAGCAGACACTATGCTAATTCAGTACCCAGCGTGACCTAGTTGTCTACTAGGATGTTGAGGTGATATTGGTTGGTTATTGTTTTGTTTACATTTGGTTATTATTATTCTATCAATTATTTCTGCAAGATATATGTTTATAAAAATTCATATATTAGTATCTTTGACTCAATAGATTAAGTTTATTTACTTTTATTATCATAATATGATAGCTCCATGAATATTGTTTTATTTTAGAAAGCATGATCCCTTTTATGTGAATATTGTTATCAGTAAATTACATATGTAAATACATTATGAACCAAATCTAAGAAAAGCATTGCATGTTATTGGTAATATTATTATGTACATATTTGGTGTAAATATATTATTTAAATAAGGAATAATATACAGATTATCATATGAGGTGTATTAGCCTCACTTGGTGGGTTTCACTGAGACTCGCCCCTTACATGTTTGCAGGAAATAATCAGGAAAGGAGGAATGAAATAAAGTGAGCAGATATTGTTTGCTATGAACAAGATTTAGATTTAGGCTTATTATTTTTATTTTAGTTGATGACAAATCATGTAATTGAATTAATTATGAACCGGTTGATTTGATTACATTTGGGTTTAAACATGCTTAATATTTAATTTTATATTTAATGTATTATGTTGTACTCTGATGATTTTTAATGAGATCTTAGGCATTTAATTGTCTCTTAATTGTGCTTTGGGATTAGCTTACGAGCAAGGTCATGCTCGGTCCTACTCATGTAATGTAAGTCGTGAGTTGAGGATTCAGGGCGTGATACAAGTAGCCCTTTAAAACGATTTAGACTGAAGTTAAACTTTTTTTAATTCAATGGTAATTTATTGTTCACTTATGTTTTTAGACTCAAATGCCTTTCTCTTCCATGTGCAAAAAATTTGCCAGCTCATGAACTCCATGAGTAAAAGTCCACTAGCTCACAAATACCGTGTGATCTTGCTTGTGAGTTCTTTTGAAACCAAAGGTGTTCCACATGGGTTTGTGAGTTCCTACTTGTAGGTTCATGTTCCCTTTTCACTTGTGGAATCCTATTGTGAGTTCAGGCGCAAGAATTTTATAGAGAAACCAGAGGAGTTTTTGGGTCCCCTCCTACTCATGGGTTTCTAGGGAAAACTAGAGGAGTTCGTGAGCTCATGCTCGTGAAATTCTTTCAATTCATGAGCTCCTATGTGTTAGGGGTGTAAACGGGTCAGATTCAGACCAGATCCACCAAGATCCTAATCCGAATAAGTTATAGGATACTTGAATCTAATTAAATATCCGACGGATCTTTCATACTTGTTACTGAATCCGAATCCAAATATAGTTATAGAATCCTTATCTGAATCCGATTATCCAATTAAATGTTTGAATTTAAAAAATCTAATTAAATAGGCTTTGTTTATTATAATTATATAGAATAATACTTCAAATAATCTTAAAATATATACCTTAGGATCATATTTAAGATGATATATATATTATTTTAAAAGAAGAATATTAAAATTACTTAAGCATCTTTAAAAATCTAAGAAAATTATAAACGTATATATAGTTTAATCAAACTTGGATCTTAATCAAGCGGATATGGCCCTAATTCAAATCCAAATCCGAATCCTATTATAAACAGATCTGATTTTCAGATCCAAATCTAACCCTATGGATATTTAAATGGTAAAAATCCGATTAAATTGAATTATTTAATTGGAAACAAGAGGTAAACGAGTCATGATCCGACTCATTGACAGCCCTATTATGTGTATCAAGAATCCCTTTATCACATTGGGATTCTGATAGTGGTGTTTGTGAGCTTTGGAGTTTTGTTCATGGAGTTCGTGAGACCTTGGACTCCCTGCCTGCAATTTGCCAGCAAACTTGCCTCCCCTCCATATGTTTTCTGCTAGAGGCGATGGTGGAATCCTCAATGTCCTTCAAATTAGAGTCCCCCAAATGTTTTTGAGCTCATGCTCATGGGATTCTTTCAGTTCATGAGCTCCTGGTGTATCAAATTGGAGTTCCACATCTATTAATGACCTCATGCTTGTGGGGTTCTTTCAATTCATGAGCTCCTATGTGTATTAAGAATCCATTGGTATTTAAATCAAAATATAGCTAGGCAAGTTCACGAATCCATAGGTGTAACACTCACTCATTTCCTCATGGCATCAATGATAATGGGGGCTCCACCTATCACCTTTCATTCTATTGAATTACAAACTATTACCCAATCCAAGTCAACAGCAAAATTGAAGGAATCACTTGATCCTGGAATCTTGGAACAGTTACCAAAATCATAGCATAGACTAATTCAAACCCTTTTGTAACTGTATTCAGTTTTCTTATCTTTTATACTTCTATATATTGTAAAACAACTCTGTGCGCATGTGAAATCGCATAGTGGGGTGCATGTGTTGTGTGCGTGCCTCCTAAAAATTGAATACTGGAGTCACCACTGCCTGAGAGGGGCAAGCAAACACAGGGTAACCTAACCGGGTTTATTTTGGTCTGCGACTTGAGATTCTGGCTAAGTGCTCGGTTACGATCCGGGGAAGTCCGAAGACACCCCGATCTGCCCCGCTAGTTCAGCGGGTCCCTCGGGTCTTCCTAGTTATTGAGTCAACTATGCACTCACCCTTATCCTATTCCAAGCATGTATCAGATTAAGTCTGATGGGACTTTTCTGCAAGTGTAAATCCCTTTTATTTTGATTTTATCTTATTAACCTTTTGTTAAGTGGGTCGGGTATGGACCCCGTTGGAAGGCCCATGGGTAGCCAAGTTAGGTTTTAAGTCAAGCATAAGGCCCATTAGGGTTATTGGGTAACCCTTGTTGGATTTGGTTATTTAATTTTGAAGTTAATTAAACATGCAATTTAATTGAGTGGGTTTAAGTTTTTAAGGCCCATTGGGCTTTGACTTGGCCCATGGGTTTTTAATCAAGTGACCCGAGACCCATTTATGAAACGGATCTTGGTGTGGGTCAGTTTGGATGTGGGCCCCATTGGAGGGCCCACAAAACCTTGGTGGGTCTAAGTAGACCCAGGTAACTAAAAGTGGGCTTGGGTTGGCCCAAAAGCCCACCTGGTTCATTTTAAAGTCATTCGGGTTGGATCGGGTAGACCCGGGTCAATAAAATCAGGTTTCTAGAATTTAAAGGGCTTGAACACACTTTCCTTGTGGTTTGGGTTTGATTGCAAACTCAATGCGGTTCAACTCGGAATTCGAGAATGACCGAATCTTAGGTGGGGTCTTGTTCGCCGGTCTCCCAGGGATGCTCACCGACTTCTGCAGGGCTTCCAAGATGTACACAGTGGTTCAAAATCCCAATTCTTGACTAAAAGACTCATTCCATGGGGCTTTTCCAAACATGAATGGATTTTTATTTTTGATCAGCCACTTTGAGACTTGAAACAGGGACTCTAAGCGTCCCTGTTTGGTTTGAATGGAAAACCTTCTCTTCATTCTTTGGAAGAAAGCAATAAAATCAAGGAAGACCTAAATCTAAACTTGATCGAACAAACCAAAAAAAATACGTCAATCAAATGATGCGGTTCTAATCATGCATGGACACCTAAGCAAGAGGATGACAACTATACATGGAAACAAAGCTATACCTAGTTACTGTTACTTAGAAAAGAGAGATTTAAAACATTTATTTCGATTTTCAAAAGTGAGTTGAAATCGTATGAAGCAATTTTGAAAATGTATATTATTATACTTATTGAAAACAAAGTCTCATGCCAATATTTATAAACAACATCCCCTGTTAGTTTTTATTGAAATCAAACATCTCTTAAACTCAACTTTGTGCTTTGCTCCTACATATATAAAATAAGAGAAGAATAGACGAAAGGGAATTCATTCTTTACAAAAGAAACAAACTTTTGTGTGTGCATAGTCTTTACCTTGATACTCACAAAGAGAAGAATGATATACTAAACTAGGCCTAGGTATGTATGCTAGATGAATGCAAAGAGTCTTAATATATGGCCTAAAAATAATACATAAAACAAGTGCTCATATGAAAGGAAAGAGGGAGAGAAGTTTGGGGATACAAATGATCAAACAAAGAGGACAATCCCCTCTTGGAATATAAAATGGGTCGATATATCAAAAGATAAAATCCCTTTTTTAGCACTTTTGTATCCACTCGTTCCTCCCATCTTTACATATTAGAGAATCCCCTTACCATGGGGACTCCAAGACATGCAAAAGGAAAAAGATTAGTGAGAATATCTAATAAGTGAGCATTCAAACAAGAAGAAAAGATATAAAAAGAAATCTGATTTTAATATATATGAATCACAAAGTTGAAAGTAAGCTCACCGTTCTATTACCTTTCCTTTTCAAGATGTTGTTGTCTCCAAGAACCGATCGACGGCAAGCTGAGGATCTCCTTTTAGCTATATATGACTTCTCCTTTGTCTTCAAGTGATCAAAAGAGGAGAAAAATGATGTAAAAGGGTAAAATATGGAATAAAATGATGGAAGTGGAAGGGAAGTAGAAGAGTTTACTGGTCTTGGGAGATAGGGTGGGGACGAAACAGGGAGAGAGTTTGAAAGATCAGGTGCTCATGGAAAGGAAGGGTCGACTCCCTTTTATAGTGAATGATGAAATATGACCAAAAGGTAATTATTTGTTATATTGTAATTAAAACCCAACATTGTATGGTTTTATGTTTTTTTTTAAATAAGGCAATGATGGCCCTTATTCTCATCCGCAAAGAATATATACAGCTCATGGGGACACCTCATCCCCATGTGCGAAATTGATTTTTGATTTTAATTTTTATTTATTTAATTTGCTTGATATTTATGTGTTTATTATTATTTTAATTGATTTTTTTTTATTTTGAGCACATTCGTGTTTTGATTTTTATTTTATTTTCTTTTTCCTTTATTTTAAACCTCTTAATTAGGTGTTGTATGAAAATATTATTATTTTAATTGAAGATTCTTTTCTTTTTACTGTTTTTGCCACATGTGCAGATTTTCCGAAACTTTGACTGCTCATATCCCTTTCATCTAATATCTGATTCCAGCAAACTTAATGGCGTTAGAATCAGTATAAGATGCTCTACCCACTGAGCAAGAGTTTAGCAGCAAATTCATATTTTTATCAGAAATGCAAAACTGCTCCATCGGAGGCAGTTTTACTCATAACTTCATTATCCAGACTCCGATCTGATATCTGATTCCAACAAACTTAATGGCGTTAGAATCAGTATAAGATGCTCTACCCACTAAGCCAGAGTTTAGCAGCAAATTCATATTTTTAGCAGAAATGCAAAACTGCTCCATCGGAGGCAGTTTTACTCATAACTTCCTTATCCAGACTCCGATTCTAGCAAATTCAGTTGTGTTAGGATCGTGTCGGAAATCTCTATCCGCCGGTATAAAATTGAACTGTTGATTCAGCTTTTAGCAAAAAGTCAAAACTGCCCTCCGGGAACCGATTTTGCTCATAATTTCTTATCCGAGACCCCGATTCTAGCAAACTTGGTTGCGTTGGAATCGTGTCGAAGTGCTCTCTCTACTGGGGCCAGATCAGACAACTGATCTGGGTTTTAGCAGAAAGTTGATTTATGTTATTCCTAGTTTTGACCAGCTCATAACTTCTTCATCTGGACTCCGATTCGGACAATCTTGGTGCCGTTGGAACCGTATCGGAATCCTCTATCCAATGGTATGAAGTTTGGTGGTCAATTCATGCTAGATCAAAAAGTCAACTTTTTGACCCTTATAGGTTTGACTTTTTCAATTAAGGTTCTCATTTTCGGCATTTTCAGTGCGCAAAAATGAGGTGCTGACAAACTCAACACAGAAATTCAACGAAAACAAAAACTCTTTTACTCTTTATTATTCTAGTTTTTTATATGATTCCTTTGTAGCTACTGTCACTACTCGAACCTCCATCACTCTAGAAGAAGTCTTCTCTCTTCTCCTTACTACTGAAGCTCAAATTCAGCATAATATCCAACCTCTTTCTATCCCTGGAGCCAATTCGCAAGTTGCAACAAGACAACCTCCACCCAACTTTACCAGAGGTCGTGGAAATACCATCAATAACAGAGGACGTGGGCACAATTTTTATTATTCATCTTCAAGGGGAACCGGTCGAAGTAATCAGAATGCTAACTGAAACTCTTCTCTATGGTGCCAATTGTGTGAAAACCCAGGTCATACAGTTCACAAATGCTTCCACAAGTTTGATGTTACTTATCTTAACCCCACTTCTTAGAGAAATTTGTAAGCTATGGTGGCAGCAAATCAACAACCTACAGAAAGTGATTGGCATCCTGACACTGGAGCTACCCACCATTTGACTTCAGATCTTAATAACCTTAATCTTCATAGTGAAGACTATAGTGGCTCAGACCAGATTCAAGTGGGAAATGGTTTAGGTTTGCCCATCTCTCATGTTGGAACAACTCAATTACGTACTCCCTCTCGTTCCTTTGTTTTAAATCAATTTCTAGTTGTTCCTAACATTACCAAAAATCTACTTTCTGTTTATCAGTTTGCTCGTGATAACAATTTTTATTTCGAATTTCATGACTCTTTTTTTCTTATTGGTGACTGTCGTACACAACCAAAAATAAACCATTACTTAAAAATATGCATATAGCAAGGTGAGTAGGGATCGTTCCACCGAGAGTTTCTATCTCTTTTTATGCTTTATAAAACAGAATTAAGAGGGTGTTTTGTCACAATGAGATCAGAAAATAACAGATTACTAAAAAGACTTTAATAAATCAATCAAGAAAACAAACCTTGGTCTAAGTTAACATCCACCATCGGAATATCAAAGCTGATCATAGATGCTAGAATATATCAATTCACACATTGAACATTCACCCTTGGAAATACTTTCCAAACTCTTTCAATTATAGTTAATCAGAAAACAAGCGATCTAATTAACCCTAACTACTAAACAACCTCACACAAATGGTAAAGATTTAATCCAGCAGCAGCTTTAGGGACTAGAAAGATTGATGAATCTAAACAATACAATCACAAGCGGCTGTATTTAATCTAGCAGAAAATTCTTCCTAAAGTCTAACAATTCCTGACGCAGCAAATTATTAAACCTCAGTTGCTTCACAGATTAGAGGGATCAAACAATTACGGATTTGATATCTAGCCTAGCAATAAATTGCAACGAATAATGAACTAGTAGGCCTCCTAGCAATTAGATGGGACAATCATGAGAATAAACATAGAAGAATATTCAATGCTCAAGTATAAACTGAACAATTAAAACATTAAGATCTCACAGCTTTATTAATTCCAAGGTTTCAGCCTCCTTTGACCAAGAATAAAAGTTTAGCCACACATGGCCATGGATCACAAACTCAGAAGATAAATAGAAGAAGAAAGGAAGAAGAGGAAGAGAAAGAGGACGTCCATAACTCAGAAAAGCTTTCCAGCAAAAACCTCCCCTCCTTCACGTTTCAACTCTTGCCCAAAAATCCCTTGAAAAGAAAATAGAAACTTTCCTTCCAAGACTCCTAAGGAAGAGAGAACTTCCTTTCCTTGTATATCCACGACTTAGAAGTCCAAAAACGACCTAATCTTCTTAATTAGAAACCCCTTAAAGTCCTCCTAAAAACTAGAAGAAGATCCCCAAGAAAAAGGAAACAAATCCGCAAAGTTCGGAATTTTATAACAGGTTTTAATACTTGATCGTTCGAACGTTCATCGAACGCGGGTTGAACGTTCAGGTCAAAAAGTTGTTTCCTCTTCTCTTGTTCGAACGTTCATCGAACGGTCAGCGAACGCTGCTCATAACTTCTCTATTTTTTCACCAACGTTCGAACGTTCAGCTCACGCTGCTCTCGGGTTTCTCTGCAGAACACCAACGTTCGAACGACAGGCGAACGACCAGCGAACGCTGCTCATATCTTCTACAATTTGACTCCGATTTTTACGCCGTTTGAACCGTGACTTCTATAATCACCGAGAGTATCTCAGTTTAGCTTCATTTTGCCCACATGCTGCCAATTGTAACCTGAATCAAAATATGAGCATAATCAGTATATTTAGGCACAAAAATAAATTCAAAAGGTTAAACATTAGTAGAGAAAAATATAACAAATTAAGTTCTTATCACTTATCAACTACTTGGGGAACGTCCAGCACAAAGACCATCTTCGTAATAGTTTGTATTGCTTCTCACCATCCATTGCATCGTTGTCTAGCTTTGCTTTCCTTGGAACTCGTCTTTCCTTCTCTGATTGGCATTGTCGTCTTGGACATGCTTGTTCTCCAATTTTCAATGAAGTGCTATCAACAAATAAAATTATGTTTTTGTTAAATAAAAGACCACATGTTTGTCCTGAATGTCAAATGGCCAAAAGCCACAACTTATCCTTTTCTCCTTCTAATTCCATTGTTTTGAAGCCTCTTGAATTAGTCTATTCTGATGTATGGGGACCTTCTGCTACTATTTCTACTTATGGATCTTGCTATTATGTTTGTTTCTTGGATGCTTATACTAAATTTATATGGTTGTTTCCCATGAAGCAAAAATCTGAGGTTGAGCTTATTTTTATTCAATTCCAACACTTGTGGAACGCCACTTTGAATTCAAAATTAAATCTTTGCAAACTGATTGGGGTGGAGAATACAGATGTCTCAACCTTCTCTTCAAAAATTGTGGCATTAAACATTGTTTGGTATGTCCTTATACACATGAACGCAGTGGCAGATCACCTAGCAGAGCATCCCCTACCAAACTACCAACCATTTTAATATGTTGTCGTGGAACGCTATCATTGTCATATAGTTGAAATGGGACTTTCTCTTTTGGCTCACTCCAATCTTCCCATTCACTATTGGGAGGATGCATTCCTCACTGCCACCTACATTATTAATCGTCTTCCTACCAAAACTCTCCACCATAAATCTCCATTTGAAATGGCATACAATTGGAAACCCAACTATAATTTTGTGCGTGTCTTTGGCTGTGCATGTTGGTCCAACCTTCATCCTTTTTAACAAACAAAAAATCAATTTCCGTTCTAAAACTTGTATTTTTATTGGCTATAGTGTTTGTCACCAAGGCTACAAGTGTCTTGTTTTAGCAACCAAAAAAAATTTTTTTTTTGTTTCCAGATATGTCATTTTCAATGAAAATCTTTTTTCATATAGTAATCCCCAAAGAGCTCTAACTTCGTCTACTTCTCATCCATTTACTTTGTTTACCAATTATTTCTTTTGTCTTGCCTTCTTATTCATCTTCTAATGCAGGTTTTTCTCCTAAATCATTACTCACTGTTGATGATGGTCAACCTTTTCCTCTACCACAACCAGACCCAAGTATACAGAGTACTTCAACAAAGGATTCTAATCCACTTTCTATGCCACCTGCTGATCCATCACCAACCATGCCAACTTCCACTTAGAGTACATAATCAATTTAGTCATGGCATCCAATGCTTACTCGGTCCAAAACACAATCTCTAACGCCCATAATTCCAACTGATGATACTGTAAAGTATCCTTTACCACAAGCTCTATTGGTTGTTGTTAATTTTTTTGTGAAGGAGCCAACACACTTCCCTGAAGCCATGAAACAACCAGAGTGGCGAGCAGCAATGAACTTGGAATTTGATGCTTTAATACACAATGAGACGTGGACTATTGTACCTCCAAAACCAAACATAAATTTAATTGGCTGCAAGTGGGTTTACTGTATTAAACGACATGCCAATGGTCAAATTGAAAGATACAAGGCACGTCTCGTCACTAAAGGCTACCATCAACAACAAGGTCTCGATTTCAATGAAACCTTTAGTCCAGTGGTAAAACCTGGAACCGTTAGACTAGTTTTGTCCATTGCTATATCTCAAGGTTGGTGTCTCAAGCAATTAGATATACAGAATGCCTTCTTACATGGTTTATTGCATGGAGATGTTTTCATGAGTCAACCACCTGGTTTTGCTCATCCAGATTTTCCACACTATGTGTGCAAACTCAACAACAGCTTATATGGTTTGCGCCAAGCACCACGAGCATGGTTCTCTAGACTTGATGAAACACTTTAGTTACTTGGTTTCACTGCTTCCAAAAGTTGACAATTCCTTATTTGTCTTCATTCAAGGTCAACTATATATTTATTTTCTCATTTATGTGGATGATATTCTTATTACCGAATTTGATCCTTCCAAAGTTCAAGAAGTGATTCATCATCTTGGCCAAGTATTTCCAGTTAAAGATCTTGGGAATCTTAGTTTCTTCTTTGGCATTGAAGCTCTACGCACCGAGACAGGTCTTTACCTCACTCAACGAAGATATATTGTTGATTTACTTCATAAAACTTCTATGGACAAGGTCAAACTATGCACCACACCGATGGTGTAAAACCCCGACCCGGATTATAATTTAATTATTAAGATTAATTATCTAAAGTGTGATTATTAGACTAATTAAGTATTTGTGTTATGAAGATGAGGTAAATGTGGATTATTCTTGAGGATTTAGAGAAATCAATTGAACTTTATGAAGGTTATTGAGGTAAGTTTAATTAATGTTATTTCTCAATTCCAATTGTCTAAGATACTCTCCAATTAGCTTAAATGAATTGGAAATCAAATTCTGAAAAATTAGACTTATGTGTACCTAGAGTAATTCCCAAGTATACTCATGGTACCCCAAAGTTACCTCAGGTACCCTCCCGGATAACACTAGTGTATACCCATGTATACCCCAAAATACTCCCAAGAATACTTAAAGTAACTCCTAAGAGTACCCAAGGTACCTCCCAAATATACCCAAATTATCCCCTAAGAATACTCAAAGTAACTCTTAAGAATGCCCAAGGTACCTCTCAAATGTACCTTAAGTATCTCCCAAGAATACCCAAATAACCTCTCAAGTATACCCCAGGTACCCCACTTCTATACCCAAGGTATTTCCTAAGGTATCCCCTTGTGATTTCCTAAGGTACCCCTGTGTTTACCTAAGGTATCCTCTTGTGTTTGCCTAAGGTACCCCTGTGTTTACCTAAGGTATCCCCACATGAATACCTAAAGTACCCCCTAATTATACCTAAGATACCTCATTTGTATTGCCTAAGGTATCTCTTTATTTTAACTAAGGTACCCTACTATCTTACTTGAAGTACCCCTTGTTTAGCTAAGGTACATTCCCTTATATAGCTAGAGGTACCCCCTTTATATAACTAAAGTACCTCCAACATGCCTAAGGTACATCCCCTATATTACCTAGGGTACACCCGTTGTATTTCCTAGAGGTAGTCCTCTCATATAAGTAAGGTACCCCCACTGTTTTACCTAGGGTACACCCCCTCTATAGCCAAAGTACCCCTTTTGTATAACTAAAGTAACTCCTATATAAGTAAAGTAACCCCCCCATTGTTTTGCCTAAGGTATAACCCCTTATATAGCTAAGGTACCCCCTCATGTAACAAAGGTACAGCCCTTCTATAGTTAAGTACTGTAAAACCCCGACCCGGATTATGTCTTAATTATTTAGAGTAATTATCTAAAGTGTGATTAGTAGACTAATTAAGTACTTGTGTTATGAAAATGAAGTAGATGTGGATTATTCTTGAGGATTTAGAGGAATCAATTGAACGATATGAAAGTTATTAAAGTAAGTTTAATTAATGTTATCTCTCAATTCCAATTGGTTAAGATACTCTCCAATTAGCTTTAATGAATTGGAAATCAAATTCTGAAAAGTTGGACTTATGTGTACCTAGAGTAATTCCCAAGTATACCCATGGTACCCCAAAATATACCCAAGGTACCCTCCCAGATACCACTAAAGTACCTCTTGTATTACCCAAGGTACTCCCATTGTATACCCAAAGTACATCCATGTACTACTCAAGGTACCATCTAAGTATACTCAGAGTACACCAAAGTATTTCCCAAAGTACCGCTCAAATATGCCTAGGGTATACCCATGTATTACCCAAAGTACCCGAATGTATTACTCAAAGTATATCCAAGTGTTATCCAAGGTACCACTCAAGTATACCTAAAGTATCCCCTAATTATCCCTAAGGTACCCTCTTATATTGCCCAAGGAACCTCACTCACATTGCCTAAGGTATCCCATTTATATCCCTAAGGTACCCTCTTATATTGCCCAAGGTACTTCTCAAGTGTACCTTAAGTATCCCCCAAGAATGCCCAAATAACCTCTTAAGTATACCCCAGGTACCCCACTTTTATACCCAAGGTACACCCAAGTATTACCCAAGGTACCACCCAGGTGTTACCTAAACTACCCCCCAGTTATACCTAAGGTGCCCCGCTTGTATCCCTAAGGTACCTTACCTTAATTGCCTAAGGTACCCCTGTGTTCATCTAAGGTATCCCCTTGTGTTTGCCTATAGGTACCCCTGTGTTTACCTAAGGTATCCCCTTGCATTGCCTAAGGTACCTCACATGTATACCTAAAGTACCCCCTTACATTACCTAAGGCACCTCACTCATATTGGCTAAGGTACCCCCATGTTTTGTCTAAGGTACCCCATTCGAATACCTAAAGTGCCCCCTAATTATACCTAAGATACCTCATTTGTATTGCCTAAGGTACCTCTTTATTCTAACTAAGGTACCCTACTATCTTACTTGAAGTACCCCTTGTTTAGCTAAGGTACATTCCCTTATACAGCTAAAGGTACCCACTTTATATAACTAAAGTACCTCCAACATACCTAAGGTACATCCCCTATATTACCTAGGGTACACCCCTTGAATTTCCTAGAGTTACTCCACTCACATAAGTAAGGTACCCCCACTGTTTTACCTATGGTACACCCCCTATATAGCCAAAGTACCCCCTTTGTCTCACTAAAGTAACCCCTATATAAGTAAGGTAACCCCCCACTATTTTCCCTAAGGTATAGCCCCTTATATAGCTAAGGTACCCCCTCTTGTAGCTAAGGTACACCCATTCTATAACTTAGGTAACCCTCTTATATTATTAAGGTACACCCCTCATGTTACCAAGGGTACACCTCCTTGTATTTCCTAAAGGTACCCCCTGTATAACTAAAGTACACCCCTCAATAATCAAGGTACCCCTCCTCAATATAATTGAGGTACACCCTCCAAAGCTTATTCAAAGTTTACCCCTTAGAATGACTAAGGTAAATCCCTTGAAACATCAAGATACCTCCTCAAATAACTAAAGTACCCCTCATATAACTGAGGTACCCTTCTGTGTTAACTGAGGTACACCTCCCAAGTATTCCTAAAGCATGCCTTTGAAGTGGCTAAGGCAAACTCCCCACTTAACACTAAGGTACCCCACTTAATACTAAGGTACCCCACTCGAATGACACTAAGGTACCCCTGATATGCCTTAGGTACACCCTAGGGTTTAGTTGAATAAAAGCCTTGTTTAGGGTCAGATTTGAAAGGCCCAAAACTTGGGCATATAAAAGGATGCCCTAATTTCTAATTAAGGGTTTGAAAACACATTTCTCTTGTCTTGGACGTATAGAGCAAGAGGGAAAGATTGTGAGTTCACTTGAAAACTTGAGCAAGAAGAAAGAGAAGAAGAAGAAGAGGAGAGCTAGGAGAGGAGGTTGCTTCTCCACTATCAAGTAAGTAGCAAACCCTTCCAAACAAAATGAATTACCAAAATTCGTATTCTCTCTCTAGGGTTTGAGTTATTTGAAGAAATGATCTTGCATGTTGCTATTTGTTTCTAAAATTCGTAGGTTTTGATTGTATAATGCTCTTGCTTAGTTTCCTAATGATTTGCCATGGATTTACAACCTCTATTGATTATATTTCAGATCGGGGTTTGAGATTTGTGTTCATGTAGATGTGAGATGAATCTTTGTTTCAAAAGATGTTTTTAAGTGTGTTGGGATGTTTTGTGATCACCTACTTTGATGTTGGAAAGGTTGAGAATGATTTCTATGAGTTGTGTGTTGAAAATACCCAAAATTTTGTAAGAACCCGAGCCGGCGATTAATCCTGCAGATTGGCGATTAATCCTGAGCCAAGACCCCCAAAAATCAGGTTCTGTTAAAATAAATCGCGAAACAGGATTAATCGCCCAGGGCTAATCGCGACCTTAGCGCACGAACGTTAAACCTTACCGTGCGCGCGCTGAACCTGTTCTAAACCTGGGCGCGTGAACCTATAACCTGAACACCCGAACTTTAAGCTAATCGCCCCTGGGCGATTAATCCAGGGGCTAATCGTGGACCCTGTTTCTTGAGTTGTTCATCCTTTTTCTCCTCAACCCTTTTCCAAACAACCTAAGCCTCTCGCATTTACTTAAGTCTTTACATGTATTTATTGCTCCATTTACTTAAGTCTTTACATATAAATAAGGTTTTACCCCCCATTTGGAACCAATAAAAATACTCTCAAGGCCCAATTCCCAACCAATAAAAAGTCAACTTTTCAGTTTATGCCTAAATTTCCAGTTTTCCCGATTTTCAAATAAGACCACTTTTTGAGTTTGATATCCAAATGAGTGATTCAAAAGCCCAGAAAATTCTAGATGATTTGTATACCCTCCAATAGACTACAACCAGAAAATGAGTCCCAAACTCCTTGTAGATTTGTCTAGAAAAATTCGACACCGAAAAGTCAACGTTTTCAACCATACTTAGAATATTTTTGAGGTCCAAAACTTTTTGTCTCGGAATCCATTGAATTTTTGTATGGTGACTTATTTGGGATTTTTAAGATCAATCCACTCATCGAAAATGTGTTTTGAGGATTTTATGACCTTTGTTTTGATTTGGCTTGGATTTATGAAAGCGATGTTGAAAAACTCTTATATGATTTGGCAAGGCTTGGCCTAGGGTTTTATTGGCAGTGGATGGGGAATTCCACTTGCCCTTGGTATGGACTGGTAGTGGATGGGGAATTCCACTTGGTCCCGGTTGATTTAATAGTGGATGGGGAATTCCACTTGGCCTCGGTTGATTTAATAGTGGATGGGGAATTCCACTTGGCTTTGGTTTAAGCATTGGTTTTATTCTTTGATTCGATTGGTTTGGTTTGAATTTGTGAGTCGTCTAATTGGACGTTGTTCTTGGTGTGGATCCACAGTAAGTCTAATTAGTGTGTTGGTATTGGTTTGTTAGCTTTAATTGCCTTATCCATATAGCATTCCACTGTGGGGAATCAGTGAGGCCTTCTCGGAGAACAGAGGGCTGCGGCAACCCCCCGTCGCGGGGAACCGGCGGGAGTCCTTGCGATTCATCGAGCAGTGGGTGGGGAATCCCACTTAGTCTGGATCCTTGGTTAGGTTGACTACTTGCCAACCTATACATGGGTACTCCGCTTGCTGAGATGTCCCTAGCTAGGCTTCTCTCTGTAAGTCGTGTAGGTGGCAATGGATACTGGTCATTAATCTAATTTATAGACATGCTAACCACGAGTCCTAACAAGACATGTTTACAGTATTTGATCGTATTTGTTGATTTGATTGAGATATTTGAATTGGAATTTCTTTTATATCCGATTGAACTGTTTTGGTTTGCATTTAGTACTATATAATTGTGAATATCATCATGATGTTATAAAAACTGCATAAACTGTTTCTCTACATGCATGTTTGCTGCTTACTGGGACTTTAAGTCTCACGCGTGTTTTGTTTTACCGGATTTGTTTTCAGATCCACTTGGTGAGCCGCGTACCGGAGCAGTTATTGAGGGTGAGCTTGAGTAAAGGCTAGAGGGCTACCATTTCTACCCGTAGTTGGGTTCTTATAATGATGATGTATTTTGTCTTGGGGATTGTAAATGGGATGTAAATAATATTTTTGGACTTACACCTTGGGAGATATCTTTTGTATATGTCTGTATATTGGGAAAGAGCTTGTGAGCAATTAGATGCCTTAGTTGTATTTTGTATGCACAAATATTACGTTTTGGAGATTACAATACAGGAAATCTTTTGTTAGATGGAAAAATTTTTATTCCATGCTTCTTTAGTCATACACTCTGATAATTACATTGTAATTGCCCAGGAAATTGTGTTTATCAGGTTCTATTGGGCCCATAAGTAGGTCTCGGGTACGGGTTGGTGCTGTGATAGGGCAGACCCGGATCTGGGGCGCTACAAGTACCCTCCTCAATATAATTGAGGTACACCCCCTAAGCTTATCTAAAGTTTATCCTTTAGAATGACTAAGGTAAATCTCTTGAAACATCAAGGTACCTCCTCAATAACAAAAGTACCCCTCATATAACTGAGGCACCCTTCTGTGTTAGCTGAGGTACACCTCCCAAGCATTCCTAAAGCATGCCTTTTGAAGTGTCTAAGGCAAACACCCCACTTAACACTAAGGTACCCCACTTAATACCAAGGTACCTGTAGACACCCTAAATTGCACTACAAAATGAGAAAATAATGAAAACATTAATTGGAATTTAAAACAGGCTAAAAATGCATGAAAATCAATAAGTTGAGTCTTGACCGTATTGTATCTACGGGCTAAGCACGCCCGAATTTTATATACGGGCGCGCAGCGCCCGTAATACATATACGGACACCTTTGGACCGTAAATCATTTACGGGCACATTAGACTCGTGCGAGTTTTATTCTTCTCTCGATTTCTGAGCCTTATCTTTAGTCCAATATCCCTTTAAATGAGTGAATTATATCTTTTATTCGTTCGAAATATCTTTGTGGATAAAGGATTGGCATGATCTTTTGTTTAACTCAAACTGAAACTCTATCTTGCCAAACCTTGGACCAACCATACCCCTGTGTTTGCCTATAAATTGAGGGCCTTTCCTCAAGCAAAAGGCCACGAAAATTTGAAGTCTAAGAAGCTCCAAGAGAAAAGAGGAATCCCTGTTGCTCTGCTTGCTCAATCCAGGTAAGTCCCTTTTCCCTTTTATTTTCTGTCTTCAATTCTAGAAGTAATAGGATTTTCTCCTTTTTCATAGAATAAGGCCATCTTTTGTAATTGTATTCCTAAACTTGTCTCTAAGTACCTCAAGAGTCTCTCTAGCCGTAAAACGTGAAGAGAGAGCTAGGGGAAAGGGGAACAGGTGGATCCCTAGAATAAAACCCCATATCTGTTTTTCTCCTTTTTTCTAGAATAAAGCCTGTAATTGTGTTTGTATAACCAAACCTATCTCCAAGTGCCTCAAGAATCCTCTCTAGCCGTAAAACGTGAAGAGAGAGCTAGGGAAAAAGAGAACAGGTGGATCCGTAGGGTAGACCCCATGTGCTCTAATCTGTGAGATGTGGTTGTTTTAAATATCTTGATCATGTTTTAATGGTTTTTATGATGAATCTGAATGAATCCATGAATCTAGGATGTTTATAGCATGAGATCCCCACTTTTTCTAAAATTTGGATTTTCACCACTTTTGCACCTACAGCACTGTTTTCGTGATTTTTGTGATTTTAGGCTAAGATCTTGGATTTATCATGATCAATATGATAGATCTGGATCCAGAAGCCTGAAAGTAAATTCTAGGGTTTCATGAAGTGGTTTTTGAGTCCTTTTTCATGTTTGAGAGAAGACCCTACGGTCTAAGTTCTCCCCTTTTGATGTTCTTCATCAACGTGGGTATTTTTGGTTTTAATTTTTTGATTTAATGTGAAATTTGGACTATACCTATGTCCTGGACTGTTCAAGTTCAATTATGAAATATTTTATAAAAATCATATTTTTCTAGATTTCTAGAATTTAATTTGAAGCCAGATTTTTGGATTTTTCACTTTAAATTGATTTTATCTCAATTTTATTTTGATCATGAAACCCTAGGAATGGTATGATCATATTTGAAAGTTCTGGATCAATCAGACTATTCGTATGAAAAAACCATATATTTTGTCTTTTTTGTGATTTTTCATGAATTTTATAGCAAGCCTTTTTTCTTTGTAAAACATGAACAATACCTGGCAACCACCTTGTGTGGATGAACCTTCCCCTGTTCATAACCCAATCCCCTTACCCATTTCTGGTTTTTTTTAGGAGGGTTATTTTTACCCTAAATTTGCCTTTTTGAGCTTATTTGATATTTTGGTGTCCATTCACACGTAAATTGAATGGTGGCGACTCCTTGTTTTATTTAATCCCGTGTGATGATAGGAATTTGATTTTTTCCCATGTCTCACAGTACCCCACTCGAATAACACTAAGGTACCCCTGGTATGCCTTAGGTATACCCTAGGGTTTAGTTGAATAAAAGCCTTGTTAAGGGCAGATTTGAAAGACCCAAAACTTGGGCATATAAAAGGATGCCATAATTTCTAATGAAGTGTTTTGAAAACTCATTTCTCTTGTCTTGGACGTATAAAACAAGAAATGAAGATTGTGAGCTCACTTGAAAGCTTGAGCTAGAGGAGGAAAAAGAAGAAAAGGAGAGCTAGGAAAGAAGTTGTGTTTCTCTAGCAAAAAAGGAAGTAGCAAACCCTTCAAAACAAAATGAATTACAAAATTCGTATTCTCTCTCTAGGGTTTTGTTGATTTGATGGAATAATCTTGCATGTTGGTTTTTGATTTCTAAAATTCGTAGGGTCATGGTTGTATGATAATCTTGTTGAGTTTTCTATTGATTTGCCATGGATTTCCGATTGTATTGATTATATTTCATATTAGGGTTTGAGATTTGTGTTCATATGGATTTGGGATGAATCTTTGTTCTGGAAAGTGTTTTAAAGCATGTTGGGATGTTTTATGATAATCCTATTTGATGTTGGAAGTGTTGGAAATGATTTCTATGAGTTTTGTGTTGAAAGTAGCCAAAATATTTCAAAATCCCAACCTGGCGATTAATCCTGAAAATTGGAGATTAATCTTGAGCCAAACCCTTAAAAACTAGCCTCTGTTATTCTAAATCGCAGCTCAGGATTAACTTGGGCGATTAATCGAGAACCTCAGCACACGAACGTCAAAACTCAACGCGTGCGCGCCAACCTGTGTATTGCCTCAGCGCGCGAACGTCAACCTTCAACATGTGCGCGCTGCCTTTGTTTTAAATCTCAATGCTCAAACTTTAAACCTCAACGCCGGAACACTAAAGCTAATCGCCCCTGGGCGATTAATCCAATACCTAATCGTGGACCCTGTTTTTGACAGTCTTCATCCTTTTTCTCTCCAACCCTTTCTCAAACAACCCAAGCTTCTCGCATAGCACCCTTATTTCCAAGTAAATGTCCTGTGTATTTATTGCTCCATTTACTTAAGTCTTTACATGTAAATAAGGTTTTACCCCCCATTTGGAACCAATAAAAATACTCCCAAGGCCCAATTCCTAACCAATAAAAAGTCAACTTTTCAGTTCGTGCCTAAATTTCCAGTTTTCCCGATTTTAAAAAATGGCCACTTTTTGAGTTTGATATCCAAACGAGTGATTCAGAAGCCCAGAAATTCTAGATGATTTGTATACCCTCCAATAGACTACAACCAGAATTTGAGCCCCAAACTCCTTATAGATTTGTCTAGAAAAATTCTACACAGAAAAGTCAACGTTTTTAACCAAACTTAGAATATTTTTGAGGTCCAAAACTTTTTGTCTCGGAATCCATTGATTTTTGGTATGGTGACTTATTTGGGATTTTTAAGATCAACCCACTCATTGAAAATGTGTTTTGAGGATTTTATGACCTTCGTTTAAATTGGCTTGGATTTATGAAAGCGGTGTCGAAAAACTCTTATATGGTTTGATTGGCTTTGACCTATGGTTACATTGGCAGTGGATGGGGAATTCCACTTGCCTTTGGCATGAATTGGCAGTGGATGGGGAATTCCACTTGCCCTTGGCATGAACTGGTAGTGGATGGGGAATTCCACTTGGCTTTGGTTTAAGCACTAGTTTTACTCTTAGAATTGAATGGTTTGTTTGATTTATGAGTCGTCTAATTGGACATTGTTCTTAGTGTGGATCCACAGTGAGTCTAATTAGTGTGTTGGTATTGGTTTGTTAGCTTTAATTGCCTTATCCATATAGCATTCCACTGTGGGGAATCAGTGAGGCCTTCTCAGGGAGCAGAAGGCTGCGGCAACCCCCGTCGCGGGGAACCAACGGGAGTCCTTACGATTCATCGAACAGTGGGTGGGGAATCCCACTTAGTCTGGATCCTTGGTTAGGTTGACTACTTGCCAGCCCATATGTGGGTACTCCGCTTGCTGAGATGTCCCAAGCTAGACTTCTCTCTGTAAGTCGTGTAGGTGGCAATGGATACTGATCATTAATCTAATTTACAGACATGCTAATCACAAGTCCTAACAAGACATGTTTGTAGTATTTGAACGTATTTGCCGATTTGATTTCATGTGTTACCCGATTGAGATATTTGACTTGAAATTACACTTTATATTGTATTGAGATGTTTTTGGTTTACATTTGGTATTTTATATTGTGAATATTATCATGATGTTATAAAATTGCATAAACTGTTTCTATCTATGCATGTTTGCTGCTTACTGGGACTTTATGTCTCACGCGTGCTTTGTTTTACCAGATTTGTTTTCAGATCCGCTTGGTGAGCCACGTACCAGGGCAGATATAAAGGGTAAGCTTCAGTTCAGGGCAGAGGACTACTACCCACAGTAGGATTATTTTTATGATGTTGTATTTTATCTTGGAAGTTGTAAATGGGATGTAAATAATATTTTTGGACTTATACTCTTGGGAAATATCTTTTGTACATGTCTGTATATTTTGGGGAGATCATGGTGAATGGTTAGTTGCCTTAGTTGTATTTTGTATATACAAATATCATGTTTTGGAGATTGTAATACAGGAAATCTTTTGTTGGATGGAAAATTTTTATTCCATGCTTCTTTAGTCATGCACTCTGATGATTACTTTGTAATTGCCCAGGACTAATTGTGTTAATCCGGGTATGGGTTGGTGCCGTGATAGGGCAGACCCGGATCTGGGGTGCTATAGATGGCCTCTTCTTGCCGATTATCACAGTTTGAGGAGAAATGTTTGCTGACCAGCACCTCTATAGAAGTACAGCCGGGGCCTTACAAGACTTGCTTTTACAAGACCTGATATTGCTTTTGCTATCCACAAAGTCAGCAAATTTATGCATGCTCCAAGATTACCACATTGGAAAGCTGTCATAAGAATTCTGAGGTATCTTAAACATACTGTCACTGACAGTTTGTTCTTCTCTTCTCACTCATTTCATATTCTCCAAGGGTTTTTTTTATGCAGACTGGGCAAGTGATAGGGATGATAGAAGATCTATCAGTGCTTATTGTCTCTTTCATGGCACCAATTGTGCGCACGTCGCAACGCCGCACGGGCGAGGGCGCACGGAAAAGGTGCGAGGGAACGGGGGGTTTAGGAATCGCCACTGCCTGATGGGGTGCAGGCAAACACCCGGGTGCCCTAAGGGTGTCTACTTTGGTCTGCGGCTTGAGATTCCGACTAAGGTCTCGGTTACGGTCCAGGGAAGTCCGTAGACACCCCGGTCCGCCCCGTCGGTTGATAGGTCCCATGGGTTTCCCTGGTTCGAGTCAATCTTAGTTCAACTCACCTTTATGTCCTAAACCAGCATGCTCACTAGTTAAGTTTGAATAGGACCTTCAAAGGTATGGATCCCTTTTATTTTAATTGATTTTATCTCTTTATCTAGATGATGTTGGTCTAATGTGGACCCCGTTGGAAGGCCCATGGAATGCCACATAGGGCTTATGCTAAGCCCAATTCCCATTTAGGGTTATGTTGGATAACTCCGTTTATTGGATTTGGTTATGTGGTTTGGGGATTAATTAATTACACAAAATTAGTGGGTTTATTGGGGTTAAACCGCAGAACAGGCAGGGTTTGGCCCGAACCGCACATACTGTGCAGTTAGAGCCAAACCGCTGTAAAACCCCGACCCGGATTATACTTTAATTATTAAGTTTAATTACTTAAAGTGTGATTATTAGGCTAATTAAGTACTTGTGTTATGAAGGTGAGGTGGATGTGGATCAAGCTTAAGGAATTAGGGGAAATCAAATTGATCTTTATTGAAGGTTATTAAGGTAAGCTTAGATAATGTTATTTCTCAATTTCAATTGGCTAAGGTACCCTCCAATTAGTCTAAGCGTACCTAAAATACCTTCAGAATATACACAAGGTACCTCCCAAGAATACCCAAATAACCTCTTAAGTATTACCCAAAGTACCCCAAAGTATTACCCAAAGTACACCCAAGTATTACCCAAGGTACCCCACTGTTTCACCTAAGGTATCCTACTTTAATTGCCTAAGGTACCCCTGTGTTTGCCTAAGGTATCTCACATGTATACCTAAAGTACCCCCCTTATATTATCTAAGGCACCTCACTCATATCGGCTAAGGTACCCCACTGTTTTGCCTAAGGTACCCCATTCGAATACCTAAAGTACCTCCTAATTATACTTAAAGTACCTCACTTGTATTGCCTAAGGAATTCCTTTATTTTAACTAAAGTACCCCCACTATTTTACTTAAAGTACCCCCTTGTTTACCTAAGGTACATTCCCTTATATAGCTAGGGTACCCCTTTTGTATAGCTAGGGTACCCCATTATATTACTAAGGTACATCCCTTACATTACCTGGGGTATATCCTTGTATATCCTAGAAGTACTCAACTCATATAAGTAAGGTACCCCCACTGTTTTACCTAGGGTACACCCCCTATATAGCCAAAGTACCCCCTTTGTCTCACTAAAGTAACCCTTATATAAGTAAGGTAAACCCCCATTGTTTTCCCTAAGGTATATCCCCTTATATAGCTAAGGTACCCCCTCTTGTAGCTAAGGTACACCCATTCTATAACTCAGGTAACCCTCTTATATTATTAAGGTACACCCCTAATGTTACCAAGGGTACACCTCCTTGTATTTCCTAAAGGTACCCCCTGTATAACCAAAGTACACCCCTCAATAATCAAGGTACCCCTCCTCAATATAACTGAGGTACACCCTCCTAAGCTTATTCAAAGTTTACCCCTTAGAATGACTAAGTTAAATCCCTTGAAACATCAAGGTACCTCCTCAAATAACTAAAGTACCCCTCATATATCTGAGGTACCCTTCTGTGTTAACTGAGGTACACCTCCCAAGCATTCCTAAAGCATGCCTTTGAAGTGGCTAAGGCAAATACCCCACTTAACACTAAGGTACCCCACTTAATACCAAGGTACCCCACGCGAATAACACTAAGGTGCCCCTGGTATGCCTTAGGTACACCCTAGGGTTTTAGTTGAATAAAAGCCTTGTTTAGGGGCAGATTTGGAAGACCCAAAACTTGGGCATATAAATGGATGCCCTAATTTCTAATTAAGTGTTTGAAAATACTTCCTCTTGTCTTGATCGTATAGAACAAAAGAGAGAGTTGTGGGAGCTTGCTTCAAAGCTTCAAGAAGAAGGAGAAGAAGAGGAGAGCTAGGAGAGGAGGTTGCTTCTCCACTATCAAGTAAGTAGCAAACCCTTCCAAACAAAATGAATTACCAAAATTCGTATTCTCTCTCTAGGGTTTGAGTTATTTGAAGAAATGATCTTGCATGTTGCTATTTGTTTCTAAAATTCGTAGGTTTTGATTGTATAATGCTCTTGCTTAGTTTCCTAATGATTTGCCATGGATTTACAACCTCTATTGATTATATTTCAGATCGGGGTTTGAGATTTGTGTCTTGAATGAGGTTTCATGCATTTGATTTGTGTTCATGTAGATGTGAGATGAATCTTTGTTTCAAAAGATGTTTTTAAGTGTGTTGGGATGTTTTGTGATCACCTACTTTGATGTTGGAAAGGTTGAGAATGATTTCTATGAGTTGTGTGTTGAAAATACCCAAAATTTTGTAAGAACCCGAGCCGGCGATTAATCCTGCAGATTGGCGATTAATCCTGAGCCAAGACCCCCAAAAATCAGGTTCTGTTAAAATAAATCGCGAAACAGGATTAATCGCCCAGGGCTAATCGCGACCTTAGCGCGCGAACGTTAAACCTTACCGTGCGCGCGCTGAACCTGTTTTAAACCTGGGTGCGCGAACCTATAACCTGAACGCTCGAACTTTAAGCTAATCGCCCCTGGGCGATTAATCCAGGGGCTAATCGTGGACCCTGTTTCTTGAGTTGTTCATCCTTTTTCTCCTCAACCCTTTTCCAAACAACCTAAGCCTCTCGCATAGCACCCTTATTACATGAAAGACATTTATGTAAATGTCCTGTGTATTTATTGCTCCATTTACTTAAGTCTTTACATGTAAATAAGGTTTTACCCCCCATTTGGAACCAATAAAAATACTCTCAAGGCCCAATTCCCAACCAATAAAAAGTCAACTTTTCAGTTTATGCCTAAATTTCCAGTTTTCCCGATTTTCAAATAAGACCACTTTTTGAGTTTGATATCCAAATGAGTGATTCAAAAGCCCAGAAAATTCTAGATGATTTGTATACCCTCCAATAGACTACAACCAGAAAATGAGCCCCAAACTCCTTGTAGACTTGTCTAGAAAAATTCGACACCGAAAAGTCAACGTTTTCAACCATACTTAGAATATTTTTGAGGTCCAAAACTTTTTGTCTCGGAATCCATTGAATTTTTGTATGGTGACTTATTTGGGATTTTTAAGATCAATCCACTCATCGAAAATGTGTTTTGAGGATTTTATAACCTTTGTTTTGATTTGGCTTGGATTTATGAAAGCGATGTTGAAAAACTCTTATATGATTTGGCAAGGCTTGGCCTATGGTTTTATTGGCAGTGGATGGGGAATTCCACTTGCCCTTGGTATGGATTGGTAGTGGATGGGGAATTCCACTTGGCTTATGTTGTGATTTGGCGGTGGATGGGGTGTTCCACTTGGCCTTGGATTGAGTACGAGTTTTAATCATGGATTTGACTTGATTGGTTTGTTTTTGAGTTGTGAGTCGTCTAATTGGACATTGTTCTTAGTGTGGATCCACAGTGAGTCTAGTAGTGTGCTGGTGTTGGCTTGTTAGCATTAATTTTCCTTGTCCATGTAGCTTTCCACTGTGGGGAATCAGTGAGACCCTCTCGGGGAACAGAGGTGTTGCGGCAACCACCTGTCGCGGGGAACCGGCGGGAGTTCTTGTACTTCATATGGTTTGGTTCGGCAGTGGATGGGGCATTCCACTAGCCTTGATTATTACTTTGGTTGTCACTTGCCAACCCATACGTGGGTGCTCCGCTTGCTGAGATGTCCCTAGTTAGGCTTCTCTCTGTAAGTTGTGTAGGTGGCAAATGGACAGTGGACATTAACCTAATTTAGAGACACGCCAACTCACGAGTCCTAACAAGACATACTTGCAGTATTCGATTGTAATTGCCGAATTGATTTCATATATTATTCGATTGAGATGCTTTGACTTGAGATTTACAATTTATATTTGTGAATGTGATCATGATGTTATAAAACTGCATAAACTGTTTCTATCCATGCATGTTTGCTGCTTACTGGGACTTTAAGTCTCACGCGTGTTTTGTTTTACCGGATTTGTTTTCAGATCCTCCTGGTGAGCCACGCATAGTGGGAGATCCAGACTATAGACCCGAGGACTACTACTACTACCCACAGTATGATCCTCTTTATGATGATGTATTTTGGTTTGGGAAAATTTGTAAATGGGATGTAAATAATATTTTTGGACTTACCCTTTGGGAGATATCTTTGTATATGTCTGTATATTGGGAAAGAGCTTGTGAGCAATTAGATGCCTTAGTTGTATTTTGTATGCACAGATATTATGTTTTGGAGATTATAATATAAGAAATCTTTTGTTGGATGGAAAAATTTTTATTCCATGCTTCTTTAGTTATGCACTCTGATAATTACATTGTAATTGCCCAGGAAATTGTGTTTATCAGGTTCTATTGGGCCCATAGGTAGGTCTCGGGTACGGGTTGGTGCTGTGATAGGGCAGACCCGGATCTGGGGTGCTACAACCGCTCTGTGTATGCGGTTTTGGCACAGAAAACCCAAAAAGGCAACTTTTCATGGGGCTTTGGGTTACCGGGTCTCTTGTGATATTTCAGTAGTTGTGTGGGCCCACAGTGGTTCAGGAGAGTGGGGGAGCACCCCACTTGGTCTCTTTTGGAATTCTTCAACGAAGAAAAGGGGAGGGGGAAGAAGGTATGTGTAGCGCCCCAGATCCGGGTCTACCCTATCACAGTACCAACCCATACTCGAGACCTACATATGGGCCCAATAGAACCTGATTGACACAATCAATCCTGGGCAATTACATCGTAATCATCAGAGTGCATGACTAAAGAAGCATGGAATAAAAATTTCCATCTAATCAAAATATCATCTGTACTATGATCTCCAAGACATGATATATATGTGAATAAAATACAACTAAGGCAACTAACCATTTACAACGATCTCTCCAAAATATACAGACATGTACAAAAGATATCTCCCAAGAGTATGAGTCCAAAAATGATATTTATATCCCATATACAATTCCCAAGACAACATACATCATCATAAAAAGAATCCTACTGTGGGTAGTAGTAGCCCTCAAGCCTGTAATCAAGCTCACCCTCAATAACTGCCCCGGTACGCGGCTCACCAAGTAGATCTGAAAACAAATCCGGTAAAACAAAACACGCGTGAGACTTAAAATCCCAGTAAGCAGCAAACATGCATGCAGAGAAACAGTTATGCAATTTTGTAACATCATGATAATATTCACAAGTATAAGATACCAAATGTAAACCAAAACATCTCAAACAGATATAAAGTGTAATTCCAAGTCAAATATCTCAATCGGGTAATTCATGAAATCAAATCAACCATTTCGAGTCAAATATCTCAATCGAGTAATTGATGAAATCAAATCAACAATTCCAAGTCAAATATTCAAATCAGATTAATGATCGCTATCCAAGATTAAGGCCAAGCGGAGTATTTCAACACTGCCGATGCATCAAGGCCCAGTGGAGTACTTCTACACTGCCGACGAAATCAAGGCCAAGTGGAGTACTTCTACACCGCCGACGCATCAAAGCCAAGTGGAATACTTCTTCGCTGCCCGATGAATCAAGGCCTAGTGGAGTACTTCTACGCTGCCCGATGAATCAAGGCCAAACGGAGTACTTCTACACTGCCCCGGTTCATGAAATCCAAAATCAATCAAAACGAGTACCATGAAATCCTCAAAATACATTTTGGATGAGTGGGATAGTCTTAGGAATCCCAAATGAGTCACTATACCAAAAATCAATGGATTCTGAGACAAAAAGTTTTGGACCTCAAAAATATTCTAAGTCTGGATAAAAACGTTGACTTTTTGGTGTAGAATTTTTCTTGACAAATCTACAAGGAGTTTGGGGCTCAAATTCTGGTTGTGGTCTATTGGAGGGTATACAAATCATCTAGAATTTTCTGGGCTTCTAAATCACTCGTTTGGATATCAAACTCAAAAAGTGGCCATTTTTGAAAATCGGGAAATCTGGAAATTTAGGCACAACTGAAAAGTTGACTTTTTATTGGTTGGGAATTAGGCCTTAGGAGTATTTTTATTGGTTCCAAATGGGGGGGGGGGTAAAACCTTATTTACATGTAAAGACTTAAGTAAATGGAGCAATAAATACACATGACATTTACTTAAATGTCTTTCATGGAAATAAGGGTGATGTGTGGGAGGCCTGGGCTATTTGGGAAAGACTTGGTGAACAAAAGGGGTGGAGAACTCAAACAAAACATAGGCTTAACGTTCGGGCGTTGAGGTTAAAACAAAGGCAGCGCGCGCGCGTTAAGGAAATAAACAAGGCAGCGCGCGCTGAGGGTTGACGTTCGCGCATTCGCGCGCTAAGGCAATGGACGTGCGCGCGTTGAGGTTTAGAGTGCGCACGCTAAGGCTCTGGATTAATCGCCCAGGTTAATCCTGAGCCGCGATTTAAAATAACAGAGACTAGTTTTTAAGGGTTTGGCTCAGGATTAATCGCCAACTTTCAGGATTAATCGTCAGGTCGGGATTTTGAAATATTTTGACTACTTTCAACACAAAACTCATAGAATCATTTCCAACACTTCCAACATGCTTTAAAACACTTTCCAAAACAAAAATTCATCCCAAATCCACATGAACACAAATCTAGCACATGAAATCTCATTCAAAACACAAATCTCAAACCCTAATCTGAAATATAATCAATAGAGCTGGAAATCCATGGCAAATCAATAGAAAACTAAACAAAATTTATCATACAACCAAACCCTACGAATTTTAGCAATAAAACCAACATGCAAGATCATTTTATCGTATCAACCAAACCCTAGAGAGAGAATACGAATTTTGGTAATACATTTTGTTTGAAGGGTTTGCTACTTACTTGTTAATGGAGAAGCAACCTCTTCTCCTAGCTCTCATCTTCCTCTCCTTCTCCTTGAAGCTTTGAAGCAAGCTCCCACAACTCTCTCTCTTGTTTTATACGATCAAGACAAGAGGAAGTGTTCTCAGACACTTAATTAGAAATTAGGGCATCCTTTTATATGCCCAAGTTTTGGGTCTTCCAAATCTGCCCCTAAACAAGGCTTTTATTCAACTAAAACCCTAGGGTGTACCTAAGGCATACCAGGGGCACCTTAGTGTTATTCGAGTGGGGTACCTTGGTATTAAGTGGGGTACCTTAGTGTTAAGTGGGGTGTTTGCCTTAGCCACTTCAAAGGCATGCTTTAGGAATGCTTGGGAGGTGTACCTTAGTTAACACAAAAGGGTACCTCAGTTATATGAGGGGTACTTTAGTTATTTGAGGAGGTACCTTGATGTTTCAAGGGATTTACCTTAGTCATTCTAAGGGGTAAACTTTGAATAAGCTTAGGGGAGTGTACCTCAGTTATATTGAGGAGGGTACTTAACTATAGAAGGAGTGTGCCTTAGTTACATGAGGGGGGGGGGGGGTACCTTAGCTATATAAGGGGTTATACCTTAGGCAAAACAATGGGGGTTACCTTATTTATATAGGGGTTACTTTAGTTAGACAAATGGGGTACTTTGGCTATATAGATGGTGTACGACCCTAGGTAAAACAGTGGGGGTACCTTACTTATATGAGAGGAGTACCTCTAGGAAATACAAGCGGTGTACCCTAGGTAATATAGGGGATGTACCTTAGGTATGTTGGAGGTACTTTAGTTACATAAAGGGGGTACCTTAGCTGTATAAGGGAATGTACCTTAGATAAACAAGGGGGTATTTTAAGTAAAACAGTAGGGTACTTTAGTTAAAATAAAGGGATATTTTAGGCAATACAAGTGAGTTACCTTAGGTATAATTAGGGGTACTTTAGGTATTCGAATGGGGTACCTTGGGAAAAACAGTGGGGTACCTTAGCCAATATGAGTGAGGTGTCTTAGGTAATATAAGGGGTACTTTAGGTATACATGTGGGGATACCTTAGGCAAACAAAGAGGATACCTTAGGTAAACACAGGGGTACCTTAGGCAAACACAAGAGGATACCTTAGGTAAACAGAGGGGTACCTTAGGAAATCACAAGGGGATACCTTAGGCAACACAAGGGTACCTTAGGTATAATTGAGGGGTACTTTAAGTAACACTTGGGTGGTACCGTGGATAATACTTGAGCATACCTTTGGCACACAATGAGGGTACCTTAGGAAATACTTGGGTGTACCTTGGGTATAGAAGTGGGGTACCTGGGGTATACTTGAGAGGTTATTTGGGTATTTTTAGGAGATACTTATGGTACACTTGAGAGGTACCTTGGGCATTCTTAAGAGTTACTTCAAGTATTCTTAGGGGATAATTTGGGTATATTTGGGAGGTACCTTGGGTACTCTTAGGAGTTATTTTAAGTATTATTGGGAGTAATTTGGGGTATACATTGGTATACACTAGTGTTATCCGAGAGGGTACCTGGGGTAAACTTTGGGGTACCATGGGTATACTTGGGAATTACTCTAGGTACACATAAGTCTAATTTTTTCAGAATTTGATTTCCAATTCATTTAAGCTAATTGGAGAGTATCTTAGATAATTGGAATTGAGAAATAACATTAATTAAACTTACCTTAATAACCTTCATAAAGTTCAATTGATTTCTCTAAATCCTCAAGAATAATCCACATTTACCTCATCTTCATAACACAAATACTTAATTAGTCTAATAATCACACTTTAGATAATTAATCTTAATAATTAAGATATAATACAGGTCGGGGTTTTACAGCATGGGGTAGGAGGTCATGCTTATTGACACAAATTGACAACACATTAAGGCATTACAGCAACCGAGCATGGAGTAAAGAAGTACATTAAAATACTAGGAAAATAGCAGATCGGCAGTGGCAAAGGTAAGCATGTTAATAATACACACACAAGAAAAATTAATGAGCTACAAGGCAAACAAGGAGAATACTTACCATCCCAAGCAGTAGTAAGCTAAAAGGTGAGCTTACATGCCTTCTTAACAACTGCTGAACATCCAGCAACACCTCACTAAGTGGAAAGCTAAATCAGTTGAAAGGGGAGAGTAGGGGGTTACATAGGGATACATTAGAGGTAATACCAAAGGGGAACATCCTCCCCACTTAAATGGAAGTAAAAAGAACAAAAGAAGGCATGTTGGACCAGCACCTCGAAACACTTCAAAAAGACGGATGAAAACTTCACCCATACCCCTTTTTAACCATATGACTACCTCATTCCTCCCTTGGAGGCTTGCTCATGACAAAATGAAGGGGAAATGCATGGAGATCCCATAGAAAAGTTGCTTAATAACCAGCTAGAGACTACATTTTAAAACATCATGCAAAGAGACCTATTTTTATATATGTAATGTAAGAGATGATGAGGAACAATACCTTGGGGGTCTTGGACCCTCTTGAGGTGTGTGGACTCCCCTTTGAGTTAAAACAGTAGTTGGACAGTTCCTTTCCAACAGCCACAATAGCTCACCCCTCCTTCTTCAAGCTTGGTAATGGCGGAGAAGAGTGGTGGAGGGCTTAGGAGATCTTGGGAGTGGGTTTGAGAGATGTAGGAAACAAAGAGAAGTTCAAAAGGGGGATTCAAAGGTTTAGTGAGCAGAGAAAAGGGAGAAAGAATAGTGGAAAACCAACCCTCTTTTTCTCATGTCTGAATTTGCCTTTTATAGAACACTGGGACAAAACCGCATACTCAGTGCGGTTTTGCCGAAAGTGAACAGAAACCGCACATACCGTGCGATTTGGTCGAAACCGCAGGGTATGTGCGGTTTTGGCCCTATCTTTTTAGCATTTAATAGGGGGACAAATTGGTCAGCGCAGTCTAGAGCGCCATGCAATCGCACTGTAAGTGCGGTTACTTTTCGCGCGCCACTTGCTCTGATTGGCTCGCACGAGCGGTGGCTGAAAAATCGACCACACTTCATATGCGGTCACGCCCTTTTTCTCCCCATTTTTTGGTTGAGTTGATGGCTGAGGTGACTCAGCCGCCCACTAGGATGAATTAGACTTCCCCAATTTTATTATTTCCCATTTATCTTAATTAGTTTAATTAAGATATTTTAACTTTGACGGATTTGCCCCTGGAACTGTTTTGCTCATATCTTCTCCATCCGGGCTCCGATACCTGCAAACTTAATTGTGTTGGAACCATGTCAAGATGCTCTACCCATTAGGATAGGGTATAGCAATCAATTTGGGCTCAAGGGGGAAGTCACCTTTTGCTCTTCAGCATTTAGACTTGTCTTTTAGGGTTTTACTTTCGGGCTTTTTAGATAGGTGCAAACATGAGGTGCTTACACCAATCTTATTAGTTGGAGTTGTAAACAACAACAAACTGTAGCTCGAAGTAGTACCGAGGCTGAATACAAACCCTTATGAAATACAGCTGCAGAAGTTCAATGGTTGACCTTTGTTCTTTAGGATCTTGGTTTGCCTCTACAAAATCAATCCAAACTATGGTTTGCCTCTACAAAATCAGTCCCAACTATGGTGTGATAACTTTGGTGGCAATTATTTATCCTCCAATCTAGTTTTTCATGCTCAAACAAAGCATATTGAAATTGATTTTCATTTTGTTCGAGATCAAGTCCTCCACCACAAACTTCAAGTATGTTTCATATCTTCTAAAGATCAATTGGCTGATCTTCTTACTAAATCATTAATTTCTAGGCATTTTCAGCTGTTGAAAGCCAATCTTCATGTGAAGGAGCTTCCCATTCGATTGTGGGGGCATGTTGAATTACAGACTATTACCCAGTCCAAATCAACAACAAAATTGAAGGATTCACTTGATCCTGGAATCTTGGAATAGTTACCAAAATCATAGCATAGACTAATTCAAACTCTTTTGTAACTATATTTAGTTTTCTTATCTTTTATACTTCTATATATTGTAAAACAACTCAACACATAAATTCAACAAAAACAAAAACTCTTTTACTCTTCATTATTCTAGTTTTCTACACAGTCTATCACACTTTCGTATTCACGAACCGAAATCCTTGGAAAATTCTTTCTTTTCTCTGGTTGAGAAGCTAGCTGGATCGTTTCTTTTGAAAGTAATTTCTTAAACTTGGAATCCTTTGCAATTGTAGCTTTTGAATTCATAAATTTATAGTTTGAATCTTGATTCAAACTTAAGCTTGAAACATGTATGAGTACATGTTTGTGACCTCATGTTTGTGAGCTTGTGGAGTTCATGAGCCGGCAAAGTTTTGCACATGGAAGAGAAGGGCAATTTAGTCCAAAAGCATGAGTGAACAGTAAACTAACATTGAAGTGAAAAGGTTTTAAAAAGTTAAATTTCAGTCTAAACTGTTTTAAAAGGTTGCTTGCCCTCTCAATAAAATGAAAATTTTCCCTTGATACCTAATTTTGCCTACTGGGGAATACGCGCAATGGTTTTTCCTTTTTCTTTTTATTTTTTCAGAAAAAAAACACTTGAATGCGTCAAAGACAGGGGAGGACATTTCAAAGACAATTTTTGCAATATCTACAAGTTGTTTATATGCATTTTTTTTCTTAGGCAGGAGAAAAGGAAGAGGGCTACCAGTGCGGCCGACCTTTCCCTCACCCTTGCCTAGCAGGCATGACTGTAGTGGCTTCCTCCCCGTTGTGGAATATTCAAATTGAGCCATAGCTATCAATCATCCCTGCTTTAATTAGGAGGATTGGACCGTTATTATAGTAACACGAAAGTGCAATGAACTTTACAAGCAGGAGGGTCCAGTCCTTGGGGCTAACCTCTACATGCAGGGATTTGATCCTAGGATCTCTAGCCCTCCAAACTACATGGGAGTAACACTGGGCCACCTCTTTGTGTCATTAATTTCAATTATTACTAGCGATGTGGCCCGTGCGTTGCACGGACATATATTTTTAATAATTGTTTAAGAGAGGGCATATATTTTTAATAATTGTTTAAGAGATTAGAAAACAAAATGAATTACTTTAAAGTGTACACAAAAAGCGTTATGGCATAAGAGAAAAGCTCCTAAGTTTAAGAAGTAATTTGTAGAAACCTCTTGTTCTTTGAACAAACATTTCCGTTTCTTAGATACTTTGCCATTTGTCTTTGATTTTGTTTTTTTTTGGTGGAATGTTTGATATTGTTTTTGTAGTTCAAAATGTTGACTGCAAACAATTAATAGTTTTTATTTTATAAATTATTAAATTAATTTAAATTATTAATCCCAATCAAAATTGATTACCACAAACATAAAGTTTTTTTTTTTGGCAGGAACCACAAACATAAAGTTGAATCTAAGATTTGGTTCGGTTCTTTTTATCAATTTTTAACCTGTAAATTAAAGCTTCCCTAATTGGGGTCTTAATTAAACATGTTTATTTATTTGGTTAGTTTGGTTTGACCTTAAAGTCTCCCATCAAAAAAAAAAAGTTGGACCTTAAAATCAAAACTATACAAAGCTAAATCGATTTTATATTATATATATTCGAAACTGAAACTTTTAACAACTAAAAACCGATCATAAATCCGTAACAGGTTATATCGGTGGTTGTATTGAAATTATTGAGTGAATAGAGGTCATTTTCGCTAATGAAAACTTTCTGACGATCTCCAATGTGGTCAGATTTGGTAGCATCATTACCGAGGGACATGGACATGACATGAAGCCATCAGAAAAGATGGGAAGGAGAAAAGATGGGAAGAAGATTTGGGGCGGATAGAGGCAAATTCAATCCGATTGAAAGAAAATTTGACGTCCCACAAGGAATTTGCAGACTCATTCTCTCTCCTCTCTTTGGTAGAGAAGATGATTGAAGGAAAAGACTATTCTCATCTCCATTAAGGTCTTCTAAAAAAGGGTTGGTAATATCTCAACATGACAAAAATCAAAAGGAGAAGAAGAATTGATGAGAATTGAAACAGAGGACCACCTAACGATTATCAATATCAAAACCCGGTTCCTTTGCAGGTTGCAATTCAACTTGTGAATACTCCATAAAAAACAGAAAGGCCCAAACCCTAAAAACAGCTGTTGTGAAACAGTACAAAAGAAGTATAGAGTGAGGAAGAAAGAGAGAAAGTGGCACATTGTGGGGCTTTCGATGGGGTTCTGGTGGGGGGGGGGGGGAGAGAGAGGATGAGAGATCAAGAAAGGGGAGGGAGGAGGATACGGGAGTAAAAGAGATAGAAAGGAAGGCGCAATGGCGCCGTTCTCGACCTTTCAAAGGGAGAGAGAGAGAAGATGAGAGATACTTCTTAGACTGCTTTGCTGTGTCTTTCATTTAATAAAAATAAAAATGGGAATCTAAAAGCCCCAATGACTTTGGGGTTGCAAAACCAAATCCATTAATTAGGATTCAAGCACAACTTTCTTTACGAAAAGTATCATTACGGGCACCAAAAATACATTTAAAAAAAATTGTACAGAATATCTCTCTTCCACCCTCCTTTCTCAAGCCTGAAATTACCTAGAAGAAACTGGGTTCCTAGCTCTGGCGAATCCATTCATGTCGCCACAACTTTTCGAACTGAACCCCAAGCATCCCAGCAGTCCTTGCCTGTAAGGCAAGAACGTCTTCTTCTTCATCTCCTCCGCTTGAGCTTTGTTAGTTGCATAGTGTAATTCGTGAGGGATCCAACGCCGTTGGAAGGTTTTCCAATGCTGATAGATCTGGCTTCCGTGATGATGAAATCACCAAGCTCACCTCGCCTTCTCCGCAGCCCCTTTTGCCTTTTCACCTGCAAGATGCAGCAAAGATCAGCAGTTGTTAGATGTAAAGATCTAAGAGGAGAGAAATGAATTTGTTTTAAGGCTTCTTGAAGAGGAGAACTCGGATTGCACTTTGCATGTTAAGTCTCCTTTTGAGAGGATTAGGGTTTGAAGGTGGAGGTTTGGGCAGAAGTGGGCTTTTGATCTTGGCAGCAGCCGCTGCCGACGACTTTGCCGCTGCCAGGGAAATACAGCAAGGGCTAGGGCTTTCGACAGGAGAGAGAAGATGTGGGAGGAAGATAGGAGATAGAGAGGAAGGGAGGCGGTGGGGGAGGGGGTTGAGGGACTGATAGAGAGAGAAGGGATAGAGGGAGGGTTCAGGACCCTTCTCGAACCCTCTCGCCAGAAGCTCCTGCGGGACGAAGCGTTTTTTTTTCTCTGCCGAAAAGAGAGGTTTTTTAAGAAGAATAAGCCCAAAAGAGAATCTCTGTGCAACAACTAACAAATAATCATTGAGACAGCGAAGTTCGAGCTCACCAAAAATATCAATCACACCACCACGTAAGCTGAGAAGCAGGGGAATTCATGAATGACCTGTATAATTTTACCAAAAAAAAAAATGTGACCTGCATAAAGAATAGAAAGAGCAAGAGGGTTGGTGAAAGACCAAGAAATCAGGTATCGCATAAGAAGTTGATAAGGCATTGAAATCACCAACAAAAGGAGAAAAAAAAAAACAAAATCGTTCCATGGCCAAAACCATAATGTCCTTCTATTTTGAGAGACTTCACGCTAGCCTCAATAATCAAGTTATAAAACCACTAATAGCTAATCAAGTTAGCATAAAAATATGATTCCAAGATAACTGAACAGAGACTAATAATAGGAAATGTCAACACACCCCGATAGCTTCTTCCAGCTTAAATCTTCTTCAAGAATCACACCTTATGACAATAGCATAAATAATAGGATAAGAGCTTACCACGATAATAGTAGAAATAGGATTCATGTTCTCTTCTCCTTATGACGGCTACTGCAGTTGCTATGGTGACGAAGATAATGGCCGTGCTTCGGGCACTTTGATTCCTCTTCATCTCCGTCTTTAGAACCCCTCTGGTGCTTGCCTCAGCTCTTTCGATGAGCGGCTCGCCGGATCCAAGAAGCAACAGAGTCGCTGTTGAGGAGGACGCCAGAGAGGGAAGCAAAGAATAGTTAGGGTTTTCTTGCTTTGTCGAAGAGAAGGGAAATAGGGAGGGTTTAAGGAGCCTTCTCGATCCTTCTTGATGAAAAAAAGGAAGAAGAAGAATATTTTAGTAAGAAAAACCATATGTTGACAGAGCTCAATCTCTCCTTTAATGGCTTGCAATACGGGATTTCACCAAAATTTTGAAACTTTGAATAGACAAAAATCAAGAATTTCACTTACCTTGATGGAAATTTGCAACTTCGCTGACCTGAAACGTGCAATAGAGAAAAAAAACCCAGAAATTTCATAAATCGAAACCCTAATCTGATCTGAGAATATAAGAAAAAGAAGGGGATGATCGAGAGGGAGTAGAAAGGGGAATGGACATAAATCAAGAATTTCACTTACCTTGATGGAAATTTGCAACTTCCTTGACCTGAAACGTGTAATAGAGAAAAAGAAAACCCCAGAAATTTCATAAATCGAAACCCTTATTTGATCTAAGAATATAAGAAAAAAAAGGGGGGGCGGGGGGATGATTTAGAGGGAGTAGAAAGGGGCTTACCTTGGTTCAAGGAGGTGAGAACCGCAGTATCGGCGAAATAGCAACTGCCTTGGGTGGTGTCGAAGCACTCCGGCAGAAACGTGAGAGAGAAGCAAAGGATGGTTAGGTTTTCTTGCTTCGTCGAAGAGAAGGGAGATAGGAGGGTTTTGGGAGCCTTCTCGATCCTCTAAGGAAAAAGGAAAAAAAATCAGAATAAATAATAATAATAATAATATTTTTTCTCTGTTGAAATTTAGAGGCTCGGGAGGCGAGGCTGGCCCCGAGCCTCCCGAGGTTGACATGTCGGCAGCCACCCCCGCTTTGCTTAATATATATGATAATTGATGCAGATAATGTGACTCATATTGATTTTCCTATAAATAATCAGTACGGATATTATGAAAGTGAACCTTATTAATGTGATATCATTTTTATTAATACCTTCTAAAAATAATGGTTTTAATAAGTAATTATAACATGTCTTATAATGTATCATAGCTATTGTTAATTTTTAGTATAAAAAATAATATTAATATAATAATTTTATATAATTAACTTCTATTTCGTGTAAAAAAATTTATATAATATTACTAGATGAAGGTAGGTATGGGCGGCGGGCCGGCCCGGCACACCTGAGGCGTGCTTGGGCGGGCCGCGGGCCTGGCAGGCCGCGGCATGCCAGGCCCGTTTGCCCCATTACCCCAGCCCGGCACGGCACGCCCCAGCAGGCGTGCCGTGCCAGGCCTAGCCCGCCGGGCCGGCGGGCCAGTATTAAACTTAAATTTTTTTTAAATAAAGAAAAAATTCAAAAAAATCATTAAAAAATTCTGAAAAATATTTTTATTATTCACAAAATTGTTTTACACATATTTGGATAGATTTTGCTCAAAAAAATATAAATTACATCCATTAAAGACTTAAAGTAGTCTAATTAAAAACTATGGACTTAACAAATATATTTAATTGGAGATTTTGTAACAGTTTTTTGGGTTTATTTATACTTAGTTATTTTCTTAGCTTTAAATGATTATATAAGAGTTTCAACAATCATGTGGTATCCTTAATGTTTAGGTAAAATATTTTAATTATGATACTATTGTTGCAAGAAGTTGATCCTTATGGTCAAATTTTGGCTATTTAAGCTAGTTGGGCTGTTGGAGCGTGCCCAGCGGGCCCACAGGCAGGCCAGCCCGTCTGGGCGCGCGGGCCAGCCCGCCTAGGCACGCGCGGCCCGCGCCGTGCACGGGCCCGGGCTGGCACGCGAGCCCGCGTGCCCTGGCGGGCCGTGCCCAAACGGGCCGCGAGGCCAGGACCCCCGGCCCGGCACGGCACGTGTACTGCATGCTACAGTGCACGTGCCGTGCCGGGCCGGCCCGTTGGCGTGCCTGGGCCGGCCCAAGCACGCCCAAGGCGTGCCGGGCCGTGCCGTGCTCGGGCCGGCACGGCCCGTTGCTCATCCCTAGATGAAGGTCCTACACCTGCATGGATGGGAGAAGCTTTAGCATGATGCAAGCTAATTTAGGCATTGTTTTTATTGGCCATTACTAGATTTGTTGCTGGCTTATGACATCACAGGAGTAGAAAGCTAGCTGTATAGAATTAGTTAGGATCTATATATTGTAATTTTGTTCTTCATTTTTTTAGTAAGAGAGAAATAGAGCATTCTCTTATAGCTCTACCTCTAGTTCTTTGCTTTTCTCTTCCCTTCTTTAATCTAATTTTTAATTATTCTTCCTCTGAAGGCACCAATTTCTTACACAAGCTACCCTTAGTATTCCAGCTATTTTCAATTACTTCTCTACAGTCCTTTTATTCCATCCAAAAGAATTTAAACATCAAAAGCTATGTTGTTTTTTTTGCATTCTTGATTTGGTGTCTGTTAGGATGTGGTTGTGATCATAGCTTAGAATAGGTCCCTGGGTTACTTTGGCATTAGGGTTACAGAGTCTCCATTTGGGGTTGCAAACAACTCTATTTACTTTTTCTTTTATTCTTCCCAAAGCCATTTTATCATTGTTCCAGGTAAATTTTAGACCCTTAGAATGAAGTTTCATGAGGTTACAATTATCAAAAAGTTTAAAATAATATATGTTGTTCGTGTGTTCGAACAAAAAAAGGAAAAAGAAGTTGCAATATCACCCTGCTACAAACTACAACTAATGGTGAGGTGCTAGCTTCCAAGGCAGCATAGATAACATATATTCCTCATTTTTTTTCTTAATTAGAAGACTCCTTCTTATGAATCTCAGTATGCTTGAAGAGATTTTGCTTGCAAAAATGCAAATAGCTAGGGTTTTGATGGTTGAAAACCTCTCCAATTATGAGATGCTTCACATGGTAGCATCTCAATCAAATTGCAAAGACAACTGTAGGAAAAGTCAACAGACTATTTCAGCCCATCTAAAGAGAACGGAGGACGTCTAGAATTAGATATCTTTGTTTGGCTAGGTTTGGGGTTGTTTGCCAAATCATCTGTGGCATTTGATCATTAACATACCTTCTTTCAATTTCTTGTTCTTATTCATATCTACCTAACACTCGTTGTATGGTTGGACTTTTAACTTTTTTTTTTTTGTGGTAATGTGGACTTTTAACTTTTTAATAAAATAATTAAAGTACTCATGCATTGAACTCCAATTATATATAATATAAATATCATATCATTAGTGAAAAGGTCAAGCTCATGTTCTACTCCAGACCAAGTTTTGTATAAAGATCTTTCTTTCCGGCATATTCTAAGTTGAGAAGTTTGAATATTGATATTTCATTACAACCAAAAGATTCTCAATGTAGCTCTTTCCTTAACGAAGCTTAAACAATTTCCTTCGTGCGTGGCTTACCTTTATTGGATAATAATCTAGGTGGATGTAAGTAGGGGAGCAACTCCGTCCGGTTTGGTCGGGTTAACCTCGACCCATAATCAATTGAGGTCTATGATTTCAAACAAAAACCAAACCAACTTGAACCGATTTTCCCAACCAGAACACCAAATCAAAAAAAAAAAAAAAAAAAAAAAAAAAAACAAAAGAAGAAGAGTAAAACCCAAATCAACCCAACCCAAATCATGCATTCAGTTCGGATTCATTCGATCAGGCCAATTTCACCCATTTTCATTACTTTTATTTAAAAAATATAAAAACAATAAATTGTAATTATCATCTATGTCAATCATTAGTTCATTACTATGTATATAGCAGATATTATATATTATAAATTTATAATAGTAATACATTAAATTCGAATACATATACATTACATAGTATTATATTTGGTTTGGTTTAAAACATGGAGTTCTATGTCAATCATTAGTTTTGGTTTGGTTCGGTTTAATTGAGGTTTCATCTCAAACCAAACCAAATTAATTCAATTTTTTATTTTTGAAACCAAAACCAAACCGAAAGTAGTAAAACGGAAACCAAACTCACCCCAAGTGGCGGTTTCTGGTTTTACCTTTACCCAACCCACCAGAGGTGTTAGGTGCTCTCTCTAGTCTTTGCTATGAAATGCCCTCAAAATATTATGGTTGTCAACGGGTGAGATCGGATTCGGATCGGATGCAGATCCAGTAATTGGATCCGTTAAGACACTCCGCACCGCGACGCTACGGCATAAGGCGAAAGAAGAAAAACACTGTTTTGGCCCTCTTGGGGTTTTGCATGCTCTGGTGTCGGAATTTTTGTGAAGAGACTCTACAGGAGAAATGGGGGTTCCTCAGGTCATGGAGAGCCTAAGTGGGCGAGCAGCTTTCATGAGAGAATCTCTGCAGAAGAGCCAGACGATCACAGACAACATGGTCACCATCCTTGGATCCTTCGATCACCGTCTCTCGGCTCTTGAAACTGCGATGCGTCCAACTCAGGTATTTTTATTTTTCTTTTTTTGTTTTCCAGATTTCTGGTTTTGACGTTGGGTTTGCTGTTGCGATCGTTTAATTAAATTTCCCCGCTGGATCGCCTTTTCGGGATCTGATACGATTTACGAGATCCTTCGATTTGCGGAAAGTACTAACTAGGTGATACTCTTTTTAATGTCATGTTCTTATTGGTATTGATTTTGGGCTGATGTGGTTTTGTAGATTAGAACGAATTCCATTCGGAGAGCGCATGAGAATATCGACAAGACATTGAAGGCCGCAGAAGTTATATTAGCTCAATTTGATCTTTCGCGCCAGGTTTGTTCACTTTTTATGGGGTCATATTTGGTTATCTCTTCTATGATACTACAGTCTAAAATATTTGGTGCAATTTTTACAGAAAAACCCTGCAATTTCGTTGTTTATTGGAGTTTTTTTCAGTTCTCGTACCATTTGTAGTTTATTTTGGAAATTATTCTAGTCACTATCTCATTTTAGGTTGCGATGCTTTGCTTCCATTCAGGTGTTATTATAGATTTGTTGGACCATACTTGGGCTGCATAGATCATAGATTTTGTTTTAGAAAGGACCTGAATGATCGAATATCTTAATCAGAAGATCATGCAATATGTTTCTCTAATAATTTTTTCTTTTGGCAAATTTATGGATTTTTAATAGTTGTGGTTACTTTATTCATTGGAAGTACCAATTTTGGCACACCCTAGATATACTGAATCAGAGTTTCGCACAGTTGGCTGATTCCTTAGTTGGTTTGGTGGAGATCGCTGATGAAGATTACATAATAGGCTTTTGGTTCTTGCTTTCCCTCATACAAGTAGATAAATATGAAAAAAAAAAACCTATATTTGGATTTGCGATAAGGATATGGTAGAAGGCAGAAGACAGTGTACATAGGTCTCTACCTATTCAACATGAATGCATGTACACATTAAAAGCCTATTATTTCTGTGCTTTTTGAGTAGAAACCTGTTGGTCAAATGATACAGTGACACACCATTGTGGTTCTTATGCAGAAAACATTGTTGTAATTGTTTCTTCATGAATACAAATAAATTTGTAGTTTTTAATTATAACTTATAAGCATTACAGCATCCGATAAATTGCATTCACCATATTGAGCATAGAGTTGACAGGCTTTTTGTCATCTCTTTGCTTCAAGAGATAAGTTATGGTGAGATCAAGATAGGTTCATTTGCTCTCTGAAACAGCGATAAAGAATCCACATTCTGCAGAAACATTGCAACTCATTTCACAGCTCTTACAGGCAGAGAGGATGGATCTTATTGGACCTGTTTTGGTACATCATTGGTTGTTGTTTTAAGATCTTAAAAGATCACATGACCATTTAAAAGGTCATGTGATGAAAAGTACCTAAAAGCCTGTTAGAGGGGCCTAGGGTCAGTGTTTTATCTTTCTAAGGGAAGTTACATTACCTTTTTAGTGATCACGTGATACATTTATAATTCCCTTTAAGGGTTTCTGTTTTTACCGGGCCCAAAAGCATATGAAATGGCCCTATCATGGTTGCACACAATGAAGTAAGGCCTAACAGCAATAAAGAAATGATATTCTGCATAAAAATTTGCAACCCAACCCCTGGCAAAGATTAAATCAAAGCAGCTGAATTGGCCTTGAGTGAACCAAATTGTGCTGAACCAGGCCTTTTACAGCCATATGTCTTAGTTAAATTGGCCAACTTATTAGTTTATTTTAATTTATGTTTCCTATATCTCAAAAAAAAAAAAAAAAAAAAAATCTCAAACTGTTCTCTCTCTTTGTATCTTTCTCCCCATTATTCAATAAAATTTCATCACTTATAAAAAAAAAATCTCAAGCACTCATATCTCATCGAGTGGCTTCAAGATTTAAATGGGTTAGTTTCAAGAAGAAATTTTATGTAAGCTTGAGACTCAATTGTGAAATTGTGAAAAGCAGTTTTATTGGACATAAATGTTTTATACTTGATTATATTAATAGATGTTATTGAATAAGGTGAATTCTTCCATGCAGCGATTGGCCTTACTATTTTAGTGTAATTCAAATTTAATACTGTGACTGTTTGAAATATCACAATTTAGGGAACTTTTCTGCTGAGAGGTGATGAGCCCTACAGAGACTTTATAATCAGTTAGTTTTTGGTGAATTTCATCATTTTTAGACTGAGAGAATCATTCGCATGTTGCATTCTTGACATCAAGGAGAGATTGCAATGATCCACTGGGTATCTCAGTAGAAGATCACATATAATGTCGAAAAGGGGGAAGGAAAATTTGATGAACTTAAACACACAAATTCATCTTGATGTGTGTTCAAGATGAAGAAACACTTTGATATTGATCAATGTAGGGCCGGTTTGGAGAAAAATTAAGAATAACGGGAATAGAAGAACAAAAAAGAAGTACTTCCCTTTCAAACTCCAACAAATATATGGCTCTAAAAATAAAGAGGGTTTTTACTGCTATATATATGTGACGAAGAGTTACATAAAAAGAGACTATGAAATATAAGGTAAAGGACCATCAATTGGTTTGATGGTAAAAGTTTCAGGCTGCTAGTATGAGAACTGAAGTTCGAGTCTTAGTGCAGCCACTTTGCCTAAAATTGCCAAAGGTGAGGTCTATTGCTAGTTTGCCCCTCTCAGAACCTTTTTTAGTGGGTGCTACACCAGATTATGGTCACTTTTATGCCAAATATGAGGGATGTTTAGAAAAGAAAGATAATGCCATGCCTCTTGTTGTTTTGAGTTTGTATGGCTCATGCATCATTGAATTCTTGGTGGATAGCTAGTGATGCTTCATTATTATTAGTAATTTTTGCAAGGATTTCAAAATTTTCAGGACTTTTACATATTTGAAATGGACACAAAGTTGAGGTCAAAGCTCAGAGTTTGCAGACTCTATCTGGAGACCAGCCATTTATTTGGATCTTGTAGATAAATTTTTTTAAAACTAATTTAAGATATTTTTATTTGCTTTTAGATTAATGGATATGCACTTAGTTTACGAATATGAAATTTAGTTCGCTTCACAAATCTCCCAACGTTGGTACTGTTTCTTTATTTGATAGACTTTACAAATGGGACCTTAATCTTGATCAAAAACTTTCGTTTTTGTCCATGCATGTAAGTAATGGTGTGGGAAAATGACTTAATTTGTAAGATTTAGTTTATTAAAATAAAATTTTTTTGTTAAGGGAAAGAAATCTGGTACGTATTTCTGAAGAAAGAATAGAGAGGCATGCAAAACAAGGTTTTCTTACACTTTTGGTTTTCAAAGATGTTGGAGTTTGTATATTTTGTTAAGGATAAACATAGAAGGGCTTGAAAGAAGAGAAATTCTAGGCTTCCATAATTGATACAGTGAGACATTTATGGCCTTTTCACATACCGGCATTATCGGATAGAGATATTTCATTACAAATTTTTGATGATTTCTCCTGTTATGTTTATATGAATTTGATCATGAGAAATTAAAAATGTTTGATGTAATCAAAATCTATAATGTTAAAACAGAGAATAAAGATGACAGAAAAATTGAAATTGTTGGATGTAAATAGAGGTAGAAAATACTTTAGGGGGTACAATAAATCCAGATAAAAATTAGGTCCATTTGCAAATTCTTAGAGGAATGTAGAATATTAACTCATTATACCATGCATGGGCACATTTGAACAAATGATGTAGTTAAGAGAAAGAATCATGCTGTTTAAAGATATGGTGAGAAGTATAGTCCGTAACTCAATCTTGATCGAATCACCTTAAGGCATTGCTTTGGGAACTGAGATTCATATTTTTAAACGGAGTACCAAGTAAGGCAGTTTCTGATATACCTTTTGAATTATGAAACGGGTAGAAACCCAGATTGAGACATATGCATGCATAAGATTACCATGCAATGGCTTGATTATTTAATCAGTGGGAAAGGAAATTAGATCCAGTGACAGTTACTTGCTTCTTCATTGGGTATTCGGAATGATTTAAAAGCTTTAAGTTCTATTGTCCTTACTGTGGCGAAAATCGTCTAAACATGAAATGCTAAATATTTAGAGAGTGGCAACACTAGCGAGAGAATAGAATTTGAGAACATCACCTTTGAAGAAGAACAAGAAGTGATCCCTGTATCAATTATGCCAAACAGTTTGATGAGTCTTTTAACAATTGAAGATGTAATTGTACATCATCAATTAGTTCAAGAGTCCTGTTTGTCAATGTAACTGGTAATGGAAGTGTTATTAAGGCAGCCTCACTGAGAGGCTTACCTATATTTCATGATTTGTAGTTTACCAATGGGAATGCAATTTCAATATTGGCATTGGCCTAGAGAGTGATAAATTTTTTTTTTGACTTTAAGCTATTGGGAGTTCTTAAGTTATACAATTGATTAATGCACGTAGGATTGATTGAATTAGATGGAGGAAAATTAAGTGTGGGTAGCTTGTTGAATTACCCGTCAGCATTGCCTTTGCCAGGTCTTCCTCTTTCTGAATTGACATGATGATAAGTACCCATTAATAATAATTATACATTATTGAATAATGAAAAACTGATGGTATAGTTCAAGTTGAGAAAATCAAATAATTAAAACAAGGGAAAGGTTAAAGTGTTGAAGGATTTTCTTGTCTTTTTTTAATGAATAATGAATTATATTAAAAACAAGGGAAGACGAATGTATGTAAGAGGTATGTATATGCAGGAAGGACCCACACACCCGATCCTGACACAAAGACCAAAGAGAAAACTTGCTAGCCCCACAAGCCTAGAGCTTTATATACAACAGAGATATGCAATAGATATACCCACAAAAAGCCCTCTAATCATAGACTCCACATAACTCCACCAACTCCCCGAATGGAATCCCAATAAATAATTCTTCTCTCACTGCCCCATGCTTGGCTAGCCGATCTGAAATCATGTAGCGTCCCTAGGCACACGATTGAATGAGGCATTTAACTCACGTGCCAAAGCTCTAGCTTTGCAAATAAGATGTGAAAACCACCAAAATCCAATGTTGCCGCTGGTCATCCATCTCAAGATTGTGTCTGCATCACCCTCTACCACTATATCCCTGATGCCCAATTGTTTGGCCTCCTTGAGGCCAACTAAGAGGGCTAAAAGATCTGCTGGAATGGAATCCCAACACCCATAGGATCATTGAAGATTGTAGAAATAACTCCTAGATGATCATGAAATATGCCCCAATACTTGAAGGTCCTAAGGGTGCAACTCGGTCCGGTTAAAACTGAACCCGAACCGACTTCAGTTCGGTTTGGGTTGGTTTCTAAAATATTTGGTTTGGTTACGGTCTTAGAGATACTTAACCAAACTAGTTCAGTTCGGTTTTGGGCTGAAAGCTCAATTTAACCGAACCAAACTGAAACCCGATTGTGTGATATTATATATATATATATAAACATATTTATTATATTATTATACATTGATAAGTAAATCTTTTCATTAAAATAATACATGAATTTTGAGATTGTCTCATGTTATGGAAGGTTCAACATGTGTACGATCCTTTATGGAAGGGAAGACTTATTTTAGATTGTTGCACGTTATGAGATCTCTTTGTCCCACACCGGCTGGCGAAGAAATCTTCCCCCAGCCAAAACGCCTATAAATGCAAAACCAATCATAAAATTAACCAACGGTTTAAATGCCTTTAAAGGCTAACACATTTCAAACCCTCCCATAGTGAACCGACTCAACCGTTAAACTAAAATTTTTAATTATATATATATATATATATATAATATTTATTAGTTACCTAGTTTTGAATCAGAACCGAACCGATTATATGATTTGGTTCGGTTCGGTTTTGATTTAGGGTTTCTTGTTTTTTATCGGTTCGGTTTTCAGTTCAATAAGATTGGATTTTATTTCTGTTTGGTTCGGTTTTGGGTTGGCTTCAAACAGTTTTGGTTTGATCTTGGATTGAGCTCAACCCAGATCGAATGGAACTGAGTTGCACCCCTAGAAGGTCCTGGATTGCCCAATGAGCTCCCATCAACAATGATCTCCACAAAACCCTCTAAGGGGTTCCTCCACATAGCCACCTCCACCTGATGTGTTTGGGATGAAAGCAACAGATTGACTACTCCCTAATCACCTGTTATATACTCATTCCTCGAAAATCTGGCCAAATAGAGACCCATGATGCAACAACCACTTTGGCCGAATAGAGACCTAGGATTCCCTTGTCTTTGATACGTGGTGTCTCCATTCTGATTAAAAGAATGAACTGGATCTATTGCATTGATCGTAACTCGGATCAAAATCATAGAGACAACTTAGTCTTGTAACTAGAAGGGAACCTCATTGTTCCTCCTATCATATGGAGTGTGTAAAAGAACTTGTTAATAGCGTAAAAATTAACTAAAATTATTTTCGATGTGAGGTTGCATCATAATGCTCTGGGGAAGTTTCTTCTAAAAACTAAGGACATCATCATTGTGATTAGTGCTGATTACAAGTTTTCTCTTTGTCTCCCATGCCTTTTCTGCCCTTTGTATAAAAACTTGTGGCTACTTCCTATGTTACAATATGGTATGTCGTTAGTGATGTCTTCTGGTGTTTTGATATCGATATCTCTTTTGAGTGCAGGCGGAGGCTAAAATACTGAAGGGGCCTCATGAGGACTTGGAAAGTTATCTGGAAGCAATTGATCAGCTGAGAAGCAATATTCGTTTTTTCAGCAGCAATAAAAGCTTTAAGAGTAGTGATGGTGTACTCAACCATGCCAATAATTTACTTGCAAAAGCTATTTCAAAGCTTGAAGACGAGTTTAGGCAGATCCTAGCATCTTACAGGTTTGTTGCATAGATTTTTACTGCTGTTTCTGAGGAATATTTGATGCTTTCAGAATGAAAGGGTGGCACATCTTTCCAGATCTTTGGTTTGATATTATGGTCAATTAATTCTCAATTCTTTTGGCAAATTGTTGATTCTCTCATTTTTGAAATACAAATAAGCTATTCTACAGAAAACATCATCTGGCTCTGCTTCCCTCTTCTTGCAACTAAAGTTTGAGTATATTAGCATGCAATTTTGTTTGTTTGGTGAAGCGATGTTGATGGAGCTGATTTATAGAAATAGGGTTCCCTTTCCAAATATTCATTTTGTCCTTTTCATAAGACAACTCTGAGTTTTATTTGTATTCCAAGCAGATTTAGTCCATGGTCAGCAACCAACTACTACATGTGAGCTTCATGATCTTTGTCTTGTGAAGTTATGTTGCTTGAGATTTTTATTCTTTTATTACAGGATCTAGAATTATATTAGCAAGATCTTGTGGAATGAATCTTCTAAGATGAGAGAGTGCCTAATATGTGAAATTTTCCTGTGTTGTTCTAGGGTCAATTTGGATACAAAAATCTTACTAAGTGTGATTTAAGTAACTCCTGTAGAACTTAAATTGGAATTGTAATTAATCACTGAAAAAAATTCATAAAAAATTGCATGTGTTGAAAACTTGATAATATAAGATACTTATTTGTTAATATAAATTTCTCTACAGTGTCAAGAAGGTTCTATTTTAAATCCATGTTATGTGAACATCTCATTGAACTCAAGAAGAGTTTGGTAGACAGGTTTGATGGAAAACCTCCTTAGTGTGCTGGAGGTGACTCTGTGTGAGAAAGAAGTGGGAGTCTATTATAGGCTTGGAAATTTGGAAAATGGATCAGTGTGTTTCTGACTCTGTGTGTTTCCTTGTGGAACTGGTAATGGAAATACTAAATGGAGAAATTGGGTAGTTGGAATATTTAGTTTGACCCTGGAGAAATGTTTCCTGGAGGGTGGATGCCATGATAGCCCACAAGTAGATGGAGTCTGGTTAAAAGTTGTTAACAGTACTCTTACACAATTGGAGCAATAATCTTATCCTGAGTCTACACAATCTGTGTATCTCTAAAACTTTTTTCAATTAAATTGTATACAAATATATCTTGATTACCGATTAAAAAAAAAAAAATCTTATGCTGAGGCTAGAGGAAACATTGGAAGATACACATGATTAGACATGGCAATAGAAAATGGTGGACTGCAATGTATTAGGCTTCCAGTTGGTAGAACATCAGGGCATATTCTATCCAAATGATGTGGAACAACTAGGTCCTACAATGTCTCATAAATATTGTTTTTAGTAGAAGTCTTTTTAATGTTTGCTTATTCAAGTCATATTAAGATTTGGGACTTCATATGAGTATAATTAGGTCCTTTAAGTGCTTTAGAGATAGAATTTGGTTTTTATTATGTTTGTATATGTTAAAGTCATAATTTGAGAAGGTTTCTATCTTGTTAGGATTTTATGGAGTCTATATAATGGTTATAAGGGGCCAAAACGAGATTAAATATTTGAATACTAAGGGTTGATTAATATTGAGTTTCTTTCCACTTTCCTTGTGGATTAGACAAACAGTGATTTCTACTCCTTTTATCTTTTTCATTTTTATTTTGGGTTAAAAATGGTTTTCTTCCTCGATCAAGGTGCCGGAGATTGAGTTATTTTTTTTTTTTGCTGTGTTTTAAGTTTTTCAGCACAGCAACAAAAAGCTACGAACCATGCAAGAGATGTAGGAAGCAATTGGGATGTTGAGATGGCCTTGGATTGCCTATAGATTCAGGATCCTGATGAGGAAATTCCTAATGTTTGTAGGCATGACCATGGGGGTGATAGTGGTCCTATAAGATTTAAACTCAATTTTGGACTATATTATGAGGAGGATTCTAGTGATGAAGAGGTTGACGATATAATTGTCCAACATGCAGGTGGCCATGCTGGCATGATGCATGAATGTGATTTCAGATTGAAGGTTGACCTTCCTTCGTTCAATGGCCACTTGCATATAGAATACTTCCTTGTCTTGCTCTCAGAATTAGGGAGAATCTTTGACTATATGGAGAAGAAGGTAAAGCTGATCGCATTTAAAATGAAAGAGGGAGCCTCAGCATAATAATGCGAGCAGTTAAAACAGGCATTAACAAAGCAAAGAAAAGCAACCGTACAAATATGGCAGAAGACGAAGCAATTGCTGTGAGAAAGGTTGCTTCCCACAGATTATGATCAGGTCCTGTTTTGTCAATAGCAGAACTATAGACAAAGAAATTGTACCATCATTGATCATGCTGCGGAGTTATATTGGTTTTCTTCAAATAATGATTTGGCTGAGACAAAATTGCTACTAGTTGTGAGATTTGTGGGTGGATTGCAACTAGCCATCCAAGATCATGTCTCTCTACAACCTTTCCAAACCCTTAGTGATGCAATACAATTAGCAATAGGGTGGAAGCACAACTAGACTGTTCTGGTATGAGAAATCAAGCACCTACTTGATCCAGTTATTCTTTCTTGGCACAATGTATATATTGTGGTAAAGCACCAGTTCTTTGAGAATATGCAGCATGCCCTTAGCACCAATAGGAATATGGGAAGTGGTCAAGTTAGAAGGCCATAGGATCTAACACTACTAAGTCAAAACCAGCCAGCCCTTCTGCTCCCCCCTATCTCATTAAGTGCTACCATTGTTTCCCAACCATCGACACAATCAGTGGTCCCAATGACAGATGGTGAATTTGGCGATTAGCCCAGATGGGGTCAAAGAAGAATGCTTAGAGCATGCAGATGACACTTGTGAAGAAGAAAGGGTGAAGATCATGGAGGAAGATAATGGCCCTCCATGGTGATAAGAATTAAGAAGACTGATATATATGCCAAATTAGGAGGTTAATCCACAAAGGCATAGCGTCTTCAATACTAAATGGACTATTAATCAATGTGTTTGATCTAATTATTGATGCATTAACAGCAAAAATATTGTTTCTAGAAGCAAGTCTGTGTGCCTGTTGTCACAAAAGGAAAAGCATACCTCTACCAACAACATTGGATAGGTCAAGGAAGAAGGTGAATTTGAGCTAATTGAAAGATTTAGCATTCCATTTTTTATTGAAAAATTTTGTAAGGATGAATTCATGTGTGATACTGCTGATGTGGATGCTTGTCATGTAATACTTGGCAACTTTGACAGTATGATGTGAACTGTATTCATAACAATTGGAAAGTGCCAAAGGAAACTTGGGATGTTTATGGAAGTGAGAGAAGAAAACAGTGGTAAAATCCAAAACCAGTTGCGGCCTTCCTTGGCTAAATTTAAGGATATTATGGCAGAAGACCTGCTAGATGGATTGCCTATATGGGGGACATCCAGAATCATATTCTAGGGGCTCGTTTGCCTAAGCTACCACATTATATAATGAGCCCAAAGGAGCACGAAATCCTACAAGTTCAAGTAGAGGAGTTGGTTAGAAAGGGAATGATAAGGGAAAAGCATGAGTCCATGTATTGTTCCATCCTTATTTAAAATCAAAAAAAGATGATACTTGGAGGATGTGCATAGACAGCAAGGTCACCAATAAGATTACCGTGAAGTATAGATTCCCTACACCACAATTAGATAACACGCATAATGGGTTTACTATTTTTTTTTTCTAAAATAGTGATATAAGTGGGTTCAATGGTTTTTTCTAAAACAGTTTTGAAGCATGGGTACCATCAGATCCGGACAACGATTACTGGTTAATGGAAAACTGCATTTTAAACTAAAGAAAGGGTCACATGAGTGGCTGGTGATGCTGTTTGGGCTTTTAATCACACCAAGTACTCTCACGAGGCTGATGAACCAGGTTTTAGGCCTTTTATTGGCATATTTGTAGTAGTGTGTTCTGATAATATTTTGGTCTACAGTTGAAACAAAGAGTGTGTAGCAGTTGCAGGATGTTTTCTCTGTCTTCGAATAAAATAGTTTGTATATTAACCTTAAAAATATAGGTTTATGACTAATGACCTGGTATTTTTGAGCTATATAGTAAGCATGGCAGGTATTCGGGTGGATGAGGAGCAAATAATGGCAATTAAAGGATGGTCTCCAGCAAGTCAGTTAACTAATGCGTGATTTCATGTCCTTGCAACATTTTACAGAGGGTTTGTGAGGAATTTTAGTAGTATTGGACGAACCATTAAGATTGTATGAAGGGAAAAATCCAGTGGAATGAATAGTTTGAGAAGAGGTTTTTTCTCTTAAAGATATGCTGATGTCAGCACCGGTTTTGTCATTAACAGATTTCGACAAACTGTTCGGGATCAAATGTGATGATTTGTATATGGGGATTGTGGTTTTGTTGTCCCAAGAAGGAAGACCAGTTGCCTATTAAGTGAAATGGTGAATGATACCCGAAATAAATGGTCCATGTATGTTATTGAATTATATGCAATGGTGCAGACTTTAGGACATTGGAAGCATTAATTGATACCAAGGGAACTTTTTTGGCATATTGATTGTAAGCACCATAATTTTGTATCGACTACCGAGGACAATGTGCAGACAAATCCCTCTAACAAGGGTAGAATTGAAAAAGATGAGGCCTGGAGGTAAAATAGTTGTTTTTTAGACAATTGATCAACAAGACCCAACCCAAATGAAGGGGATGCTAAATGGGGAATAGTGCAAAAACCACACTCAATTTGGATTTAAAATATAGGAATCATAATTCATAAGCGAAAGAGTGCCAAGCTCACTTTCGTAAAAATGGGAAAAGCCCTGATTGGCATGCTGCAGCGGTTAAAACCAAGGATCGACTTTTCGGCGATTCGTGGTGCGCCGCTAGGCGGCCGAAACGAAATTTGGGCGAAATTCGGTTGAAATGGTCCGAAATGGCCCAAAACAAGTTTTTAGTGAAATTGGCGGCGTGCCGCCGAAATGCCATTTTTGAAAAAAAAAAACATAAATAAATTAGACAAACACAACAATTAGCGAAATGTTCGGTGTGCCAGCGGCGTGCCAGAATTTCTCCAGAATTAGCAAAATTCTGGAGAACTGTTGGCGAAATGTTGGCGAAATGGCGAAATTTAGCAGCGTGCCGGCGAAAAGCCAGCGAAACGCAGGCAGGACCATTTCGAGGCCATTTTTCATGCCGCTGACCTAGCGAAATATGAAATTTCGGTGGCACCTCGCGAGGTGCCGCCGAAACGGCAAACCTTGGTTAAAACAAAGGGAGCCTTGACTTGCCTCTCATAGTGGTTGTCTCAGACCAGAATAAAGTCTGAACAATTGAAGCAATCCATGTGGCACTAACGGTCTAGAATGCCATGTGGTTGACATGTGGGATGAAAGTCACTCAGGGTCTGCCACATGTCAGACCAGCACGTGTGCGGCCGACACATGGCTGATGAACCGGTCAAACCATATTGGACTGCATTAGTATGGTTTGACTGGTCTGGCTTCGACTTCCACTGACTTATTCAGCTTCCTAGGCAGGTTAAGGAATTGAATGATGCTGACCATCCAAGCGGGATGGTCCAAAAGCAAGGTAGACCACTATTCACAGTGAACGGGGACTTTTGGCTGATCCATTCAATTCTCCTCGCAATCTGAAACAATGGAATTTGGCAATCTATGCAAGCTAATTACTTCTAAATCAATATTTATGAGACATAGTAGGGCCCAGTTGTTCTACATTAGTCCCCTCCACTTAAAGAAAACTCACAGTCAAACTTAATTAATAAGCATCAACTTGATGCATGGTACTTGAACAAGTCTTGTGTATTGAAGGTCTCACAGATTGCCAATTTGCCATATCATCTGGAAGCTCAACTACATAAGCAATATAAATAATCTTCTGGACGATCCTGTATGGTTCAAATCTTCTTAGCTTTCAATTTGTTGTAGGTTGTTGGAAATCTTATCTTCCAGAAATGCCAATCACTTGATTATCCAAAATGAAAACTTTGAGATGGTGATGCCCATCTACTGCTTCTTTGTGTTTGATATTAGATTCCTCCAACTGTCTCTTGACATCCCCATGAACTATTATCATCTTCTCTGCCGTATAATCTATAGCAATGCTCATTCCTGGTAGCTTTGGTAGTGGCACTAAATCTAATGAATGCTTAGGAGCATGTCCACAAATTATCTCAAAAGGCAACTTCCTTGTAGATCTATTCGTAATGTTGTTGTAAGCAAACTGAACTTGAGAAAGACAAAAGTCCTACCACTTGGGCTTGTCACTGGAAAAAGATTGTATGGTGTTTTGCAACATCTGTTCACAATTTCTCTATAGCCATCTGTTTGTGGCTAACACATACTAATGCACTTCAAGGATGTGTTAAACATCCTCCATAGGGCCCTCCGAAAAGTGACCAAGGAACTTGGTCGCCTAAACCAACTGGAAGAGGACAATCTCAATTTAGTGAGCTGGCATGATGAGAAAACTTGAAGGTGGACAAATGAATGCTGTGCAACCAACTCACTTCGGCCATCAACAGCCATGATCCATTAAAAAGGCTAGAAAGAGCCTGATCATCAACAAAATTCTTGGATATAGTGCATTTCATGACTTGGCCTAAGCCCATTGAACCTAGGATTAGGAAGGCATACTATTATATGGGGTGAAAATTTCTGAGATCTGCCTCCTTGGCTATATCATCTTTGTGGTTCCCAAGTGCTCATTGAGAAGAAGAAACCAAAGATATAGTGATAAGCTGTAGTAAAATTTGGAACAAGATGTGCAAAAGGGATAATGGATGTGAATGTGGGGTTTTCTTCAAACAAGAATTTGTATCCCATCCCAACTGCTCATAGAGAAGCAGACACCAAAGATATTGTGATAAAACATAGTCAAAGTTGAAATAAGGTGTGAAAAGGAGGTAATTGAGGTGAATGTGGGGTCTTCTTCAAATAAGAATAAATATCTTTGATTGACAGAGATTTATATATGGTTGAAAATCATCACCTACTATGACAATCAGAATAATAGATGAGAGATGATTGTCATAAGAGAGTGGAGGAAGGACCTTGCACAATAAATGATTAATTCTGAAGACCAAGCAAAGATCAGTTTTCACACAATGACCTGAGATATGCCATTTATTGCACTGAATTGAGAGCTGATTAATAACCAGGAAGAGATTGTGGTACATCAATGAGATTTCTAATGCCTGGAGGAAAATATCAGTTCTTGTCAACCTGATCTCCATCTTTGCTGGTTTCTTTTAGAATGTCAGTACTGGTCAACAGGATTTTTGCATGGTCTTTATGTTTGGGGTTTTCTTGTTGTTTTTGTTCTTTGTTTTGTTTTTTGTTTTTTTTTTCTGGTGGAGTGGGTGGGTGTTGGAGGATTATGAACAGTAAGGCAACTGGCACTGGCAGTGAGTATCCCACTGTTTTGGATGGAAAAATGGGTTGTCCTGGAAAATTCTTTGTTCAAAGATAATCAAGAAATATTTTGGAATATTTAGAAGGAAAAATTTGTGATGTACTCTCAGCAAGGAAAGAAACTTGAAGATCTTCGTAAGTTAAATTGCTGCAAGGAGATTTTTAACATGGTTCCTTATGTAGTACTCAGGAAATGTGGAAGCAAGAAAATGAGAATATTTCAAAATGAAGTTTGGGATGTGGAGATAATTTGTAAAGAATTTCTGTCGTCACTTCAACTTTGGCAATTTGTAGTTGAAAAGAGGGTTTGATGTGGAGAGAATTTGTAAGGTGTTTTCTGTCGTCATTGCTTCTCGGGTAATTGGTAGTTGGCAAGAGGGTGTGTTCGTACAGTTATTGTATGGAAGTTGTGTGTAGCTGTGGCTGATAGAATCTGCTATTGGTATTTTTATATATTTTTTCTATGCACCGCTGTTTGATTTCTAGCTATAACTTTCTAACTAGAATCAATACAGTACACACCTCCTTGTGCTGCACCACCCCCAATGCCCCGTGCCCCCTTGCCCTCACACTTCGCAAAGAAGCCAAAAGAAAAAAATGAAAAAAAAGAAGGGAAATGTTGCTTTGAACTGTAGTACTCAAATCATAAATTGCAATTTTTAAATACTGCTGATTCTACATGGCATGGAGAAGTAAATGCACTCGTTGATAGATTTTCTTATTGAAAGAAAATAGTAATGCTTTCACAGAATCTCATTCCTGATATTTTGGATGAGCAGCAATTGTTAGTATTTAGTCCACATGAATGATGCATCAGTGAGACTTTTGAGAAGATAATAGAATACAATATTGTTATTTAGTGATGTTACTTTCTGGCCTTCAAGTTGCTGAATCTTCTTGGATTTCAGCAAACCTGTGGAACCTGATCGTCTCTTTGATTGCCTCCCCAACTCACTCCGGCCATCATCGGGATCTCCTGGGCAACAGGGTGATGTTAGTGGGAAAACTCCATCTTCAAACAATCATCCTGAGCACCAAAATAGAAGTTTAGAAGCTGCTGTTTACACTCCTCCAACTCTTATTCCACCCCGAGTTCTTCCACTGCTTCATGATTTAGCCCAACAAATGGTTCAAGCTGGCAATCAACAGCAGTTGCTCAAGATCTACAGGTAAAGTTTTCCATTTTTACTTCCACACCTTGTTACACAGGATTGAGTATTTTCTCTTCTTATTTAATCCATTTCATCTTCAAAGGATTAGATTTGTGTTTTTCTTATTTGAAATGATCTTTAGAGAAACAAAATAAAATTATTTTAGTTAAGCTTCACGGTCAGAACCCTCTTAGATGCTGACAGTGATGTGCCTTGAATCAGATTTATGATATATGTGTCTTTATTATTATTGATAACATTTGAAAAAAATACTTCCATGCGCCACACATACATGAAGATATATATCATGTCAAATACAGGTTTTGTTTGTCATATTGAATCCTAGATATGCATACAAACAAGGTTATAAATGTTGATGTCACCAGCAATGTGGCTGGCATGTGGTGTGGTCCCCTGGTGGGGGATGGGTTGTGGGGGTGGTGATTTTCTTGATCTTGAAATAAAAATGGGAAAATAATCTTCAAACGATAGAATTTGACATTTAAATTATATTTATGTTTTAATAAGTGAAATTTACATCAAAATAATGAGAACATTACAATAAAAATTTATGCATAATAAAGAAAATATTATGAGAAATTTTGTATGTACGTGTCAAGTATTAACTGTCAACCAAAGATAGAAAATAATTTTGTAATCAAGGGAAAATGAACCTAGTAGTCATAAAATATAATGAAGTAATAAAGGGTAAGTAAAATAAATGTCATTTCTTATAGATATAGTAACTTAAAATCCTGAAGGAACATCAAGGGGGCACATAAATCTTAGCATCATCCTAGGCTGGCCATAGTGCATCCTAATGATGTATTAATTACAGTACTATGCCCAGGTCATGAGTTGATGGCAATAGTCATGATAGTAATTAACATCAATGTTCTCAATTATCTCTAGGTGCGGGTACTAGAGACAACAAGTGGTCACATTAGTAAACATAAAAGCAGAAGGTGGTCGAAGATTTATTTGTGGATCACATCCTAGGGAACATTAGTACTCTTTAGAAACATTCCTTCTCTCCTTCCACAAAAAGACATGATGCCATAGTAGTGCAAGGTAGATCCCATTGGTCCATAACTCCTTACATGACCTAGTAGGTACTTCAGCTTCAGTGTAATGTCCTCCATGTTCCTATCCACTGGCTCCAGGTTATTAGCCAGCTCCATGGTGGCAACTTGCTTCATTGTAGTGTCTAATTGATTTGGCATGATGTTCATGTCTGTTATAAGATTTAACTACCGTAAAAATTGAATAAAGATGGCTCCTCATTTTTTTTCTGATAAGTAATGAAATTAATTCATATCAAAGGAAATAGGGGGCACCCACAAGGAATGGGCAATCCAAAAGTACAACAAAAGCATCAACCATAAACCAAAAACATGGCGTAAAAGCTGATAAAATTTCGTTTGAACAATAAAAGACCAATTTCTCACAATATCAGTAGCTTGATAATTACTGAAATCCTTATGGGCTGATGCCCAAGTGCCTGCCAATGATACCACCTGATCGAAAAGTCCAATCTTAGTAACCCTTTTGCCCTAAAAAAATCCTCCGATAACGTGCCAACCAAATGTTCCATAAAGTAGCAAAAAACACGATCTTATAAAGCTTCCTCCCTAACCTGCTTAGACCCACAAACCTCCACTGAAATGCTAGATCGGGGACAGAAGAAGGCAAAACCCATTTAGTACCCGCAAACTTCAACACGTGCCTCCAAAAGGAATCAGCCATGGTGCACCTAAGAAGCAAATGATCCATGGACTTAGCATCCTTCATATGCAGCATGCACACTTGGAGAGACAACACCATATAAGGCCTCCATCTTTGTAATATATCTAGTCTGTTAATCTTATACTGAAAAACAGTCCAGGAGAATACTTTAACCTTAGATGGAATTGGAGCCTTCCGCAGAAAATAGATGGGAAAAACCGCACCAGGGGAACCAGGTGTAAAGTGATAAAAAAGAGACCAAACTGAAAAAGAACCACTAGGATTGACAGACCAAGCACGCCAATCCGACAAAGATGGAGTCAAGGAAAGATGCCTCCTCGAGCAATCCTAGATGTGTCCTTTGCTTCACCTTGACCATGAGTCAAAAATATTGTGATTTTTGGCTACCATGATCTAGATTATGGGTATCATGTATAGCATCGTGATCCCATTGGCAACAATATTGTCCACTTTGGCCCAATAGGCTTCACGGTTTTGCTCGTGGGTTTTACCCCGAAAGGCTTCGTTGCTTTAGGGAATCATAGGCCTACATATATTGAGCTTCAATTTTTCCTTCCGAGCAATGTGGGATTCCAAGATATCACAGTCCACCACCCTTAAGGGCCTGCCCATCCCCATGTAGTAGCCTATCAACCCTAGTAGCTTGCTAGCCCATTAACTCGAGACCGCTCACATGCAGCAAGCAATGCAGGATTCCACAATTTTCGGTCGGGGTTCGGCTCTGATATCATTCCTTAATGCTCTATCTCACGAGCGACAATATTGTCTACTTTGGCCCACTGGGCCTTACAGTTTTGTTCCTGGGTTTTACTCCAAAAGGCCTTGTTGCTTGAAGGAGTCACAAGCCTACATATGTATGACTTTCACTTGCTCCTTCTCTAGCAATGTGGGATTCCAGGACACTACACCATGACCAAAGTCAGTTCTCCTAGTGAAGGAGTTGAGAGCCCTTTGACTACCTAGACGTTCATCAACAGTGCTAATATTACTACCACAACCATAACCTTTTGTGTCCCATAGTAATATTCATCATTAGGTTCTTCATCACTGTTGCTTTATTGTCATCATAACTGTTGCGATTCTTCATCACCATAGCCAGCATCATCATAATTGTCACTATTACTATCATTGCCACCATCACCATCCCCACCACCCTCATCACTTGAGGCATAGGGATCTAGCTTTAGGAAATGAATTACTAGCATTTGTTGATTTAACCTTTGCCTCCATCACTCTATTGACATCAACGCCCATAATCACCTGAGATTGATGATCTTCATGGCAATACTAATCGCTGCATTAGGCCAAAAATCAAGTTTATCTAGCTTAGAAGTCTTAATGTACTCCTATAGTGAGTTCTTATGATTATCAACCTCATACCTCAGTATATTCAACCCCTTCCAATGGAGAAAGGCGCACCTAAAGTTTCTTTGGGCAATATGATTATCATTTGTGACCTGGTTTATTCTAAATTTGATATTATAGTGGTAACAGAAAGCTTTTGGGGCTTGAGATGGCAGATAATGGGCAGGATATAAACTCGCGCGTAAGGAGGGTTGGCTCCAGTCCATGGAAGATTGCTGTTTGACTGACACATGGTTTTTGCCGTGGTTTTCCATTGGGTTTGGTTCGAGTTCGATTCTGGCTTGATCTGTGATGGGGAGACTCCCTCCTCTTGGACAGTTTTCCTGGACTGTTTCATCTTTGTGTAAGCCCTGATGCTCCTGTCAGTGAGTTCCTGTCCTTTTCACCATCAGGTTTAATATGGATCTGAGTTTTAGGAGAGATCTGAGTTCAGCTGATTTGATTGAGCTCTTTTCTTTATAAGCTGCTTAAGATGTTTCTTTTGACCCTTCTTTACCTGACACAAGGGTGTTGTGTCTCGACCCTTTTGGTTCTTTCTCCCTAAAAAAAGGGATAAATTTCCTTTCCCTTTACCTCTTAGTCATATGGTAACCTGTGATCTCATGGAAAATCAAGGCCTTTGTATGGACGATGCTTCTGTATAAGGTGAACACAGGTGATGCCCTCCAACATAGGAGGTAAATTCCTAGCTATTTCTCCTCACATGTGCTTTCTGTGCAGATCGCATGACAAGTCGATTGATCTTGTCTTCTTGCAGTGCAGGGTAGCTGTTCACATATGGAATCACTTTTTGCAGGTAGGGTATTTGGCATGGTTTATGCCATTCACAGTTTGTGATCTTTTCTCTCAGTGGAGACTCCCTAGGTTTGGCTACAGAGGATCTTGTACTCAGCTTTATTTCACGCCACTGTATGGCACATTTGGAGAGATTGAGGAACTTTAAAGTTTTTGAAAGGCGGAGTTCATCTATTTCCTCCACTATTGTGGCCATACTGGTCTTAGGGATTTCTTGGGCAGTGTTGCTTCCTAGCTTTAGAGGTTTTTGAATGGTTGACATCACTAGGTGCTGGAATCGTATTTGCCTTGACATATTTCCTTGTAGTTCTGTATTTATTGTGTGGACTCCTCCCTCCTTAGGTTCTATTGAGCTCAATGTCTATGGAAGTTCCTTGGGAAATCCAGAAAGAATGGGGTTGGATGGAGTCTTTTGGAATGGAGCAGAAGTTACACTTTCACCTTTTCCAATCCCATGGGAATTGGGAATTCTGTTCATGTATAAGCACTGGCGTGCTTAACAGGCCTAGAGTAAGCTTAACAATAAGGTTTTTGTGATTTGTTGTTGGAAGGGGATTGCGCTGCTATCTTGGCTTGGATGTCTTTAGACAAAAGATGCTTATGGAGATTGCAACACATCATTACGAAGGTGTTGAGACTGGTACTAGAAATGAATACTCACATTCAAGTTAGCACCTTGATCTGCTTAGAGGTTGCTGATAACCTTGCAATGGTGGGTGTGGTGAGGGAGGGGTGGTTGTGGAACGTTTCATTTGAGTTATGATTAGGGTGAGTTGGTTCCATGATTAGTTAGTGAGAGATGTTGCTGTTGTACTATCATCCGTTTCTCATTCCCAATGATATGGTCTTACTATTTATCAGAAATAAAAAAATAAAAAAAAGACAATGCCTTCATCTTTCAACTTTAAGGTACATAGGGTTTCTGTAGCTGCTGGAAGGGAAAAGGTGCAGGAGGAAATTGTAGCCCTTTCTGCCCCATACTTTGATTGACCCCAGGTTTCTGAAGTGTCTGGGCACTTGGCCCTTATGTTTGGTATCTCATGAGTCATGACTAAATCTTTCTTCTCCTTCTCAGAGATAGGTTGGCTCGATCTATTGCTTCCCAAATGAGTATGTCTTTTAGGTGAGTGCATCAAGAAACCAGTGGGTACTGTAAATGAGCTAGTACAAGCTGTTTCTATGCTGGTTATGTCTTTGGGGTAGACCTGATCATGCAATTCCAAATGACGTATGTTTGAGTTAGACCTTATTTGTCTTACTTTGCATTGTTTGCTTTTGATGTATTTTGCTCTTTTATCCTGTTGGGTGCAGTTGGTTACATGTTGTATGCTTGCAGACTTTTGACACACTCTAAAATAGTACTGTTATTAATAAAAAAATGAAAAAGATTATTTGATCAACCTGTTTATTGGTGCAGTTGATCTCCTCAGTGTGATCAATAAGATGACGGGTCCTAATTAATATCAAAATCTGGAGCATCATGTGAAAGGTCTGGAGCCAAAGGCCCTTATGGGGTTTTCAGCCCTGGAGCCTAGGTGTTTTATATGGTAAAGTGAAAAGTGAGAAATTTTTATGAAGTGGGCCAATCCTTATGAGTTACAACCTTCCAACAAATGTGTCCTCTAAAAATCTACATCTTCTAGAATTTCTGTCCCCACAATAACCCACTTTCGACATTTGCTTCCTCTTTCCCAACCTTGTAATATGTGTTCCTGATGAAATTGCCTGATTGTGTTCTACTAGACCACACCTTGAAATCCTTCTTGGTCCCAAAAAGGATGAGGGCAAATAAAATAACAGAAATACACAGGACATGATCTTAAATGCACATCTGTATTACCTCCAACAAAGGCCTCTCTATGCAAGCGTAGACTACAACTTCTTGATTTGGCAAAATACTCTTTTCTTCATTGGAAATATTAGTATCAAGGTGCACCATGTTGTTTTTTACACCATTTCGCCTGGGGCCTGTTATGCCCACTGGAATTTTGCCAATATACCACTCATTCCACTGTGTTGGGAAATTTAAAAGTTTAAAAAAAAAGGAAAAAAAATTATAACAAACTTACAAAGCCAAAAAATTTTAAAAAACTAGAAAAATAAAAAATAGGCTTAAGACTTTCACAAGCTTCTATGACCCTTTCTGTTGTGGAGGCCTATTTTGAAGGAGTTGCAGGCTTACAGCACTTCAGGAAAGAAATCAAAGTTGTAGCAGGTTCAGGTAGAAAACTCAGCTTCTGGGAGGATGAATGGAATGGAGAAGGAAGTTTAAGGTGCAGATTTCCAATAATATACAGCATCAGAATATTTAAGGAAGCAAGAATTAGTGACATAATGAACCGGAGTAACCAATCAGTCCAATGGAATCTTCAGATTCAAAGTGATCCATTTGATGGGAAATGGAGGAGTTGGGCAAACCTTTAATGCTGTTACAAGAAACTACGTTAAATCAGGGGGAGTATAGGATGCACGGAAAGGTGCAGTGCAGGCCAATTCTTGGTTAATGCATGCTTCAGGCACATTAGTTCAGTCAGAGAACAATTTCAAGCAGCCAACATCATTTGGCTAGCCACTTCCCTTCCAAAGTGGCCTTTTTTTTTTATGTAGGTAGCATCTGTCGACAAAAGAATAACTATTAGATCATTTGTAGATTAGAGGCTGGTCAATGCCTAATAGATCTTCGCTGTGTCAGGAAAGAGAGGAATCTGTTAATCACATACTTTGCATTGTAAAATGGCTACAGAGTTATCAAGTTCAATCTTTCAAAAATGGGAAAGTATGTGGGTTCAGCCGGTTATAGTTCAACAAGCTTTAAGTGGATGGGGGTGGAGAAAAAATAAGGGAAGGAGGAAATTGATATGGAATTCATGCCCGGCGGCAGTATTGTGGGTTCTATGGGGGGAAAGGAATCATAGGATTTTTAGGGGTGAAGAGAAGTCAGCATAAAATCTGTCCCAGGCAGTCTTGTGTTTAATTTTCAGCTGGACATCGATTCTGCCTGGTGTCTCAGATCTATCTCTAGAGGTTTTCTTAAAATGTAACTCTTTTCTATCTCAGCTCTAAGAAGACATCTATATTAGGAGAATTGTTTAATTTCTCTTTTCTTCTAGGACCAAGTGTCCTAGGAAAACCCCTTGGAGGTTACAGCCTTTGTTTTCACCTCCCTTTCGTACTAATCTTATCTTAATAAATTACTTTTTACCTAAAAAAAAAAAATTCAAAATTTTTATAATTCTTTTAGATTTCATAAAATTTTCTATAATAAATTATTATTTAAAATTTAAGTATATAAAGAATGTTTGGACAAGTAAACATACACCATAAGCTTCCATGGCCTTTTCCTAATTTTTCCATATTTTGAAATTTTTATTTTTTATAATTTTTTTAATATTAAAATATTATTTAAATAATTGCACATTCGTTATATATTTTGTTGGGTAAATAGCTCTTTTTATACTTTCAATACCATTTCCTTGTTTTTAATAATTTTTAATTTTTTATGTTTTATTTTCTATCATTAAAAAATAAAACCAGTAGCAGTGATATGTAGATGAAGTACTTTTATACAGTATATAATATTGTATAAGATGACACAAGTGGTTTGAAGTCTATGCCGTTAAAATAGTTAGTGTTTTAATAGCACGGCTGTAAATTTGGCCCATGTTGTGAAAAAATTAACCTAAATGGGAGAAAATTTAAAATCTCTCTTTTTGGGGAGGAAATAGGCAGCGGGGTTGGAAAATGACATATTTTGAAATTTCTCTTGTTTTGCTCATGAAATAGGCGGCGTTGTTCTGCTTGTGTTACCCATTTCTTACCAGAAAATAGCAATTCATCAAAACCAAGTGGTTTTGGTGCCACTCTCCATTGGCACTAGTGATTTTATGCCAGAACTGCTTTCTTGATCAGTATGATTGGTTGCAGTTCCCTTGTTTATTAGTGAACGAATCTCCACTCCTTCTTGAAGCAAGGTTGGCACTAAAGCTCTTATTAGGTACAACTGCCAACTTTATCAATACCTATTGGTGGATTCTTAATGCTCCTTCTGTGATGCGATACTTCTCAGAAAAGCCTTTTACAAATGCATTCCATTCACTGTCTGTTGGAATTGACCCATAGCATGCAACTATGCACGGCCATTTTTTTTTTCTTTTGGCTCTGTTCGATTCCCCTTGATGTTAATCCCTGCTGCTTATTGTCATGTCTGAGCAGACATATCCTTTAAAGAATTCTCCTAAATCTTGAAAAGTTCCCATGAGCGCAAGATAACCGATGGTACATGGACGTGACTTCTATCATCCTCTTCTAAAATCGGATTTCGTATATAAACTAGATAGGGGTCCTAGGATTCAGGTATAACAAAATGTACGAATCCATTTGTGAGAGCAAAGAGTCTTTTCGGCTACATTCACATGGGGAAACCAAAAGGTAATCTGTTACTGCTTAGTTTTTTCTCATTTCAAACCTGTAAAAAAAAATCCTCCTTGCCATTTTTGCCGATTGCGCAATCTCTTAAACTCTATTGCTTCTTCAAAGGCACTTCCCGAGAAACAGTGAAGAAATGAGTGCTTGTGACTGGTTAATTCTCTGGTGCAGCTCACTTTATGTACCCCTGCTCAATACACCTCCATGATACTTCCTCTGGCAAGTTAAAATCACTGCGTTCTCCTGAATTCCTCCTGTTCGATATCATAACTATTCATGGTGAACTTGTACAGAGTAACTACCAGCATTATCATCTGCAGAATCTATAAGTTGAGAGAGAATTTATGTTTATTTCCTCCGGCTGTGGGTGCAAACTTAATTGCCAAAACAGAAATTAAAGAATATACTGCCAACTGAACCTCCTGCATGCCCTCCAGAAAGAGCAGAATCTGATGGCAGATGCTTGCAATTCTGAGGTTGGTTTTGTGGATTTCTACTTGTCCTTTGCTCAATCAACCAGTGTCTTTATACTTTCTAGTACAACGGCTGTTCTTTTGAGGTCCTTAGCTTTAAATGGGCTGTTTTAGCCTTCTATTTTACTCATTCGTAAAATTCATAAATTCATGCTTCTTCCGATATTAAAAAAGAAGGAAAATTGACTCTGTTGGCACCAGAAACAGATCTTTATTTCTTCCTCTTTCAATGGCATTCTCCCAGGTTCTATGTTTCCTTGCAAAACCCTAAGCATGCCCCTTCTTGTACCTTCCTTGCTGTTTTTGATGAATTATTCCAGCTTCTTGTCCCCCATAGCCGTCTCCAAAGAGAGGTCATTGCATTCCTCTACCAACTCGGAATGACAATTTTTGCTTCATATTGAACTGAATATCTCTATGTCAATACCAATGTTTGAGAGACCTTTCCCTTTAGATTTACTTATATTTCTCAAAAAACCAGGTGATCTTTCTCATTTCCTTACCTTCCCCAGTAAAGTCACTTTTGGCATTGCTAACTTCATTTTCAACAGTCACTAGATTGACAACTTGTGTCATTCCAGGCTGAACAGATCTGAAAATTATTATGTTGTTGACCACATTGAACCAAAAGTGAACGACGACCTGAATGCAGCACATTATGTGGGTAAAACTGAAAATATTCTGATTGCAGCAAATTATCTAAGTATAATTGAAAATATTCCTCTGTGATTGACAAAAAGTGGGCAAATTACAACCCATATATTATTTAGATATCCTGATTTGCTAGAATATTTATGAATAATGGAACAATTGTTTATAATTATGCAGTTCATTAAATTGGAAAAATTATAGCAATTCCTTGTACTTGTTATTCAGGGATACTCGTGCATCAGTTTTGGAACAAAGTCTACGAAAGTTGGGTGTGGAAAAACTGACTAAAGATGATGTCCAGAAGATGCAGTGGGAAGTTTTGGAGGCTAAGATTGGGAATTGGATACATTTCATGCGAATTGCCGTAAGGATATATTAAATTTATTATGAATTATACTTTTTTTGTCTGCCAACCAATATGATTATGCTCGAAACAGGTCAAACTGCTTTTTGCTGGGGAGAGGAAAATCTGTGATCAAATATTTGAAGGCATTGATTCTCTTAGGGATCATTGTTTTGGTGAAGTTACTGCAAATAGTGTAGCAGTGCTCCTCAGTTTCGGAGACGCAATTGCCAAAAGCAAGAGATCTCCAGAAAAGTTGTTTGTACTTTTAGACATGTATGAGATAATGAGAGAACTTCAAACAGAGGTATGGTGAATGCTTTTAGTTTAATTAAATTTGAATAAAATTCTCTAATTATCTGAGTGTGGAAGTTCTATGAGTTTTCTTGCTTTCGCAAGAAATGCGCTATTTGTTACACTAGAAGTTATGTAAAACTCGTGAAATTGAAACTCTGATTTTTCTTTTACTATAACCTATAATGACAGAAAGGTTCTTTGGATGCCGGAGTCCATGTCACAATTGTATTTGCCTCACCTACTTTCTTTTATTGGGGGAAAAATGACTTGGAAACTGCTGTAAATGTTTTGAAAATAGATATTCATCTTAGGTTTCACATCTATTGTTTGAGCACTTCCTATTCACTTTTTCTTCCTCTCTTAATTTTTTTTTCCAGTTAGTTATCGACGTGTCCGACATGACGAAAAGAAAAATTTTTAAGGCATTCATTAGACCTGTTTTGATGTATTGATCAAAATATTGGGCAACCAAAGAGCAACATATGTATGCTATGAGAGTTGCTGAGGAGCGAATGTTGAGATGGATGTGTGGAAAGACTAGAAAAGATGAGGAATTAACACTGTTGAGAATGAATAGGTGATACCCAAAAAAATGGCTAGATAAAAAAAATTAGATCGAGATGGTTCGGGCATGTAAAGTGAAGACCTTGGGGGGCAGCAATGAGGTGTGAGAGGGAATTCATTGAAAGATCTAAGAGGGCTAGGGAAAAAACCTAAAATAAAATTTATGGAGTCAAAACTGGTATGAGTACCCATTGGCAGACTGAAGATATAGTCTCTGATAGATTTGGACGGTGGAACAGGATTCATGTTAGTGATCCCAGCTATTTAGGATTTTGCAGTTGGCTTTGATCGATTGGTAATGAGATTGGAACAGCTTATGAAATCCCGAGTTTGAATGGTTTATTTCATTAATATTTTTAAATACTGACCATGGGTTAAATGACAGAGATCTTGGCTCTTTTAGAATCACCAATTTTTCATTTTAGAAATAATTTTTTAACTTTTCATTGGTCTTTACTGAAGTCCAAGCTTGTGGAATTGAACTATATGTGCATGCTGGTTAGTATGTTTCTTGATACTACACTCCAGTAGCTTAGAGCATGAAAATAATAGTAAGTATGTTTTCTTATAACCTTTGTTGAACAATGAATTAGATTATTGCATCCATTAATGCTGTTGGTTGACTTGGATTGTTATCAATATGGTTTAAGGACTTGCCATTATTCCTTGTCAACTCATGAACTGGATGATAGTGGAAGAATGCATTTTTTCTCCCATAAAGATCAGTCTGGCAAGGCAGTGAAGAAGATAGTGTTAATTGTGGTAGCCTTGATTTTCAAGTACCAGTACCCCATAATACGTGCAAATGTAAAACCATTTTCACGGACATTCCTGAAGAATCTTTCACCGGATTTCTATGGCTAGTGGATTTGTGCCTGCTGTATTTAAATTAGTTTTTTTCCCTCATGCCTATGCTGTACTATCCTGATTTTAATTGGTTTGCTTTCATATGAATTCTTTTATTGTAAATTGGTCGTTCTATTTACTTTGTAATTTATTTATTTGAATAGATTAAGATAAGTATTTTTTTTCACTGCAATATGATTCATGTTTGGCCAGATTGAAACAATTTTTGAAGGTAAAGCTTGCAGTGAAATGCGAGAATCTGCATTGAGCTTGACAAAGAGACTTGCCCAGACAGCTCAAGAGACATTTGGTGACTTTGAGGAAGCAGTTGAAAAAGATGCAACAAAAACTGCTGTTTATGATGGAACGGTCCATCCTTTGACAAGCTATGTCATTAATTATGTGAAGTTTCTGTTTGAGTAAGCCCTTAGTACCATTTTTTCATTTTTTTTTCATACATATTCTACTGTTTCTAAGTTTTTCTTTCTGATATCTACTGACCATTGAGCTGATGAGGTATTAGGCAACAAACTAAGTACTCACTGATTGTGATTGCTTCTTTCTCTCTAATTTTTTAAAATATATTTTGCTTGAATTTTCTTCGAGATATAATTGGAACGTGTCTTTGATTTTCAAGTTCTAGTTTGTACATTTGGTAATAAAGACTAGTGCAAACTTTGACCAGCTGTAATGTCCTTTCATTGATTAAGTCATCTTGGATTTCAGTTAAATTAGGCTTTCAAGTTTCTGTAGTTCTTATCAAATTGTACTCTATGATGCTAACAAAATTCCTGTACAAATTTATGTCTGTTGCGTTTTGTGTTTGTATTAGTTAGAATCCAGACTTGGTGGTGTAGTTGGTCTAACCATTTAGCGCTCCATGCAGTTATCAATCAACACTGAAGCAACTTTTCCAGGAGTTTAACAGTGGTGATGAGACAAATTCCCAGTTGGCATCTGTTACAATGCGAATAATGCAGGCTCTTCAGACTAATCTGGATGGAAAAGCCAAGCAGTATAAAGATACTGCTTTGACTCAGTTGTTTCTTATGAATAACATTCATTATATGGTCAGATCTGTACGCAGGTTTGTGCACTTTGGACCTAGTTGATTGAATAACTACAATATTTTTCACAACTTGAGTATTGACACTTACTTGAGGTGCACCATCCAGGTCAGAAGCTAAGGATTTATTAGGAGATGACTGGGTGCAAAGGCACCGAAGGATTGTACAGCAGCATGCAAACCAGTATAAGAGGGTTGCTTGGGCAAAGGTTTTTATTTTATAGTGGTGTGGTTTAAAAATTTCCTGAAATATTGTGAAATTCCCTTTTCAAAGGTTGTCAAATTTTCATTGCATTGATAATTCTCCTTATTTTGAGATTTGAGTTCAACTTCTTAGCAGAAAAATTTTTTTTTTCAGAAGAGTGAAATTTCCTTATACTGAAGGTGCAAAATTACATTGAAATTGACACTTAAAAAACTCAATAATGAAGCTAAATGTACTGGTGCTCATAGAGATGGACTGGATATTGAACCTGCTAGCAGCCTATGCCCATTCATTAAGTTTGAACATTGAAGGAGTCTGGGCTAATGACAAATGGCATCATATTTACGTTTGGAAATGGATAAAATTCTGAACTTTTATTAAATATAAATTTCCCAAAATAGAAATTCCCTTAATATAGGTTAAGAATCAATAAACCAAAAAAAAAAAAAAAAGGGAACAAAGATTGAATAAATAAAGAATGCTTGTAATATCTTTCATGTTTGCAGTTGAATAACTATGGCTGAAATCAAAATGGAAAAAAGCCCTTCTCACATCAAACAATGGGTTACTCCTTACCCACTTTGGTTTCTATAATAGAAACATATCTCCTCCATCTGAACATAAGCTAAAAAAAAAAAAAAGATAAGAGAAACAAATAGAGATAAGAACAGTGAACAAATATCTCTGTCTCCTTGGTGTCTGTTCGTGCCTTTTCAGTTGATCCTTGATCCAGAATGCATCTCAGCCTTTCTTTCATGCAGGCAAGTCAAATTCTAAAACCCCAAAGAATATGATGCAAAAAGGAGTACATTTGAGTTTTAGGTTTAACATGCTTTTTCAATAATGTGCCAGCTGCCATCATTCCAAGATCTGCTGCTGCTGAGTTTTAGTTTTTAACGTTTTCTTTCTCATCTTTGAAATATCCCTGGGCTGCTCATCTGGTTCAATGAAATCTGTCTTGGTCAATTGGATTTCTTAAATCCTTAATTTGTATGGTAACTCACTGAATTCATTGTTTCTGTTCCAGTTAATACTTTTGCTTTTACTGATGTTTCTGATGCTTGCCTTATGCATGGAACATGATATTTTCTTTCTATGCTGAAAGAAAGATTCAGTTATTTTCTAAATTTTGACAACTTCCTGTTCTAGAGATGGATGTTGAAAATCTGTTTGTCTGAAAGTTTCAGTCAATGGTTTTATTGGGGAAAAAATTAATTTTGATGCAGGACAACTTCATGAAAATAAGACATCTAACTGGGAGAGTTAAATTGAAAAAAGGACTTGCATGATAATTTCTAGACAGAGAAATCAACTCAGAAAAATCCTTAGAAATAGACAGATGAAAGAATTGCACAAGGGCATGGTTTTTTCTTCTAACACATTGTCAAACAAATTTTATTTAGGACAAATGTCCTAAATAATGTTGAATCTGCCTCTCTTTTCTTTCCCCACCAAACTGGCCCCCCACTCCTCATCCACCACCATGCGCGCCCCGCCCTCCCAACAAACACACACTCGCACACAAAAATTTCGAGCAAGTGAGCACTCTGAAGAGTCCCTGCCATAATACACCTGAAAACCAATCTATCTAAATTGTGAGATCAGGAGTTGGCATAATGGACTAGAAGAAAAGGGAAAGAAAAGTATTTTTTAAGATTGATTCTTGATACATCCAACTTTTTGGATGAAGGATTTCTCATTTTGTTCTGAGAAATGACTCAAGCTCTACTTAGTATCCGCATGCCCTTAGTCACATTCGGGAAAGCAAATTATGTAGGCATTTTAATATGATTGTGCTTCCTGCTCTGCAGATTTTGCAATGTCTCTCTGCTCAAGGGCTGACTTCATCTGGTGGCAGTAGTGGAATGGGAGGCGATGGAGGAAGCAGCAGTGGAGCTTCAAGAGCATTGGTGAAAGACAGGTCAAAGCATGCACCGTTTGGTTGTATTGTTCAGAATGCTGTTGCACTGTTATTTTGAAACTGAGAATGCTATGTGGTATCAGGTTCAAGACATTCAACATGCAGTTTGAGGAGCTTCATCAAAGACAATCTCAGTGGACGGTGCCTGATAGCGAGCTGCGGGAGTCTTTGAGGCTGGCAGTCGCTGAAGTCCTCTTGCCTGCTTATAGATCTTTCATCAAACGTTTTGGGTATGTTGAAATTTTGTAGTCATGTTTTTTATTACCTTTAACGTCTCATCCTGTGGGTCCTAAGCTTGGCATTTGATATGTTTCAGGCCTCTAATTGAGAGTGGGAAGAACCCCCAGAAGTATATCAGATACACGCCAGATGATCTTGACCGGATGCTGAGTGAATTTTTTGAGGGGAAGACCTGGAACGAGCCAAAGCGATAGGATTCATGTTTAGGATTGATCTTATCATTTCTTCTGTAAGTATTTGTTTAATTTTGTGATTTTTTGTACAATTATAAATAATAAATGGGGCATCTTCTCTGTGATCCTGTCCCAAATAATGTGTTTTTTCACCCCATTTTTTTGTAATATTTAACGCTTGTATGTTTGAACTCAACTTTTGTTCTTGTTACATTGTGTTATATTACGATATAATATGATCCAATGAGGTTGGGTTCACCCAAAAAGGAGAAAAAAATTAAGGGAACTGAATTTAGAGCACTTAACTTTTTAAACTGTTGTGTTTTTAGAAACAAGGGAAGAAAAAACCAATTTAACATTTAGCAAAATCAGATTAAACCCTTCAATTTGGGTTGCTTGTCTTTTTTTTTTTTTTGGGTTTAATTATGGTTGTGATGTTACCCTCTCGTCTTGGGCTCTCTATTTCATCGTCTGCTCAGAAAGGTTAAACAAGTTGTTGATGAAACAGGTCTGCATTTATGTGTACGAAGTTGTTGTGCACAGTTTTTTCACCGTCCGAACTAGATGATTGGGCAAAGAATGTCCTAGACTAATGTAACGAGTTCCTGTCAGAAACAAACAATTACAAAATGGTTTATCTCAACCATTTGAGATCGGCAACACGAAAAACCCTGGCTTTTTTTATGGCAGACTAAGAGGTCGTTTGGTGAAGTCTTTTATGAAAACAATTTAGAAACCAAAAGCTTTTTAAACTGTTTTTGTGTTTTTAAAAACAGGGAAAGAGAGAACGGATTTAACATTTAGTTAAATTCAATTATAATTTTAAAATCCAGTAAAATGATTTTCGTAAAATTTTTAAAAACAATTTATAATTACAATAATTGTGTTAGCTATGATTACAGTAGTATCTGATATTAATGATAGTGATAGAGGTGGTGATTATATATGTTGATAGTGGGCGTAGTTGTGGTAGTGATTGTCTTGGAGGTGGAGGTGGTAATGGTTGTGGTAGAGGTAGAGTTAGTGGTGGTGGAAGTTGAGTCGTGGTGGTGGTGGGGGTGGCGGGGGCAATCATTATAAAGGTGTAGCTATGGTAAATGAAGACATGAGTGATTTGATTAATTCGCAAAAAAATTACAATATGCCATAAAAAATTTGAATTTGAATTTTTAAAAACTGAAAGTTTTGGCTCAGGATGGGGGTAGTTTTTGGATTTTTTTCTTTTAAAATCAATTTGAAAACTATGCTAGATTATTTTTTGTTTCAAAAAACATAAAAACTATTTTTCGAAAACGTTATAAACAACTTGTAAAGCTTTAGTCAGATAATAAACATCTTCTAAAAGCTTTAGTCAGATCGTAAATGCTTTCTTATAGATATTATTCTGGCTTTTTTTTTTTTGAAATATCATACTTGGACTCTCTTAAATACGAGTTGCGCCTTCACCTATCAGCTTAAGCTCTTAAATAAGAGTTGCCCCTTCACATATCATCTTGGAATTGTACGAGAGAGGGTGATTTGGGAGAACGAGAGGGTGATTTGGCGGTTGAATGTATGGGGTCGGTTTCCTTGAGTTTGTCGGTTTTCTGAATGGACTGGTGTGCTGCTCGAGGTACGAAAATTTGGCCTGCCTAAGATACGACTGAATTCCTCTATCGACTTTTGGTTTTCGTCTAAACCTGGTAGTTGGTTTGGTTTTCTTCTCCGGTATTCTTCAAGTCGGTTTTTGCCTTCCTGAGCTTCTGTGATTACCACTCCTTCGTCTACCCCTCAAAACCTTCTCCGATCCTTATCTAACCGCCTAGCCTTCTGTATTTCTCCCTTATTCCTTCGTTCTAACCTCGTTGTTATCTCATTTCATTTTGTATCATCCTCTTTCATCATCTCAACAGTGTTCGTTGGTTCTCCCTTATCCCTACTCGTTGGCTGCTGTCTCAATTGTTGGGGGTCTCTCTGCTATTGTTGACCTTTTTCGCTTTCCACCTTGGGGGTTCTGGTTCTTCAGGTTATTGAGTCACCCCTCTACAGAATGAACTAACTTGTTTTGCTTCCCTGCGAGAGGAGCCTGGTCGTTGCTTTCTTACTGCCGTCATGGAGGATATATCTGATAAATTCCAGCAGTTATTACTGCCGAATAGACCAACCAAGGTTTTCAAACTCCTCGACTCTGAAAGATCTCGCCTCATCAACTAATGGAGCTTCCTGCTCCTTCTGAAAATTCCTGGTTCTTCCCCTTCCTTGAACGCTATCAGGAATTTCTTAGACAGAGCGTGGAAAAATGTCAAGGTGTTATCCTTGTCCCAGATTGGTCTGTCTTGGTTCATGGTTGCGCTATCTTCGCAGGAAGAGCTGGAACAAGTTTTGCTATCCCAACCTTGGTTTATAAATGGGGCGCTGGTTATTATGGACAAGCTCTCGTCAGCTGAAGAAGTAGAGTGTTTTGAGTTCAAGACTTTTACCATCTGGGTTCAATTGCTCCACCTACCCAGGGCTTTGTTAGATGAGCAATTCTTGTATTGGTTCGGAGAGGAATTTTCTTGAGGTGGAGCTCCCTTAGAATTCGAAATCTATCCATGCTTGCATTCGTATGGAACTTCCTTTGGATCGTGCCTTACCTGCTGGTATTTTTGTTGAATCTATAGATTCAACTCAGGTTTGGGTGTGTTTTGCTTATGAAGGAATTCCCATTTTTTTGTTTTGGTTGTGGTCTTTTGGGTCATTCAATTACGTCCTGTGCTAATCCTATGCTTGCCAACAATTCTTCCAGTTCAACGGCGGGTGACCCCAAATACACGTTGGCAAACACCACTGCCTGCAGGAGAAGAAGAAAATTACTGTTGAAGAAAGAAAGCGAAGCAGCAATTCCCCCCCTTTCGGGTTGGGCCGGGCATGGTATTGATCCCCCAGTTGAGGAATTCGGGTTTCAACAGCTCCAAACCTCATCCCCTTCGCTTAGTGGACTCGGCCCAAGATCGGAAGTGTGCTCATTTGTTGGTTTGCTTCAATCAGCTACTCAAACCCATGGCCCATTCACATTTACTGCTGCAGGTCATCTCAAGCAAGCCGAGCAGGACACTTCATTTAACCTCCTCGTTACCGATTTCTTTAAAAGCCCAACCCACGATCAGGCCATTTCAAACCCTTTTAAGCTTTCGGCCTCCGCCCATTTGACCATATCTGAGAATAGTGATTTCATGTTACATTCTTCTCCAACTAGAACCAAACGGCCTTATCGGAAACCGCTTATGATCAAACCTCTGGCAGCAAGAGACGACATTCCAGGGCATCCTTCTCTCAGGGAAGATTCTCCTACTCCTAAGAAGCGGAAATCTTCCTCATTTGTCTCCGCTGAAGTTCACTTCAACCCCCTTGCTGGGTGCTCTTCTTTGAGCACTTAGTCATGAAACTTCTATTTTGGAACTGTCACGGCCTTGGTCAGGACGTGACTCAAAAGCATTTAAGGGACCAATCTTTTGCTCACAGACCGAACTTGATCCTCCTGTCTGTAACTTTTGCTAACAGTAGAATTATCCTTAGGTTATGCTAATCACTTTGTTGTGCAATCATATAACCATAAAGAAGGTTTTTTGCTACTTTGGAAAATAGATTTTGATATTTCTGTTCTGCATCAATTTGAGCAGATGCTTATTTTGCAGGTTTCCTATAAAGGTACTTCTTGGCTATTGATGTTTGTACATGCCGATTCCGACATCTCTCTACAAAATGATTAGTGGTCAGCGATCATTAACTTGATAGCTACCTTCTCCCTCCCCTACATTTTAATGGGTGACTTTAGTGCAATGTTACACCCTTCTGAGAAACGCGGAGGTAGTCCACTGGTACACCGTCAGGTGCAGAATTTCAGAATACTCGTTAACTCGTGTTCTTTGGCGGAGCTACCTTCCAAAGGACCACAATTTACATGGACAAACAATCAGCAAGGACTTCGTCGCATCTCGGAGAAACTGGATCGAGTCTTCGTGTCGACTGATCTCCTTGAGCTCTTTCATAACTCGGCGGTATTCACTCAGCCCATAAATGCGTCGGATCACTGCCCTCTTGTTCTCAACCTTCTCCATTCCACTAAAGGCAAATCTAGACCGTTTCGGTTCGAGGCATTCTGGATTCAGGAGGAATCCTGTTTGAACCTCATTCACAACTCTTGGAATGGTATGCCATGTTTTGACACAGTTCAACAGAAGTTGCGTAAACTCAGTTTTCAACTCAAAACATGGAATCGAGAGGAGGTTGGTAACATTCATCAGAGGAAGCTGGAGCTAAGAGCCAAGATAGCGGAAATCCAAGAGGTGATAGATAGTCATTCATCTGCTTCCCTTTTCAATGAAGAACAACACTGAAAAACAGGGTTTTGACTCTAACAACACCTAGAGGGGGTGAATAGGTGTAACACAGCGGAATAAAAATTTTCTATTAATTAAAGACAAGTCCTCAATTAATAGGCATGAACAAATCCTCAAAGTAATTCCAGAAAATCAAATAATCAATCAAAAGTAATAAACAAGCCAGCCAAATTGCAAAACAAATAAAACATGTAAAGAGATAAACAAAACAAGCAATTTGGTGACGAAGGGAAAACTCTTTGAGAACTCTCACTAGAGAAAAACCCTCCGGGCTATGCAGGAGCCACCTAAAAATCCAATATGAAAAGAAGACTTACAACCTGTAGTTTAGACAACTCAACATCCCTATGCTAGACTCTGCAACTCACAGACTTGAAAGTATCTGGTGAACTCCTCAGATTTGCTCCACAGCAACACCTCAGAACTCTGAAGATCTTCTCACACGATCACCCAAACGAATTCACCTGGTATCCTTAGGAACTCCCACGATTTAATCTCCCCAACCTGGAACTCCAAGGTTTTGAACAAGGAAGAATAGAAGGTTTGATGGCTCAAAGGAAGAAAAGGAAGGAGAGAAGTTTCTCTTCCTCACACCCAAAGATCTAGGGTTCCAAAAACGTCTTCAGTCCCACAAAGGAACATCTAAACTATCCTTATATAGGTTAGAAAGAATTAGAGAAGGAATAGGAAACAAATAAGAAAAGATCAGAATTTTAAAACATAATTTCCGTAATGAACGTTCGAACGTTCATCGAACGTGGCTCTCACGTTCAATACTAAAACTAACTTCTCCTCTTCTCATTCGAACGACTGCCTCACGTTTGTGAGGCATGGAAATGTCATCTAGGATGACGTCCGATATCGTCATGCGGGGATCGATAAAAATAAGAGTCGCCACCACCTAAGTTAAGGTGTGAATGGACACCAAAGGGATCATCTATGCCAAATAGAGCCAAACTAGCTCTAATACAAGGAAAAATCCAGAGATCAGGTAAGGGGAATTATTTATGAGCGGGGGAAGGTGTTAGGCACCCCTACTCATCCGTCTAAGACGGTTGCCACATGCTTGCTTATGCTAAGGATTGTTTGCTAATAATAAAAAAAAAGCAAGAGATGCTTAAAATAAGCAAAATGTATGTGATTATTCCACACGAGCAATCCAATGAACTTGGATTCTCTTCATGGATAAATCACTTCAGAACTTCATGAGCAAAGGAAAATCTAAGTAGAGTTTGAAGAAAATCAAGCCAAGGCAAATTTGGAAAAATCAGACCAAAAGAGCTTGAAAGCTTCGATTAACCACAACTCACTCAATTTAAATCCAAATCCAATGAAACTAAAGCCATTTGAAAACTGGTATATAGTAGAGTATACAGTAAAAAATTCAGCTCAATCAGATTTAAAACGAGAGAGAAATATTCTACTGAAATCTGCTGTTGTAACTCAGAAAAAAGTGGTGAGTAGGCATTTTCAAAACCTTATTCGTGGAGTTTGGCTACATAAAAATCCATGAAAATTTGCATGGATGAAGTATGTGGTGCCATCTTTCCAAAGAAATAAGCCTCATATCAAAACTCCATCCAGATGTCGCTTGTGTGTTCTCTTGAACAGGCCTAGAAGACCACAGATTAGCTCTGGACTATGCCAGCGAGCAGCTCTGAGTCAATCAAGCATACAAGGCACAAATCAAAACCAAATCTCTTGAAACCAGTTGGAAATGAAAATAGACTTATTAGGGAAAACTCAGAAACTGAAATCACTTGAAACGGATTAAAATTGAGCAAATGGTGCACCATTAAAGCGGCAAGTTCAGCAATCTGGGTTGAACTGACTTACAGACTTTGAACAGATAGTGTCAAAAAATGGCTCCATAAAAATGAGCGAAAATTTCCAGATATAGAGTAGGCCATTCCATCTATCACATGTTTTTGGAATCACTCAAAAATTCATCCGGAGGATGAAGTTATGAGCATTCTAAGACAGGCCACAGATGCTGTCCTGTTTTGAAGATTTTGGAGAAGAAAAGCCAAACTAGTGCATGTGTGCAAGTGAATTCGACCAAAACACTTGGAAATCAAGAAAAACCATCTCATGAAGTTCTAAAATTCATTCTAAAGCCAATAATCTCAGATTTCCCGTATTAAACACGGAAATCCAAGATCTAGCTTATTCTTGCAAAAATGGTGAAAAGTGTGCTGGGTGATGAAAATCAATTCTCCAGGAGAAGGCTGGAATCCATTGCTATTGAGAGCAAGGATTCACACAATTTCTCCAGAAACAAATGCACAAACATCAGAAAACTCATCCATAGGCTCAAAATAACCAAATAGCATGTTGTTCATCATTTGTAGGTTCTAAGCCTAGAGGATCCATTCCGACTTCTTTTTCCCAAGGCTCTCTCTTTACGTTTTACAGCTGGAGAGAATTCCCAGGTACTTTGGAAGAGGTTTGGGGTTGCAGAAATTCACAAAATGGCCTTACACTACAGAAAGGTAGAAGATAAGAATTGGAATGTAAAGGAGATGCTAGAAACTGAACTAGAACATTACTTTTTGTAGCTTGAGTAGACAATCCAGCAGAGTTTCTCCTCTTCTTGCAGAGCTTCTAAGCTTCAAATTGTCAGCCATTTGCAAGAGGAGGACCCCTCTATTTATAGGCAAAGCCAAGGGTAGAAAAGTCCCAAGGGTATGCCTAAAAGTTATTCTAGATTATTCCAATTCTCCTTAAAGGCTTGAATTGGAGTAATTTCGCAAGTTTCGGAGGGTTAAATAGGGAGTTCAAGTCCCTGAGAGAGAGGTAATATGCGTAAATAAGGCTTAGAGATCGAGCCATTTCGCAAATCCTCGAAACAACCAAAACCGCATACACAGTGCGGTTTCCACAGAACCGTCACTATATGTGCGGTTTCTATGCAAATTCACCTCAACCGCATATACAGGGCGGTTTCAATTTAGTTACGCTTGTCATGATTGCTGTCGACGTGGCTCAACGGCCGAAGCTTCCGGAAGCCACGTGGCAGCTCACGCGAGAGGCATGAACATCAACCGTGCTGTGTGTGCGGTCGCAACCGCACATACAGAGCGGTTGAGACCAAATTCTCAGAAACCGTATATTCAGTGCGGTTAGCATCATTTTTGAGTGTTTTTGAGTGTTTGACACATGTCAAAGCTCAAATAAAATGTTTAAAGTTCTTTTTGAGGGTTCTCTTATATTGAAGTGCAATTTGGGGTGTCTACAACGTTGAGTTAAGATATCATGAACGGTCGAACAGCAAGTCTCTTGTTGGCAAACGCAACTCTTGGGTTTTTCTGCAGACCTTGAACGTTTGAACGATAAGCCTTGCCTTCTCGAACGCAACTCTCGGGTTTGACTGTATGCACTAAACGGTCGAACGCCACAGCTAACGTTTATCTAACGTTCAACACAACTTCCTCAATTTGACTCCGATTTTGACACCGTTTGAACCATGACTTCTATATAACCTATCCTAAACACTTTGAACACAAACTTTTTGACACTGAATTAAGCCAAACTAAAATATAAAACCTAACTAACTCCCCCTTTGGCTATTCAGTGACAAAACCTATACACAATAAAATAAACTGAGGATCCTTGACATTGTGAACCATCGAGTAATGTCTTGGATTAAACAAACTCAAACAAAACCTATCTACACTAACCTAGATAGATCAAGCTTGAATTTGAAACCTGTAACCTGTAACAAAACAATTCAAAGAAAACAAATACCTTGTGAAATGTATGAGGAATAAAAAAAAATAACAATAAGCAATTTACATTCATTCACATTCATGCATCAATATCACAATCCACATGATACATACAATCATAATAAAGTATAACCAACATAAAGCTCCCCCTTAGAAATTCCTAATCCCCCTTTTTGTCACAGAAATAGACAAAAGGAATTAGAGAAGCTAGAAATACCAACTCCCCCTCAAAACTTTACGAAGTCTTGAAGAAGACAAAAACCCCACGCTCAGCTCGGCATTAGTTCAGCACAAGCATGAACTCAAATGGCTAGAATAGAGAATAAAGTTGGAAATAATTTAAGGAAGACACACTCGAGCCAACCTAGGTGAAACTGAACAAAAAAAACAAAAAAAAAACACATTTGGAAGAGATGGAAAACATAAAAATTTCCAGATTTTAGCCCAAAACACCAATTCGCCAATTAAATCAACTCAGACGCATGTAAAAACACACTAAAAACATGATGAAACATGCCACAAGCAATATTTCATAAAAACTCAAAATTTTCATATTTTTGAGAACTTTTTCACCCAAAATTCAAGTTTTACCAAAATCAAAACGAATAATCCCAAATAACTACACAATGATGCAATTAAATCACCAAGTATGCTTGCGTGTAAGTGCAAATCCAAACACAAATAAGTTTGCCTAAATTGGAACTTGGTGAGGAGGATTTGGCCATTTATCAAGAAATCACAATATTACTCAAGTCTCTTTATGAATTAAAAAGAACTCCCTTCATGAATTTTAAGATCTTAAAAAAAACTCTGTTTTTGAAATTTTCTCCCCATGTTTCTTACAATTCTTTTTGCACAAAGAGTAGTGTTCCTTAGAATATCTAGGGTTTACAGCTTATTCCATGGTTGTACTCCTTGTATTTCTCTTTCTTTTTGAACTCAAGATGTCTGGGGTTTACAGCTCATCCCAGAGTTCTTTTCATATTGCTTTTTCTTTTAAACACAAGGGAGAAATCTCTTTTTAACACAAGGTCACATGCTAGGATCCTTTTAACTTAAGATAGACAAGAGTAAATCAAGGATTGCCTATCCACACATTCACCGAAAAAGAAAAATTAAGCTTGCTTAATTGTATTTGGTGTGTGTAAGTGAAGTGCAAATACACACTAAGAGATCAATCAACCTTTGTACATTTATATGAGATCATTGAAATAAATTTTGCAAAACAATTTTCTTAAGCAATTAGTTCTCTCAATTTAAAAATGTATTGTTTTCACAAAACATGCTCATGACACAAATCACCAAAAATAAAAAGAATAGAAAATCTTTTTGTATTTTTTTCTGAAAAATTTTAAATCAAAAAACAATTAAACTAAAATCAAAAACATGAAAAAATAAAAACAAAATAAAACATGCATGCAAAGGATAAGATAAGCATGATAAACAGGGCCAATGCATGCAACACAAATCCTACTCAAGGAAGAGGAGTCAAATCACTCTTTTTCACCCAAACTTGTCAGTTAGAAGAGGATTTCTTGGTCAAGGAAACTAGCTGTTCAGAAAGAAGCTTAGTTTGTTCAGCTAAAACCTTGACTGGTTTAGACAAATCCACATTGGATTGTCTAGAAGGAGAATTCCAAGATTGATTAAGCTCTTCTCCTAATCTCCAGCAATTAGGTCTTATGTGACCTAGAACACCGTAGTGGTGGCAAGTGGGAATGAATTTCTGAGATTGAGTTTCCCTAGGAAGAGATGCCTTATGTTGAGACCTTTTGAACTGTTGAATAGGCCTTTTAGCCTTTTTGGCCTTTCCCTTTGACACACCAGATTTCTTCTTGCCTTTTGAAGAAGAAGGAGTCTTAAAAGAGGAAGGAGTATCCTTGGAAGTATTGTCATATTCTAAACCTCTTTTATCAACAACTTGTTGACTAATACGAAGCATATTATCAAGTTTTTCTGAACCTGTAGAAAAATTCTGTAGTTAAGTTTAGTCTTCTCCAAATCAGATTTAAGTGACAAGTTCTTAGACTCAAGGATTTCAATTTTTAATTTAAGTTCACCCATATCTGAATTAGACTCATCTAATTTAACTTGAAGCTCTTTCTTAACAAGTTCTATTTCATTGAGTTTTTTTAAGAAAGGCCTCATTTTGTTTCTTTAATTTAAGGCTTTCCTTGAAAAGCTTCTCATAAGCCTCTTGAAGACTTTGAGAATTCATGACAAACAGAGTCAAGGATCTGATTAACCCACTCTGATACTGTAAAACCCCGAAATTTTGGGTATTTTGTTTTGAAAAAAAAAAAAAAATAATAATAATTAAAAAAATCATTTCATTTATATGGTTTCTCAGGTGAGCAAAGTCCAAGGGCAATTTGGTAAAATTCTTAAAAGTTAGATTTATCTAAACTAAGGTAAGTAAAGTTAGGTTTAAATTTCAAATGTTATATGAGTTATTATTTATTAATTTGGTTAGCTATTATTTTCATTAGCTATTAGTTGGTTTTGATATTAGTTGGTATAGGAAATTTTGTGGTGGAGCACCGGTGGATCATGAGGGAGTTAAAAGACATTTGGTTGAATGCAAGGCTGTTGGTGTAGCGAATATAGTGGAGGGCTCTACACTTAATCAAATTCAGAAGTCAAACAGTTTTTTTTTTAACCGTATGGAGTTGCTGATTGTAACTTTTGCTTCCTCTCCGGGCGTTACCAACAGTTACAGCTTTGGAGAAGGCAAAGCTGTAATGGATACAATTCAGATATGAGAATCTAGAGAGAGTAGAGAGAGTTGTTGGAGAAGAAAGAGGTGGTCGCCCACTGCTGTTGGAGAAGAAAGAAGAAGACATTATTCAGTAGAAAGTGGAAATCGTTCAAAAGAAAAAAACCCAGATTTTAGACCAGTTCGTGAGGACTTCTAGGCGTGGAAAATATTGGGTTTCATTGCTGGTTTTTGCAGAGGACGAACTTCAGCAATCAAGAGGTAAGTAGCCTTTCAAAATATCATGTTTTCGTTTGTCTTTGTGACCATACAGAAATTAGATTCGCCTGTAACAAATGCCCAGGTTCTGCTCATGTTTTAGGCGTCTAAATCTTTGAGTGCTGTGGGTTTATGGATTTGACCAAATCTGGGTGAGGTTGGATATGTTAGTTGTTTAATTTATCACTTGTTAATCATGCTAGACATGTTTAGAATGGAAGCACTTGGTTCCAAAAAGAAGAACTAGAACCTGTCGAAAAATCTGGAGAATGAAATAGCAAGTAGCATCTTCTATAATTTTCTGATTTCATGGGGTTTCATGAACGTATAGAAAGGAGAATTGGATTAAATGAAACACCATTTCCAGGTTCTGTTTTGGCGTTTAATATTTTGTTTTAATAACACTGTTTAGAATACTTTTACAGTAGTTTAAAGATGATCAGTTAGATGGTATTTTATGTAAGTAGTAACTTCAAGAAAATTTGCTGTTTTTGTTTGGGTTTTGTGATTATTAGAAACATTAAATTTGTGTTCGAATGAAATCAGAAATTCATTAGTAAAAGATGTCTAACCTATGAGCCATGATAATCTGGTTCTGATATGGTTTCGAAGAGGTATGTGGGTGTTCATCAAATCCTAGGTGTTGTACTAGAAATTGTTTGGAAGATAGGAAGATGTTACTGGTGTGAGAGAAATGGATTTACACAGCCTGAGTGCAGCTAATATTCCTGGCGACAATTTTATTATTGGGCGCTAACCTCAAAGAGGTTAGCACCAGACTCAAAATGACTTGGCACTTAGGGGTTTGATCTGGCGCCAACCTCACCAGGTTAGCACCAGATGGTGCAGATTAATGCCACACATTTTTGTAAAGAAATTTACAGCAGTTTGATACATGAGAGTAACCTGGTTTCCAGCTTGTTAGACCTATTCAAATGAGTTTACAGAAGATCAAAATAACACCTGGAGTTATAGATTTCAAGTGAAGTTCAAATATTAGTATGGATTTGGGATTTTTGATGAAAAAGTATTGATAAGAATACCTATTGTAATTATTTGCAGCAAATATGGTGACTCTTTAAACTTATGATGTTATTAACTTAGTAGTTGCTGTATCTGAGCTACGTAGTGATAAATCAAGGTTTTCCGCCATATTAGAAACCTATGGTAATTCCTTATAGACAATAAATTAAGGAGAAGCTTATGTTGAGAATATATGGATAAATGAGCAAAACCTGATTTCTTGCAATAAAAGGGCAAATTATCATATCAGATTTTCTTTTTATATATATTGGTTCGATGAGACTTCATTGCTGTTGGTGATCTGCAGAAGTTTTTGAGCATGAGTGGTTTAACACTCAATTAGTAAAGAAATATCAAATTCTGCACCTTAAGATAGGAGGACTAAGTTGTAGGAATTATGGGACTGTTTTAATCTTACATTAATATTGCTGAATTTTATTGTTACCCGAAATGTTTTACTTATGAATTCTTCACGTGTTCATTTATTCCGGGGGAATGATATTAAGAGTATTTCTAAAGTAGTAGTAAATGCTGAAATATTTTTATTGGATGGTTTTAATGAGTACACGAAAACGAAATTTATATTGTCCACTACAAAATGTCTTCTTTTATTATAAGCATGGTTATTAAGATAAATTTACTCGATATACGATATCTTTTACCTAGTACTAAGGGTGAGACTTAGTGTGGATCCACAGTCTAGTTGTAGTGAATTTGTATATTTTGTTTGGATTTAAGTCTGGGGTTCCTTCATGCGTTTCCTCCATGATGGAGAGGCCTTCCATGAGGGAAGCGCTGCAGCAACTCCGTTTCCACCATGATGGTGAGGTCACTTGAGTTTTCCGCCATGAGGGCGACGATATTCGATGTTCGAGCTGTTGCAGTGTTAGACTGGATTGTCTGGAACTCTAGTGCTTAGCCACACAAAATAGACGAACTTCATGAGTCCCAATATATAATGTTTTTCTGAAATTGTAATTGTCGATGTATTTCCGAGATTAGTCGGATTAAACGAGATTAATCGTAACTTAATTGATTATAACTTGTGCATGTTTAGAATTGTTATAACTGTATTTTTGTGCATGCATTGCTACTTGCTGAGATAGTCGTATCTCACTGCTTTGTTTTGTTTTCAGATTTCAGCAAGGACGATACCGTGGGGGTTGATATTCCGGTGGACTATCCGGAGTATCGTGAGGAGGATTATTTTATTGAGTAGATCTTAGTAGTTGGTTTTACTTACTCTAGTGAGTTTTATTATGAACATTGTATTACTTTTGAATAGTGTTTTGGGGAAATTAGTGAACCTTGATTTCATGCATTTGAATCTTTATATTATTTTATTTCATGTTTTCCCTTACTCTGTTGATCCTGTGGATTTTTAATTAACCTTCGGGTACGAGTTACGGTTATTTTACGTGACCCGGATCCGGGGCGTTACAGATACCAATTGAAAAATAGGGTTTTGACTCTAACAACACCTAGAGGGGGTGAATAGATGTAATACAGCGGAATTAAAATTTTCTATTAATTAAAGACAAGTCCTCAATTAATAGGTATGAACAAATCCTCAAAGTAATTCCAGAAAATCAAATAATCAATCAAAAGTAATAAACAAGCCACCCAAATTGCAAAACAAATAAAGCATGTAAAGAGATAAACAAAACAAGCAATTTGGTGACGAAGGGAAAACTCTATGAGAACTCTCACTAGAGAAAAACCCTTCGGGCTATGCAGGAGCCACCTAAAAATCCAATATGAAAAGAAGACTTACAACCTGTAGTTTAGACAACTCAACATCCCTATGCTAGACTTTGCAACTCACAGACTTGAAAGTATCTGGTGAACTCCTCAGATTTGCTCCACAGCAACACCTCAAAACTCTGAAGATCTTCTCACACGATCACCCAAACGAATTCACCTGGTATCCTTAGGAACTCCCACGATTTAATCTCCCCAACCTGGAACTCCAAGGTTTTGAACAAAGAAGAATAGAAGGTTTGATGGCTCAAAGGAAGAAAAGGAAGGAGAGAAGTTTCTCTTCCTCACACCCAAAGATCTAGGTTTCCAAAAACGTCTTCAGTCCCACAAAGGAACGTCTAAACTATCCTTATATAGGTTAGAAAGAAGTAGAGAAGGAATAGGAAACAAATAAGAAAAGATCGGAATTTTAAAACAGAATTTCCGTAATGAACGTTCGAACGTTCATCGAAAGCGGCTCTAACGTTCGGTACTAAAACTAACTTCTCCTCTTCTCGTTCGAACGACTGCCTCAAGTTAAGATATCATGAACAGTCGAACGGCAAGTCTCTCGTTGGCAAACGCAACTCTCGGGTTTCTCTACAGACCTTGAACGTTCGAACGATAAGCCTTGCCTTCTCGAATGCAACTCTCGGGTTTGATTGTATGCATTGAACGGTCGAACGCCACAGCTAACGTTTATCTAACGTTCAACACAACTTCCTCAATTTGACTCCGATTTTAACGCCGTTTGAACCATGACTTCTATATAACCTATCCCAAACACTTTGAACACAAACTTTTTGACACTGAATTAAGCCAAACTAAAATATAAAACCTAACAAACACCTTCTACATCAATATGCTAAGATCTTGTGGCAGCAGGAGACCTTCTGGGCGCAGAAGTCAAGGGTGAATTGGCTGAAGGAAGGGGATCAGAACACTATGTTCTTCCACAGAACCACTATTATCTGAAGACAAAAGAATATCATACTTTCTCTAAAAGATGAAGCAGGAGTTGAAGTGATGTCCACACAGCAAATAGAAAAGATGTTCTTGTCTCATTTCCTTCTACAATACAAGGCACACCAGAACTGGAGCAACTTTGAATTGCCAGGTTTGATTCGAAAATGCCAGGTTTGATTCGAAAAAAAATTTCAATGACTCAAAGCAGTCTACTCGAAGAGGTTCCTACACCTCTTGAGATTTGGCATGTGGTTATGTCTCTTGGACCACTTAAAGCCCCGGGACTTGACGGATTCCAAGGTATCTTCTACACTACCTATTGGAATATTGTGGGGGCTGAGGTAGTCTCCACGGTACAGGATTTTTTCAGGTATGGACACTTACCTTATGGGGATTAATCACACTTATCTTGCTTTAATTCCTAAATCCCTTCATCCTCGTTCGGTGAATGACTTCCATCCTATAGGTGTTAGCACCTGATTTTTGCACCCCCAAAATGAAGAAAATGAAAATTTCAATTAAACAGTCAAACCCCGAGGGGGCCAAAAATTGACTTTTGGATCCAAAGGGAATTGGCCATCAAACTTCCTGTCATTGAAAAGAGCATTTTGACACGGTTCTAACGCAACCGAGTTTGCCAGAATCGGAGTTCGGATGAGGAAGTTATGAGCCGGTCAAACTTTTGGGGGAGCGAAAGTTGACTTTTTGCTCGACCCCAATTCAACTGCCCAATTTGATCTCAGTGGATAGTGGGTTCCGAGCCGATTCCAACGACGCCAAATTTGCTGAAATCGGACATCGGATGGAAAAGCTATGGGCAGTTGAAATTTCAAAGAAAGCTGCCCATGTGGCAAAACAGCAGCAAAAAGCAGAGTAAATGAATTAAATAAATAAAATAATCATTTAATAAAAATATCTTTGTTTTTTAATAATATTTTAATAAAAGAATCTCGTTTTTATAATAAAATAATCAAAAAATCGGATAAAAATCTTTAAATAAACCAAATTGAATAAAGGTTTGAAATCCAAACATTTTAAAAACGTGCTGGACCGTATTTGAAGTACGGGCGACGCATGCCCGTACTTCAAGTACGGGCAAGCTTCTAGAAGAGGACGCGTACGGAAGAATCTGCAATAATTGCAAATATTCGTTTTTCGCCCGTATTTGAATTACGGGCAAGGCACGCCCGTACTTGAAGTACGGGCAAGGCATGCCCGTAGTTCAAATACGGGCACGAAAATTTTGCCTATAAATAGAGAGGACACCCCCCTCATTTGAACAAGCTGGTCCCTTTGGCCTTCCCCCCTCTCCTTCCTTGGCATTTTTACGCCGAAGCCCTGCCTCCACTTTGTCAGCATCTATCCCAATGACCAAAATGCCCCTGTGCTGCCCAAAACTTGCCTAAATCTTGCTTTTTCACCCTTTTAGCATAGGAAACCCAGTGAACCCCTGTTCAAACCAATCCGTGAAATCCAACGGAAGTGCGGAAGCGCTGCCAAAATCGTCCGGAAGAACTAACACACATCAAGAATAATCCAAAGGTTGCACTGTAAGCATCTCTACAATTTTAAGTGAATTTCTATTGCTTTTAGCTATCTCTTAAAGTTCTTATCTGTTTTGTTTTTATTATGTCACTTCTAACATGTTTTGGCTGCTGTATGTGATGAGCAACTTAACCCAAAGTGGTCATTTCCATGGCAAGGAGTAAAGAATAACCAAGGGTTATTAAAAGAATGATACACTAATTAATTTGGTTATAATTCTGGAACTTCTTCAAATTTCTGATATTCCCTGTAAATTCCCCCTTTCCCATTCTTGAATTTGGCTGCAAATAATCAAGATAAAGTCTTGTTGCTTCAAGAAAAACAAAGGGAAGAAGGAAAAATGGCCTTTTAGGCCAAATGAAGGAAATGAAGGATTCTGAAGACAATGGGATCAGCCCAGACATTGAAGAACATTCCAAGAAGACCACGGAATTGATTCCGGTCGAAATTGGCACAAAAATGCAAGTTCGGATGAAAACCGTAAACTCAGAGCGGTTCAGGCGTGCCCGTAATTAATCTACGGTCTGGCCTGAACCGTATTAAAATTACGGTTTAGCCCAGACCGTGATTGAAATACGGTCACTCGATAAGGTAACTTAAAAAAGTAATTTTTCTAACCCGGTTGGACCTAATCTGACCCATTTAAACTTGACCCGGCTAATTGGGCTTCTTGGATAATTCCAAACCAATTCTTGAGACTGTGGGCCTAAGTGGGCCCACCAAGGCTTCGTGGGCCCTCCAATGGGGCCCACAACCCGAATGGCCTAACCAAGGCCCGTTTTGATAAACGGACTCAAGGCCACATGATTAACTGCCCGTGGGCCAAACCCAAGCCCAATGGGCCATAAAAAACTCAAACCCGATAAATTGTGTAAATATAAATAAACCTTCAAATCAAATAGCCAAAATCCAATACGGGTTACCCAATAACCCGATTTGGGCCTTGGGCTTGACTTTAGCCCAACTTGGATTTCACTGGGCCTTCCAACGGGGCCCATACCAGAGCCACTTCACTAACTTAATAAAAAGATAAAATAAAATAAAAAGGGGACCCACACCATCAACGGTCCCCACCAGACCAAATAAGTGTGCATGCTGGCTTAGTAATTGGGTGAAAACTAAGTTGACTCAGACCAAGGAGACCCACGGGACCTGTCAATCGACGGGGCGGGCTAGGATGTCTTCAGGCTTCCCTAGACGTAACCGATAACTTGCTCAGATCTCTAATAAAGCCGCAGACCAAATTAATTAGGCCCGAATAAGTACCCTTTGTGTCTGCCTGCACATCTCAGGCAGTGGCGACTCCAAATTCCAAATCAGTCCCGAGGCGAGCATCACTCTTTGCATGCACCTCGTCGTGCGGCCCGAAACCGTAAATGGGGGTGCGCACAATAGGCTTTTGTAATTTTTTGTATAAAATAATTCCAAAATTCTTGTTAATAGAATTCGGCCTCTCTTGCAGGACATTATCTCTCCAAACTGCTTTTGTGCCAAATCGGTCTATTAGAGATAACATCTTTGTCAATCATGAAATAGCTCACTGCTTTAGAAAAAAATCTTCAAAAAAAAAAATTTTTAAATATAATCATTTCAGAAAATAAAAAAAACATTGCAATAAAAAAAAAAAAATTTATGACCGTAATGGTCTCTTTGCTCTAAAGCTCGATTTTTCTAAAGCTTATGATAGGTTGAGTTGGTCTTTCCTTGAAGTTGTGCTCCAGAGTCATGGATTTCAACCTAAAAGTGTGGCTCTCATAATGGCATGTGTTAAATTTGTTTCTTATGGTATATTTGTTAATGGAAAGCCTGTGGGTCATTTCAACGCTGAATGTGGTCTTTGTCAAGGGGATCCATTGTCCCCATATTTGTTTATCATCTGTTAGCAAGTGTTATCTTTGGCTATAACCTGTGCGGAAATGGACAATAGAATTAGAGGTGTTTGCATCAGGAAAGGGAGTATATGTAAAACCCCGGAATTTTGAGAAATTTTAATTATGATTAAAATTATTAAATAAGCACAAATAGAGGAATAACAATTCAACTAAACCATTTGGGTGGGTTGGTTAGGTTTGTAGTATAATGGGTTGGTTCAGTTTATTGAACCAGTTAAATGGTTCAATGGTTTGAAAAAAAGAAGAAGAGCAATTTACGTTTAATGAAAGGGGGTATTACATTAGGGTTAGAAGGAAATGAGAAAAAGAAAAACGAGAGGAAAGGAAACTGTGGAGGAAGAAGAAAGAAGGGGGAAGAAGAGAAAAGAGAAGAAGAAGAAAGGAGAAAGAAGAAAGGAGGATGAAGAAGAAGAGGAGGAAGAGAAGGGGGTTGGTCGTTGTTGATGGTTAACAGAAAAAAAAGGGGGAAATCGAGTGGAGGAGAAGGAGGAGAAAAGAGAGGAAGAGAAGAGGTGAAGAAAACGTGGAGGAAAAGGAGAGGAGAAGAAAATGTGGGGAAGAAGAAGAAGAAGGAGAAGAAGAAAAGAAGAAGAGGAAGAGAGGTTCGTTCATCAGGTTCGTTTGTCGAAGGTTAACAGAACGAGGGGAAAACGCAAAGGAGAAGAGGAAATGGGGGTTTGGGCGTGTGGATTTCTCCATCGTAGGTAAGTAGCACTTTCTTTGTTTTTATCAATTCCTGTTAATTACGGTTGGGTTTCAATTACTGTCGGGTTTCTGTTTCGATCGATTTTTGTTGGGTTTCTGTTTTTGTTTTGATCGATTCCTGTTGGGTTATTGTTTCTGTTTCTATTGCTGTAAATTGATGTTTATGTTAGATTAATTTGCTGAACTCATTTGCTGTTTATGTTAGATTAAATTGCTGCACCCAATTGCTATTTATGTTAGGTTACTTTGTTGTTTTTATGTTAGATTAATTTGCTGTTTATGTTAGATTAAACTGCTGTTTACGTTAGATTAATTTGTTGACCTCAATTGCTGAACCCAATTTCTCTATTGATGTATTTTCATATTTAATTTGCTGAACCCAGTTGCTGTATTTACAGATTATGTTAGAAGTTGCTATTTTGAGTTGGGCGTTGAGGTAAGCTTAGGATCTGATTGGAGTTGCTTGAAGTACTTTGATTGAGTTGCTGTTAGTGTAGGAGTTTGATTGTGAGAATTTATTCTCCAAATCCTGCCCAATTGTTAGTTGCTGTTAGTGTAAGAGTCGCTGTTAGTAACTGTTAGTTGCTGTTAGTTGTTGTTAGTTGCCGTTAGCTGATTAGAACCTACAAATGATCATGTTATGATAAAGAAGCTGATTAGAATTTGCCAATGGTTATGGTTATGTTGTGGAAATTTTAAAAGGAAAAGATCCCATTCCTTGTTCAGAATTGATAGTTCAGACCCAATCCCATTACATGTGCTTGACTGTGCTATCTTAAAGGGTCCTGCCATATATGTAAGTATTGCATCTGAAGGCTTTTATTGATGGCTTCTAGTGACAGAGTTTAGCTATAGTGTTTATTACTGCAATTGTGACAATTTCGGTGGTTTGCGAGGGCTAGGAGTCTTCGCGTAAAAATTTATATTAGTGGTTTAAAATTTAGTTTAGGGTGTTTGTAGTTGAATAGAATTGGTTTAGGACCGATTGGAACTTGAGGTATTGCAAGAAAAATCAAGAAAAAGTGATGATTTCCGTCCATTGGGTTTCGCGGCAGGTTTAAACCACTTGTAGTAAAATGGTCATAAGTTCCTGTGGGAAACTTCTAATTGCGCACCGTTTGTTGCGTTAGAAACTAGACTCGTAGATTTTTCTGACGATGTATAGTACACATACCAATTCCTTATAGATTAGATCAGGTGTAACATTCAATTAACTTGTTAAAATCAGTTCTGCAGAGTAAACAGCAATTGCAAACCAACAGTGGATAATTTGTATTGGTCTTCTTCAAGTACGAATTGGTTTAATCCTAACTTGTGTTCAATGTGGGTTTGGAAACAATGTATGTTCATATGAATGGGGGATTTCACTAGTTGTGATATGATGAATGAGACAACGGTAATTAGTTATTTTCTTGTCCTTGTTATGTTTTCTGTTTTCTTAGTGTCTTGGTCTATTGTGTTCTAGTAGCCATAAATGTGATGAGGTAACACAGGCCACATGTGGCTCCTTCATCGGGTATTGTGTTGTGTTGGGATGAGGTAACACAGGCCCCGTGTGGCTCCCTCATCGGGTATTGTGTTGTGTTGGGATGAAGTAACACAGGCCCCGCATGGCTCCCTCATCGGGTATTGTGTTGTGTTGGGATGAGGTAACACAGGCCCAGCGTGGCTCCTTCATCGGGTATTGTGTTGTGCTCGGATGAAGTAACACAGGCCCAGCGTGGCTCCCTCATAAGATATGATACTGGGATGAGGCACATAGACCCGGCGTGGTTCCCTCATCAAGCTTGACGTGAGATTTGTACTAGATTGGTGTTGTATTTGTTGTACTTGCCAACCCCAGAGAGGGGGTACTCCGTAGGGAGATTGACAGGCTTTCTTCTAGAAAATCGCGAGGTGGTAAAAACTAGATTTTCTTTCTTAATCTAATTTATAGACTTGCCCTTTTTATTTGGTTGTGCATTGGAAAAATTGGTTTTGTCTTGAAGATGTCCTTTTGAATTGTGGCACGAGGCATTGGTTCAAGTAACCGATGCGCAAGGTATGTTTTACGTTACAAATCCTCCTATGATACTTGAACGGGTTCTTCTAGTTGATTGCTTCTTAGCATGATTGGATGGGATTTGAATATTGATATTTGTTGTGATTGTACTGATATTGTGCTTCGGATTACTCTAACTTTATCGACTCTTTATTTATGGCTTGGAATGGTTTAAGTTTTATTTACATCAGGATAATTGACTTATTATCATTATTTTGACACAGTTTGACTGTATGGTGTTCGAGCATGTTATTTAGTTATTTGAAACTACATAAATTGTTATTATCATGCATCGTGCTACTTACTGGGACGTTAGTCTCACGCGCGTTTTTGTTTTATCGGTTTTGTTTTCAGAGATCTCTGCGGAGCGCGAGCGTGCTTGGGTAGAGAGGAATATTGACCTGGTTGGGTATTGTCTTGAGGGCTAGAGAGTATTCCTTTTTGTAGTTTGTCTGTTTTAGATCATGTATACTGTATAAAGAGAGAGAGAGAGTGTGTGTGTGTGAAACTTAGTGGAACTATATCTGTAAATCTTTCTTATTGAAAATATATATATAGGTTTAGCTTTTGTCTTCACTTGCACTCACAATGATGTTGTATGTATAACTGTGAATTATCAGGTGTTAAATTCTTCACACAACCTTTCTATTGCAGCCGTTATATAGCAGTTTTTTTTTTTAATTTTTTTATTATTGATTTAGGATTAAGCTATGATTGTTTTGGTTAGTTTCTTAATATATCTCATTGTGCTTTGGGTCCTAATCTAGCGTTCGGAAGCCAGTATGAAACCTACTTGGGTGGACCTAGTTTCGGGGTGCTACAGTATAGCTGTGTCTCATATAATGTATGCAGATGATGTTTGCATATATGGTCATGTGTATGCTCGTGAAGTTCATGTCATTACTAGAATTCTTCATTGCTATTGTCTTGAAGTGGGTTAGGAGATAAATTATGGAAAATCTTCCCTTCATTTCAGTCATAACACCTGCAATGTGGACAACATTAACACAATCCAAACTTTTGGGATTAGTGGTCAGTATAGCCACGGTAAGTATCTTGGGTTACTTGTTTGGAGCAAAAAGTCGAAAGTGTCTGATTGCAAGGAATTATTGGATAAGATGGCCTCCAAGCTAAATGGTTGGAAAGCACACTTGCTTTCACAAATGGGCCGTGTAATCCTAATCCAATCGGTTTTATGTGCTCAACGTACTCATTATATGAACTATTTTTTGTTACCTCAGGAGGTGCTGAATAAGATGGTTAGGCAATTTTTTTGGACTAAGAGGAATGATACTCAAGCTGTACATTCAATCTGTTGGGAACGCATCACCACACCCTGGAGAAGTGGCGGCCTTAACATTAAAAGAATTCCCTACATGAACAAGGCCTTAATCCTCAAATCAGCATGGCACCTCACTAGAAACCATCAAGGTATTTGGTCAAGACTCATGAAAAGTGCATACTTTCCTAACTCGACCTTCCTTACTGCAGGTTTTTGCAGGAAGCATTCTTATGGCTAGAATCAGTTACACCACATGTCAAAATGGATAACTAGAGGTAGCACTTGGTTGATAGCTAATGGGCGTGACATAGACATTCTACAAGATCAATGGATTCATGGAGAGCCAGGAATTCTGCAGTTCGATCACAACACTTCCCAATTTAATCTCAATGCAGTTCAGCAACTCATATGCCCAAGGACAAATACCTGGAATACTGCCTTGCTTCACAGGTTCTGGAACACACAAAAGTGTTAAAAAAAGTACTAATACTCCTATATTCCTTGCTCTTGGCCAAGATGAAAGGCATTGGATTTCCACGGCTAATGGAAGCTACAGTGTTGCGTCTGCATATAGGTTATTAATGGGTCACCAAATTCAGGATACTCATCCCATTTGGCTCAAAATTTGGTACTTAAACTGCCCTGGTCTTATTAAGCTTTTTATGTGGAAATGTCTCCATAATGGACTCCCAACTGCTGTGTTCTTAAAAACAGAAACATTAATGTCGATACTTCATGTTGCTTCTGTGCATATACTCAAGAAACCACTGAACACCTGTGGCTCGCATGCCCCTTCTCTCGAGCAGTTTGGTTTAAGACGTTGGGAGGTACAGCTCAAGAAACAGGACCCCAACACTCGTTCTTTCATTGGTTTGTTAACTTAGCTTCTATGAAAAATCTTCCTTTCAAGTTTGACTCAAAATCTTTTTTTGTAGGAATTGCAAACTTTGGCTGGATAATTTGGACACATAGATTAGCCATTAAGACGGTCGCAGTCGCTCCGGCCGGCCGAACGTCTTCGGGCACGGTCGCGCGACGGCGACGTCGAAGAGGAATGCCTTGGTCGTCAATGGTTGGGATCTGGAGGTTTTTTAGACAGAATGTGAGGCGACTGAGCGGCGACTGGAGAGGGCGACTGGAGGGCGACTGTGAGGCGACTGAGCGGCGACTGAGCAGGCGACTGAGCGGGCGACTGTGAGGCGACTGTGAGGCGACTGGAGGGCGACTGTGAGGCGACTGAGAAGGCGTCTTTCTCCATCTCCTTCTCTGTATTCCGCCGTGGCGTCTGGGAGTCTGAGAAACGTCTGAGAAGGCGCCTGAGAAGGCGACTGACGGAGTGCTCCCTGGGCGTCTGGGGTTCGTCAGAGAGGGTGCCTGAGAGGCGACTGAGAAGGCGTCTAAAGCTGTGCTCTCTGGGCGTCTGGAGTTCGTCTGAGACGGTGCCTGAGAGGCGTCTGAGAAGGCGTCTGCAAAGGCGTATGAAGCTGCTTTCCCTGGGAGACTGGGTTTCGTCTGAGAGGTGACTGAGTTGGCATCAGAGAAGTGACCGAGCAGGCGTCTAGGAACGAGGCTTGGACCTGCAACCCAGGAAGGAGACTAGGAGGCGACAGAGGGGCGTCTGACGCTGTGCTCCCTGGGCGTCTGGGGTTCTGCTCGAGGAGACCTGCGACCTGGGTCGTAGCGACCTGGGACGCTGCTACCTGCGACCTGGGTCGCTGCAGCGCCCCTGAGACACTGGCGTTGCCTCAGGAAGCTTCAGGGAGGCTCAGGGTTTGAGAGAGGCGTCCTCCTCTCCAATGGCAGTCAATCTGCAGGGTGGCTCTTCCTCGGTTCCTCCTGAGAAAAGATCGTTTGCTTCTGTTGTAGCAGGTTCTCCGCTTGAAGTTGAAGAGATATCAATCCCACGGAAAGCAGTGACAAGCTTCCATGGCTACCCTTCAGTGGAGTTCTCAGACGTGGAAATCAAAAAGTCCATTAATCCTTTTGTTCACTCATTGGTAGCTAAGTTTATCAATGGCAGACCTTCGGTGGATGTGGTTCGTGATACCATCCAAAAATCTTGGGGCTTACAAGACAGATTTCATGTTGGAGTGCTGGATAACCGACATCTGTTACTTCGTTTCAAAGAGGAGAAAGATTTCATCCGAACATGGACGAGAGAGAACCTATCTATCAAGGGGACTCAGTTTCGTCTATTTCAATGGAACATGAGATTCGATCCTTCTAAAGAGTCTTCATTAGTGCCGGTTTGGATATCTTTGCCCAACCTTCCAATAAATTTATTCTCTGAATCCTTTATCTTCTCCATTGCAGGAGCTGTGGGTAAACCTCTAGCAGTTGATGGCCCAACAAGAAGCTTAACTAGACCAAGCTTAGCAAGAGTATGTGTCTTATTGGATCTGTTAAAGGAGCACCCAACCAAAATTTGGATACGGATGGGATCTGAGTATGGTAGATGGCAGCATATACTCTACGAGAAGGTTCCTCCTTATTGCACAGTTTGCTCTCATCGTGGTCATGATGTTTCAAGTTGTAGAACTGCATTGAAGAAAAAATCAACAGAATTTCCACAGCAGCAGATTAGGCGAGTTGGGGTACTGGAAACACGTCCTTCATTAGAAGATGCCCTTGAACTTCCTCAGCAGCAATATAGGCGTATTGGGGTCTTTGATAAATGGCCTTCTTTAGAGGATTCTCATGAGACCACCACATCTGGGAAAGAAGTTGTTGTGCACCAGCAAGAAAGTCCACCATCTGATTCAATGGAGAAGAATTCGCAGCAGCCAAATCCAATTCTTTATGGCTCAAGTGGTACCGATCAGATTTCAGAAGGAATCCAAGAGGAGCGGATAATAAATCTTGAGAATGGTCTATTGGAACAATCCCACAAGGAAGGTGAAAAGGCTACAGAAACAATGACAAATGTTAAAGAAGGAAGATGTTCCAAGCAAAAAGGAGAGTTAGCTGAAGAAGGGAAGGAGGAATTTACAAGTAGCAGGGTACAAAAAGGAAACTCTAAAATGAAGGCGCATTCAAACATATTAGAAGCAAATCTTATTGTGGATCTCTCGCAGTATGCCTCTTTAGATTCTTTAATCCAAGCTCTTACCTTGGAACCGGTTAAGGCAAATTCTGCTAAGGGACATTTATCCTTGAATGAAGCAAAGATATCCTTATTAAGGGACCAAGTTGCCTTGTCAAAACGTGTGGATCTTGCATTCAATTCTCTGGATCGTAATTTCGGAATTCCTCAAAGAGATAACAATCATTTCGCCCCACTGATTCAGACTTCAAAGAAACACCATAGTAAATCTGCATCAGGCATTACCACAAGGTCCAAGGTAAAGACCTCCTCTTCTAATTTTATAAAATCGACTTAATGATTGACACAATGATATGGAATATAAGAGGGGTGGCAAACACAGACTCTATAAACATGTTAAAGTCTCATGTAGTCTCTAACAAAATTCAGCTTCTAGCAATTCTTGAGCCCATGTGTACAACTGACAGGTGCAAAAAGGTAGCAAAGAAGATTAAAATGAAGAACTATTTTTGTAGTCAAGATCATGTTAGCAAAATCTGGATTTTCTGGTCTGATATCTTGAATTTGGATTTCATAACTGTTTCTGAACAATTCATTACTGCTCTTGTAAGTCCAGGGAACAATGTTTCTTTCTCTCCTTATTTAATATCCTTCATATATGCTAAATGTGATGTGCTGGAGAGAAGACAACTTTGGCAAGAGATGTTGAGTTTCTCAAGTTCTGTGAGCCTTCCTTGGATTCTTGGGGGAGACTTCAATGCAATTCTATCTGTGGACGATAAAAAAGGTGGGAGAAATCCAGAAAATAGATCGATGCAAGAGTTTCAAGACTTCATTCATTGTGCAGGATTAAAGGATATGGGCTTCCATGGGGATAAATATACTTGGTGTAATGAGCAGGCCGGTCAAAGAAGAATTTGGGCTCGGTTAGACAGATTTTTGATTAATCATCAGGGTCTTAATCTATTGGATTCTCTTAAGGTAAGGCATCTCCCTCGGGTTTGCTCAGATCACAGCCCGATTCTTCTAACTGTTGCTCTTGCACCTGGGACTCAAGGACATTCTATGTTCAAATTCCAGAAAATGTGGATTTCTCACCAGGAGTTCTCAGATTTTGTGAAGTCCAATTGGCATGCTAATATTATGGGTTCTCCAATGCTTGTGTTCTCAAGAAAGTTGAAGCAATTGAGAGCAGCTCTTCGGAAATGGAATTGGGAAGTATTTGGAGACGTTCATACAAGAATAAAGAATCTTTCTTTGAAAATTTCTGAGCTGGAGAATATCTTACAGATACAATGGAATCAGCAAAGTGCAGACTCTCTTCAACTCAATAAGAAAGATCTCATCAAAACCATATCCCAACAAGAGATCCTTTATAGACAGCAATCCAGAGTTAAATGGTTACAAGACGGGGATAGGAACTCAAAATTTTTCCATGCCTCTCTTCAGATTCGGAAGCATAAACAGAGGATGAACGGTAGTGAGTGGTTTAATGACAACCCGAATATCAAAGATGAAGCAATCTCTTTTTTCTCTGACTGTTTCACCTCATCTCCCCATTGCATAAATGACAGTTTGGGGTTCATCCCCAAAATTCTTAATGAGGATATGAACGAGAAACTCACTGCCAATCCTTCCAGGGAGGAAATTAAACAAGCAGTCTTTGAGCTTGATCCTGATAGTGCTCCAGGCCCTGACGGATTTACAGGATGGTTTTATCAGAGTTGTTGGGAAATCATTGCGGATGATCTAGAGGCGGCTGTTTCTGAGTTCTTCCACGATAGAATGCTTCCTACCTCCTTTACAGCTTCTCATATAGCTCTCATTCCCAAGGTGGATCACCCAGAATCTTTTTCTGATTTTCGTCCAATCAGTCTATGCAACTACTCTTACAAGGTAATCTCAAAAATTCTGGCAACAAGGCTTTCTGTTATTCTTCCTAACATTATAAGCAGAGAACAAAGTGCTTTTGTCAAAGGGAGAAGCATCTCGGATAGTATATCTCTTGCCCATGAACTATGCCAGGATATCAACAGAAAATGCCTGGGGAGTAATATTATTATCAAGCTTGATATGGCAAAGGCATTTGATAGAATGGAGTGGGACTTCCTTATAGAGGTTTGCAGAAGGTATGGATTCTCCGAATCATGGTGTAACCTTATTTCTCGGTGCTTAAACAATTGCTGGTTTAGTGTTCTTCTCAAAGGCTCGGCGTGTGGTTTCTTTAAATCCTCTAGAGGTCTTAGGCAAGGAGACCCCCTTTCTCCTCTGCTATTCATCATTGCTGAAGAAGTTTTTAGCAGAGGTTTGATCTCTATGGTTCGGGAAGGTTCTATTGGTTCCTATCACTCTGGCAGAATACCTCTCAAAGTGACTCATATCCTTTTTGCTGATGATATCCTTGTCTTTACAAATGGTAAGAAATCTTCCCTGGAAAACCTCTTGAATTTCATTAAGACTTACGAGGAAGCATCTGGACAATTGGTGAACAAGTCCAAAAGCGGCTTGATTTCTTCTTCAAGAATCTCTAGTTCTCGGCTGGCCATGCTTCAATCATTGTCAGGAATCAGAAAAGTAAGTTTGCCTATCAAATATTTGGGTGCTCCTCTTTTCCATGGCCGCTCTTCAATGCCTATGTTTTCGGAAATCATAGAAAAAATTCAAAAACGGATTAGTGGCTGGAAATCCAAAACTCTCTCCCATGGTGGGAGAGTGACACTTATTCAAAGTGTCCTCTCAAGTATTCATATTCATACATTATCTGCTATTCCCTTCCCTAAAGCTGTCTTGAAAAGAATTGAAGGGCTATTTGCTAATTTTTTCTGGGGGGAGAGTATTGATCATGGTCCTAAGAAGCATTGGTTAAGATGGGAGAAGATTTGTCTTCCTAAATCAGAAGGTGGACTAGACATAAAATCGGTATCAGATGTCATGAAAAGCTTGCAAATAAAAATGGGTTGGAAGGCCTTGCATGGAGATAGTTTATGGTCTGATTTTATGAGGGCAAAGTATTGTGCTTCGGGGAGTCTTCAGAATCTTCAAGATAGAAGTGGCAGTTCTAAGATATGGAAATCAATCCTTAAGGTGAAAGAGGTCATTCTCGATAACACAGCTTGGTCTATAGAAGAAGGTAAAGTAAGCTTTTGGTATGATCATTGGTCCCACCTAGGAAAACTCTCTGAGTTTGTCCAAGATGAAGACGTTCCTTTTGCTGAGGCAAGGGTATCCGATATGCTCAGCCCGACTGGTTCTTTGAATGCGGGTATTCTAAACGGCGTCCTCCCTCCTGATATCAACTCTCATCTGTTGGATATCCAATTTCGGCTATCCAATCTCAAGGACAAGCCTCTTTGGAAGCCATCGTCATCAGGTATCTTTTCCACTTCATCTGCTTGGAATCTCATCAGAAAATTTGGAAGCAATTGTGCTTGGAGCAAAAGCATCTGGGTTAACCACATTCCAAAAAAGATATCAGTATTTTTTTGGAAGCTTTTGAATGGGGCGCTGCCCACAGATGACAGAATTACAGCTAGAGGTATTCAAATTTGTTCTCAATGCAATTGTTGCTTATCCAAAAATTTGGAGACTTTGAATCATCTTTTCTCGTCTGGGGAGATTGCAAGTTTTGTTTGGGAATACTTTGCAAATCGTTTCAAAATCCAATTTCATCCTTTGCATGATCTCGCCACTAAAATTTCCTTCTGGTTTAGTGGGCATCTTGAGGATCAATATGGCCTTCTTTTAAAAGCAACTCCTCTCTTAATCTGTTGGGAGATTTGGCTATCCAGATGCAATAGCAGATTTGAAGAGGCACCGATGTTAAAAGAGCAAATAGCAAGCAAGGTTTATCATTGGCTTCAAGAGATTGCTTACCTTACAAAACCTATTCGGAATTGCAAGCCCCAAGGAGTCTTAGTTCTTGAGCAGCTGCTGTTGTACTCCCCATATATCAGAGCCAGAAGATTTCAGATTGTTCGTTGGTTAAGGCAAAGGGATTCAGCGTTTATCTTAAATGTGGACGGGGCATCTAAGGGGAACCCAGGAACTTCTGGTGGTGGAAGAGTAATTCGCAACAATTCAGGTATTTTTCTGGTAGCTTTTTCTGCTAACTATGGGTTTCAATCTAACCTCATGGCTGAGTTACTTGCCTTAAGGGATGGTCTCCGATTGGCTGATAGATTCGGTTTACAAGAGCTGGTTATTGAGACAGATTCAAAAATTCTCGTCGACATGGTCAACGGTAAGGCTTCCATCCCATGGAAGTTTATGCTCTGGTGGCAAGAAATTAAAGGAAGACTTAGTATCCAAAATCGGATAGTGCACCACATTTATAGAGAAGCAAACACTGTTGCGGATGCGCTTGCAAATGAAGGTTGTGATAAAATCTCCAAATACATTTTTGAGTCACAAGGAACCCTTTCTTCTAAAGTTAAAGGTTGCTTGTTTCTGGATCGATCCGGATTGTATGCATTTAGGAAATAGCTTTTTATGTTATTGTTTTCCAGGGGTAAGGCTTTATGTCCCCCCCGTGCTTGTGTAACAATTTCTTTGGAATCAATCTATAGGTCAGGGTCTGCCTCAGCCCTCCTCCCTCCGTTGGAGTGCCACTAAGGTTATTCCTGCCTTAGTGGGTTTTTGCCAAAAAAAAAAAAAAAAAAGTCACCATCAATTGAAGCGGCATGTGCCATGATGCATCGACTCCAGGAGGATTCCAGATTTATAATCACTCTGTCACTCTCCAAGGACAAGCACAGAATCTATTCGGATATTTGTTGGCGGAAACCACCCCCAACGTTTATCAAACTTAATGTCGATGGTGCTTGGAGAAAGTCCACGAACAAGGCTGCTGTTGGAGGAGTCCTCAGAAATTTTGAGGGTAAATTCTTGGCAGGCTTTGCTTCAGAAGTCAATGTCACATCTGCGGTTTGTGCTGATGCTCATGCAGCTCATGAAGGAATCAGATTGGCTATTGCTACAGGAGTTACACATCTTGTTGTAGAGGGAGATTCCCACAGGTTATCATTAGACTCTTACAATCAAAAACTCCCAACTACCCTTGGCTCATCAAAGGCCTCATCTCAGAAATTAAGCAGCTTTTTCAATCCTTCTCTACGTTCATGTTTCGTCATTGCTTCAGAGAAGGGAATGTAGCTGCTGACTCGTTTGCCAACTTTGCGTTGGATTACTACTCTTGTATTTGGCTTTCATCTCTACCTCCTTCCCTTTCTTTTGTATTGTTATCCGACACCTTGGGATGTTCTACTCCGAGGCTGGTCCCCCACTAATATTAAGCTTTTCGCCACAAAAAAAAAAAAAAAAAAGGTCCCTCTAAACCGTTGAAAGCAAATATGATAAAGAAAAATTATTTAAAGTCAATGTCCCAATCTATTTAATTACACCTGTAACAAATATGATAAAAGAAAAATTATTTAAAGTCAATGGTCCCAATCTATTTACAACCTACTTCCATTGTATTCTTCGTACATATATAGGAATCTCCACGCATGAAAAGTTGAAATGGAGTAAAAAGACAGAAAGCTAGAAAGAAACCCCTTGTCCTAATTGTATTCTTCAGATATAAGAATCTCTCCGTCCACACATAAAAAGTTGAAATGGAGAATACAGGCAGACAGAAAGGCAGAAAGAAACCCCTTGGCCGGGATGAAATCATCTACCGCTTGAAGATGCGGCAGACGATACAGCCCTCTCACAGCTCACCTTTTTTCAATGTGAGTTGTTTTTTCACATTAAAAAATGTGAAAAATGTGAACCGTGGGATGGGAGCATCTCATGGTTCACATTGCAGCGGTATCGTTTGCCGCATTTTCATGTGGTAGACGATTCCATCCCTCTTGGCCTTATTGTAATCGTCACGGTCTTCGACTTCCTATTTAGTCCCGTTCTTTCCGTTAACATCATCCCAAACTAATTCTCTCTGTCTCTCTTCCTCCAACCCACCACCGATCCCCTCACTCTCATGGCTTCTTCAGCCGAAGATAAATCCAAACCTGCAACATGCCAGCCACAGCCATCTAAACCAGTAACATGCCACCCACAGATGCAATCGGGTTGCACCGCAGGCAACCCGCCGGTGTATCCCGGCTACCACCCTTACACTGCACCATATTATAACTTCAGGAGAAGTGGCTTCTGCCAAGGATTCTTGATTACACTGATTGCACTAATCACCATCAGCTTCATGATCAGCTTATTCACGTGGCCTGTTATCCGGCCACAAGTTCCGACCTTCAGAATTGACTCGCTTGCCGTCTCGAACTTTAACCGTGCTCTACCCAATTCACAATTGACTGCTAACTTGGATGTTGGGATCACGACCAGAAACCCTAACAAGGAACTGAATGTTTTCTGTGATCGTCTAGAAACGTATATTTTGTACGAGGGGACTCGTCTGGGGATGACTTTGCTTCCGCCTTTCTACGTGGGGAAGGAGAAGCAAGAAACAATGCATGGAAAGTTGGCAGTGGATTCAAAACACTTGAATGAATTGGTGGCCGGAGAAATGGCTGGGGATCGGAGTAGCGGCTCGGTGAGTTTCAGTGTGAGGATGATCGTTAGAGCTAGATTTAGGGCAGAAGGTTTGTTCACGAGGCGTAGATTGTTGAGGGTCTTCTGTGAGAATATGAAGGTCATGTTTTTAAATGCTACTGGATCAGGAAAGTTCACGGACGCTCCAATGGCATGCACGGTCTATGTGTGATCAAAAGAAGGATTACTCCTCTTCTTCCTTGATTTCCGAAATGTGGTTATACTCCTTGACGAAGATATTGTGTTATTATAATCCATGTAAGGCTTATTACTACTTCTGTAATAGATTACATAAAGTACAACAACAATCGTTAAATTTTCCTTTGGAAAATTTTTCATTTAATTTTATTTTTCAAGTTCAAAGCTATTGGGGTTTAGGAGATCGACCCTTTTTTGTGCTATGTAAAAATGTGTGGACTGTGGACAAGTGGGTTTGCCAAATAAGCCGTAAAGTGTCAGCTTTGAGATTCTAACTCAATTCATAGAGTATTCTTTAGCATTACAGTTATACACATGGCATGATCCTATGGACGCTCCAAATAAAAGTGCAGATAAAGGCTCCCAGACGATCTCAATTGATTCTTTAGTGAGGGTTAAGTACGGTGTGTTCAACCCTTAAAATAATACTTGATAATAGGTAGGAGGCCAAGGAAAAGAAAGGAAAGCCAAGGAAGTTTTTTCCGTTATGATTCATAAGTATATATATCCTATTATTAATATGCTATGGTTGTTTATGGAAACTAATGGCATTGGTTTTCAGCTACTTTTATGGTCAGTTGCTATGCGTGTAGTAAAAGAATTAGATAATTGTAGATAATTAATTTGGAGATAAAGGCAAAGAGAAGTAAAAAAAAATGTTCAGAAGAGTGAAATTTTCTTACACTGAAGGTGAAAAATTCCATTGAAAGTGACAATTACAATGATACATGCCCAAACCAACTTCTAGATCCAACTGCATGCACTAGTTGAGACTGGGAACGTGGATGGAATCATTTGTGGAATCGTGGAGCATGAAGGGAGTATTCCGTTTCAGATAGATAGTTGTTGGTTCTGTTATATGAGTTGTGCGATCTATAGCTAATTTAGTGGGTATTTATATTTTTTTCCTGATCTCTAGCATCGTTGTAATCCCATATATAGTGGGACGAAAAAATTGGAAAGAATTAAGCAGTAAGATTCATCTAGAACTTCTTCTCATTCTCCTCTTCTTCTTCTCCACCAAATTCAATCGTATCAGTGGTATCAGAGTCTGGGTCCAGCCATGGACACCCGCGGCAAAACTAGTGCAGAATTTCTCAAGGATGATAATGAAATCATAGCACGGCATGAGTCCAGCTTCGATCAGGTTAATGTTGCCTTACAAATGGTGTTAACTGAACTACAAGCTCTACAAGCCCTTCGAGGCTCCCACACCGGCCACCCTGAAATTAACACATTTGCTCCAGGAGAATCCTTATATTCGCCACATGCTGGTCGTTCCAACACCAGCAATGATCACCATAATCCTGCACTCAAATTGTTCTTCCCAAGGTTTAATGGCGAGGACCCAACGGGCTGGGTCCACAAGGTGTGAGACATGGAAAATGTCACCTAAGATGACCTCCGATATCGTCACGCGGGGATCAATAAATGTAATGAGTCGCCACCATCCAAGTTAAGGTGTGAATGGACACGGTTCATAAAAACCAAATAGAGCCAAAGTAGCTCTAATATAAGGAAAAATCCAGAGATCAGGTAAGGGGAATTATTTATGAGCAGGGGAAGGTGTTAGGCACCCCCACTCATCCGTCTAAGATGGTTGCTACATGCTTGCTTATGCTAAGGATTGTTTGCTAATAATAAAAAAAGAGATGCTTAAAATAAGCAAAATGTATGTGATTATTCCACATGAGCCATCCAATGAACTTGAACTCTCCTCGTGGATACATCACCTCAGAACTTCATGAGCGAAGGAAAATCTAAGTCAAGTTTGAAGAAAATCAAGCCAAGGCAAATCTGGAAAAATCAGACCAAAAGAGCTTGAAAGCTTCGATTAACCACAACTCACTCAACTTAAATCCAAATCTAATGAAACCAAAGCTATTTGAAAACTGGTATATAGTAGAGCATACAGTAAAAATTTCAGCTCAATCCGATTTAAAACGAGAGAGAAATGTTCTACTGAAATCTGCTGGTATAACTGAGAAAAAGTAGTGAGTAGGCATTTACAAAACCTTATTCGTGGAGTTTGGCTCCATAAAAATCCATGAAAATTTGCATGGATGAAGTATGTGGTGCCATATTTCCAAAGAAATAAGCCTCATACCAAACTCCATCCAGATGTGGCTTGTGTGTTCTCTTAAACAGGCCTAGAAGACCACAGATTAGCTCTGGACTATGCCAACGAGCAGCTCTGAGTCAATCAAGCATACAAGGCACAAATCAAAACCAAATCTCGTGAAACCAGTTGGATTCGAAAATAGACTTCTCAAGGAAAATACAGAGATTAAAATCACTTGAAACGGATTAAAATTGAGCAAATGGTGCACCATCAAAGCTGCAAGTTCAGCAATCTGGGTTGAACTGACTTACAGACTTTGAACAGATGGTGTCAAAAAATGGCTCCATAAAAATGAGCGAAAATTTTCAGATATAGAGTAGGCCATTCCATCTATCACATGTCTTTGGAATCACTCAAAAATTCATCCGGAGGATGAAGTTATGAGCATTCTAAGACAGGCCACAGATGCTGCCCTGTTTTGAAGATTTTGGAGAAGAAAGCCAAACTAGTGCATGTGTGCAAGTGAATTCGACCAAAACACTTGAAAATCAAGAAAAACCATCTCATGAAGTTCTAAAATTCATTCTAAAGCCAATAATCTTAGATTTTCCGTATTAAACACGGAAATCCAAGATCTAGCTTATTCTCGCAAAAATAGTGAAAAGTGTGCTTGGTGGTGAAAAGCAATTCTCCAGAAGAAAGCTGGAATCCATTGCTATTGAGAGCAAGGATTCACACATTTTCTCCAGGAACAAATGCACAAACATCAGAAAAATCATCCACAGGCTCAAAATAACCAAATAGCATGCTCTTCATCATTTGTAGGTTCCAAGCCTAGTGGCATAAAAAAAAAAGGTTCTAAGCCTAGAGGATCCATTCCTACTTCTTTTTCCCAAGGCTCTCTCTTCACGTTTTATGGCTAGAGAGAATTCCAGGTACTTTGGAAGAGGTTTGGGGTTGCAGAAATTCACAAAATGGCCTTACACTACAGAAAGGTAGAAGATGAGAATTGGAATGTAAAGGAGATGCTAGAAACTGAACTAGAACATTACCTTTTGTAGCTTGAGTACTTGAGTAGACAATCCAGCAGAGTTTCTCCTCTTCTTGTAGAGCTTCTAAGCTTCAAATTGTCAGCCATTTGCAAGAGGAGGACCCCTCTATTTATAGGCAAAGCCAAGGATAGAAAAGTCCCAAGGGTATGCCTAAAAGTTCTTCTAGATTATTCCAATTCTCCTTAAAGGCTTGAATTGGAGTAATTTCGCAAGTTTCGGAGGGTGAAATAGGGAGTTCAAGTCCCTAAGAGAGAGGTAATATGCGTAAATAAGGCTCAGAGATCGAGCCATTTCGCAAATCCTCGAAACAACCAAAACCGCATACACAGTGCGGTTTCCACAGAACCGTCACTATATGTGCGGTTTCTATACAAATTCACCTCAACCGCATATACAGGGCGGTTTCAATTTAGTTACGCTCGTCAGGATTGCTGTCGACGTGGTTCAATGGCCGAAGATTCCGGAAGCCACGTGACAGCTCACGCGAGAGGCATGAACATCAATCGTGCTGTGTGTGCGGTCGCAACCGCACATACAGAGCGGTTGAGACCAAATTCTCAGAAACCGTATATTCAGTGCGGTTAGCATCATTTTTGAGTGTTTGACACATGTCAAAGCTCAAATAAAATGCTTAAAGTTCTTTTTGAGGGTTCTCTTATATTGAAGTGCAATTTGGGGTGTCTACACAAGGCAGAACAATACTTTGATTTCAAAAGTATAGCATTTGACCAAAAAGTTCAGCTCGCCTCCTTCCATCTAGAAGGCATCGCCCTACAATGGCACCGGTAGATAACGAAATTCCGTGGACCACTAAGATTGGATGAATTCACCAAAGTGATCCTTCTCCGTTTTGGACCAACTGATTACAAAGATCCATCAGAAGCTCTAACTCGACTCAGGCAAACCTCAACCGTGGCTGCTTACCAGGAAGTTTTTGAAAAGCTTTCTCACCGAGTTGACAGCCTGCTTGAAAATTTTCTCATTGGTTGTTTCATTGTTAGGAATATAATTAAATATATAAAGTTCACCCCTACTATAAGCTTAAGCTTTTAGTAGGAACAGTGTTCTATATGGTATTAGAGCCTTAGGCTAATGCTAAGATCCTGAATTCAAACCTCCACTCCACCCGTTGCGAAAAAAATATTCCACATGTAGGGCCTCCCTAAAATGGGTTTGAGTTTGGCCCACACGTGAGGGGGAGTGTTGGGAATATAATTAAATATATAAAGTTCACCCTTACTATAAGCTTAAGCTTTTAGTAAGAACGGTGTTCTATATTCACTGCTGGACTTTGGGATGACATTCGCCTAGATGTGAAAATTAAACAACCTAGCACTCTAGAATATACGATAGGATTTGCTCGGCTAATTGAGGAACGAAATTTGTTACAAAATAAACCGATCCAACCATTTCGTTCCCAACCAGCTTTAGCAGCCCAAAGGGCGAATCCCAACCCAACCGCCAGAGTGCTAGGCCCTTCGTCAAACCAGCATGTGAATCCAGGTTCGAATACCACTCCAACAACATTCTGGCAAATCATTGATCAGGAGGTGCGGGAACGTCGAGAGAAGGGGTTATGTTATTATTGTGACGAGAAGTTCGTTTGGGGCCATCGTTGCGAACGTCCACAATTATTCATGATTGAAGATCTATCTCATTCAAGCCCCAACGATGATGACCACGATTGGTAGGAACTAGAGAGTCGAGAAGCCATGCCTGAAATTTCTTTTCACGCGATGGCTAGAGCCAATCACCCATAGACACTACGCATCCTTGGGAGGTTGAAAAACAAGAACATAACCGTGCTAATAGATAGCGGTAGCATTCACAAGTTCATCGATTAGGCCATAGTCACTAAGTTTGGACTACCTGTGATTCGAGGCAAATAGTTTCAACTTATGGTGGCCAACCGAGAGAAAATAGAATGCGTCGGGCAGTGTCAAGTGCTCACCATCACCATCCAACGCCATTTGGTCACCGCAGACTACTATGTTCTTCCTGTTGCCGCATGTCAACTAGTTTTGGGGGTCCAGTGGCTTGAAACTCTTGGACCTATCAAGACGGACTACAAGTAGCTAACCATGACCCTCCAAGTGGGAGACGTTTCCCACACCTTCTAGGGATTAAGGCCTACCGGCATTGAAGCTTTAACGAGCAAGGAATGTAATAGCCTACAAGGTATTGGACTCTTCTTTCAAATCATTCCCTTTGTTAATAGCTTCCAACCCAACTCATACCCACTCGACATGGCCTGTCACCTAGCCGATTTTCCCTTAAGTATTCAAACCTCCCACTAGCTTGCCTCCGAGACGGTCACATGACCATCGCATTACATTGCAACCTAACATTGAACCTGTGAGTGTGAGGTCCTATTGGTATCCTTACTACCAAAAAACTGAAATAGAAAGGATGGTGAAGGAGCTTATTCAGACAAGATTTATAAGGCCCAGTAATAGCTTGTTTTCGTCACCAATTCTATTAGTAAAGAAGGCAGACGGTGATTGGCATTTTTGCGTGGACTATCAAGCCCTGAACAACATAACTATCAAGGATAAATACCCAATTCCGGTGATCGATGAACTTCTAGATGAGCTTCATAGAGCCAAAATTTTCTCCAAATTGGACTTATGGGCTGGCTATCACCAGATATGGATGCATGAGGAAAACATTCTGAAAACAGCTTTTCGGATACATGAAGGGCATTACGAGTTCATTGTGATGCCATTTGGCCTCACCAATGCTCCTGCCACCTTCCAAAGTCTCATGAATGACCTCTTCCGTCCCTATCTCCGAAGGTTTATCTTGGTCTTCTTCGATGATATTTTGGTGTACTCACAGTCTTAGGCCGATCATCTCTTACATCTACAGACGGTTTTAACAACCTTATCATCTAACAATTTTTATGCAAAGGAATAAAAATGTAGGTTTGGAGTCTCGCAGATCAACTACTTAGGCCACATTATTTTGGAGCAAGGACTAGCGGTTGATCCAACTAAGATACAAGTCGTCCTTGAATGTCATGCACTGACCACTGTCAAGGGAGTACGCGGGTTCCTTGTTTTAGCAGGCTACTACCGGAAATTCATCCATCATTTTTTATGCATAGTTGCCCCTCTAAACCAACTCTTGACCAAGGATGAATTCACATGGACTGAGGCCGCCGAATTAGCCTTCAAATAATTAAAGGAGGTGTTGACATCAGCACTAGTTATGTGTCTCCCAGATTTCTCCCAACGATTGAGTGTGATCCCAGTGGAATAGGAATTGGTGCAATCCTTTCCCAAAACAACCAGCCCGTTGCTTATTTTAGTGAGGCTTTCAAAGGATCGGCCTTGGCATTGTCCACCTACGAGAAGGAAATGTTGGCCATTATCAAATCATTCCGGAAATGGTGTCCATATTTGCTTGGGAGGCCATTTACAATTCACACTGACCCAAAGAGTCTCAGATACTTGCTTGAGCAACAGATCACTACTCCAACGCAAACTCGATGGCTTCCAAAGATACTTGGTTACGATTATGAAATTGAGTATTAAAAGTGACCTGAAATTCAGGTGGCTGATTCTTTATCTCGAGAATTCGAGTTTCAATTTTTGTCAATTTCAATGCCACATGCAGATTGGTGGCCGATGCTACGGAATGAAGTCCAACATGATCCCTTCTATGAGGACTTTACCAAAACACAAGCACAACAACTGATCCAACGAGATGGTGTATGGTTCAAGAAGGATAAAGTCTACTTGAGTCCCACATATGCTTTTATTCAAAGGGTGATTGCCGACAGCCACTCATCACCTACTGGGGGACATTTTGGGTTCCATAAAACACTTTCTCACATAAAGCACAACTTCTTTTGGTCTAATATGCGCTATTCAGTGAAGGAATTCTTACAACATTGCGATACCTATCAATGGTACAAAACTGATTGCATGAGGCCTACCGTGCTTTACTTCAACCATTACTGGTACCATCTCGAATGTAGACCGAGTGTAGACACCTGATTTTTGCACCCCTAAAAAGAAGAAAATAAAAGTCAAACTAAAAAGTCAAACCCTGAAGGGGCCAAAAAATTGACTTTTTAATCCAAGTAGAATTGGCCATCAAACTTCATCTCATTAAAAATAGCACTTTGACACAGTTCTAACGCAATTGAGTTTGCTGGAATCGGAGTCCGGATGAGGAAGTGATGAGTTGGTCAAACTTTTGGGAAGCAAAAAGTTGACCTTTTGCTCAACCCCAATTCAGTTGCCCAAATTGATCCCAATGGATAGGTGGTTCCGAGTTGATTCCAACGACACTAAGTTTACTGAAATTGGACACCAGATGAATAAGTTATGAGCAGTTAAGGTGTCAAGAAAACTGCCCATTTGGCAGAATAGCAGAATAAATTAATAAAATAAATAAGATAATCATTTAATAAAAATATCTTCATTTTTTTAACAATATTGTAATAAAAAATCTCATTTTTATAATATAATAATAAAAGAAATCGGAATAAAATCTAATTATAAATCAAATTGAATAAAGGGTTGAAGTTCGTGCATAGTAAAAATGTGCTCGCCCTCATTTGAAATGCGGACAAGGCATGTCCGCACTTCAAATGCAGGCAAACCTTCTAGAAGCAGGACATGCGTCCCGTATGGAGGGACAGTTGGTGATTCGCGCGAGATTTGAGCACGTGGGCGGCTCGCCCGCATTTCAAGGGATGCCCGCATTTGAAATACGGGCAAGGCAAATGCGGGCACGAAAAAATGCCCACGTCCCCACTCTGCCAAAATCTCATTAGCCCAGAAAAATACCAAAACTACCCCTAGACCATACCCTTTACCCTTCCCTTTCATCACTGTGAACCTGAAGTAGGAGAACCCCTTTTCAAGCTCATTTTTGGAAATCAAGGAGAGTGCGGAAGCGCTGTCAAAATCACTTGGAGAACCATTCCACATCAAAATCGAAAGGTAATAGCAAAGGGAGGCTTCTGGTAACATTGTGATCAATATACATTAATTTTGATTTTTTCTAAATTAGTTTCATCTATTGTTTGTTTTGCTATCTATTTCTCACCCGTTTGTTCCTATTTTGCATGATTATGGGTTCCCCATGATAAGGAGGAAACCTCACTTGAAGGGAGGAGAGTAATTTTAAGCTAAAAAGGACATTTGAATTGACTTTAAGCTAATTTGATTAACTTATCTTGTTTGTTTATCACGGAGGGATTTGTCCTCCTTGCAAATTTGTTGTACCCTATAACTCCCCCTATTTCTCTTCTTAAATTCCCATGCATACGGGTTTGCAAGTGACGAAGTACCAAGGAAGAAAAAGGAGATTTGAAGACAAATGAAGATGCTTGCACAACAGAAACTGTGCTAGAACCCCCAACAGAAGTTGTCGGACACCCCAGGAGATTAACTGGATTGATCCCGGCCAAAATCATTGCAAAATTGCAAAATCGGACCAAAACCGCACTTGTAGTGCGGTTCAATCTCGACCGCATTTGATATGCGGTCAAGCCTGAACCGCATTACATCTGCGGTTTAGACCAAACCGCATAGCAAATGTGGTCAGCTTGTAAATAACTTAAAAAATCAAATTTTCAACCTATTTGGACCCAATCTGACCCACATTAACTTGACTTGACCCATTGGGCTTTTTGGGTCAACCCAAGCCCTTTTTAGACCGTGGGCTCAATTAGGCCAACCAAGGCTTCGTGGACCCTCCAATGGGGCCCACATCCCGTCCGGCCCGACCAAAGGCCGTTTTCAACAAATGGGCCCAAGGCCATTTGCTTAATCACCCATGGGCGAATACCAAGCCCATTGGGCCCTTAAAAGCTTTAATCAACTTTACTTTGCATGTTTAATTAACCTTTAAATCAAATTAACCCAAACCAAGAAGGGTTACCCAACAACCCTACTAGGCCTTGGGCTCAAGCCCAACTTGGCAATCCATGGGCCTTCCAATGGGGCTCGTACCAGACCCACATAATTCAAATAAAAGATAAAAAAATGAAATAAAAGGGGCCCACACCTTTAGAGGACCCAACCAGACTTAAAAAAATTCATGTTGGTCTAGGACAGGGTGAAATTTGACTCAAAACCAGGGAGACCCAAGGGACCCGTCAGACTGACGGGGGGGGGGGGGGGGCCGGGGTGTCTTCGGACTTCCCCGGACATAACCGAGGACTTAATCTCTAATAAGCCGTAGACCAAACTTAGACCCGAATAGGTAATCCCTGTGTCTGCCTGCACTTCTCAGGCAGTGGCAACTCCGAAAGTCCCGAGGCATGCACAATCTCGCGTGCACCTCGTGTGCGATCTAGGTTTTTTTTAGGTGCGCACACTGAGGTTTGATGGATTTTATCGAGGGATTGCCACCTTCTAATGGACACACTGTCATAATGGCAATCATTGATCTATTAATGAAGTATGCACACTTTGTGGCCTTGAAGTACCCATTTATTGCCGTCACCGTAGCCAAGGCCTTTGTTGCCAATGTGGTTCATCTACACAGCATCCCAATATCTATTGTTAGTGACCGGGACAAGGTGTTTACCAATCCTTTTTGGTGAGCACTGCTCTAGTTGTAGGTGTAAGCACCCAAATTTTGTTCGAACCAAAAAGTTCTAAACACCGCAAAACCCTAAGCAAGCTGAAACAAAGAACTAAAAATTTGTCATTTTGTGTAGCACCCCGGAACCAGGTCCACCCGTATCGGGTTTTATTTTGGCTCCTGGGCACTAGCTTAGGGCCCAAAGTGTAGTAAAAACTAACTCAAGAACTAACCAGACACAAAAATAACACCCTAGAATTTTTCGGAAAAACGACTATATAACACCTGTACATACGAGTATGGGCTAAGCCCTCAAACCACAAACAATCACCTGATAAACACAGTTTATATATTCATTCAAAAGAACTAACTCATCCAACTGTACAGATCTATGAATAAGATTTACTAAGCTTCACACACACACTCTCTCTCTTTCATCATTTACAACATACAATATTCAAAACAAATTTTACAACTATCCAAAAATAAATATGTTTTTTTTCCTTCTATAGATCTAGCCCGGGTAGTGATCCTTCTGCCGATACTCCGGATCCCCCTTGATACTCTGCCCCAATATGCGGCTCACCAGCAGAATCTAAAACAAAACCGATAAATCCAAAACACGGGTGAGACTAATGTCCCAGTAAGTAGCACATGCATGATATAAAACTGTTTATGCAACTTTAAGCTAATGAAATAACATGCTAACATATCATACGATAAATCTCTATCCAAATCATATGAATAAGCAGTTCCTTATCATTTACATAATACTAGTAATGAACAGATAGAATCAGAGTACACCAACCTATAATGTCAGCATAAAGTATATGTACAAAACTCATGGATTAGTGATTCTATAAATCGAGACAACCACCACTCAGCCGGTTTGCCACCTCACGACTCACGGTTCGAGCCTGATCAGGGTCCTCGCCCGGAGTGGAGCACCCACGCATGGGCTGGCAAGGAAACAACCCACACACGCACCCACACACACATACACACTTGTACACACACCCCGCCGATCCCACATGGCGGACGGGTTGCCGCAGCCCTCCATCCCACAAGAGAGCCTCACCGATCCCACACGGTGGTAGCGCATGTGGCCCTGGGTGTTAACTCGACAAGTCATCACTAACACACAAGCTAGACGGACTGTGGATCCACGACCAACTCTATACGGCCTAGACTCGTATAATAATTAACCATTCAATATTTGACTAAACAAAACCTGTAAGAAATCAACTGCCTAAGTAAAACTCAATCCAAGTGAACCTCGCTGTTCACTTGCCCTTAAATCCCTAGGCCATTCTGCCTTTCGGGATGCCATAGGCTCGTTGCCTTTCTCAACAATCAAGAAATCTCAACTTCAATTTCCAATTACCATCTCAGTTCCTTTTATAAACCACCTTCGAACACAAGTTAGAAATAGATCAATTTCATGTTCGGATAATACTGATACAAATTATCCACGGTTGGTTTGCAGTTGCTGTTTTCTCAGCAGAACTGAGTTTAACTAGTTAATTGAATATTTCACCTGATTTAAGCTATGTGGAATTTGTATGTGTGCTATACATCATCGGAAAGCGCTATGAGTCTAGTTTCCAACGCAACAAACGGTACGCCATTCGGAGTTTCCTACAGGAACTTACGGCCATTTTACTACAGGTGGTTTAAAACAGCCGTGAATTCTAATAGACGGAAATCATCCATTTTTCCAGATTTTTCTTGCAATACCATGAGTTCTGATTGGTCCCAAACCAATTTCCATTCAAATACAAATACCCTAAACTAAATTTTAAAATGCTAATATGAATTTTTACGCGAAGATTCCTAGCCTTCGCAAGCCACCGAAATCTTACACCAGTTTAAAACCAGATAACAGAATGTTGTTCTGTTTTTAAACGTCAGATGGTTTCTATGCAAACCTGAAAATTTCCTAACACATACCTACCTCCTGTCCTACTCCTAAACCTTGCAACCACCTCTTCGAATAACCCCTTAAAATTCTTAAAAGCAAGAAATCCACCTTAATTTTTCTAGACAACAAAGTCTGAATTATCAATTCCGAACAAGGAATGGGTCTTTTCCCCTTTTAAATTACCACAACATGATCACTAGTAGGTTCTAATCATCTTACGGCAATTTCCTGCATCTAACAGTAACTAGCAGTTAGGCAGGAAAGACCACGCTAGGCCAATTGAATCCAAAACAATCCTCAAATCAAGTAAACGACCCAAATTGTCATTGTCTCGCTAATAGATCCATCAATCACTAACGAAATCAACAACAAAAATCCAAGGAAGAAACCACAAAGTAAGTTTGATCAATCACCCTCTTATAATTGCTTTAAACTAAAGCAAAACGATTCACCGATAAACAAGATATATTTAAATTTTCCAATCAACTCAGAACCTAAGACCAGACATTTCTAACAGAACCCAAATTAGAACCTAACTTGGATGTTTCTAACAGAACCTCAAATCAGAACCCCAAATCAGAACCTCAAATTAAATTTAGGGAAGGAAAAGTTAGAAAGAAATTTCAGAAGAAGAAAAAACAAAAGTTTTAAACACACGATTGCTCTAACATGGGCGTTTTCTCACAAACAGAAATACCAGATTCAAGTCATGCTCAATAGATATCTAATAATCCATTCTAACAATTAATTTATCAAAACAAAGGAAATCAAAACAAGAATCTGTCTGCGGCAACAAAATAGAGAGTTAACGCATGCTGCCAGGTTTGAGAAATAAACCTATAATCGATCGAACAACATCCATAAACAATCCATTGAGCCTGTCGTTTCTTTTTCTTATCTATAAGCATGCCATAAACAAAAACAAAGAGAAATTTTTGTACGCTAAAGACCAGAAATTTCTGTTCGCCAAAACCCCAAAGAGAAATCGTTTAATCAATTTTAAAAAGGTGCTACTTACCTGCGATGGAGCAAATCCACGCCCACTCTCTCTTTCCTTCTTCTTCCCTCTTTCTCCTTTCCTCTTCTCCTCTTTTCTTCTTCTTTCTCCTTCTTTTCTCTTCTCCACGTTTTCTGCTCCTCTTCTTCTTCTTCCTCTTTTCTTCTTTCCCCTCTGCGGCTAAACCCCCAACGAACACCCCCTTGCTTCCCTTCTTCCTCTCCTATTTCTCCTCCGTCCCCTTTCTTCTTTCTCCCCAAACCCTTAACTCCCTCTCTTGAGATGGAAGAACCTACGGGTTCTTCCATCTAACGTTTTTTTTTTTCCTCCATTAAACATTGAACCGGTTTAACCCACACTAAACCACCAACTTAAACCCCCTTAAACCCCACTAACAAACTAAACCAACTTAAATAAACCATTCAATTTATATAATACTTTTAAATGAACCGATCCAATTGAACCAACCCAAACTAATTAAGTCTTTTAAATTTTTATTTAATTAACCTTATTAAATCCTTTAATCTCCATTTAATCTTAATTAAAATTCCTAAAAATCCAGGATCTTACATTTTGTTAGAAGCTGATTTGGCCAGTAACCCTTGCACCATTGAAAAGTAAACTTTGATATGATTCCAACGCAACTAAATTTGCGTGAATTGGAGTTCGAACAATGAAGTTATGGCCAAAACAGTTTGAAGGGTATTTTCGTAAATTTATAAGATTTGGTTTGCCATGTGGCAAACCTGTATGTCACAAGCTTGTCATTGGGCAGCAATATGTAAAAATAAAAATGAAAATAAAAAATAAAAAACAAAAAAAGAAAATAAAAAAAAAGAATAAAAGGTATAAAAAATGAAATAAAAAGAAAAATAATAAATATAATAGAAAAGAAAATAAAATAAAATAAGAAGAAAAATAAAATAAAATAAAATAAAAAGAAAAAAAAATAAAAGAAAAAAAAGAAAAATATCTATATATATATATATATATATATATATATATAAAATAGAATAAAAATTTAGATATAAGAGGGGCGGTTTGCCCCTCCGTATCTAATGGGGATTGGAGGGAAGGGAGGTGACCCACGTGGGCCCACGTGGTCTTGCCTCTCCTCTCCCATCTCCTTCTCCCTTCTCTGTTAAAAGGGAATGGAGGACACCATTTACAGGGATGGACAGAGATAAAGAAAAACGAAAAAAAAAGAAGGAATGGAAACTAACAAAAAAAAAAAGAGCTCTCTTAGGAATCGGCTGCAGGATTGAGTAGATTTCCTTCAATCAACAAGAAAAATGGGATGAACCAGGAGGCCATTGTGCACATTCCAAAAGCTCTAAAAACCAATTTGAAGCTATTCTCCAGTAGGTTAATTTCTTCATTTTGCTCTTGATTTAAATGTTACAAAAATTGTTATTCATGTTCTACTTTACTCTTTCTAATCACCTGAATGAGTTCCAACAAGGTTTGAGCAATGAGAAACGAATGGGAGGCTGAAAACTTGGATCAAATGTGATAGCTTGCAACTTCCATGTTCGAGTAAACCCAAACATAATTTTCAAAACCATCAACAATACCCAATTGTTTGTATAGTGGGATCTCTTAATTCTCTTTAGGATAAATTTGGCATCTTCGTTGGGTTTTTTATGCCTTAAATGAGAACCCCATCAACACCATATGCAAAGTCATGGCCGTTGAAGATTTGGGGAGTATTTTTGTAAATTAAAAAAGTTATGTGGTGATTTTGATATTTTGAAAATTTTAGGATTTAGAATGATGTTTTAATGATTAGTTTCTCCCTTTTTTACAAACTTTTATATCATTTTAACCCTCCTTTCCATCCTTTTTATATCAGATTTTCCAATCATCCCCCATGTGCAGGAAAAGAAATTTGGGCCTTGGCAAGCCCAAGTCATAAATGCATCAATTAGGCCACACTCGAAGAGGCCCAAACAAGCCTAAAACGCGGCATGTTGGATAGGACCAAGTCAACTCAATCCTAACTTGAATCGTGGGAACCCGCTATCTAGCGGGGTAACCTGGGGTGTCTACGGACTTCCTTGGGTTACAATCGAACCACTTATCCAAGATCTCTGGTACACTACCCAAACTTAAATTCAAAAATAAAAAAAAAAATTGGGTGACTGTTCACACCCTTAACAATGAACAGTGGTGACTCCCCAAAACGACAAAAAACCCACGGAAAGCCGGGCACTGGCATCGTGCGCACAGTAGGGATCCAAGCTTTGCATGAGTTCCAGTTACCATCCACAATCTTATGGTCAAACCGAGGTAGTAAATCTCACCTTGGAACAATATTTTCCGTGTTTTGCAGGTGACAAACCACGGAAATGGCTCGAATGGATTCCTTGGGTCGAGTTTAGCTAGAACACCTTGAGCCATTCCTGCATCAAAATGACACCCTTCGAGGCCGCTTATGGCATTTCACCTCTAGGCCTATTGGCCTATGTTCTGGGCACTTCCCTTGTCCATGCTGTTGATGAGTACCTACGCGACTGGGATGCCTTTTACGTGAGTTATGTCACAATATTTTGCTGGCCCAAGATCGAATGAAATGTCAAGCAGATAAAAAACAGCGTGAGGTTTCCTTCACTCCCACCTCCACTCAAATTCCGCCAGTTACAAAGGATTCTACCATTCTTCCACAACCTTAAACTGTCTTAGACCGTCGTATCATTCGTAAAGGTAAATATCGTCCAAAACTTGAGGTCTTAATTAAATGGAAGGGAGCACTAGTAGAAGACACGATCTGGGAAAACGAGTAGCGCTTTGCCAAGTCGTATCCTGATTTTATCCTTGTGGACAAGGATCCTTAAGGGGAAGGAATGATACATACCCAAACCGACTTCCAAATCCAACTGCATGCACTAGCTGAGAGTGGGAATGTGGATGGAATTAATTATGGAATCGTGGAGCACGAAGGGTGTAAAACCGTGACCCTAATTATATCTTAATTATTAAGCTTAATTATCTAAAGTGGGATTATTAGACTAATTAAGTACTTGTGTTATGAAGATAATGTAGATGTGGATTACACTTGAGGATTTAGGGAAATCAAATTGAACTTTATTGAAGTTATTAAGGTAAGTTTAGTTAGTGCTATGTCTTAATTACAATTAGCTAAGGTATCCTCCAATTAGATCTAGTGAATTGGAAATCAAATTCTAAAAAATTAGAGTCAAGTGTACCTAAAGTATCCCATAAGAATACCTAAAGTAACTCCTAAGTATACCCAAAGTACCTTTTAAGTGTACCTAAAGTACTTTCAAAGTATATCCGAGGTACCCTCTCGAATAACACTAGAGTACCCCCAATTATACCCAAAGTACCCCCATGTATTTTGTAAAGTACCTCTAAGTGTTACCTAAAGTATCCCCTAGTATACCTAAAGTAATTAAGCTCCCAAGTATATCTAAAGTATCCTTTTGTATACCTAAGGTATCCTCCCAAATATACTTAAAGTACCCAATCGTATTGCATATGGTACCCCACTTAAATACTTAAGGTACCCCCTTGTTTCACCTAAGGTACACCCCCTTATATAGCTAAGGTACCCATCTTATATAGCTAAGGTACCCCACTTGAATACCTAAGGTACCCCCCTTGTATATCTAAGGTACCCCACTTGTATTGCCTAAGATACCCCACTTGTATACCTAAGGTATCCCATGGTATTGCCTAAGGTACCCTACTTGTATACCTAAAGTAGTCCCTTGATTTATCTAAGATACCCCCATGTGTTTGCCTAAGGTACCCCACTTGTTTTGCCTAAGGTACCCCTTTGTTTTGACTAAAGTACCCCCTTGTATAACTAAGGTACCCCCTCTGTATAACAAAAGTACCCCCCAATATACCTAAGGTACTCCCCTTATATTACCTAGGGTACACCCTCTTTGTATTACCTAAAGTTACCTCCTCATATAACTAAGGTACACTGCTTCTATAACTAAGGTACACCCCCAAAGTATACCTCTTGAAATAGCTAAGGTAAACCCTTTGAAACACCAAGGTACCCCTCAAATAACTCTAAGGTACCCCCCCACCTAACACTAAGGTACCCTTCCTTATAACACTAAGGTACCCCTTGATAACCCTTAGGTACACCTAAGGGTTTAGTGAGAATAAAAGATTTGTTTAGGGGCAGATTTGAAAGACCAAAAGTTGGGCATATGTAAAACCTTGAATTTCCCTGAATTTTTTTTAAAAAATTTATTTAAGGACAAATAGGGGATTAAAGGATTAAATGAGGTTACTTAAATCCAATTTTAATGAAAAGGCTTAATTGGGTGGGTTTTGTTTTAAGTAAACAAGTTAAATTGATTTGAATTCGATTTTGTTAGGTTGGTTCATTCAAGTGAAATGGTTTAAGTGTTAGAATTCAATTAGTAGGTTGAGGTGTAATGGGTTTAAATTGAATTACTTTATTGGAGAAAAAAAATTAATTATTTAGTTGGATTTGATTTATTTGATTTAAAGGTTTAATGGGTTAATATTTGATTTAAAGGTTTAATGGGTTAATCAATTAAATTGTTTGGGTTTGGTTGCTTGGGTGGTTCATTTCAAATTATTAAGTGGGGTTAGTGGGTTAGTTGGGTTAAGTGGGTTTAATTTAAGTGGGTTGGTTTAGGTGTACATTTGATTTAATTAGTGTAATAGGTTTAATTGGATCGGTTTGGTTGGTTCGGTTTATCTAGGTTATATATATATATATATGAAACCCTCCTTGAGGAAAGAACCCGAAGGGTTCTATTTTCATTCCGTTGAAGGAAGAGGAAGAGGGGCGAAGGGAGAAGAAGAGAAGGGGAAGAAGAAGAGAAGAGAAAGGGGAAGAAAAGGAGAAGAGGTAAGTAGCATAAAGTTATTTCATTTTACATGATTTAAATTGAATTTAGTTTCAGTCTCGAGTTAGAGTTCAGTCGAACCTGTTTCTGCAGAATTTTTCTGGCGCTTAGCCTTGAGCTGTAGTAAGAATTGATTAAATTAAATTCACAAGGATGCTACTGTTTAATTAAATGAATTTTGATCTGCTGGTGATGAAATGATGAAGAGAATGGATCAGATTATATACATATACAGTGGTCTTAGAATTGTTTTGCTGATTCCTGATTTAGGTGAATGCGTGAGTGGTCAATTATGTGCAAATTGTTTTGGTTGTGTAATTAAATCCCACTATACTAAATGTATTGAACCAGATTTCTGTTGGTAATGGCATGGACATCAAGTTGTAAGTTGCATAAAAATTTAAAAGGGTTTAGATGTTCCCAATTGAAATGTTGTACTGAATTAGCATAACAAATTGGTTTTCCTTGTTTCTGGTTAGTCATGGACGCCTGGCTTGAGCAGTTTCTAAATTTGGTGCCAACAAGAATTTAAGGTAAGGTTGCTGTTTTATTCGGTAAATTGAATTGTATTTGGAATGTAGAACAGGAGAATGAATGGATTAGATCCATTGGGGATTAAATTCTTATTGATATTGCAGAATTTTTAAACGAATGGCTACGAGGGGCTGCTGTTTGTGTTATGGTCTGAATGACTAATTTAACCAAGTGAGTCAAATACATGAAGTGAAGACTTAGGAAAATTCTGCAAGTAGTTGTGAGTGAAGCTTTAGATTAGTTTAAAGAACTTTTGATTGTTGCATTGAATAGTATTGAAATATGTTGTTGGTGCCCAGGTTTGCTGAGCATGGCGGAGTGGTGCTTAGCCCATTTCCAATAATTTAGATGTTGTTATTCAACTTATTTCCAGCTCATATATATATGGTTGTTAAATGTTACTTTGGGGATTTCTTAGGAATTGTATTAAATGGTTAATGCTGGACTTTTAATGGAATAGGATACTCTGGAAGTGGGAATACTTTAGAGGCTGTATACAGTCATGAGTTGCTTGTACGAATACTTAAGGTGCTGTTATACTGTCATGAGTTATTGCTTGTGGGAATACTTTAGGTGCTGTTATACAGTTATGAACCTAAACAGGGAAAAATGTCAAAGTTAAGAGGAAAAATCTGGTTCATGGAATTGGGGCTGTAGGGGTTTAGAAGCTTGGCGCCTACCTATGTAGAGGTCAGCGCCAGCCTCCAGTCTAAATCAGGTTGCAACTTTTAGCATGTATTAGTTGTATAGGTTAAATTCTATACTAGTAACTATGTTATAATTAGACACTAGTACTTCAGTTAAATGATTTTTAGTATGGTTGCTTATTAATAGAGTAATGGGCAATTGCTGTTGGTGCCTACCTTCTTAGAGGTTAGCAGCAACTCCATCACTACTGTTGGTATCGAGTATTACATTTAAGTTAGGGGTTTGCTCATGACTAAATTAGAAGTTGTATCTATGAGTGAATATGCTAAATGGGCAGCATAGTTGAAGTCCTAGGTTTAAAGTCTGAACCTGTGTGTAGAAACCAAGTACTGTTGTGGTTGGGGATGTAAAACCCCGAATTTTCCTTAAATATTAAATTAAATTAGTAAATAATATTATTGAGAGTTAGGATTGATGGAAATAATTTATTATTGTAGGGGGTGATCAATTTAGCTGAGATCCAGAATTAGATGCAGATCTGACCGTCCGATCGTGAGATATCGAGGTATGTATTCTAATTGGGCAAGGTGTATAGGAGAGTTTGCATGGGAGATGCATGGGATCAGAAAGTATATATAGGTATAAAATAACCTAAATCGTATACTTCGTTTTGTCGCTCGTATCATTCAGCCGCAAGCGACTAACGTTGAGCGACCGAGAAGAGAAGAAGAAGAAGAAGGGAGGAAGACCAGGTTACCTTGCTCTGGGTGTTGCTTTGCAACTGTAGAGAGATTGGAGGGTTGCTGTTCTGAAGAGAAGAAGAGGAACGCACGAGTAAGAGGTAGGTGACACCGTTTTGCTTTCAGAAATTGGATTTTTCCTTCGTTTAATCGCAATGCATGTTTCTATTATATGTATTGGTGTATTTAGTTAGATAAGCATGTTATAAATACATTAGAATGAGTTTAGACGAGAAAAATCATGATTTAGAACTGTTTCTGCTCGATTTTGTATGACCGCCGACCTCGACTGTTCTCGGTGATCATCGGCGCTCCTTGGCGCTGGTTAAAAAAATTAGGACGCCGTAGACCGCGAGAAGACGGACCGCGGGCGCTCGAAATTGAACTACCGCCGACTAGGGACCGCCAGGGCGATCCTGAGCGATCCTAGGCGCTCTAAGCAGAATTTCCAGATTTTCATAATTTCGAACCTAATTCAATTCTAAACTATTTTTAGACAATTTTAATGATTAATTAAGGTATTTTAAGACCAAAATAAACTATCTAAATCCCTGTTTTACAGAAAAATAAATTAGGGAGATATTTAGGACATTAATTGCCATGTTTCAAAGGTAATTGAGAAATGTACTTTTGGAAAAGCCTAACTACACTTTGATTATCAAAACACCTCTAAATGGCATTATAAATTAGAATACATTATAAAGAGAATTCAGAATTCAGATGAATAAATATTGAAGTAAATGTACAGATATAACCATTATATGCCGCTAGGCACCAACCCTTATAGAAATATGATACTTTAGGGAATTTTGGAGTCTAGTGGGCATAGATGGTTATGGATCCATAGTCGTGGCTAGATAGCTGAGGGATATGTCATTTGGGTTGAGTTACTCCTATATGCGACGCGCTTCCTTTGCAAGTTAGTTTGTCTGGGAAGGTCCTATGTCTGGAGGGACACCCTGGTGAGCCGCTGGTGATTCCCTGTGTGCGTACCTAAATTTGACCTAGATCGCACACCGGGCGCGCCTTTGGCGCGTGCCTCGGGACATTCAGAGTCGCCACTGCCTGAGAGTGCAGGCAGACACGGTTTTGCCCTAATCGGGTCTAAGTCTGGTCTGCGGCTTTTCAGAGTTCTAGCTAAGTCCTCGGTTACGGTCCGGGGAAGTCCTAAAGACACCCCGGTCCGCCCCGTCGGTTCGACGGGTCCCTCGGGTCTCCCTGGTTTTTGAGTCAAGTTCACCCTTCCTAGACCAGCATGCTGCTTATTGGGTCTGGCGGGGCCCTTTGAAGGTGTGGGTCCCTTTTTACTTGATTTTATCTTTTTATTTATTTAAGTGAAGTGGGTCGGACCCGGGTCCCGTTGGAAGACCCGTGGGCTGCCATGGTTGGGCCTTGGGCCCAGCTGGGTTATTGGGTAACCCATTTGGTTATCTTATTAAATTTTATATATTTACAATTTTAGTTTGGGCTTAGTGGGCTTGGAATGGGCCCATTAGCCAAGGGTCAAAGGGCCTGGGCCTGTTTACTGAAAACAGGCATGGTATGGGCCGGTCTGAGATGGGCCCCACAAGTGGGCCAAAGGGGTCTTAATGGGCCTATCTAGGCCCGAAGTCCAAAAATGGGCTTAAGATAGCCCAAATGGTTTAAGGGAACGGTTCAAGCCGGCTTAGGCTGGGTCAAGTCAAACCGAACCAAGAAACTACACTTTTTCATCATTTTTACATTTCGCCCGTGTTTTCTCTGCGGTCTAGCCTGACCGTGGATTGACTACGGTCTCTTCTGCCCGTGAAGCAAACACGGTCCAGGCTGGACCGGCCTGAGTTTACGGGCGCAACTCAGTTTGCCCGTTTGCTGCCGATTTCAATCTGGATCTGTTCCGTGGCCTTCTTGGGACCTCCAATGGCTTCTGTAGGTTTCTTCAACTCATCCAGATGCTTCATTTGGATTCATTTGGCCCAAATGACCATCTTACTTTTCTTTTCATGCTTCCCAAAAACTCACTTTGCTTGTACTCCCATGTAGCCCAAATTCAAAGAAGAAGAAAGGAGAAATTACAGGAGTATATGGGATCTTTGAAATGAAGTCACACCTCTCCTTGTCAATAAGCACAAACGATTAATAAAGCATTTTAAAGGTTAGTTTAAGTGTCCCTTCTTAACTTTAAGCATTTCTTCTTTCCTTAAGAAGAGTTTTCTCCATGTTATGGAGAGTCCATCGCCATACAAAACAAAAGAAAACAGGTGAGACATAAATAACAAAATAAAAGCATGTTTAAATAGCATTGAATTCAATGTAAGATGAATAATACATTACCAGAAACATCTCTTTGCTATTACCTTGTTTTTGATGATATGTGATGGTGCTCCGAGAATTTTGGCAGCGCTTCCGCGCCTCCAGGGATTTTCCAGATTGGTTTTGAAAGGGGTTTGTTAGGTGGCTATATTCAAAGGAGGGTTATGGAGAGTTTGGGCATGGTTTTGGTAAGATAGGGGTATTTTGGGAACAAAATAAGTTTGGGCTAAGGGTGGTGGTGGTTGGGCAGAGCTTGGCCGTGGAGAGCACCAGAGGGAGAGGGAGGAGAGGCCAGGGGGAAGGCTTGTCCAAATGAAGGGGGGTGGCCTCTCTATTTATAGGCAAAATTCCCGTGCCCGTACTTGAAATACGGGCATGCCTTGCCCGTACTTCAAGTACGGGCGTGCCTTGCCCGTAATTCAAATACGGGCGAAAAACGAATATTTGCAATTATCGCAGATTCTTCCGTACGGGACGCGTGTTCCGCCGTACAGCGACGCGTGTTTCCTTCTAGAAGCGTGCCCGTACTTTAAATACGGGCATGCCTTGCCCGTAATGCAAATACGGTCCAGCACGTTTTAAAAATGTTTGGATTTCAAACTTTTATTCAATTTGGTTTATTTAAAGATTTTTATCCGATTTTTTGATTATTTTATTATAAAAACGAGATTCTTTTATTAAAATATTATTAAAAAATAAAGATATTTTATTAAATGATTATTTTATTTATTTAACTCATTTATTCTGCTTTTTGCTGCTGTTTTGCCACATGGGCAGCTTTCTTTGAAATTTCAACTGCCCATAACTTTTCCGTCCGATGTCCGATTTCAGCAAATTTGGTGTCGTTGGAATCAGCTCGGAACACACTATCCATTGGGATTAAGTTTGGCAGCTGAATTGGGGTCGAGCAAAAAGTCAACTTTCGCTTCCCAAAAGTTTGACCGGCTCATAACTTCTTCATCCGGACTCCGATTCTGGCAAATTCAGTTGCGTTGGAATCGTGTCGAAATGCTCTTTTCAATGAGATGAAGTTTGATGGCCAAATTCTCTTAAATCAAAAAGTCAATTTTTGACCCCTCAGGGTTTGACTTTTAGTTTAACTTTTCATTTTTCTTTATTTTGGGGGTGCAAAAATCAGGTGCTAACAGCTGCCCCTCTTTGCTGGAGTCACCTTTAGGGATGAACGGCAAAGAAGAAAAAGAACCTTATTTTTGCACCTTGCATTTCTGTCGACATGGTCGATGAGCTCATTTCTTGAATTTTTTTTCAGGGAAAGGGAAGTGTCGGATGTCTGGTATCACTTCCTGACTTTGGAATCCCTATACCCTTTTTCGGGTTTGAATAGGGCTGTTCCTTAGTTCTTTGTTTTTTGAAAAGAAAGATAGGATTAAATCTTGAGCTCATCAGTCCTGTTTCGGCGTTGATGCAAGGCACTTAACAATGTTCTTTTCTTTTTGTTTGTTCCATTAAAGCTTTTAGTGACTTCAGTTTTGATTTCTTCTTGATTCTTTGAGTTTGGGTTTTTTTTTTTTTTTGAGAAGGAATGGGCCAAGGTATGGGTTTGGGAGTACAGGTGGGAGGACGGGAGGAAGCTTCCGCGCTGCTGTCCATCATCTCGGAGACCACACACACCTATTCTAGCTTATGCTATTTACAAAAGTGGGAATCAAAATTTACAGGAAGGGGCGAATTGGCCCATTATTGCTTTTTCCTTGTTGCTTCTCCTTGCCAGGTTCTTTTTCTTGTCAAGGTATTTAAAGCTCTTCTTCCATTTATGAGTATCTCCTGGGGATCTGGTGGGAGTATGATCTGTTTAGATTACTTTCTGGGGATTCCGTGATGTCCCTTTTTGCTCTTGAAGTTTTGCTGGAAGATCTTTGACGATCTTCTTTCTTCTGAGCTCTTCTGGGGATGAAAGGGAAGAAGCCTCTGCTGAGGAATGAAGGATCAAAGTATCCTTTTTATGTTCTTTTTGCATCTTTCTTCCTTCATTGAACCTGTACAAGGAACAAAATATCAATGTTTGATCTGCTGGGGATTGATGTATTCTTCAATTAATCAAGCAACTTTGTGGGGTTCTTCTGAAGAGCTTGAGTAGTGGCACTCCCCTGGGGGCTTGTGCCTTTTCAGGATTTTAACAGGTACGGACTTCGGAAAGCTATTTTGGTACCTGATTATAGATCTATTTTAACTGTCCTAAAACAGTTGGGGAAGAGAACCCAAAGACAAATTGATCTATTTTAGCCGAACGGCTGGGAAAGAGAATCTTAGACTGGTCTGTTTTAGCCAACCGGCTGGGAGAGGGAACCCGATGTTAAATTGGTCTATTTTAGCCAAACGGCTGGGAAAGGGAACCCGAAGTTAAATTGGTCTATTTTAGCCAAACGGCTGGGAAAGGGAACACGGTTTAGACTGGTCTATTTTAGCCAAACGGCTGGGAGAGAGAACCCAAAGTTAAATTGGTCTATTTTAGCCAAATGGCTGGGAAAGTGAACCCACAGTTAAACTGGTTGGTTTGAACTTAGTATCTCAGGGTTGGACCATGTAAAGTCTCCGCAGGGGGTGAGTTGAAAAACAACACCCAGGTGTGCCTCAGCCAACCTTCAGTTTAATCACTGGCGGCGTCGGTACCACAAACTTTGGTCAATTAATGTGTGAATACATTATGACCCTTTCTGCGTCCCATGTGTGAATACATGGCGATTTTTGTCCGTGTCCCATGTGAGAATACATGGTGACTCTTTTTCTGTCTTTTTGTCTTGATTCAAAGCTGACTTATTTGTCGGTGGCTTTACAAACTTCTGTCAACCAATGTGTGGATACATTGTGATGACTCTTTTTGCGTCCCATGTGCGAATACATGGCGACTTTTGTCTGTGTCCCATGTGAGAATACATGGTGACTCTTTTACTGTCTTTTTGTATTGATTCAAAGCTGACTTACTTGTCGGTGGCTTCACAAACTTCGGTCAACCAATGTGTGGATACATTGTGATGACTTTCTTTTTGCGTCCCATGTGTGAATACATGGCGACTTTTGTCTGTGTCCCATGTGAGAATACATGGTGACTCTTTTTCTGTCTTTTTGTCTTGATTCAAAGCTGACTTATTTGTCGGTGGCTTTACAAACTTCTGTCAACCAATGTGTGGATACATTGTGATGACTCTCTTTGCGTCCCATGTGTGAATACATGGCGACTTTTGTCTGTGTCCCATGTGAGAATACATGGTGACTCTTTTACTGTCTTTTTGTATTGATTCAAAGCTGACTTACTTGTCGGTGGCTTCACAAACTTCGGTCAACCAATGTGTAGATACATTGTGATGACTTTCTTTTTGCGTCCCATGTGTGAATACATGGCGACTTTTGTCTGTGGTGCCCCATGTGAGAATACATGGTGGCTCTTGTCTTTAGGAGACATTTCGTTTCTTTTGCCTTTGTCCATTTCTTTTCTCTCTCAATCTTTTTCTCTCCTTCTTTTTTCTTTTCTTTCTTTTCTCAATCCATTTTTCTTTTCTTCTTCTTCTTCTTTTTCTTTCTTTCAATCCTCTTTTTTTTTTTTTTTTTTTTTTTCAAATTCATGTATCAACAGCTTTGATATCTCAAATTATGTTGGGACATTCCCTCACCAATTTCTGACTTATCCGTCAGTGGTTTTGATTCCAGTTTCTTCTTTGTCCAATGTGTGAATACACTGTGACGGTTTTGTTTTTTCATCAGCATGTGAATACGCCGGAACGGCTTTTCTGCGTTCCATGTGTGAAAACATTGTGCCGATTCTGCTTGCGCCCCATGTGTGAATACATGGTGACGACTCATTTTACATCCCATGTGTGAGTACATGGTGATGGCATCCAATGTGTGAATACATTGTGATGGCTTTTTCTGCGCCCCATGTGTGAATACATGGTGATGAATTTTGCTTTGGCATCCAACGTGTGAATACGTTGTGATGGCATCCAATGTGTGAATACATTGTGATGACTTTTTTGGGCCCCATGTGTGAATACATGGTGACGGATTTTGCTTTTACATCCAACGTGTGAATACGCTGTGATGGCATCCAATGTGTGGATACATCGTGATGACTTTTTTGCGTCCCATGTGTGAATACATGGTGACGGATTTTGCTTTTACATCCAACGTGTGAATACGCTGTGATGGCATCCAATGTGTGGATACATTGTGATGACTTTTCTGCGCCCCATGTGTGAATACATGGTGACGGATTTTGCTTTTACATCCAACGTGTGAATACGCTGTGATGGCATCCAATGTGTGGATACATTGTGATGACTTTTCTGCGCCCCATGTGTGAATACATGGTGACGGATTTTGCTTTTACATCCAACGTGTGAATACGCTGTGATGGCATCCAATGTGTGGATACATTGTGATGACTTTTCTGCGCCCCATGTGTGAATACATGGTGATGAATTTTGCTTTGGCATCCAACGTGTGAATACGTTGTGATGGCATCCAATGTGTGAATACATTGTAATGACTTTTCTGCGCCCCATGTGTGAATACATGGTGACGAATTTTAGCTTTCTGTGCCCCATGTGAGAATACATGGAGGCAATTTTTTCTGTATCAGTGTGTGAATCTGCCGTAATAGCCTTGTCTGTCTGTTTCAAGCTTTGTCAATACCTGCAAAAGTTCAAGTGAAATTTAGTTAATCAAAATTATGTGCAAAACATAAGCAATTAAAACCTTTTGGGAATTCACCAATGTTTGGAATTCCCGCTTTTCAAAGTGGGTCCATGACAAGACCGATAATCTTTGGGTCAGTCACCTGACACTCTCATTTAGACTTTATGAAATGGTGCTTCTCAGCACTTTCTGTGAGGGTCAACATGTTTGCCTTCAATGGCATTCCCCAAGTTGGAGTGAGGGGAATTGTTTTGGGTTCAGGGGGTTTCTTTGGCACTGCCCTTCCCCAGCTCTTTTAATTTTCTCTCTCTCTTTTTTTTTTCCCACCCTTGGTTGGGGGTTTTGAAATGGTTTTTCTCTCACTTGGTTCCTTTATTCAGGTTTGGTGCATTGCTCCAGTCTGAGGGTCTTGTCAATTTCCATGGATCACGATCCAATGATCAGAGAGGACTTATTAGTAGGACGAAATGTAGGCTTTGGTTCTGGCGTTTAGAAATGAAGGATAAATAGGCTCAAATCCTATATAACTTCATTCTATGGGTAACCATTATGTCTAGCCAAAATTCTTTTGTTCCTTTGATTCTGTCATTGCCAGTTTGTCTGGGAGTTAGTGTCACATTCTCTGTAATCAGAAAGGACTTCATAACAGGACGAAACGTAGGCTGGGTTTATGGGTCCAGAAGAAATGATATAAAGGTTCAAAATTTGTGAGCAGGGTAAGAGTCATGTCCTGTCTTCTTTTCTTGGTTAGGGCTTGCTTCATCTTTTGTCCCTTCAACTTTGTGTAGCTTCTTTACCTCTTTTCCATCTTTGTTCTTTTCTTTCCTTTCTTGGGTTCTTTGCCCCAATCCTTGACTTTTGCTTTTGGGATTTGCCCCAGCTCTTGTTTTTCTTTTCTTTTTCTTCTTTTATTTTCTCAAAGGGAATTGCCCCAGTTCTTTATTTTCTTCACATTCTTGTTTTCTGGGTTTTATCCCGTTTCTCCTTTTTAGGGCGCTTTTCGCTTTGCCCTATCTTCTCCTTGTCTTTCCCGTGTCTCCCATTTCATGAAGCTTGTGTACCCCAGTTTTGAAGACAGGACATGGTAGGGTTAAATGAAGAGATTGTTAGGCCCAAAGTGTTTTGCTAGGGTTTCATCTTATGTCAGATGATTTTTGGAGAACATCAAGGATGGCCTTTCATCCTTTTACAGAGAATGCCACACTTACTTGTTTTTGTACAATTAACTGGCTCAAGAAACATTTTCATCTTTATTTATTTTTCTTTTTGACTTTGCCCCAGTTTGGGGTGGCTAGACATAACATGGGTTAGAAATGAGACGATCAAGCTCAATCATGTCTGACTAGCGGAATTTGTTTGAAGTATTTTAGCCAAAAATGGCCTCTTATCATGTCATTGGGATCATTGATCCTGGATCATGTCAGTGACCCTTAACTGGTATGGGCACCTCGCCCTTTTTCTCTTATTTCCTTTCTTTTCAGCTTGCCCCACTGTTTGGCAAGGTAGGGTTCAAATGTGGTGAAGGTGGGGGATCCCTTGGCTATGTTGAGACCCACACAGTTTGTGCTGTTCAACATATTTCATTTGTCAAATTTGATTGTTCAAGTTTGTCCTGAGATCACAGTCATGCCCTGGCGTGGTTCAACACTTTGGTGATTCCCCAAAAGACTTCATTATCTTGCAAAAAGAAGCATGTTGTCAAGTTCTGAAATTAAATAAAGCATAAACAAAAGCAAATTAGCAAATTATGCAAAAAGGTGGCTGATGCAAATCAGCATTCTTGGAATTCGGTTGCATGCCATGGGAGGAAACCTTCAGGTGCTCTCCTCATCCTTCTTTTTCACATTATCTTCTCTTTCTTGCGGGAAGATGGTTGATTCAGACATTTGGAACTTGTCCGAGATGTCTTGTCCTTTAACAGATTCCGGTTGCTCAAATAGTCCTTTCAAGAACCCTTGATCAATCAGATCTTGAATGTCATGCCTCAGATCCCAACACCGGTTTGTGTGGTGTCCTGGAGCACCAGAATGGTACTCACATTGTTCTGCAGCATTGTAGTTTCTGGACCGAATCATTCGGGGGTTCGGGGGCTTAATCTGCACATATCCCTCCTTCAATAGTGTTAGAAGCAATTCTGCCGGTGCATATGGTAAAGGGGTGAAAACCCTCCTCATTCTGGCCTCTGCTTCCTCTTTTGTTCTCCTTGGGGAACCATCTAAAGGATTCTGCTTTTTCATGACTAGAGGAACATCTGCTGCCACAGCTTTCCCTTTTTCTTTCTGCAGTTGACCACCTACTATGGTTGGTGGGCGACTTACTTCCTGACTGTTCAGAGGTATCTTTCCTTTCATTCTCTTGATTTCTCCTTCAAGGTCTCTTACTTGAGATCTGAGTTCAAAATTTTCTTCTCCTAATGCTTCCCAGCATTTGTTCCATGTTTCTTCTCTGATTGTTATCATTCGTAGTAGGTTCCATAGAGAGGCCACTATGCTGGATATTTGCTGGGCCGCATCATGACTTGTTTCTGAGGTGTGGTCCATTTCGACTACCGACGGGGTTCCTGCCAAAAGAAACAAGCATCAGAAACCAGAATCCATGAAATGCTAGGCTGCATAAAGATGGTCTTTTTCAATCTTTTTTTTTTTTTTTTCTTAATCTTTTCCCTTCTTTTTTTTTTTTTTTCTTTTTTTTTTTCAATTTTTTCAATTTCTTTTTTCAATTTGGCGGAGGATCAATTTTGAGTTCCCCAGCTTCAAGGAGATCTTGGACTGCATGACGGAGGCTCCAACATTCGTCAGTATCGTGCCCCGGTGCTCCTTTATGGTAATCGCATGTCTTGGATGGGTCATACCCTCTACTTGCTGGTGCCCTTGGATTTGGGGGAACCTGCTTCAGGTGTCCTTCTTGCAGCAAGGTAGGCAACAACTCAGCCAGGGAATATGGGAGCTGTGTGAACACACGGTTCTTTCTTTCTTCCTTAGTCAAGGGCTCCTTCAGTCGAGCCATGGTGACATTTGCACAGGGGTGATCATTTCCTCTCTTGCGTTTAGCAGATCGGACATGGTTGATCGTTCCCTCATATCTTATGTCTTCTTGGGAGGATTCTGTCATAGAAGCTCCTATCTTTCCAGCCTTAACCGCATCTTCAATCCTTTCTGCCACCTTGATTAGATCGGCAAAACTTGCAACACACTGTCCCAACAGCATTGTAAAGTATGGCTGCCCCAGTGATGAAATGAACAGAGAAGTTTGTTCTTGTTCAAGGAGAGGGGGTTGAACCATATTTGCTAGTTTTATCCATCTTTTAGCGTAGTCTCTTACAGACTCATTATTTTCCTTTGACAATTTCTGCAATTCTGCCCGGGTTTGAATCGTCGGACTGTTCAAATGGTACTGTTGGATGAATACAGCAGAAAGGTCGTTCCATGTCTTGACCTTCTGCTTATCCAGACTTAGGAACCAAGAATATGCTGCCCCACTTAGCGATCTCTGGAAGAACTGAACCATGATCTTTTCATCCTTCACATATTGGCACATGTCGCCAACATAGGATCGCAGGTGTATCAAAGGACAGCCAGTACCGTCAAATTTATGCAAGTCAGGACATAGGAACTTTGCTGGCAGATGGATGTCTGGGAAAAGACACAAGCTCTCCAGTGTGGTTTCCTCACGTACTGGGTTGGGCTGGAGTTGTTTCAAGAGTTCTTCTCTTATTGCGGCTATTTGGGCCTTACTGTCTTCCTTTATTGCAGCCAACATTTCCTCAAGTTGGGCCTTCCGTACCCTGTTCCGGTCTTGCTCTTCTTGCCCCAATTGGACAGGCACACATGGTGGAAGGTGAGTGGCTATTGCTGCAGGATGTGGGAATCGGGTGTCCCGTGGTGGCAGATCAACTGACATGAGGTTCGGCTGGGGTGGTTGTCCCTGTTGGACTTCTGGTACTTGAACCCCCGTGGCATGTGTCATGGCTACTTGTTGACTTAGATCCATCATGACTTGCTGTTCTTCAGTTCTTGGTTGTGAGGATGACGAAGTTGGAGCCTCAAAAGAATTCATTGCAGTCATTTTTCAATGCAAATGCAGCGTTCTGGTTAGTGCTTTTAATGTGAAGTACCTGAATTGTACCTGTTCATAAAAGATCTCAATCAGTTTCTTTTCAACTTATGAACAATGTGTTGTGTGTGACGAGATCATTTGCACCGTGAGTGGTGCTCTGGTTTTACGATGAGCGAAAACAAATATGGGACGATTCATGTATGAAAATCACAACTTCGACAAAACATCACTGTGAACAGTGTGTGACAGTGCCGTATCCAATCAAGAGTTTTTTCTGAAAATTGCGATGTTAAAAAAAACTTGCGGTTCGATCTTTCAGAGATTGAGACTCTGGAGATCATATCGTGTTTGATGGTTTTCAAAACCGTGCAACACGTGCTTTATGAGTGCAAATCTCAGGAAATCATATCCGTGCCTTAATGGGCGGTGACTGAAAATTTCTTTGAAAACGTGTCCTGAACAATGGCATGGAGAATTTACGCCGCAAGATGGGCGATTTGACTTATGTCTAAACAGCTAGCTCAATATAACCACGAATGACGGTTTTACTGTGCATAGCAGAAGACAAAGTTAATGGAGACGATTCAATGCAGGCCCGAAGGCCGCTTTGCTGTGTGCTTTGAAAAGCAATTTTGATGAGTACCTCAAAAGCTGGCTCAATGCATGCCCGGAAAATATTTTGTGCATTTTTGAAAACAGTTCGACTAAACAGGTTGGTGTAAATGATCTCGAAGTGCACATGTTTGATGCAAGAACAAATATATACACAAGTAAAGTGAAAGTTAAATGCTTAAAAAAACCAACAGGAGTGTGCATGGTCCTAAAAGGGTTGGTGCCTGTTAAGACACGACTCCTAGACACACTTGTGTAAGGAAGCACTCCTAAGTCCTGATCAGCCTTTTATCTTTCATCTATTCTTTCATCTGCTTTTGGGTGTCAGACCACAACAAAAACATTTACAACTTGCCATCGAGGGCGAAATTTACAAAAATAATTCTGTAAAGAAAATCACCTTTAGGGTTGTTGGGAACCCAAAAGGAGGGTACAAGTTTGCTTCTTGGCAGGTGGGCTGAAATCCTAAATCTAGGGTTTTTCTGCCCATGTTCTGATCTGTTTCTGTCTGATTGTCTGATCTGGCCAGCTCTCATCTGCTCAAAAGGCCGACTAAGACTTAAAGTGCTTCCAACGGACTCAATGGGTCGAGGCCCACGGCTCACAAGACTCAAATGCATGGATCTGGGGTTAGACCCCTGATCAAATTGGGTTGGTTTCCTAAATTAGGGTTAAGGCAACCCATGGTCTAGGTCTTACTCAGTCTGATGCAAAAGGACGGGGTTGTTGTCCCTGATGGACTCTTGGGTTTTAAATTGATTTTTCCCTTATTTTGTTCCAATATTCACATTCACATTCAGATTCAGATCCATTCACCTTCAGAGTGTCAAGGTTTTTCAGAATCAATAGGTGGGGAAGGATACCCAGCCCGAGGCACCTGCCTTCAAGGGTCTGAGCCAAGTACTAGACCTTTCGCGTACCATGGCAAGAAACCAATGGCGCTTGAAGAATCCAGAAACCTGGGGAGATGGGTTTACCCTGCTTTCCCCGGCAAGCCACGGGAGCGTAGGGCTAATACCATCCCAAAAGTAAGTTTCTCGATTGAAGAAGGGTGGCTGCTAGAGAGATCTAGGTTTTGGTTAAGAAGAGCATTCACATGGTGCAGACAGCATTCAGTTCGGATCATCCATGCAGACTCCCTCGTGCATGTCACCCCATGCAGTTAAAAAATTCATTCACGGTGTAGTGATGTGCTTGTATGTGCAGTGGAGCCAAGTGCTGTGTCTATTCGGGTGATTCTCGGATAAGGGCCAACAAAGGGTTCCTTAATGTCACATTTATAGTAAAAGTGCAGAACAGTATGTAATACAAGATCTGGGTGGATCCCCAGGTAAGTGGGCGGGTCACATTGGTCCCTGTTAAAAACCACTTGCCTTAGGCGATTATCATGTCCGTTTGACAGGATCCCCCAATATCATGTAATTACATGAGTTCCATACCTTACTAAGGTTGGACAAAAAGTACTTCCTAAATTAGCTTATATCCTCCTAAGTTGACTCATTTGATAACCAGGGTCCGACTGGGTTGAGGGGTCCCCAGCAGAGTCGCCAAGTTGTGCGTACCTAAATTTGACCTAGATCGCACACCGGGCGCGCCTTTGGCGCGTGCCTCGGGACATTCAGAGTCGCCACTGCCTGAGAGTGCAGGCAGACACGGTTTTGCCCTAATCGGGTCTAAGTCTGGTCTGCGGCTTTTCAGAGTTCTAGCTAAGTCCTCGGTTACGGTCCGGGGAAGTCCTAAAGACACCCCGGTCCGCCCCGTCGGTTCGACGGGTCCCTCGGGTCTCCCTGGTTTTTGAGTCAAGTTCACCCTTCCTAGACCAGCATGCTGCTTATTGGGTCTGGCGGGGCCCTTTGAAGGTGTGGGTCCCTTTCTACTTGATTTTATCTTTTTATTTATTTAAGTGAAGTGGGTCGGACCCGGGTCCCGTTGGAAGACCCGTGGGCTGCCATGGTTGGGCCTTGGGCCCAGCTGGGTTATTGGGTAACCCATTTGGTTATCTTATTAAATTTTATATATTTACAATTTTAGTTTGGGCTTAGTGGGCTTGGAATGGGCCCATTAGCCAAGGGTCAAAGGGCCTGGGCCTGTTTACTGAAAACAGGCATGGTATGGGCCGGTCTGAGATGGGCCCCACAAGTGGGCCAAAGGGGTCTTAATGGGCCTATCTAGGCCCGAAGTCCAAAAATGGGCTTAAGATAGCCCAAATGGTTTAAGGGAACGGTTCAAGCCGGCTTAGGCTGGGTCAAGTCAAACCGAACCAAGAAACTACACTTTTTCATCATTTTTACATTTCGCCCGTGTTTTCTCTGCGGTCTAGCCTGACCGTGGATTGACTACGGTCTCTTCTGCCCGTGAAGCAAACACGGTCCAGGCTGGACCGGCCTGAGTTTACGGGCGCAACTCAGTTTGCCCGTTTGCTGCCGATTTCAATCTGGATCTGTTCCGTGGCCTTCTTGGGACCTCCAATGGCTTCTGTAGGTTTCTTCAACTCATCCAGATGCTTCATTTGGATTCATTTGGCCCAAATGACCATCTTACTTTTCTTTTCATGCTTCCCAAAAACTCACTTTGCTTGTACTCCCATGTAGCCCAAATTCAAAGAAGAAGAAAGGAGAAATTACAGGAGTATATGGGATCTTTGAAATGAAGTCACACCTCTCCTTGTCAATAAGCACAAACGATTAATAAAGCATTTTAAAGGTTAGTTTAAGTGTCCCTTCTTAACTTTAAGCATTTCTTCTTTCCTTAAGAAGAGTTTTCTCCATGTTATGGAGAGTCCATCGCCATACAAAACAAAAGAAAACAGGTGAGACATAAATAACAAAATAAAAGCATGTTTAAATAGCATTGAATTCAATGTAAGATGAATAATACATTACCAGAAACATCTCTTTGCTATTACCTTGTTTTTGATGATATGTGATGGTGCTCCGAGAATTTTGGCAGCGCTTCCGCGCCTCCAGGGATTTTCCAGATTGGTTTTGAAAGGGGTTTGTTAGGTGGCTATATTCAAAGGAGGGTTATGGAGAGTTTGGGCATGGTTTTGGTAAGATAGGGGTATTTTGGGAACAAAATAAGTTTGGGCTAAGGGTGGTGGTGGTTGGGCAGAGCTTGGCCGTGGAGAGCACCAGAGGGAGAGGGAGGAGAGGCCAGGGGGAAGGCTTGTCCAAATGAAGGGGGGTGGCCTCTCTATTTATAGGCAAAATTCCCGTGCCCGTACTTGAAATACGGGCATGCCTTGCCCGTACTTCAAGTACGGGCGTGCCTTGCCCGTAATTCAAATACGGGCGAAAAACGAATATTTGCAATTATCGCAGATTCTTCCGTACGGGACGCGTGTTCCGCCGTACAGCGACGCGTGTTTCCTTCTAGAAGCGTGCCCGTACTTTAAATACGGGCATGCCTTGCCCGTAATGCAAATACGGTCCAGCACGTTTTAAAAATGTTTGGATTTCAAACTTTTATTCAATTTGGTTTATTTAAAGATTTTTATCCGATTTTTTGATTATTTTATTATAAAAACGAGATTCTTTTATTAAAATATTATTAAAAAATAAAGATATTTTATTAAATGATTATTTTATTTATTTAACTCATTTATTCTGCTTTTTGCTGCTGTTTTGCCACATGGGCAGCTTTCTTTGAAATTTCAACTGCCCATAACTTTTCCGTCCGATGTCCGATTTCAGCAAATTTGGTGTCGTTGGAATCAGCTCGGAACACACTATCCATTGGGATTAAGTTTGGCAGCTGAATTGGGGTCGAGCAAAAAGTCAACTTTCGCTTCCCAAAAGTTTGACCGGCTCATAACTTCTTCATCCGGACTCCGATTCTGGCAAATTCAGTTGCGTTGGAATCGTGTCGAAATGCTCTTTTCAATGAGATGAAGTTTGATGGCCAAATTCTCTTAAATCAAAAAGTCAATTTTTGACCCCTCAGGGTTTGACTTTTAGTTTAACTTTTCATTTTTCTTTATTTTGGGGGTGCAAAAATCAGGTGCTAACACCCTGTACATGTGGATAAGCGACCATCTCCATGTATTGATTCTGGTGCTGCATGCTGGTGGTACATGCCAACTCTGATGGGTACGTGTGCAATAAGTCGGTGACTATGGCTCTTGTCTAAGCTGTGCTGCATGGGGCTTGAGTATCATTAGTAGCATCGCTCCTAAGTCGCATGGTGGTATAGCAATTGGTTGAGAATCATCTCAAAAGGTTTATCTATCTTTGTGAGTCCTACAATGACATTGAAATCATAACACACGGTATTATTGTATACATGCGGAAGGCATGTGATTGAGATATTGGTCGGATGTGACTGCTTAGTACATCTTGGTAATGTGTGAATTATGTTACCGATTTGCCTATTGTATTCTCATATTCTAACTTGCTGAAATTCATTTCTAGAACTGTTTATCAAACTGTTTTGTGTTCACAAATGATAGAAATGATTATGCGAGCCTGATTAGTCGATGTTGCTTAATCGTGCATGAACTGTTACTTTACCTGTATTAACTGTTTAATCATGCATGTGTTACCTACTGGGATATTCGTATCTCACCCTACTTTTATTCCATTTTTTTCAGCTGATACGCGAGAGGGGGATCTCTTAGACTTCCAGGGAGAGATAGCTGAGCATTCTCCGGAGGATTACTATTATCCAGATCTTGTCTGAGGTGGATTATTGCTAGACTTAGTACATTTGATTGGGCTATTGTTATTCATTGGGTTGATGTATTGAGAGATGAGAGAGATAGTACCCAGTTATTTTACCAGACTTTGATATTACTGATTGATGGTTAAAATTTATGTTCAGTTGAGGATTTGAACTACACTTCCGCACATACTTGTTTCCGCAACGCTGATAGTATAATAAGAGAATGGATTTTGAATTCTTTGGTCTGGTATGTTTTGATGTTGTATATGATATGGGCCAGTAACACCTCGGATTTGGTAGTTGAACTAAATTGGGGTTGTTACAGTAGCGATCCGGGTTCGGGTCGGGTGCCGGTTTGCACTGACCCGGGTTCGGGGCGTTATAGGGGACATCACTTGTTTTGTACTTTATGAACTGTTTTAACTTCTAATTGTGGGAAATTAATTAGGGAATTAATCATTGGTATTAAGAAACTATTGGGAAGCAACAAAGGCTGAATCTGGGAAAAACATTTCAGGTATTAGGATGTGAAAAATCAGCAAACAGTTTAGTGGAAGTTTTGAGTAAATTTTAGGTGTTGAATACTTCTCCAGCTCATACACCTTGTGCATGGCTCACTAAATTTGAGAGAGTAAGTAATGAGCTAGTTAAAGATGAATAAATGGGCTTTGGATGAACCTTAGGATGCTAAAAAAATAAGTAAACAAGGAATGTAAACCTAAATGGAAGGGTTAAAGATAGGCATTGAGAGCTTGAGTAAAGAAAGTTAGTTGGAGTATAAAATACATGTAGGAGCTAGGTAGCGGAAGGGATTGTTCTTTGCTAGTTGTAATTCCCTGTCCATGCACGCGTGTTCCATTGTGTACTCAGTGAGGCCTGATTGTGTACTCGGCTGGCTGCGACTATTCACTCATTTTATCGTGTACTCGGACCATGTTTGGGTAGTTCTTGCCAACCCATCACTGTAGTGGGTGGGTTCTCCCGCAACAAGACGATGATTGTGTACTCAGCTTCACACCTAAGCTGGGAGGTGGCATAGTGGACATTGTGATTACCCTGGTTAAAGATAGTCTTACTTCATGAGTCTTGCTATGATTTGTTGATTTATTCTGGTTACTTTGTGTTTATTGATATATTATCGTGAAATTATTTTGTTTAATCACTTTATTGTCGATTGATGCATATTTTAATCTGAATCATGTTTTAGAAATGTTAAAATGTTTATGAGCATGCATGAGCTACTTACTGGGATATTCGTATCTCAGACTGTTTGTTTTGTTTTGTTTTCATACCTTGGAAAAGCCGATATCGGAGGGTAAAAGCTGTGATCAGATTAGAGATTAATATTTTAGTTTGAGTTGGGTTTTAGTGCCTCTGTGTATAGATTTAATTGTTCATTCATGTTTCCTTACTCTAATATTGTGTTCCTGGGGGGAAATGTAACCCTTCAGTGTCGGGTTCCGGTTTTAGTTCACGTAACCTGAATCCGGGGCATTACAGCATATAAAAGGATGCTCTAACTAAAATATTTAGTGTTTTGAGAACCCTTTTCCTTGTCTTGGACGTATAGAACAAGAGAAGAAGTTGTGAGAGCTTGCTTGAAAGCTTCAAGAAGGAGAAAAAGAGGAGGGCTAGGAGAGAAGTTGTGCTTCTCCATTAAATAAGCAAGTAGCAAAACCTTCAAACTAAAATAAATTTACTAGATTTTTGTATTCCTCTCTCTTAGGGTTTGGTTAAACTGGAAAATCACTTGCATGTTGGGGTTTGCTTCTAAAATCTATAAGGTTTTGGTTGTATTACTATCTTGTTTAGTTTTCTATTGATTTGCCATGAATTTTAGTATTTCTCTCTCCTAGGGTTTGGATAAACTGGGAAATCACTTGAATGTGGGGTTTTGCTTCTAAAATTTGTAGGGTTTGGTTGTATAACTATTCTTGTTTAGCTTTCTATTGATTTGCCATGGATTTCCAACTTATATTGATAATATTTCAGATTAGGATTTGAGTTTGTCATTTTGAATGAAGTTTCATGTGTTGGATTTGTGTTCATGAGGATTTGAGATGGATTCTTGTTTTGGAAAGTGCTTTTAAGTAAGTTGGGATGTTTTATGATCATCCCCTTTGATGTAGGAAGTGTTGGAAATGATTTATATGAGTTTTGTGTTGAAAATAGCCAAAATATTTCAAAAACCCGACCTGGCGATTAATCTTGAAAATGGGGGATTAATCCTGAGCCATAACCCCAAAAATCAGTCTTTGTTATCCTAATCGTGAATCAGGATTAGTCTTGGCGACTAATTACGAGCCTGGGTGCGTGAATGTCCATCAAGATGTGGTTTAACGCTCGAACGTTAACCCTGTTTTAAACCTGGACGCGCGAACGTCAATCAAGACTAAGTTGAACGCCCGAACGTTAGGGCTAATCGCCCCTGGGTGATTAATCCTAAAGCTAATCGTGGGTGCTGTTTTTGATAGTTCTTCACCCTTTTCTTCCCCAACCCATTCCCAAACAACCTAAGCCTCCTATAGAGCACCTTTATTACATGAAAGACATTTCTAAAGCAAATCGTGGGTGTTGTTTTTGACAGTTCTTCACCTTTTTCTTCCACAACCCTTTCTTAAACAACCTAAGCCTCCTATAGAGTACCCTTAAATGTCCTCTGTATTTATGTCTCCATTTACTTAAGTCTTTACATATAAATAAGGTTTTACCCCCCATTTAGAACCATTAAAAAGTACTCCCAAGGGCCAATTCCCAACCAATAAAAAGTCAACTTTCCAGTTCATGCCTAAATTTCCGGTTTGTCCCGATTTTCACCAAAAACCACATTTTGAGTTTGATACCCAAAGGAGTGATTTAGAAGCCCATAAAATTCCAGAAAATTTGTCTACCCTCCATTAGATTATAACTAGAAATTGAGCCCCAAACTCCTTGTAGATTTGTCTAGAAAAATCATATACCCCAAAAGTCAATGTTTTTAACCAGACTTCGAATATTTTTGAGATCCGAAACTTTTTGTCTCGGAATCCATTGATTTTTGGTATGGTGACCTTATTGGGGATCCTAAGACTATCCCACCCATCAAATATGTAAATTGTGGAATTTATAGCTATTGTTTTGCTTGAGATTGGTTTATTAAAGATAAGGTTGAGATCTCTTATGAATTTGACAAAGTGCTTAGCCCTGGGTGTAAGCACCTTATTTTTGCACCCCTGGAAGTGCTGAAAATGAAAACCCTGGCAGAAAGTCAAACCTTGAGGGGACAAAAAGTTGACTTTTTGATCAGGTGTTAGTGGACCACCTTGCTTTATCTCAATGGATAGAGAATCCCGACACGAGTCCAACGCAATTGAGTTTGCTGGAATCGGAGTCCAGATGAAGGTTCTATGGGCTGGTCAAACTTAAGGGTGAGCCGAAAGTTGACTTTTTCTCGAATCCCGTGCCAAGTGCTTAACCCTACGTCATTGGATAGAGGGCTCCGATACGAGTCTAACGCAATTAAGTTTGCTCAAATCGGAGTTCGGATGAAGGAGATATGAGCTGTCGAAGTTTCCAAGCGGCAAAACCGGAAACTGCACACGTGGCGCAGGAACTGCACACGTGGCAGCCAACCCAGCAAAATATCTCAGGGACTAAATCTTAAATATCTAAAAATCCCAGGGACTAAACCAAAAATCGTACAGGGCAATCCGTAGATATCCAAAAGTGTCAAATCGGTCGAATCGGTCAAGTCGAGGGGCAAATCCGTAATTTTTCGATTTGTATCCGGCCAAATATGCCGGATACACTTGCTCCTCTTCATATCCGGACTCAAATGCCGGATACAAAGATTTGCTCGGCGAGATTCGCGCCGATTCGCCAACAAATTCGCGGCGGCATTTAATTTTCGAAATTATTATGTTTTGTATCCGGCATAATATGCCGGATACAAAGGAAGTGCAGTGTATCCAGCATAATATGCCGGATACAAAGGGAGTGTAGTGTATCCGGAATTAAATGCCGGATACATTAAGTTTTCTATAAAAAGGCAACAGCAGCCCCATTTTCGGGGTTGGCTTCCTTTTGGCTGATTCCACCCCTTCCTCCCCCTTTGTCCTGGCTCCGAAAACCTCCCATTCAACCCCACCTAGCTCCCCAAACCTAAAGACATTTTTCTCTAAGGCTCTCCCATCATCTCCTCTCTTCTTTTTCTCCATTGTGCCTAAGCAAGAAGGAGGCTACTTGCTGTTGGTGGCCAAAGGAGGAGCTCCAGTAGCCACTTGTGCTCTAAGGAGGCTCCACACATATCATTCCAGGGTTCTAACCCTAAGGTATTGTTTCTTGCCACCATTTGTTTCACATATATGGAGATGAAGTGATTTTGAGAAGGTTTCAAGGGTCTTGTGTATGTTGTTTGAAATGCATCTTTTGATATGATTTTCATGTGTTCCCCCTTTGCTTTCTTCACATAAAATGCATCCTGTGGTAGGGAGAGTGAGTATGGTCTCGAGCGATAGAGGGTTTCCGTTTGCATGTGGTCTTAGAGGCATTTCCTTTCCATACCATGTGCTGCCATGACTTGGCTCCATTCGAATGGGGGAAGGGTGTTCCCCCTTAGCTAATTCATCCATTGTACCCCTTATTAATCTCCCCCTCTTTCCCTTCTCTAAAATAGTTGTGCTCTAATGATCTTGTGTTTCTTTTAAGCATGAAGTTGATAGTGTGACATGCCTGTCCCCGGTCGGTCATGCATGCATATTCATTTGCAATGTTGTAGGTACACTCACACACCCTCCACTTTTCGTGCACCCAATATGTGGATGTTAATGCATGGTCACCATAGTCAAAGCATGTAAGATAGGTTTGGTTATTGTTTTTCTACCACTTTACTTGATTGCTGTTGTACGGACCGGGGAGGACTAAACAGGGATACCTAGGTCCCTGTTCATCTATTGGAAGTATCCCAAGAATAGGAGGAGACAACACCTTAAGCCTCCTCCCCTTTGCTTGAACCACCAAGGTCCCAAAAGAAGGCAAAATTGAGGCATTCCCCCCTCACTTGAACCAATGTGGGCTCACACGGGAGCCCACACGATTACCGGAACATCCCAAGAAGCATAAAAACCCAACCCCACTGCCAAAATCAGAAAAAGCAGCTTCTGTGTGTTGATCCGGCAACTCAGGCCGGATCAACAGAACCCAATTTGTAGCCGGCAACATATTCCGGATACACTGAGATCTATGTGTAGCCGGCAACAGATACCGGATACACTGAGACCTATGTGTAGCTGGCAACAGATACCGGATACACTGAGACCTGTGTGTAACCGGCATCTCAGGCCGGCTACACTGCCAGAATACCATTTTGAGACATTTTCTAATCTTGTGCTATATTTTTGGTTTGTTTGATCAAATCCGGGCGAACCAGTAGGGTTTCCGGGTCACCCGGAAACCCAAGATGGGCCTTGGATGCCCGGTCCAAATTGATTCCCGGTGAGCCTTCCAACGGGGCCCACCAAGCCCGACAAACTCCTTTTGTTAAATAAAGATAAAATCAATCCATTTGAGTGGGCCACACCATTGGAGGCCCACCCAAGCCCAATTTTGAAGCATGTTGATCTAGACTTAGGCATGGTTTGGCCGAGACCATGGGCAGGGCCTGTCGGGCCCACTAAGCCCATTAAACCAAACAAGTGTAGGGTTTCCAAACCCTATCTTAGAAAGTCTTGGGCTTTCAAGCCCAAGCCCAGGTAAAGGGCCCCAAGCCCAAAGCCTGGCCCATTTTGGCAAAGATTAATCCAAATAAACTCAAAACACTTGGCAACCAGGCCAAGGCCCACTCAGGGGCCTGCAAGTCAATCCAGACTCACTTTTTGCATAGAACTAAATTTAATCTTCAACTTGGAATTTAAATAAAATCAATCCACTGAACCAAAGCCCAAAGGGCCTCTCAGGCTAGACTGAGGCCCACCAAGGGACACGTGGGCTCAACCAAGCCCACCAAGGAATCCGCGGGCCTTCCAACGGGGTCCACCCAATCAGACTCACATCACTTTAATTAAAAAGATAAAATCAAGTAAAGGGACCCAAACCACTTTGGCGGTCCCGCTAGACTTAATCAAAATTGCATGCTGGAATAGGAATCAGGTGAGTGAGAGACCAAAGTTGACTCAAACCAAGGAAACTTATGGGACCCGTCACTTGACGGGGTGGACTGGGGTGTCTACGGACTTCCCCAAACCGCAACCGAGCCCCTACTTAGAATCTCAAAGCCGCAGACCAAAAGCCTTAGTAGAAGAACTTCGGCACCCAGGTGTCTGCCTGCACCCCATCAGGCAGTGGCGACTCCAAACAAATCCCGAGGCATGCATCGTTTTGCGTGCGCCTCGTCGTGCGACCGAAATCGGGTGCGCACACTGGGTTTACTTGGCAGTGAAGGTGTAGAATCTCACTTACTCTTGGTTGAATGCCAGTGAAGGTGTAGACATCACTTGGCTTTGGTTGAATGCCAGTGGATTTGGATTGTATTTTACTTTGATTTGGATTTGGATGTATTTTGTGAACTTGATGGTGTATGTATTTTACTTTGATTTGGATTTAGATGTGAAGTGATTATTGATTATTTCTTATACTTTGTTAGTATTGATTTGATTTGGTAAAGTTATGATGAGCTCTCTTATGTGGTTTGATCTGGCAATTGGCCTAGGGTTGAATGGCAATGACGGTGTAGATCTCACTTGGCCTTGGTTGAATGGCAGTGGATGGAGAATTCTGGCCTTGGTTGAATGGCAGTGGATGGAGAATTCTACTTGGTTTGTGAATTGAGTACTATCTCTTGGGTTGTGAAATGAGGCATTGGTTCTAGTAAATGATGTGAAAGGTTTGTTTTACATTATGAGTCCTACCAAGATATACTTGTAGTAAATGATTGGGTCTATCGAGCTAATTCTATGTGTTATACTATTTAAATGATTTGACTTGAGGATATTATCACGATGCTATATGAATTGCATAAACTGCTTTTATTCATGATGTTATATGAATTGCATGAACTACTTTTATTCATGATGTTGTATGAATTGAATAAACTATTTCCATTCATGCATGTTTGTTGCTTACTAGGACTTTAAGTCTCACACGTGTTTTATTTTACCGGATTTGTTTTCAGATCAGCTTGGTGAGCTACGTACTAGGGCAGATATTGAGGGTGAGCTTAAGCACAGGGCTAAGGACAGCTACTACCAATAGTAGGGTTCTCTTTGGGTTATTGTACTTAGTTTTTTTTTTTGAAACTATAAATGGGATTGTGTGTGTGTGTGTATATATATATATATTCTTTTTGGACTTATACACTTGGGAGTTGACTTTTGTATACGTCTGTATACATGAGAAAGAGAGGTGGTGAGATCTAGTTGCCTTTTTGTATACAGATATCATCTTTTCAGGTTATTACATAGATGATCCTTTGTTATATGGAAAATTTTTATTCCATGCTTTTTTCTGCTTATGCATTCTGATGATTACTTTGTAATTGCCCAGGTTAATTGTGTTTATTAGGTTCTTTTGGACCCATAAGTAGGTCTTGGGAATGGGTTAGTGCTATGATAAGGCAGACCCGATTCTGGGGTGCTACAAAGGGAGTATTCTGTTTCAAATAGATAGTTGTTGGTTCTGTTATATGAGTTGTGTGATCTTTAGCTAATTTATTGGGTAGTTGTGATCTGTAGCTTTAGTGGGTAGTTGTGTTTTTTCCTGATCTCTAGCATCGTTGTTATCCCATATATATTGGGAAGAAAACATTGGAAATAATTAAGCTGTAAATTCGTCCAGAACTTCTTCTCTCATTCTCCTGTTCTTCTTCTCAACCAAATGCAATCGTATCATAAAAACTCGATAATGAAGCTAAATGTACTAGTGCTCATAGAGCTGGACTAGACATTGAACCGACTAGCAACCTGGGCGCATTCATTTTGTTTGAACATTGAAGGAGTATGGGCTAATGACAAATGGCATCATATTTACCTTTGGTAATGAATAAAAATCTTAACTTCTTATTAAATATAAAATTTCCAAAATAGGCATTCCCTTAATATAGGTTGTGTATTTTGTAAAGCATCCCAAGAAGACTTGGACCATTTTTTCTTTTCTTGTGGTTTCTCTAAAGCGCTATAGGTTATTGTTATGAATAGAAATGAGATCAAGAGAAACCCAAATCAGTGGAGGTATGAAATACATTGGGTGGTGAAGAATCTCTAAGGAAGTGGAATAGAAGCTACCATAAAAAAAACTTCCTTTGCAGCCATGGTTACCACATATAGAGGGAAAGAAATGCCCGTATCTTTCAAAACAAGGCCAAACCAATGGAAGAGGTGGTTAAAAAGACTACGTTTGATGTTGGCATGCGTCATGCTAACCATGAGATGCTCATGGATTATACATTGTGTGCGCGCGTGGGAAACGCGGCACGGGGTAATTCGGAGTCGCCACCGCCTGATGGGGTGCAGGCGGACACCTGGGTGCCTAATCTTGCCTATTAGGGCTTTTGGTCTGCGGCTTGAGATTCTAAGTCTGTTCTCGGTTGTGGTTCGGGGAAGTCCGTAGACACCCCGGTCCACCCCGTCGGATGACGGGTCCCGTGGGTTCCCTGGTTTGAGTCAGCTTACATTGGTCTCACCTGATTCCTAATCCGATATGCAATTTGGTTAAGTCTTGCGGGACCACCTGAGTGGTGTGGGTCCCTTTAGTTGCTTTTATCTTGATTACTTAGGTGATCTGAGTCTGGTTTGGTGGGCCCCGTTGGAAGGCCCACGGTATCCTTGGTGGGCTTAGTCAAGCCAGTGTGCCCTTGTGGGCCTTGGCCTATCCTAGGAGGCCCTTTGGGCTTTGGTTAGTTCAACAGATTTTACTTTAAGTTAAGCTTTGAAGATTAAGTGTTTTTCATGCACAAGTCGGCCGGACTGGTTTGTGGGCCCCTAAGGTGGGCCCACATGGTGGCCAAGTATTTTTTATTGGATTTGTCTTTTTAATGTTGCCAAAGTGATTCGGACACTGGGCTTGGGGCCCGCAGTCCAAATCTGGGCTTGTGAGCCCAAGTTACCGGAAGTTAGGGTTTGCACCTTTCCTTGGTTCGGTGGGTGGGCTTTGGCGGGCCCGGTAGGCCCTTGCCCTTGGCCAAACCACGCAATTCATGCATCAATTTCACATAACAAGGCTCGGGTGGGCCGCATTGGGTTTGGCCCGCCCGGTTCAAATTGTTCATTTTACTTAAGTTGTTTTAATGGCATGCTTTGGTGTTTATTGGGCTTGGTGGGTCTCGTTGGAAGGCCCACTGGAAGTCAAGTTGGACCGGGAGTCCAAGTCCCATGTCGGGTTTCCGGGTGACCCAGAAACCCTATTGGTTTATCCGGTTCGGTTCAGAAATATCATTCACATCTAACAATAATCACATAAAAAGACACAAGATAGACAATCTGTCAGAAAAAAATTGGCTCATTGTGCTGAGTCCAAGGGGAGGTACCTGGGGGCCCTGTGGGCGAAGCGAAGCGGAGCCCACGGGGTGGGGTACCTCCCCGTACCAAGGTATGAGTTGGATGCGCAGCGAACAAAGGGGTGGGGGGTGCGGGGGGCGAAGCCCCCCGCAGTATGGTAAAGGGTATTTTTGGAAATTTCAAAAAAAAAAAAAATAACAATTCGGCCTGTTTGGTGGGCGCCAGACGGGCGCCAGAATCGGGCGAAATTTTGACCTGGCGCTCACCCGATACCATGTGAGCGCGAGCTGGGCGGGAGGTGAGCGCGAGATGGGCGGGAGGTGAGCGCGAGATGAGCGCCAGAATTTCACTTGGTTTTTAGTGGGCGCGAGCTGAGTGCCAGGTGGGCGCCAGATCGGCGGGAAGTGAGATGAAAGGGGCGCCCACCTCTTAGGTGAGCGCCAGGTGAGCGCTAGGTGGGCGGCAGCTCACTGCGATTTTCAACTCTCTGTTTTTTTGAGATCTCCACCTCTGGCCGAATTTTTTAGGTCTGTAACTGTTCCACTAGCCTCCCAACATGCCCAGAACACCTCCCAACTAATTTTGGATTTAATCTAAACACATTTTATTTCAAGTTTTGAAAACCCAGAAAACTCACAGTACAAACATGCATTCAAAATACTTCACGAATAATATGCCCAGGACACTTCCCCGGGCTTCGACCACTCCCCAGAAGCCACTTAAACTTGTATTAAAACTAGTCTAAGCATGATTCATGCTTCATCCCACAACCCAAAATCTCTTAAAAGAAAACAAACCCGATAAAAAACTCGTACAGATGCATTAATATCTAAAAAAAAGGGGGGTCATGGGGCATGCTCAAGGGTGCACAAGAAACAAACAGCATGTTAGCAAGTCTAGCAATGTAAAATCAACAAGAAAACAACATGCAGACACACATGCACTTTCCTCCAACCGACTGAACCTTCAAGCATGCGCCCTAACATCCGAAGAAGGGAATGAGGAGGGGGGTTTACAGGGGTACAATGGATGAAGGGAACTTGGGAACATGTTCCCTTTTCGGCGCGAGCAACACACGCATCTTCCTCTTCCTTACTTGGTGGTCTTCATCAGATGGAAGTGAACAAAAAAAACATGGTTTCATGGCTGTGGCCTCATACCACCGAATAAGACCGGCTTACGAAAAAAAATCATCTCATACTCATATATGTATAACTCAAAGTAACAGGGATGTTTACCTGGTGGTTCTTGAGTTCTGGAGCTGAGTGGGGGAGCCTCCTCGAAGTCGGACAGCGGCCGGAGCCTCCTCTTCACCGCACCAACAGTAGCAAGCCTCCACTTGCTTGGGTGGAAATGGAGCCGAACCAAAGAAGGGTGAGCCTCTTGGGGTTTTATTTCTGAGGGGGGGGGGGGGGGGGGGGGGAGCAGGGACCAAGAGAGGGGGGCTTCGGGAGAGGGAAGAAGAGAACAAACCAAGACCCTTCGCACCCTCAAAAATCCAGAAGAAAAAGTGTCCGAACCCTTAGCTTTTTTCCGAAAAAACTTCCAACCCCCTGCGCGAAAAGTCGTGCGGGTTATATAGACCAAGAAAAAAAGGTGCCGCCCACCTTGGCGCCCAGCTCAAGGTGGGCGCAAGCCCGCTCGCTACGTCCGCGCGAGCGGCATAATGATGAAAATCATTTAATGCCGCCGCTCGCCGGACGTAAAAATCTAAAAAATTCGGATTTAGTCCCTGGCAATTTTTGATTTAATCCGATATTCTCGGATTTTCACGGATTTAGTCCCTGGGATATTTCGTATGTTTGGATATTTACGGATTTAATCCCCGAGATATTTTCCTGCACAACTCGCCACGTGCGCAGATTGCCGGTTTTGCTGCCCGGGAATTTCGTCAGCTCATATTTCCTTCATCCGGACTCCGATTTGGGCAAACTTAGTTTCATTAGAATCGTATCGGAGCCCTCCATCCCATGACCTAGGGGTAGGCCTCCGGATCGGATTTTAGCAGAAAGTCAACTTTTGGCTCTGCTCAAGTTTGACCGCCCGCAGAACCTTCATCCGGACCCCGATTCCTGCAAACCCAGTTGCGTTGGACTCGTGTCGGGATTCACTATCCAATGGCCTAGGGTTAGGCCTCTGGATCGGTTTTTAGCATAAAAGTCAACTTTTGGCTCTGCTCAAGTTTGACTGCCCGCAAAACCTTCATCCGAACCCCGATTCCTGCAAACTCAGTTGCGTTGGAACCGTGTCGAGATTCTCTATCCAATGGCATAAAGCAAGGTACTTGGCACGGAATTCGAGGAAAAGTCAACTCTTGGCTTTTCCTTAAGTTTGACCGCCCGCAGAACCTTCATCCGGACCCCGATTCCTGCAAACCCAGTTGCGTTGGACTCGTGTCGGGATTCTCTATCCAATGATATAAAGCAAGGTACTTGGCACGGAATTCGAGGAAAAGTCAACTCTCGGCTTTTCCTTAAGTTTGACTGCCCGCAGAACCTTAATCCGGACTCCGATTCCTGCAAACTCAGTTGCGTTGGAACCGTGTCGAGATTCTCTATCCAATGGCATAAAGCGAGGTGACCAAATTTCACTTGATCAAAAAGTCAACTTTTCACCCCTTACGGTTTGACTTTCTGTCCAGGGTTTGCATTTTTGGTTTTTCGGGGAGCGCAAAAATGAGGTGCTTACACATTGGTTAGCAGGATTTGTGAAAATTGGAACATTGTACCGCATATGTAATGGGTAAAGTGATGAGGATTAAAATGTGGGTAGGATGTTTATAGTGTATGGAGTGGGTAGAAGTAAGAGTCAGATATACATGGTGGTATTTTTTTTGGCTTGCTTATTGCATGCCAAATAAATAAATAAATAAAAAATAAACCAAAAAAAAAAGAAAAAACAATAAACCCAAAAAAAAAAGAGAAGAAAAATTAAATAAATAATGCTTGTAATATCTTTCATGTTTACAATTGAATAACCATGGCTGAAATCAAATGAAAAAAGCCCTTCTCACTTCAAAGAATGGGTCAATCACCCCCCACTTTGGTTTCTATAATAGAAACATGTTCTCCTCTATCTGAGCATAAGCAAGAAAATATATAAAAGAAATAGATAGAGATATGAATAGTGAACAAATGTCTCTTTCTCCATGATGTATATATTTGTGCCTTTTCAGTTGATCCTTGATCTAGAATTCATCTTAGCCTTTCATTCATTCAGGCTAGGTAAAATTCTCAAAACCCCAAAGAATATGATGCAAAAAGGAAGAAATTTTAGTTTTAGGTTTAACATGTTTCTTCCATAATGTGCTAGCTGCCATCATTCCACGATCTGCTGATTTTTAGTTTTTAACGTTTTCTTTCTCATCTTTGATATATTCCTGGGCTGCTCCCCTAGTTCAATGAAATCTGTCTTGGTCAATTGGGTCTTAAATCCGAAATTTGTCTAGTAACTCACTACATTCATTGTTTCTATTTTGTTTAATATTTTTCATGTTTTTTGATGCTTGCCTTATACGTGGAACATGTACTCATGACAAGGACGGAGTAATGGGATTGCAAACATTTGTGTGTACTAACTCCAAAATCTTTGTAGCTCTCCATGGTATATTTGAAGGAAATGTCTGTTTATGTTACTTGTCAAGTAGACAGCCTTAACAAACATCATTGATTTCTTCTATAGATGGAATATCCCTCATCATCTTCTTTTGATGAAGTATTTTCAAAGCATGAAAATTGAAGTGGCCAAATCTTTGATGCAATAGCCAGGAGTCATCAAGTGTAGCTTTCATAGCAATTTTCGTAAGATACTGTCATTGAATTTGAAAGCTTCTATTGTTTTGCATCTTTTCTTTGGCTATAAACAAAGTTTTATCATTTTTATCATAGATGGTGCAAAATCTTCTTCCAAATTGCAATATATATCCTTTTTCTATCTGTAGACACCCCAACTTGCACTAAAATATGAGAAAATTATAAAATATATGATCAAAGTTTATGCATGAGGTTTAACATATGATTAAACTTCAAATCTTCAATAAGCAAAAGGAGACCGTATATTCCATACGGTTTATTTCAATTTTGTCTCGACCGTATCAACAATACGGTTGGGACCATATTGGTAATATGATTTGATAATCTTTGTACGTGAAGCGCAAGTGGCTGTCATGTGGCGTCTAGAAGCTTCGGCCATTGTGTCACGTCAGTAGAGCACATAGGATGCTAGATAAATTTGGACCGTAACTCTCATACGGTTTTCATTTAATTTTGTTCAGACCATATGTAGTATATACAGTTTGGGCAAAACCGTATGATATATACAGTTTTGCCTTGTTTTGCCATTTCCGGAAATGCTCGAGATCTGAACCTTATTTACCCTTTATACCTCTCTTTGGGAGACCTAATCTACCCCATTTACCCTCCGAAAATCCCTAAATTCCTTCAATTCATGCCTTCGGCTTGAATTAGAAGAATCTAGATGGATATTTTGGACTACCCTTGGGACTATCTTGCCCCTCTTCTTGCCTATAAATAGAAGGTCTCTCCTCTAGCAAAGGGCTGGAATTTTGGTGATCTAGAGCTCATGAAGAAGAAGGGAAACTCTGTCCAATTCTCCTCTCAAGTCTCCAAGCATTCAAGGTAATCTTTCATCTTTTCTCTTTATATTTCCTTTCAATTCAAGCACTCTCATCTTCTACCTTTCTATACTATAAGGCCTTGATTGTGTTTGAAACCCTAAACCAAGCTTAAAGTACTTTAAACCACCTCTCTAGCTGTAAAAAGATAAGAGAGAGCTAGGGGAAACAAGCTATGGGATGAATCCTTTAGATCTAGAACCCTTGTGATGTGATATATACATGATTTGTTTATATTTGCTTGTGATTATCACTTGTGTGTATTGTTGCCTCAAGTTTGAAAGAATTATATAGATTTATGCTGTTTGATAGCATTTGATCTCAATTCTCTCTTCAAATTTGATTTCCCACACACTTTTATGCACACAATCAATTGTTTTCTTCAATATAGGCATAAATATTATATCTACTATGCTCAACATGGTAGATTTGAGATCAGAGTCCTTAGATCAACATCTTAAAACTTTTTATATTGATTTTACTTGTTTTAATCTTTTCGGAAAGACCTCATGGTCTATTCTCTCTCAAATTGAGTAAATCTCAACCAATATGGGTATATTTGGATCTTACTCTCCAAATAACGAAAGATCTGAGCCAAATCCATGCCCTAAATATTCTTAGATTGTTCTCATGTTATTTCAGTCATTTCAAAGCAGGTTTATTGGATCAAACACACACACACATACACACACACACACACACACAGTTTTGCCTTGATTTTATTTAATTTTTATAGATTTGGACAGAAACTGTGCCCTATTTTGTATCATTCATAAATTCATCATATAGATGAATTTTTGAATGATTCCAAAGGCATATGAAAGGTAAGGAAATCTAGTTTAATCTTATAATTTTGATAAATTTATATGGAGCCGATTGCTATCACCATTTGATTAAAGTTAATGAGTCAGATCAGCACAGTTTGCTATACTTGTCAATTTGATTGAGCACCAAAGGCTCATTTCGACTCTGATTTGAATAATTTTGATTTTTGAGTCTTCCTTTATGAGTCTAGTTTCAAATCCATTTGGTTTTATTTTAATTAAAATTGAACTCTGTGTGCTTGATTGACTCTGTACTGCTCATTAGAAGATTAAAGAGTCAATATGTAATCATTTAAGCATGTTTGGGAGAGCACATAAGCCACAAATGGATAAAGTTTTGAGTGAGGCCCATGCCATTAAAAAGATGGTGTCTCATACTTCATTTACACCAATTTTCAAGGATTTATATGAAGCCAATTTTCATGAATAGGCTCTCAAAGTTGGCTATTCATCACTTTTACTGTGTTACATCAATAACTTTGAGCAAACACAACTCTTTTGTTTTAAATCGGATTTGAATGAAATTTTTGCTGTATCTTAAACTCCATAAAACCTTTCATACAGATTTAGTTTTACTCAATTTGAGTTTGAATTGAATGACTTATGGTTGATTGAAGTTGCATAGCTCAAATAGCTTAAGTTTCATAAAATTTTCTCCAGATTTGATTTTTCTTTATTGTTGTTTTGATTTTTACTTTGATCATGAAGTCCTGAAGGTAATATATCCATAGAGAGAGTCCAGAATCCATTGGACTACTCATATGGAGAAATCATACATATGTTTGTTTATTTTTACATGTTTTTTGAGTGATTTTAGTATACAAGCAAGTGTGTAGCATGAATAGGCATATGGCAACCATCTTGTATGGATGAGTAAGGGTACTTAACACATTCCTTTACTCATAACCTAACCCCCTTATCCAATTTCTGTATGTAGACTATGGGTTGAGTTACTTTGACTCAATTTTTGCATAATATGCTCACTTTAGTGTCTATCCACACTTAGGTTCTTGGATGGTGGCGACTCCATGCTTGTATGAATCCTATGTGGTGTTTAGGAGGTCATCTAGGTGGTTTCCATGGTCCCACAATATCATTTGTCCAATACTCAATAGATTTTGATGTAAGTTGGAGAACTAATAAGACTTCAAGAACGAATTTCATGCCTTTATTTGTCTGGATGGAAATCATTCATTTTTCCATAATGAAGCTCACCATTTCCAAGCTTTACTTTGGATTTGAAAGATGGATCCAATTTGCAAAAAATATTTCTGTCACTTGTCATGTGATTGTTGCAACCACTATCGAGATACCAAGTATCTAAGTTCTTTTGTGTTGCTTGATTGACATAAAATGAGACTCCTTGCTCTTCTTTTTCTTCAATGTAATTGGCATGATGATTTTGCTTGAATCAACACAACATGTCCAAATTTCTAATATTGGTTGCACCGTGGCTTTCTTTTGTGATAACAACCCTTCTTCAAAAGGTTTGTTAATTTACAACTACCATAAGGAGGATATTTTATTGTTCTGGATTTTTCTCCTCCACCATAATTTTTCATGAAATTTCTTCCAGCAATATTTTTTTCAAATTTTGAGACCTTATATTGAGTCTAGACTGAAAGGCACTCTCAACTGAATTTTCATGACACCTACTTAGCCTTTCTCATGAGCTTCAAGAGAACCTATTGATTTGGCGACTGTTAGAGTTTCTAAATCTTAGATTCTTCAATAGCCACTATAGGATCATATTTATCAGTAATACTGTAGACACCCCAAAATTGCACGATTTTTGATAAACCTTGAAGGAGAGAAATATTTTATTGGAATTTTCAATTCTTAGCATTGGGTTTGAGATCCTTAACCCATTTGAATCCAAAACCATAAAGGAAAAGGCCCAAATTTAATCTTTTGCGCAAAGTCAAACTTTTTTCGGTTAAATTTTGTTGACTTTTGACCCAAAAAATGAAATATTTTTTAAGGCAAGATTTCAAGATAATTTTTCCCAGTAATCAGGTTTTTAGCAATTTTATTGCATAAATGAATTTTTTGAGCCTTTAAATCTTGGCAAATACCTTGGTATTAACAAGTTGAATCTTTTTACCAGACCTGAAAAACCGGAATTTGGCCTTGAACTGGAAAGTTGATTTTTTATTCACTTGGAATTTAGGTCTGGAACTATTTTCAATGGATTCAAATTGGGGGGGGGGGGGTGTTTGCTTATTTGCATGTAATATCTTAAGTAAATGGAGATTAAAAAATATGATGACATTTACTTAAATGATATTACATGTAAATAAGTATTGCCTATGCAGGTAAGGGTCAATGCCATGCAGTTTTGCCCTGAACCGAAATTAAAGTTTGGATAAAAGCATTTTTCTTTGTATCTGAAATTATATTTCGGAAAAAAGCATTTTTCTTTTTATCCAAAATTATATTTCGGATACAAGCATTTTTCTTTGTATCTGAAATATTATTTCGGATACAAAGATTTTTGTTTATATCCGACCTGATTTGTCGGATACTGGTGTTTTGTTTCAAATTGGAAAATCCTGAGAGTTTTCACTTATGTACTTCTATACCTCTTGTAAGCACCTCATTTTTGCGCTCCCGGAAGTGCCGGAAATGCAAAACCCTGCTAAAAAGTCAAACCCTGAAGGGTCGAAAGTTGGCCTTTCGATTAAATGAAATCTGGCTACCTTGTTGTATCTCAATGGATAGAGAATCCCGACACGGTTCCAACGCAACTGATTTTGCAGGAATCGAAGGCCGGATGAGGGTTCTGCAGGCGGTCAAACTTGAGGATGAGCTGAAAGTTGACTTTTTCTCGATTTCCGTACCAAGTACCTTGCCCTATACCATTGGATAGAGAATCTCGATACGTTCCAACGCAACTGAGTTTGCTAGAATCGGAGTCCGGATGAGGGTTCTGCGGGCGGTCAAACTTGAGAATGAGCCAAAAGTTGACTTTTTGCCGAACCCCGAGCCAGGTGTTTAGCCCAATCCCAATGGATAGAGGACTTCAATACGATTCCAACGCAATTGAGTTTGCTCAAATCGGAGTCCGAATGAAGAAGATATGAGCAGTCAAAGCTAGGGGAATTATTGGAATTTTAGTGATGCCACATGGGATGCCACGTGTGCACAAGGAGTGCTCGCATGGGATGCCACGTGTGCACATGGGGGCTCCACATGGGATGCCACATGGACCCAATGCATGCTTCACATGTGTCATCTCCCACCAACCCTTCATCTTCCCAACAAAAACCCTTCATCTTCCCATTAACTTTTGACTTCCCCAAGAAGACTCTTAACCTCCCAAGAAGACTCTTGGCTTCCCCATAAGACCTTGGCTCTCCCCAAGACAACCATCCATCTTCCAAGGTTTAAAAGGATTTTTTCAACCACACTCAAGGAGGGGCTCCCATCTCTCTCCCATCTCTCCCACCTCTCTCCCATCTCTCCCACCTCTCTCCAATTCGTGCCCTCCCAAAGAAAAAAAAAACCTCTCCTCTCCTTCATCTCCTACCACCCCATTACCCCCTTTGAATCCCCAAGACACAAAAGGATCCCTCTCTCAAGTCTCTTCTTTTCCCTTCCTCTCTACTTGGAGACCAAGGAATGCACTTGAAGAGCTTGGTGGAGCAATAAGGTGAGCTCAAGGTGCTGTCCTACTCTCAAGGAGCTTCAACCACACTCAAGGAGGACTTTAGATCACTAAGGTAAGCATTCTTACCATGTATTGTTTAACATAGTCGGAGTTGAAGGGGTTATGAGCATATTGAAGTAGTTGGTTTTCCATATGCTTTGTTGTCTCTTTACTTGCTGTTTCCTATCTTTTTTTCCTCTCTTCCACTTCTTCTCACCTCCATGAGGACGAAATCCTATGGTAAGGGGAGATGACTACGATAGAAAGGTGGGAGGAGAGCCCGACCTGCGGCGTATAAAGAGTCGTTTAAGCACATTTTTCCTCCATTCTGGTTACTTTCAGATTATTGAGGAGAGTATGTTCTCCCATTTTTTCGCATGTCCAATGTACCCTTAAATCCCCCCTCTCGTCATTTCTTTAAAGGTCTCCCATCTAGTGCCATATTTTCTTCTCTTATGTATATTTGGTGCCATGAAGCATGCTTGCCTAGGGTAGAGTTTCCTTTATGCTTTGGGTAGTATGCTCCCCATATCCCCTCCCATGGTTCCCCTCATAGCTACCGTTTTAAGTCACTTTGCATGCACCCTATCCCTCTTTACATACACCAATGCACACACATGAGCATGGCACCAATAAAAGGCATGATAGTTCCCCTTTGTTTTATCCAACTTGCGCGTATGAGAGCACACACACACTCATCCTTTTGTCTATTGTTCTAGCATGTTTTGCTACCTCATTTAGTATGTCCGTACATGTTGATTTAGTTGCTTGGTTTAGTATGTCTTTCGGTTCAAAAATCACCAAGGGTGGCCAAACAAGGCCATTCCCTTAATTTTGTACCACCTAGGGGCCCACACAACTTGTATAAGCCTCCTAGGAAGCCCAAAAACCACCCCCATTGCAAAGCCCTTAAAAACGCATGTTTGGATGTGATTTTTGGTTTTTGTTAATTTGAATAACCTCACAAGTGAACCAAGCGAACCGATAGGGTTTCCGGGTCATCCGGAAACCCGACATGGGACCTGGACCCTCGGTCCAATTTGGAACATCCGTGGGCCTTCCAACGGGGCCCACCAAGCCCGATGAACCGGTAAGCATGCAAATAAGCAAGATTAAGTGAAATTAACCAATCAAATCGGATGGGCCAAACCTAGTGCGGCCCGCCCTAACTTTGTTTGTAGAATGATGTTTAAATTGCGTGGTTTGGCCGAGACCAAGGGCAAGGGCCTATCGGGCCCGTCAAAGCCCACCAACCAACCAAGTGAGGGTTTAAAACCCTAAACTTCGGGAACATGGGCTTGCGAGCCTAAGATTGGAGTACGAGCCCCAAGCCCCAATGTCCACAACCCTTTGGTGAATTTAAATAAGATAATTTGAAAACGCTTTGGCAACCATCATGGGGGCCCACCTAGGGGCCCGCAAATCAATGCAGACCCATTTGTTACAGGGAAACCACATAAATGCCCAAATTAAACTTTAAGGAAAAAATCAATTCACTTCACCAAAGCCTACAGGGCCTCCTAGGCTTAGACAGAGGCCCATATGGGTACATGGGCTTACCCAAGCCCACCAAGGACACCGTGGACCTTCCAACGGGGCCCACACCATCAGACACAGATCACCTAATTTAAGCGAGATAAAATCAATTAAAAGGACCCACACCACTCAGGTGATCCCGCCGAGACCTAAATAAAATGGCATGCTGGATTAGGAACCGGGTGAGAACCAAAATGGACAGCTGACTTAAACCTAGGAAGCTCTTTGGGACCTGTCAACCGATAGGGTGGATCGGGGTGTCTATGGACTTCCCCGAACCACAAATGAGACCTTACTTAGAATCTCACGCCGCAGACCAACCAATTAGACTAACTTAGGCACCCAGGTGTCCGCCTGCACCCCATCAGGCGGTGGCGACTCCGATTTCCCGTTTTCTACCAGTGCGACCGTTTTTTCACGTGCGCACACCTCTATCTGGGAGGTGGGATTTCCCCAAAGTAGCCTCCGAGATTAGCCAAACTCCTCCAAGTCCATGCTTTAGGATTAAGTTAAAAGGTTCTAGACACACTTTTGTGTCTATCATTAGGGCTCCCTTTGCCCTAGCTCTTGGCTATAAATAGGGGGCCTCTCCTCAAGCAAAAGGCCAGAAAGTGGAGATTGAAGAGTTCCAAGTGAAGAAGGGAACCCCTGCCTCTCTACTTTCAGAAATCCAGGTATGTCTCTTTTCTTCTTTTCTAGTTTTTAATTTCTAGGATTATTCTGTCTTCTACTTTTCTTCTGTAGAATAAGGCTTATGTGTGTGGTTGTTACCCAAACCTACTTCCAAATACCTCAAGACTACTCTCTAGCCGTAAAACGTGAAGAGAGAGCTAGGGGAAAGGGAGACAGGTGGATCCGTAGGGCAGACCCCCATACATTGTAATCTTAGAAACATGTAGTTGTAATATTTTGTTGAGGTTGTGTGATGATTTATTGATGAAATATGGAGGAATACTATAGATCTATCCTGTTCATAGCATTAGATCTCATTTTTCTCATATATTTTGATTTTTCACATTGTTTTCTCCCTTTTTATATTTTTTGATGTTTTTAGTCATTTGGGCTAAGATCTTGGATTCGCCATTGTCCATATGGTAGATTTGGGATCAGAAGCCTTCCAGTAATCTCTAGGGTTTCATGAGGTGATTTTTGAGTCATTTTTTATTTTTGAGAGAAGACCCTACGGTCTAAGCTCTTCCTTTTTGATGTTTTTCATCAACGTGGGTATATTTGGTTTAGATTTTTTTATTTAATGAGAAATATGGGCTAGATCTATGTCCTGGATTGTTCAGATTTGGTTTTGCAATATTTTGTAAAAATAAAATTTTTTTTATTTATTCCTAGATTTCAAGGATTTAATTTAAAGCTAGATTTTTGAAGTTTTTATTTTCGATTTGTTTTCTTTTGATTTCAGTCAGTCATGAAGCCCAAAAAATGGCTTTTGTTTTCATAAGAAGGATCCAGAATTAATTGGATCATTCACATGGAAAAAAGCCATACATTCTTTTTATTTTCCTTTTATTTTTGTTTTGATTTTTATTAGCAAGCATTTTTATAGCATGAACAACACTTGGCAACCACCTTGTGTGGATAAATAGGGGTGCCTAACACCTTCCCCTATTCATAATCTAATCCCCTTACCCATCTCTGGATTTTTATTTTAAAGTAGAGTTATTTTTACTCTAGTTTTGTCCTTTTTTTTTATTTTATTTGATGATTTTGGTGTCTATTCACACCTTAAAATTGAATGGTGGCGACTCCTCCTTTTTGTGAATCTCATGTGATGATAAAGGAAGTCACTAGATTGATTTTTCCATGTCTCACAAATATTGATCAATATTTTCTCTATAATTCGTTGATCAGTAATACTTTCTCCATAGGTTCTCATTTGATTAACTATTTGCTTTATCTAGCATAAGAATCTTGTATGGTCTCAGAATCCTTCATTTGATATTTTCTAAATCTCATTTTAAAGTTTGAAGACGAACAACGCGTACCTTTTGGCTACCAAGAGACTCCTCCTAGAGTATCCCATGCTTGCTTTGTACTGGAACATCCCACAATTATTGAAATTAAAAATATGCACTACCAAAGTAAGTTGCTAGTGATAGAAAGCCATAGAATCATTTTGCTTCATCTCCTTAGCAACTTGAGTGGAGGATTCCTCTGGACTAATAATTCCCCTTTCAACAATATTCCATAAGTCTTGGGACATGAAGTATGTCCTCATTTTGATGCTCCAATAATCATATTTATTGCCATAAAAAATGGGAACAATGATAGAATTGAAGAAGCATTTTGGTTGGCCAAGGTACCAAGAGGTTGTAGTACGGAAGAGCACACCCAAGATGAATCGAATGTATCTCTGATAACAATTGTTGGAATGAAAAATGGGTAGAAGAAATAATCGGAGAAGAAATAGAAGAGACTTTATAGAAATATGTGAGAGCCCTTGTATCTCAAAACTAATATACAATGATTCAACCTTGTTAGTATGTTACATAAAGGTCCAAGTGCCTTATTTATAGGCTTTCGAACCGACATATTAAGGAACACTTAAAATCACATTTTGACTGGCCACCTAATCCAGCCGACTTAGCAAGAGTCAATTGATGATCTCTTCTCAAAACTTCTAGAAAAATGTATTAACTTTAACAGAGGTGATGGAGGAAGCAGCAGTGGAGTTTCAAGAGCATTGGTGAAAGACAGGTGAGGGCATGCACTGTTTGGTTGTATTGTTGGGAATGCTGCTGCATAGTTATTTTGAAACTGAGAATGCTACATGGCATCAGGTTCAGGACAATCAACATGTAGTTTGAGGAGCTTCATCAAAGACAATCTCAGTGGATAGTGCCTGATAGCGAGCTGCGGGAGTCTTTGAGGTTGGCAGTTGCTGAAGTCGTCTTGCCTGCTTATAGATCTTTCATCAAACATTTTGGTATGTTGAAATTTTGTAGTCATATATTTTTATTACCTTTAAATTCTCATCCTGTAGGACCTAAGCTTGGCATTCAATATGTTTCAAGCCTTTAATTGAGAGTGGGAAGAACCCCCAGAATTATATCAGATACATGCCAGATGATCTTGATTGGATGCTGGGTGAACTTTTTGAGGGAAAGACCTGGAATGAGCCAAAGGGATAGGATTCATGTTTAGGATTGATCTTATCATTTCTTCTGTAACTATTTGTTTCATGTTCTGATTTGTTGTAAAATTATAAATAATAAAGGGGCTTCTTGTATGTGATCCTGGTCCACATAATGAGTTTTTTCCTTGTTACATTGTGTTATATATTAAACTATATGATCCAATGAAGTTTAGGTTCATATTAAAAAAAAATAAATTTAGAGCAATGATGTATTGCCATTATTCTGTCCCAAGTTAAAAAAGGAAACTTGGTAAGAAGATGCTAGCCTTCTTTGGTACCAAGTACACCTGGATGTCAGTACTATTAGGACTGGGTTTGTGACCCTGATCTTGAAACCTGCCTTAATGCTTGTGTGGAAGCCATTTATTGAACATATGAAGGACTTGCCGAGACGTAATCCTCAACATTGTTTCTGCTGTCAGTGATCTGCCACTAATCAAAACATGTATTTAGCATGTTTTGATAGGCCCTTTGTAACAGGATTTGTTAAAGCATGTCATGACATGTTTTGGTTTGTGGTAGAGGATTTGCGGTATGTGTGCTTGATTGCTGATGGTTCTTAAAATTTGGAATAATTTAGGATTAGGTTCTATCCCATTATAATAACTGCACATTAGAAATTCCAAGAATTTTTTGACAGCATGTTTTTGGCGGACCGTTGTGTTGCTCTCCTTTGGATCGATGTGGTTTTTCTTTTATTTGGTACATCATTTTTAAGCACTGCCTGCCTGGAGCATAGCTGGGATTTTTGGGGTAGTTGGGGAAGGGGAACACGCACACCCGACCACTTACCTCAAAGGAGTACTGGATCCCTGGTCTAGGCTACGACAAGCATAGAATTTACTGCTAGAGAGCAAGCAGCACCTTCCTTTGAACCGTGCAGACCTCCCCTTAAAGCACCCCAATCAACATGTGAAGAGTGGATAGAACCTTGTAACCCCTCAATTTTGGATGTCATGTATTTTTTGGTTTAATTATGCTTGTGATGTAACCCTCGTTGTCTTGGTTCCAATCACTAATTGATATGGGTTTAATGAAACTGGCCTTTTAAATGGAACTAGGGGACTGCATACCTCTTCTCTGTTTTACCAAGGCGTATATGCATTGAATAGAAGTGAGAGGACCTGACGACACATCTGCTTGCTTTGGAAGCTTTCTTGGAAGGCAGAAAGGTTGTTGGGTGAAGAGAAAGGCGACGACACATCTGCTTGCTATGTGCTTATCCTCCATGGAAGCACACTAATCCGAGTCTCCCCCTCTCCACTTCTGGTCGGCGGTCATAGGTGGTGTGTGCTCTATCCTCTGCTGGTTTCTCGGTTTGCCTGCCGGTGTCCTCTATCCTCTGCTCCCCCCAAACCTTCGCACCCCCTATCCATGGAAGATCTCACCAAGAGTCTCATGAACCTCGTTATCCCCCCAAGACCCAAAACGATTTTTAAACCCTCCATTTCCGTTAGATCTCGTCTAACCAACAGCTGGCGGCATATGTTCATATGAGAAATATGTGAGGAAGACCTGCAACTGGCCATCTTCAAGAACATAACTGGCCATCTTTGGCGGAAAACCCCTACCAATTTCCCTATCAAAATCGCCCCAAGACGTTTTTTAGTGGCTTTTGAGAAGGAGAACGACAAAGACCTTGTCCTGAAAGCCCAGCCTTGGGTTCTTAACAACTCCATCTGCCTCATGGAGTCCATATCGGAAGCTGAGGAAGCAAAATGTTTCAAGTTTCAACATATTATCATGTGGATGAGAATCCTCAACTTACCAAAGCTCTTCCATGACCCGAAGGTTATAGCTGACTGTGTATCCTTATTTGGGGTTTGTCTTGAGGTGGAAGAAAAGGAGGAAGTGGGTATCACCACGGCGGTTGCTGTTAAGATCAAACTCCCGCTGCATCTCCCCATCCCCCCAGGTATTTATTTTGAGATCTCTGAAGGTAAAAACTCCTGGCTGGAATTTAGTTATGAAAATCTCCCAGTCTTCTGTATTTCTTGTGGTATTATTGGGCACACTTTATTAAGTTGTCGAAACCCCTTCGTGGGTAAGGACGGCAACGATAATGATGATTGCAGGAAATACTCGGAGAACATGACCATCCCAATGACTAGGCGAAGGAACCCTCTGTTTGCTTCGCCAGAGAAGAGAACGAGTGGGCGTCCGAGCCAACCCAGTCCTCAAAAACCAGCCCATCTGAGTAGTTTAGAGGTGAGTTCTGATCCGGGTCAACCCAGCAGGACGCTGGATCCTGAGGGGACGTGTACTATGGAAGTGCCGTTGGACCGTACCTTCGCTGTGACGTCGGCGGAGGAGGCAGCAGAGTTGGCAGTTATGCACATGGAAGATTTGACTTGGAGTCTCGGGTCCAATGGAAAAATCCAAGTGGAGCTGGAGCCTAACCGCAATAGCCCCAACCTCCTTGCCTCGAATTTCTTCTCTTTTGGGGCCAAAAACCCGATTCATACCCAAGCCCAATTTGCTAACATTTCTCTAAAAGCCTCTCCTCACTTAACCCTTTCTCACTGTGGCCTAAAATCCCGATCCTTAGTAAATAAGGAGTCCTTTGGGGGACGCCAGAGAAAGAAGCCCGGCAGATGGAACGAGCACGTGCTTGCCTTGAATTTGGACCTTGCCGACCAGGGTAGTGGAGAGGGGAGGCCCGGTCCACCCAAAAAGAGAAAAGGTTCTCCCCTGATTATCAGTAACTTTGTTTGCAATCTCCCATCGCGTTCTTCCTGCCCCCCCTCTGCTCACCCTCCGACTGAGATTGAAGAGGACCCTCCGACTGAGATTGAAGAGGACCCTCCTGACCGGAGGCAATGAAGATCCTAGCTTGGAATTGTCGGGGGTTAGGCCGAACCCCGACAAGGCTCCACCTTCGTAATTTTTTACGAATGCACAGGCCAAACATTGTTATGCTGTCCGAGACTTTAATGAATGACAGAATTGCTGAAAAAAGAATAAAGAAAATGGGCTTCGCCAACTTCTGGTGGTGTGCGGCCCTTAACAGGACTGAAGGTTTTTGGGTCCTTTGGGACCAATCCTGTAAGGTGGATATCAACCCCTCCCCAAACTGGTGTATCCACATGTCGGTAATGCAAGATGATGGAACCAGCTTTGATATGACATTTGTGCATGCTAGCTCCCTCAGCCACATCCAAGCTGCTCAATGGGCTCATCTGGAAAGACATGCTGCTGCATGCTCCGGGCCTTGGATGGCAATTGGGGACTTCAATGTTGTTAGGCACAGCTTTGAGAAAAGAGGAGGTAACCCGATCCAGGTGCGTAAAGCTAACATCTTTCAAGAATTTATTAATCAGTGTAATCTTGTTGATCTCCCTAGTAAAGGGTTAAGGTTCTCTTGGAACAATGGCAGGATGGGAAATGGTACGATTAAAGAAAGAATTGACAGAGCCTTATGCTCTACTGAGTGGGTTACCTTGTTTCCTAACTCGGTTTTGTGGCAAGACCCCATCGTGGGTTCAGACCATTCTCCCTTATGCCTAAACACCTGTAGTGAACAGAAAATTCATAGAGTCTTTCGTTTTGAAAAATTCTGGCTTGAAGAACCCACCTGTGCGGAAATCATTAGCAAGAGTTGGGAGAATAGTGGGATGAGATTCCAAAGTAAAATCGCTGGTCTTAGGGATAGTCTTGTCAAATGGAATAGGGAGACTGTGGGGGACATTAATAGAAGAGTCCAGCAGAGGTATTGTGAGCTTAAAGAGGCGCAGAGGAGCCTTGAATTAAATGATAGCCCTGAGCTGATTTGGAGGGAGAGGAATGCTAACAGAGAGTATCTGAATGCTCTCAGATCCCAGGAGATGTTATGGTTCCAAAAATCCAGAATTAGGTGGTTGAAGGATGGTGACTTGAATACAAAATTTTTCCACCTTACCACTATCAACAGGAGGAACCTGAACAAGATTGTCTCCATTAGGAATGAAAACCATGAGGAGATCTGTGATCCTAAGGAAATTGAGAACATCTTCCTGGATTATTATTCTGGTATCTTCACTTCTGATAACAGGGAAAAGGATTTCTCCATTTTAAGCCTCATAGAACCTGCCATCTCTGACCTTGATAACCAATTGCTTACCAGGGAGGTGGAAGATGAGGAAATCTGGGCCACTATCAAAGGTATGGGGGATTTAAAGAGCCCTGGGCCGGATGGGTTCCAGGGGATTTTCTACCAGTCTTATTGGGAGACCATAAAAAAGGAGGTGGGTAAATTTGTTAGGGATTTCTTCAGCAGTGGGATAATGGAAAGCAAAACAAACCACACTTTTATATTCCTCATCCCCAAGACTGAGAACCCTAGGACGCTCAATGAATTTAGGCCTATTAGTCTGTGTAATTTTTGTTATAAAATCATATCCAGACTGATAGTCAACAGAATGCGTCCTCTTCTACCTAGGCTAATTTCCCCCTTCCAGAGTGCTTTTATGCCTGACCGTACCATTCATGAGAACATTCTTACTGCCCAGGAGATTTACCATACTATAAAAAGCAAGAAAAAGGTTAAACAAGGTCTTTTTGCTGCTAAATTAGACTTAACCAAGGCCTGTGACAGGCTAGATTGGAACTTCATCAAAGCCACATTGCTGGCGTTTGGGTTTTGCCAGAAAGTTACTGATCTTATCATGTCATGCATTCAATCTGTTACTTATAGCATTCTTATTAATGGCAAACCGTGTGCTAGAATCATCCCTTCTAGGGGTATTAGGCAGGGTGACCCCCTGTCTCCGTACCTCTTTATTCTTACCCAACAAGTTCTATCTGCCGCTTTGTTAAAAGCAGAACAATCAAATTTTATTTATGGTATTAAAGCTTCTAGACTGGCTAACCCCATTTCCCACTTGTTATATGCAGATGACATGATTTTGTTTGGTAGGGCCAATGAATCAAATGCCAAGAATTTTATGTCTGTGGTTAACCATTTTTGTGAGTGTGCAGGGCATAAATTAAATCAAGGCAAATCGGAGCTCTTTCTAAGCCCAAACATGAAAGGAAAAGCCAAAGGGGTGATGGTAAGAACGTTTGGTATTAATGTGTCCAGGAGACCAGGTAAATATCTCGGAATTCCTACCTTCCTTGCTGTTCCTAGAATTGCAAATTTTCATGAGGTCCTCGATAGGATCAACAAAAGACTTGAGGGTTGGAGGGCTAAACTCCTCACCCAAGCTGGCAAGGCTACCCTCATTAATACCACCCTCCTAAGTACTGCCCAGTACTATATGGGGTGTCTCAAAATCCCTGTGACTATTACTGATCACATTGATAAAGAAGCCCGGAGATTTTTTTGGCATAAGCCCAACAAGGACAGAACCCTCCACACCTTGTGTTGGGAGAAAATTTGTTTGCCTAGAAGAAGGGGGGGCTTAGGTGTTAGAGATAGTAAGAAGTTTAATTCTGCCATGTTCTCTAAGATTGCCTGGTCTTTGGCTACAAAGGAGAACAAGTTTTGGTCCAATCTCTTTAAAGCCAAGTACTTTCCGAACCAAGACTTCATGGATGCCCAAGCCAAGTCCACTTCTTCTTGGCTCTGGAAGCAAATTTGCGCTGCCAGAGGGGTGATTAAGTCGGGGATAGGCTGGGTCATTGCCAATGGGTTGTCTATCAACATTAATGATAATGGATGGCTTCAGCATTTACAAGGGCAGGACTTGGAAAATGACTTCAGCCGTGCTGGGAACAGAGTGGCAGAGCTCATTGATCAACACTCCAGGTGCTGGAATGTCCAAAAGTTGAGGGAGCTTTGGCCTCCTTAAATTGTTGAAAAAATTAGGAACATCCCCATTAACAGACATGCTCCAAGGGATAGGATGGTGTGGCAAGGTACGGCCAATGGTAAGTATTCGGTGGCATCGGCATATCGATTGTTATCAAATGAGGAGGTGACCCAGCAGCAGGATCGGAAATGGCTCAAAGTGTGTGTAGACACCCCAAATTGCACTAAAAATGAGAAAATAATTGAAAATATTAATTGGGATTTGAAACAGGTCAAAAAAGTGTAAAATCTGGCCAAACTGGTCATGACCGTATTTTGTTTACGGACTGGTCATACCTGCAGTTGATATACGGTCACGGCGTGCCCGTATTAATAATACGGGCAGGGCGCGACCGTAATATATATACGGGCACGGGGGTCTTTGTGCGAATTTTACCTTTTTGATTTTTGAGCCTTATCTGCACCCAAATATCTCTCTTGGATAAGCAAATTCTCTTATTTATCTGTTCGAATTATCTCATTTATCCTTGTTGGCCATGGATGGGCATTATCCTTGTGTTTAACTCAATCTGAAACTCTATCTTGCCAAACCTTGGACCAACCATACCCCTGTGTTTGCCTATAAATAGAGGCTCTCTCCTCTAGCTAAAGGCCACGAAATTTTGAAGAATCAAAAGCTCCAAGAGAAGGAAAGGAATCCCTGCTGCTCTGCCTGCTCAATCCAGGTAAGTCCCCTATCCCTTTTTATTTTGTCTTCAATTCTAGATGTAATAGGGTCATCTCTATTGCTGTAGAATAAGGCCATATCTATTTTGTATCCCTAAACTTGTCTCCAAGTACCTCAAGGGTCTCTCTAGCCGTAAAACGTGAAGAGAGAACTAGGGGAAAGGGGAACAGGTGGATCCCTAGAATAGAACCCCATATCTGTTTTTCTCTGTTTTTCTAGAATAAGGCCTGTGATTGTGTTTGTGTAACCAAACCTATCTCTAAGTACCTCAAGAGTCTCTCTAGCCGTAAAACGTGAAGAGAGAACTAGGGGAAAGGGGAACAGGTAGATCCGTAGGGTAGACCCCCATGTGCTCTAATTTGTGAGATGTGGCTGTTTTAAATATCCTGATCATGTTTTAATGCTTTTTATGATATATCTGAATGAATAACATGAATCTATGATGTTTATAGCATGAGATCCCCACTTTTTGCTAAAATTTGGATTTTTCACATATTTGCACCTACAGCACTGTTTTCGTGATTTTTGTGGTCTTAGGCTAGGATCTTGGATCTATCATGATCAATATGGTAGATCTGAATCTAGAAGCCTAAAAATAAATTCTAGGGTTTCATGATATTGTTTTTAAATTGTTTTTCCTTTTTGAGAGAAGACCCTACGGTCTAAATTCTCCCCTTTTGGTGTTTTTCATCAATGTGGATATTTTTGGTTTTTATTTTCTGATTTAATGTGAAATTTGGGCTTTATCTATGTCCTGGACCGTTCAAGTTAAATTTTGAAATATTTTATAAAAATCATATTTTTCTAGATTTCTAGAATTTTGACTTGAAGCCAGATTTTGGATTTTTCACATTAAATTGATTTTATCTCAAATATGTTTTGATCATGAAACCCTAGGAATGGTATGATCATGTTTGATAGTTCTGGATCAATCAGACTATTCATATGAAAAAACCATATATTTTTGTCTTTTTTGTGATTTTGTGTGATTTTTATAGCAAGCTTTTTCCTTTATTTTAAACATGAACAATACCTGGCAACCACCTTGTGTGGATGAATAGGGGTGCCTAACACCTTCCCCTGTTTATAACTTAATCCCCTTACCCATCTCTGGTTGTTTTTTTAGGAGGGATATTTTGCCCTAAAAATTGCCTTTCGTGCTTATTTAATATTTTGGTGTCCATTCACACCTAAATTGAATGGTGGCGACTCTTTGTTTTATATAATCCCGCGTGATGATTGAGGAAATCATTAAATTGATTTTTTCCTATGTCTCACAACTGGCGACTTTGTTGGGGACTTGTGGATTTGAGCCTTTTTGGTGTTTGTTCATGTTTTTGACTTTTTGATTTGCTTGCTATTTTGTGTTTTTAGCATGTCTTTGTTTTGCTTGCTGTTTGGTGTTCTTAAGCATGTGGGATTGGTTGTAAATCTGATTTATTGCTTAAGAATTCATGGGGGTAGAAACATGCTTAATTCTGATTTATAGGATTGTTTCTAGAAACATGCGTAGGGGAGGTTTATTTTGATAAACCATGCTTATTTCTTGCTGTATTTTAATATGCATGTTCTAATTTTCAGCATGCTTTCTATGGTGTATTTTGGATATATAATATGAGCATATGTTGACATGATTTGGATGATTTTTATGAGCATGTTTAGGTGCTATAGGGTTGCTTGTTTACTTATGTTTACTTGCTTAAATATGCTTTCCTATTATGCCTTGGTTTGTTTATGCATGGCTGCGAAAAGAGTGGCAAGGGTTTGGGACGTTGTGAATGCACCCTATTTTTACAATGCACTGTGCACCTTTAATTTTTTTACACGGCCTACCCTTAACCTATAGGAAGTTGAACCCGAATGTGTGTAGCTTGGCGCAACGAGGTCGATACTTCGGAAAGCGAAAGTGAAAACATTCACCTTAGAACTTTGAGCTAATGATGTGATGATAACGTGGATCTGGGATTCTGGTCATCACTAGGCTTGAGTGCTAAGTTGCCATTAAGCCAAAACCCAAAACCCCTACGCTTGAAGGTGGAGTTACACGTTTTTGGCTAAAGTACACAATTACGTGGGAATATGGGTTTGTATGATTGTGGGAAGGCCGTGTGCATGGCTTACAAACCAGGGCATAATGCGGATGCCATATTGAAGGTAAACAAGGTAACAAGGTAATCCTATTGTTTTGCATTATTTTCATGTCATAGGGGTGTCATGGTAACCATTGGTTCGGGATAAAATTGGTCCCAAAATATGCATATTTTATAAAATTGGTGCAACCCATAGGAAGAGTTTCTAACTCTGTTTAGAATCAATCCTACCCAATGTTCATACAAGAGGCAACAAAAGGGTACCAAATTCTTGAGTATGGTGTCAATTCGAAGGGTACATGTGCCCTCCTAAGCATGTGTTTTAGCAAAAAGGCCAAAGTCCACTTTGGGATAGTTTATAAGCTCTGCAATGGGTGAACCGTACGTTTGGATGAACAATGAAAGTGATCAAACCATGTAAAAACTGGAAAAACATAACAGGGTTCCGTAAAACCGCATTTAGTACACGGGCTGGGCTTGCCCGTATTGGTTATACGGGCTAGGCTCGCCCGTGGATTGCATACGGTCACAGCTTGCTCGTAATTTTAATACGGGCAGGGCTGGACCGTACTATGTATACGGTTTTCTCGGAATATTCAACTTTAATCAATTTTTCCCACTAAAATCTTCCTTTAACCTTTAAATAATGATAAAGGGAAACAAGTTTGAATAAAATGCTTCAAAAAAAAAAAAACAAAATAATAGAATAAAAAAAAATGCGAGAGAAAGGTTCCTTGGGCTTCTGAAAGCCTTTGAATTTCAGACTTTTTCAAAACTCTAGGGCTTCTGAAAGCCTTTGTATTTCAGACTTTTCCAAAACTCCTGGGCCTCTGAAAGCCTTTGAATTTCAGACTTTTTCAAAACTCCTGGGCCTCTGAAAGCCTTTGAATTTCAGACCTTTATCTTTTGGGCCTCTGAAAGCCTTTGAATTTCAGACATTTATCTTTTGGGCCTCTGAAAGCCTTTGAATTTCAGACATTTATCTTTTGGGCCTCTGAAAGCTTTTGAATTTCAGAACTTTTGGGCCTCTGAAAGCCTTTGAATTTCAGACCTTTTTCTTTTGGGCCTCTGAAAGCCTTTGAATTTCAGAACTTTTGGGCCTCTGAAAGCCTTTGAATTTCAGACTTTTTTCAAAATATCCCTGGGCCTCTGAAAGCCTTTGAATTTCAGACTTTCATCAAAAATCCCGGGCCTCTGAAAGCCTCTGAATTTCAGACCTTTTCCAAAAATATCCCTGGGCCTCTGAAAGCCTTTGAATTTCAGACCTTTTTCAAAAACCCCCCGGGCCTCTGAAAGCCTTTGAATTTCAGATCTTTCTCTCTTTTGTGGGACCTGTTGGAAGCCCTAGAATATTCCAACATTTCAAAAAGAAAAAAAAAGAAGCAAAGAAAAAATAATAATAATAATAAAAAAAAAAATCCAAACCCGTGTTCACCCAGCTTGCACATAGGCATTCCTAGACATGTGAATGAGACTAAATTGGCACTGATATTTTCTTTTTACAATCCAGGTATCAACACACTTGCAATCATAGCTCCTGTAACCAGATCAAGAGCTCGAGCCATGAATCCCGTTGAAGATGAAGTTGATGCTCCACATCCAGATGTTGTTCTACTCCAAGAACAAGTGGCAGGACTAGCCCGAATGCTAGAGAACATACTGTCAGTACAGGCCCAACAAGTGCAGGCCCAACAAATGCAGGCCCAGAACCAGGCATCCACATCCAACCCTGCACCTCCACCCCCAGTCAATATTCCACCTCCAGTGTAACCAACTCCTGAACCCGTCTATGAACCCACCCCTGAACCTATACTGACCAGGGATGAGACAGCTGAATCAAATAAGGAAAAGGAAAGGATAAGGGAAGAGGTTGAAAGAAAGTTCATGCATAAGCTAGAAATGATCCAAGATGAACTTAGGGAAGTCAAAGGGGTAAACAACTTTGGAGGCACCAATTTTGAAGACCTGTGCCTATACCCCAATGTTAACCTGCCGGCTAAGTTTAAGTGCCCAGACTTGGACAAGTATGATGGCACGGGTTGCCCCATGAGCCACCTAAAGTTGTATTGCGGTGCCCTATGCCAGTTCGGGCAGGATGAGGGTATCTTGATCCAACTTTTCCAAAGGAGCCTGACTGGAACCGCATTAAGATGGTTTGCCACTCTGGACCATGGAAAGATCAAAAGATGGAAGGACCTAGCCGATGCCTTCCTGGCTCAATACCGGTTCAATTCAGAGATCATGCCAGATAGGTACGACGTCATGAGAATGAGCAAAGGAAGGGAAGAGACTGTAAGGCAATATGCCAAGAGGTGGAGGGAGACGGCCTCCCAGGTCAGGCCACCCATGCTAGAACAGGAAATGATTTCTACTTTCATAAGCACTTTGGGTCAACCATTCTACAGCCACTTGGTGGGTCAGACCACCACTAATTTTGCAGCTTTGGTTCAGGTGGCTGACCGAATTGAGGATGGAATAAGGTCAGGTAAGGTAATTGACCACTCTGCCATGGTTAGCCAGCAGGACCCCAACCTAAAGAAAGGAAGTGGGATAAAAAAGAATGGGAACAAGAAGGAGGGTGAGGTGAACATGGTGCAGCCACCATCTGGCCCTAACAAGCCCATACAAATCAACGTACCCGCTCATTTTCCTACTCCATCTCCACCTACCCAGGCCCCTATGAGGGTTAATGTTCCAGCAGCACCTTCAGACCAAAAAAGGGTTTTTACCAAAGAGGAAAAGGATGCCTATTTTGCAGCAAGGAGAAATAGGGTTTTCACCCCTATTCCAATGACTCCCTCTCAATTGCTGCCTACTTTATTGCAAGGAGGGTATATCACTTTAAAAGAGCCTAATCCAAATGCATCTAAGGGAAGAAATTTTGACCCTTCCACCACTTGTGATTACCATATGGGTGCACCTGGGCACCCTACAGACAAGTGCTGGCCTTTGAAACATGCCATTCAGGATTTACTAGACCAGAATACCCTGTCTTTCAATACAGGGGCTCCCAATCCTCCAAGAACCGATATTGGACAAAACCCACTGCCCCAGCATCACGGGGCAGGCCCATCTAATGTCATAGGAGTCATCTCTTCTGACAAAATAACCTTTGACCCATCTCAATTAATTGCTCCCATAGGGACAACGGTCAAAGTATATTTTGACAGGAGAGGTAAAGACAAAGAAATAAATATGATTTCAAAGGGGAATGATAGTGCTGCAAAGAACATTAGCTCATCTTTGGACCGGGTCTCATCCCTCATGGCCCAGATGAACATCGCTAAGCCACCTTTGGTCATTAATCCATCCACTTTCACTCTACCCATTTAGTCTAAGCCACCATTGGTCATAAATTGTGACCTCTTTAGTGCATCAGTCCCTTTTGCAACCCCTCAACCAAAACAACTACCTCCATTGGTTGTTAATGTTCCTATTACTCAGACTTCTATCGCCAAGCCCAAACTTCCCCCATTGGTGGTGAACGTCCCCAAGCCTTCCTACATTGAATCGGCTGTACCATGGAGCTACAGTGAGACATTTACTACTACATGCCCTGCAGCTGAAGGCAAGGAAGAAGTAAACCTCATGATGAGGTCAGGGAAATGTCTAGGGGTGGAAGAAAAACAAAAAGAAACAGAGAAGGAGAAAGAAGGAGAAAAAATTAAAGGAAAGGCCAAGGTAGGGGAGGAAGCCCCTCAGGTAACTAACAGTGAGGCTGCTGACCTCATCAAGGTAATAAAAAAGAGTGAGTTCAATGTCATTGAGCAGTTGAACAAAGTCCCTGCCCAGATCTCAATACTGGGCCTATTGTTAAATTCTGAAAAACATAGGGACTCCTTGTTAAGGATACTCCAGAGGGCCCATGTGCCTAAAAACATTGAACCAGACCAACTAGGCCGGATGGTTGGTCAAATTTTATCCCATAATGTCATAACCTTTTCTGAAACTGAAATTAGTCCAGCAGGATACCATCATGTGGATCCTTTGCACATTGCTGTGCTCAGTAAGGGTTGCATGATAGCCCGGGTTCTGATTGATAATGGGTCGGCTCTCAATGTCTGCCCATTGATAACCTTTGTTAAGCTCAATCTGGAGCGAAACAAAATAAAGCAAAATGGAAGAATTATAAGAGCATTTGACAGCTCTAAGACACACTCCCTAGGGGAGGTTGAACTGCCGGTCACAATTGGACCGTATATTTTCAACATCACATTTGAAGTGATGGATATACCTGCAGCCTTCAACCTACTCCTAGGAAGGCCGTGGATTCATATAGCTAGGGCTATACCATCTACCCTCCACCAAAGAGTCAAATACATTAGATGGCAAAAGGTGATTACCGTCCTGGCCGAAAACTTGGTTCCCCCCCTGTGGTCCCCTGATGTACCCTGTATTAACATGGAAATGACTGCAGACAAGTTGACATTTCACTCTTTTCAATTTGAAGCTGTGAATTATATACCTGAGGGGTATCAGGAAAAAGAAGGAAAATTGACCTGTGCTGAAAAAATGGTCAAAAATGTGCTAGAAAAGTACCATTTTCACCCTGGAAAAGGTCTGGGGGTTAACCTGCAAGGAAGGATAGAACCAGTACAGGTTAAGAAGATGGTTCACAGAGCAGGATTGGGGTCCAAACCAAGGAAGTGGAGGAAACAGGGGCAGATAGAAGCTATGAAATTCCCGCACATCAGGGAAACTTTTCCTAAGCTGTCTCACCTGATTCAGCTGTCTCCTCCTGAGGATCAATCTAAACCTCCATACTACAATGTCAACCCATTCCAGAAACCCAAACCCTCCACAATACAACCATATGTTCCACCTCCACCTCCACAAGCATCTGGTGGGCCTGGGCTACAGGCAGAACAGGAGCAGGACTTTTCTGAGGACGTAGGGGCATTCTTTGCCATGACAAAAGGCAACCAAGAAAAGGTAGCAGAGGAGCTACCTTTTATTGATTGGGCTGCAGTAGAAGTTCCATCTGGAACTGGCCCTACAGAAGAAGCAGGCGATGTAACTCACCCAGTACTGGTGATCTCAGATGCAGACCCTGAGCTTGAGGAGCAGGCTTGTATCCCTGCCCCAGATTCTTTCATTCTGAATAATTGGGAGGAAACTCCTCTTACTTTTGAAGCCGCGTTTGTTTGGCAAACAGACATGGCTTCCAAAAAAAAAACTCCATCAGTAGAAAGCCCTTTTCCTGAAGGTTTTAATGAACCTTCGTCTTCAGGGAAAGATTTTGTAGAAGGCTCTCAAATAACACAAAAATATTTTTCAATTTTTTCTAGAAAAGATAAAGTTTTCAAAAAGGTCCAAACCATTTATGAACCATATAAGCAAACGGAATTGGATCAGGATGAATATGACTTCGACCTTGAGCTCGACTTTGACCTAATGGGGGTTGAAGAAGAGACCGAGGACGAAGAAAACGACGTTCCAAAAGAAATCACATATCAATTAGAGCGTCATGAAAAGGGGGTCCAACCCAATATTGAAGAGACCATATCAATCAACCTAGGGACTGAAGATGACCCAAAAATAGTGAAGATTGGGGTATGCCTATCTGAGGTACAGCGGAATGAAATGATACGATTTTTGGCTGATTATGAAGATGTGTTTGCATGGTCGTATCGGGATATGCCAGGGTTAGACACAGATATGGTGGTGCACAGGCTACCCATTCTACCATATGCCAAGCCAATTAAGCAAAAACTGAGAAGGTTAAAACCTGAATGGACATTGAAGGTTAAAGATGAAGTGGTTAAGCAATTCCAAGCTGGATTCTTAGCAGTTTCCACATACCCCGAATGGCTTGCAAATATAGTGCCAGTACCAAAGAAGGATGGAAAGGTCAGAATGTGCGTAGATTATAGAGATTTGAATAAGGCAAGTCCAAAGGATGATTTTCCACTTCCACACATAGACATCTTGGTGGATAACACCGCTGTACATAGTCTATTCTCATTCATGGACGGGTTTTCTGGGTATAATCAGATTAAGATGGCTAAGGAAGACCAAGAGAAGACAGCCTTTATCACCCCTTGGGGTACCTTCCACTACACTGTCATGCCATTTGGACTTAAGAACGCTGGGGCAACCTACCAGAGGGCCATGACAGCCTTATTCCATGATATGATCCATAAGGAGATGGAGGTCTATGTGGATGATATGATAGCCAAATCATGTGAAGAAGAAGACCACTTGATCAACTTGAAGAAGGTATTTGACCGGCTTAGGAAATACAGTCTAAGGCTTAACCCTGCTAAATGTGTCTTTGGGGCTACATCAGGAAAATTGTTGGGCTTTATAGTAAGCAGAAGGGGAATTGAGATTGACCCAGCTAAAGCTAAAGCCATCATTGAAATGCCATCACCTAGAACCGAGAGGGAAGTTCGGGGTTTTCTTGGAAGGATTCAGTACATAAGCCGGTTCATAGCACAGCTCACCGCTATTTGTGAACCAATTTTCAAACTTCTAAGAAAGAATAACCCGACAGTCTGGAATGATGATTGCCAAGAAGCCTTTGACACAATAAAGGAGTATTTATTGAACCCACCTGTGCTAGTACCACCCACTCCAGGAAGACCATTGATTTTATACTTGTCAGTTTTGGAGACATCAATGGGGTGTGTCTTAGGACAGCATGACGATACAGGCAGAAAGGAGAGGGCGATTTACTACCTGAGCAAGAAATTTACAGAATATGAAGCAAAATATTCCCCTCCAGAAAAGACTTGTTGTGCTTTAGTATGGGCAACTCAGAGACTAAGGCACTATTTCCTTAGTCATTCCACCTTATTGATATCCCGCATGGACCCTTTGAAGTATCTATTTGAGAAACCCGCTTTAACTGGTAGAACAGCAAAGTGGCAGTTGTTGCTCTCTGAATTTGACCTCACCTATATCACACAAAAGGCCATTAAGGGTCAAGCCATTGCAGATCACTTGGCTGCACACCCTTTACCAGAATACCAACCCTTAAAAACCAACTTCCCTGATGAGGCAATCCTGTTTGCTGAAGAGGAAGAAGGTGAAAGCTCATGGCAAATGTTTTTTGATGGGGCCGCCAATATGAATGGAAATGGAATAGGGGCTGTATTGATCAAGCCAGATGGGGCACATATCCCAATCGCAGTGAAGTTAAGGTTCCAATGTACGAACAATATAGCAGAGTATGAAGCATGCATAATTGGGTTGCAAGCTGCCTTAGACCATGAAGTAGAGGAACTTGACGTATATGGGGATTCGAGTCTTATCATCTTCCAAACAACTGGTGAATGGAAAACCAAGGATCATAAATTGATCCCCTATCACCAGTATTTGGAAGAAATAAGCACCAAGTTTACTCGAATTTCCTTCAATTATATGCCAAGGGCCAAAAACCAGTTTGCAGATGCTCTGGCAACATTGGCTTCAATGGTCAGTATGCCAGAAGGGGTTGATATTAGACCATTGGAAATTGAAGTCAGGGATGAACCAGCTTACTGCCTTGTTCTAGAAGAAACCCCAGAAGAAGAAGTACCATGGTTTCAAGACATTAAGAACTTCCTAAATGATCGGAGCTTGCCAGAAAATGTCACCTCTACAGAAAAAAGAACAATACAGAGGTTGGCAGGACAGTTCTTACTAAGTGGTGGTCAGTTGTACAAAAGATCACACAATGATATACTACTCAGATGTGTTGCAAAGACTGAGTCAGAAAGGATAGTTGAAACGGTACATGGAGGAGTGTGTGGACCCCATATGAATGGGCATATGCTTGCCAAGAAGATTCTGCGATTGGGATATTACTGGTCAACTATGGAGCATGATTGCTATATGCACGTTAAAAGATGTCATTTATGCCAAGTGTACGCAGATAACAAGAATGCACCCCCAAGTGAATTACATAGTATGACATCTCCGTGGCCTTTTTCTATGTGGGGTATAGATGTCATTGGAATGATCTCCCCAAAGGCATCAAATGGACACAGGTTTATACTTGTAGCAATTGATTACTTCACCAAGTGGGTAGAGGCAGCTTCATATGCAAACATTACGAGTAGCCATGTTCTTAAGTTTTTGAAGCACAACATCATTTGCCGCTATGGTTTGCCAAGTGCCATAGTAACAGACAACGCTTCAAACCTTAAGAACAAAGACATGAGGAAGATGTGTGAACAATTTCAGATTACCCACCACAAGTCAGCGCCTTACAGACCAAAGATGAATGGGGCAATGGAAGCAGCGAATAAGAATATAAAGAAGATTATTCAGAAAATGGTAGTGAGTTTTAAAGATTGGCATGAAATGCTGCCACTTGCTCTACATGCTTACAGAACCTCAATCCGGACTTCTACAGGGGCAACTCCATACTCCTTAGTTTATGGAATGGAAGCAGTTTTACCAGTAGAAGTAGAAATACCTTCATTAAGAGTGCTAATGGAAGCTGGATTAGAAGAAGCTGAATGGATACAGTCTAGGCATGATCAACTCAATTTAATAGAAGAAAAGCGTTTGAAGGCACTTAGTCATGGCCAATTATATCGGAAGAGGATGGCTAGGGCTTACAATAAAAAGGTGAAGCCCAGAACTTTCCAAGAAGGAAATTTGGTATTAAAGAAGATTTTACCCTTTTTGGAGGATCTTCGTGGAAAGTTCAAACCAAATTGGGAAGGACCTTATATAGTCAAGAAGGTCCTATCAGGGGGTGCTCTCATCTTAACAGAAATGGATGGGAAGGATTTTCCTGAGCCAATCAACTCTGATGCAGTAAAGAGATATTTTCCATGAATGAATATTACTAGGAAAGGATCTGAGGCCATTGTTCTTTATATCCCAAAATTTGAATCCCTAGTCAAACCAATTTGAGCCTGTTCGTTTTAAAAAAAAAACCCAAACTGGACTTACAGCCTTATACTGGGGCAAAGCCAATAAGGGCAAGGCCAATAGGGGCAAAAAGAAAAAATTTGAAAAAAAAAAGAGAAAAAAAATTGGGGCAAATAAATGCCAAATACAAAAGAAGGGGAATGGGATTGAATTCACCATGACTGTAAGTCCAGTTGACCCATTTTCACACTTAAGAAATTTTGAGCCTTTAATACATTTTCTTTCATAAACCGAACCTAGCCTTTGTTTCGTCCTATTATTAAGACCTCGGTGATTTTAGTATATTCATTCAATTTTCGGAGTAAGATTGGTGATGACGGAATGCAGAGGCCAACCCTAGTGAAAACCGTAATTGGCACTAGGGGCAAGAAGGGCAAAAAGAAAAAAAAAAGAAAAAAAAAGAAGAAAAAAAAAAGAAAAAAAAAGAAAAGAATCAAGGGTTGAGTTGATCATGTGGTCTAAGTTTCAAATCAGCATGAGCACTGGAAACTGAGCAGATTAGCAAGGCCAATCATGAAGGAAAAATCATTAGGGGATGATTCTAATGGTCACGGGGTAGACAAATTTGGTCTCTCCCTATTGCTTGGACTACCCTTCTCATTATTCAACCTGATTTTAATTCCTTTAATTATATGTGATTAAGTGTTTTGGATCAGCTTTCAAAAAAAAAAAAAAAACTATACTTTGGCCTATGATGAGAATCTATATCTTTTCATAAAACATTGGTTTTGCAAGCATTAGAGAATTCTGAGGCCACTAGTATAAAACCTATTTTCTTATGTTTGCATTTGCATTCTTTTATAAGGGTTTCTTTTGGCAAAAGTTTAAAAAAAAAAAAAAGAAAAAAAGAAAAAAAGAAGAAATAGAAAAAGAAAGAGAAAAAAAGAAAAAAAGAAAAAAAGAGAAAAAAGAAAAAAGAGGATCATCTCTATTGAGGGGCAAATACTTCTTCAAACAATCAAAACCGGGGCATGCTCAGTGCCTTTCCTTCTGGGTTTTCATTGGAATGAATTCCAACATCTGGAAGAAGCAATCAAGCTTTAGTCTTCGAATTTGAAAGAAAAAAAAAGGCTTCGAAGCAATGGCATGTTTTCTTCGTTAAACAAAGGTTCCCAATTCTTCAATCATGAAAAAGGATTTTACTGGGGCAGCAAGAAGGCATGAAAGACAGATCATAGGTTGTAAAGGCATGAGGTTAGATCAACAGATCATGATCCATCAATCAAGATGAGGGCATTCACTTGGGCAATTAAAAAGCATGAAGACAGGTTATGGGCAATAAGGGCACATACATTGTTATTGAGAGAGCAAGAAGATAAAGAAGCAAAAGCAAGTTGCAGAATATTCAAGCACAAGTTCGGGCATCAAATGGCACCCAGGTATATCAAATAAGAAAATCAATCAGGAAAATTCAAAAAGTGAAAAACATCAAAACCAATTGAGTTTGCAGTGGTCAATCCACATCCTTTTCAAAATTTGCTTGTCTCAGATTTCTTTTCATAGCCACGAGAGCTCCAAGAAATCTGAGATAAGGAAGAGACGCCACCCCATCAGACTTCAAGCAGGGGTTTCATTGGCTATCTTCGAATCCATATTTTTATCATTTCTTTGTTTGACCAAAGCAAGTTCAATTAATGAAATGTTTTTCAAAATGTGTAATTTTGAGTTGTGTCTGTTCTTTACTGTTCATTGTGCTACAACTGCAGGCCACCCAGAAAAATTGTCTTTTTCATCATTTTCTCCATACTTTTCAGGAGACCAATGTATATATTAGTTGTAAGTTGCAAGGATTACCACCTTACTCACTTTTGTTTAAAAAATTTTTTCTCAAATCTAACTTCATAGCCACGAGAGCTCAGTGAGAGGAGAGAGGAGGATTTGGCCCTTAAGCTGAGGGACTTCTTAGCAAATCTTCCAAAATAAATTCTTTTTCATAAAATCATCCATTTGATCCTTGCAAAGTGCAATTGGTTAGACAAAAGTCTTAGAAAGTGCAATTGGTGGGTCTTTTTTGCTCTCTGCTTGTAATTGGTTCCAATTACCAGCAAAGAGGGGGCAGCTGTAGACACCCCAAATTGCACTAAAAATGAGAAAATAATTGAAAATATTAATTGGGATTTGAAACAGGTCAAAAAAGTGTAAAATCTGGCCAAACTGGTCATGACCGTATTTTGTTTACGGACTGGTCATACCTGCAGTTGATATACGGTCACGGCGTGCCCGTATTAATAATACGGGCAGGGCGCGACCGTAATATATATACGGGCACGGGGGTCTTTGTGCGAATTTTACCTTTTTGATTTTTGAGCCTTATCTGCACCCAAATATCTCTCTTGGATAAGCAAATTCTCTTATTTATCTGTTCGAATTATCTCATTTATCCTTGTTGGCCATGGATGGGCATTATCCTTGTGTTTAACTCAATCTGAAACTCTATCTTGCCAAACCTTGGACCAACCATACCCCTGTGTTTGCCTATAAATAGAGGCTCTCTCCTCTAGCTAAAGGCCACGAAATTTTGAAGAATCAAAAGCTCCAAGAGAAGGAAAGGAATCCCTGCTGCTCTGCCTGCTCAATCCAGGTAAGTCCCCTATCCCTTTCTATTTTCTGTCTTCAATTCTAGATGTAATAGGATCATCTCTATTGCTGTAGAATAAGGCCATATCTATTTTGTATCCCTAAACTTGTCTCCAAGTACCTCAAGGGTCTCTCTAGCCGTAAAACGTGAAGAGAGAACTAGGGGAAAGGGGAACAGGTGGATCCCTAGAATAGAACCCCATATCTGTTTTTCTTTGTTTTTCTAGAATAAGGCCTGTGATTGTGTTTGTGTAACCAAACCTATCTCTAAGTACCTCAAGAGTCTCTCTAGCCGTAAAACGTGAAGAGAGAACTAGGGGAAAGGGGAACAGGTAGATCCGTAGGGTAGACCCCCATGTGCTCTAATTTGTGAGATGTGGCTGTTTTAAATATCTTGATCATGTTTTAATGCTTTTTATGATATATCTGAATGAATAACATGAATCTATGATGTTTATAGCATGAGATCCCCACTTTTTGCTAAAATTTGGATTTTTCACATATTTGCACCTACAGCACTGTTTTCGTGATTTTTGTGGTCTTAGGCTAGGATCTTGGATCTATCATGATCAATATGGTAGATCTGAATCTAGAAGCCTAAAAATAAATTCTAGGGTTTCATGATATTGTTTTTAAATTGTTTTTCCTTTTTGAGAGAAGACCCTACGGTCTAAATTCTCCCCTTTTGGTGTTTTTCATCAATGTGGATATTTTTGGTTTTTATTTTCTGATTTAATGTGAAATTTGGGCTTTATCTATGTCCTGGACCATTCAAGTTAAATTTTGAAATATTTTATAAAAATCATATTTTTCTAGATTTCTAGAATTTTGACTTGAAGCCAGATTTTGGATTTTTCACATTAAATTGATTTTATCTCAAATATGTTTTGATCATGAAACCCTAGGAATGGTATGATCATGTTTGATAGTTCTGGATCAATCAGACTATTCATATGAAAAAGCCATATATTTTTGCCTTTTTTGTGATTTTGTGTGATTTTTATAGCAAGCTTTTTCCTTTATTTTAAACATGAACAATACCTGGCAACCACCTTGTGTGGATGAATAGGGGTGCCTAACACCTTCCCCTGTTTATAACTTAATCCCCTTACCCATCTCTGGTTGTTTTTTTAAGAGGGATATTTTGCCCTAAAAATTGTCTTTCGTGCTTATTTAATATTTTGGTGTCCATTCACACCTAAATTGAATGGTGGCGACTCTTTGTTTTATATAATCCCGCGTGATGATTGAGGAAATCATTAAATCGATTTTTTCCCATGTCTCACAGTGTGGCATCTCCCATGTCCTCAAAAGATAAGAATGTTCCTGTGGAAGATGTGCCAAGGGGGGCTATGTACAAATGAGCTCCTTCATGAAAGATTGGGGACACCGCAAGAGATGTGTGTCCTGTGCAACCAGGTTCAGGAGTCCACCCCTCATCTCTTTCTTAACTGCGATTTCATTCGGGCTCTCTGGTTTGGTTGTTTGGGTGGTATATTGCAGATGGATGCTCAGCCCCAGAGCTCTAAGGATTGGTTTTTTAACATAATTATGAAGATGGAGGCAAATGAGTCAGGCCCTTCAAGGAACTTGGCTGCTGCCTGGGCCAATATGTGTTGGGTGGTTTGGACTACGCGTAACAAGGTTATTTTTGAAAATGCTAAGCCTATGATTTCCTCATGTATGTCCATGTTCTTCTTGTTGCAGGAGGACACGCATAAAATTCAAACCAGCTCTGGACTGGTGAGCAGAAGGAAATGGGATGAGGTGAACTTCAGGTGGGAAAGACCGGGTTGCCAGTGGATCAAAGTAAATTTTGACGGAGCAGCGAAAGGCTCCCCTGGGAGAGCGGGATGTGGAGTAGCGGCTAGAGATGAAGATGATAGAATCCTGGGCGATATCGCACTTGACATTGGAGTTGCTGACTCTCTTTTAGCTGAAGCCCATGCGATGCTTGAAGGGATCAGGCTAGCGGCATTTATGGATTTAAAGAAGGTGATTTTCGAAGGTGACAACAAGTTGCTGATTCAGTGTTTGCTTGGGAAATCTGAAGTTCCATGGCGTATTGAAGGACTGGTTGCTGAGGCCGTTTCCATCTGTTCGGGTTTTGATGAGGTTAGGGCCTGCCACGTGGTTAGAGAAGGAAACTGCCTAGCGGATGCTCTTGCAAATTTTGCAATTTCTGAGTATTCGTGTTTATGGGTTCGGCGACTACCTCCGTGCTTAAATCGAGTCATGTCTGATGATGTCTTCGGTAGATCCTACCCAAGACGTGTTCGTGTTCTGGATCTGTGTGAACAATTTATTTATTTTTAATAGAAAAGTTTCCATATCCACAAAAAAAAGGGGACTGCATACCTTACACGCTTAGCAAATTATAAAACACGTAATTTGTTTTTGTGGGGCCCATTCAGAAATAACTTCTATGTTGAAAGTAAGAGTCCAAATCGCATAGGTTTCATAACAAATGGATAAAATAAGGAAAACTGATAAATGATTTGGACATAGACTAGCACTAGCAGGCTAGAACCATGGAAGTTCCTGCTATATATTATTATTAATTATAGATAAGTTTTTAAAACATTGCTTTCCAGTCAAAGAACTTCTTGTGATCCTTTTCGATAACTTTGAAGTTGCAAACATCGCGGAAGGGAGATCGAACTATTTACTTAATCATCAAATATTTGATTAACAGGGTCCAAATATATACGTACAGTTAAAAAGGGTTTCAGGGGTTCTCAATAATGTTATTCTTTTACTCGTCAGTGGCTTGGCTCTCTATTTCATCGTCTGCAGGTCAGAAAGGTTAAACAACGGTGATGAAACAGATGTACATATATGCATATGAGGTTGATATACGCACACTTTTTTTCGGAGAAAGGATGTCCTACAATTAAATCTGCACTTAATTACTGGTCCACTAAAACCATATCAAACCTCGTTGTTTCATATATAATCATAAATTAATTGAAGATGTCTTGATTCTTAAGAGTTTAATTCCTAGATATATACCTTAAAATGGTTAACCATAACAAAGTCAGATTAAAATAAAGTTTCTATCATCAGCTCTCGCTCCGTGACGTTCCTTCCTCGTAATTCTGTTATTGATGTCTGAATTCCCTATAAACCATGGACAGAAATTTCCACATCTCCCTGTCCCTTAATGCATAACAGAATCTCTACACATAATATTGAAATGGAGAAATACAGCCAGAAAGGCAGAAAGAAACCCCTTGTCCTTACTGTATTCTTCGCGCGTCTTTAACTTCCTATTTATGTCCCTTTCTTTCGGTTACATCAACCCAAAACTAACTCTCTCTTTGTCTCTCTTCCCCCAATCCACCATCCCCTCTCATGGCTGCTTCTTCAGCAGAAGAAAAATCAAAACCTGCAACATGCCAGCCACAGCCATCTGAACCAGTAACCGGCCACCCGCCGGTAACCGGGTACCCGTCGATGCAAGCCAGTTACGCCGCAGGCAACCCGCCATTGTATCCCGGCCACCACCCTTACACTGCACCACCTCCAGCAACGTATTATAACCCCAATCAACCTTATCCTTCGCCTTATTATAACTTCAGGAGAAGTGGCTTCTACCGAGGATTCTTGATTACGCTGATTGCATTAATCATAATCAGCGTCATGAGCAGCTTCTTCACGTGGATTGTTCTCCGGCCACAAGTTCCGACCTTCAGAATCGAATCGTTCGCCGTCTCGAACTTCAACCTTTCTCTACCCAATTCACAATTGACCGCTAACTGGGATGTTGTGATCTCGACCAGAAACCCGAACAAGAAACTGAATGTTTTCTATGATCGTCTAGAAACTTTTCTTTTGTACGGGGAAAGTGATCTTGGGATGACTATGCTTCCGCCTATCTACATGATGAAAGAGGAACAAAAAACAGTGCATGATAAGTTGGTAATGGTTTCCGAAAACTTGAATGAATTGGTAGCCGGAGAAATGGCTGGGGATCGGAGTAGCGGGTCGGTGAGTTTCAGTGTGAGGATGATTGTTTGGGCTCGGTTCACGGCGGGAGATTGGTTCACGTGGCGTAGATCGTTGAGGGTCTTCTGTGAGAATATGAAGGTCGCGTTTTCAAATAATGCTACTAGATCAGGAAAGTTCATGGACGCTACTATGGCGTGCACGGTCTATCCGTGATCAAAAGAAGGATTTTATCCTCTTTTTCTTTAGTTTTACAGATTTGGGTATGTTACTTGAGAAATATATTGTGGTATGTGATTTATTTTTCCCTTTTCTCTTTTCTTTTTTTTCAGTAAACGTTACTTGTTTTTCTCTTTTTTTTTTCTTCTCCTTGAGTTGATGAAGTTTAACCTTTGAATATAGAAGAAAAAATGAAAATAGGAAACCAGAGAGAGTAGAAAGCAATCTTCCGACCTTGGGGTTTTTAAAAGGGCTTTTTGCATTCATACCCCTATATATTTGCATCTATATCCTCTTGTTTTTAGTATTTGTATTTATACCACTCTATTTAGCATAATTGTTACAGATGTACCCTAATGCCAAATTCCATTAATTTTTGTTGTTTCTTTTTATTAAATGACTAAATTAACCTTCTACAAGATGAAAAAAACTATTAAATAGCCGAATGACAATGGGTCTAGGTGGAAATTCCAATGAGAAATTATTAATCAAGCAAATTAGTATCAATGACATAAAGTATATATGCAATAAATATAATGATACAAAGACTTAGATGAATTTATAATAATATAGGAGGATAAATGCAAAGTATTGTTATTTTATAGAAGGCTACTTTAGTCATTTAATAAAAATAAATAACAAAAGTTAATGGATTTTAACGTCAGGGGTATGATTTGTAATAACTATACAAAATAGAGGAATATAAATACAAAAATTAAAAATAAGAAGATATAGATACAAATATAGTATAATGTAAGGACATGGATATATGATTTAACATGTTGTTTCCATAATGTGCCAGCTGCCATCATTCCAAGATCTGCTGCTGTTGATTTTTAGTTTTTAACGTTTTCTTTCTCATCTTTGAAATATTCCTGGGCTGCTCCTCTAGTTTATTGAAATCTATCTTGGTCAATTTGGTTTCTTAAATCCTTAATTTGTCTAGTAACTCACTGCATTCATTGTTTCTATTCCGGTTAATATTTTTGCTTTTACTGATGTTTTCTAATGCTTGCCTTATGCATGGAACGTGATATTATCTCATTACGTTGAAAGAAAGATTCAGTTATTTTCTAAAATTTGAAAACGTCCTGTTCTGGTGATGGATGTTGAAACGTGATTGTCCTAGGCATAGATCTGAAAAGTTTCAGTCATGGTTTTATTGGGGAAAAATTAATTTTGATGCAGGACAACTTCATGAAAATGTAACAGCTAACTGGGAGAGTTAAACCTAAAAAGAACTTGCATGCTAATCTCTAGAAAGAGAAATTAACTCAATAAAATCATTAGAAACAGACAGACAAAAATAATTCCACAAGGGCATGTTTCCTTGTAGACATCTATTTTGTTTTCTTCTAACACAATGTCCAACAAATTTTCTTCATGAAAAATGTCCACACAAGTCAATAAATTGGCTTGTACAAGTCCATAAAATGACTTGTACCTTAAGTGAGTGACTTGTACAAGCCATTTAGATGAGTGATGTAAAGGTATTCTTGGAATAGTTGACTTGGAATAGTAAAATGTCACTAAAAATTAGTTACTTTGATAAAAGTTCATTAAAAATTAAAATTCAAAACTTTGTTGACTGAATCTTAATTATTTGAAAAATTAACACTAAAAATTAATTTTCCAAGTTAAAAAGGGAAACTTGGTAAGAAGGTGCTAGCCTTCTTTGCTACCAAGTACACCTGGATGTCAGTACTATTAGGACTGGGTTTGTGACCTTGATCTTGAAACCTGCCTTAATGCTTGTGTGGAAGTCATTTATTGAACATAGGACTTGCCGAGATGTAATCCTCAACATTGTTTCCGTTGTCAGTGATCTACCATCAATCAAAATATGTATTTAGCATGTTTTGATAGGCCCTTTGTAATAGGATTTGTTAAAGCATGTCATGACATGTTTTGGTTAGAGGTAAGGATTTGCGGTATGTGTGCTTGATTGCTGATGGTTCTTAAAATTTGGAATAATTTAGGATTAGGTTCTATCCCATTATAATAACTGGACATCAGAAATTCCAAGCATTTTTTGACATCATGTTCTTGGCGGACCGTTGTGTTGCTCTCCTTTGGATCGATGTTTTTTCTTTTCTTTGGTACATCATTTTTATGCATTGCCTGCCTAGAGCATGGCTGGGATTTTTGGGGCCGGTAGTTGGGGAAGGGGAACACCCACACCCGACCACTGACCTCCAAGGAGTACTGGATCCCTGGTCTAGGCTATGACAAGCCAAGAATTTACTGCTAGAGAGCAAGCAGCACCTTCCTTTGAACCGTGCAGACCTCCCCTTAAAGCACCCCAATCGACATTTGAAGAGTGGATAGAACCTTGTAACCCTCAATTTTGGGTGTCATGTATTTTTTGGTTTAATTATGCTTGTGATGTAACCCTCGTTGTCTTGGTTAATTCCAATCACTAATTGATATGGGTTTAATGAAACTGGCCTTTTAAATGGAACTAGGGGACTGCATACCTTACACACTTAGCAAATTACAAAGGGAAAATTTCAAAAACATGCCACTTTACAGCGATTATTACAAAAACATGCCATAAAGATACAAAATTTCAAAAACATGCCACTTTTGAGAATTATTACCAGAAAGGGATCATTGCACGTTTGGGGAAATTTCAATGCCCAAAATGCCCTTGCATATAAGGGCATGTTTGCACGTGGCCCGCTCTCTCTCTCCTCTCCTCTCCTCGCCTCTCGCCCTCGTCCTGTGCGAGCGAAAAAACCCACCTTCGAAACCCTAAACCCGACGACGAACGCCGGCTAATCTTCTCAAAATCCGGCGAGCTAGGGTTCTTCCCGCGTTCTCTCCTCGTTCTCTCCTCTCCTCTCCTCTCGTCCTGTGCGGAATTTAAAAAAGTGAGAACCCTGCGAATCCCAACCCTAAACCCGAAGCCGACGACGAACGACCGGCCAATCCCTTCTTCGCCGGCGAGCTAGGGTTGTTGCCGGAGCAAGTTTGCTTCGTCTCCAAGCCCAACGAACCCCCACGAACCCCGACCATTCTCATCTTCTTCTCCAGAAGGGCGAAACCCTCTCCTTCCCCCATTCCTCTCTTCGACGAAACCCTCTCGTTTCGTGCATTGTTTTCCTCTCCTCTCTGTTTGCACACATTGAGGAATTCGTCGTTGGAGAGCCACCGCGGTTGAAGTTTGTTGCCGTCGACGACCTGCTGTTCGTCGCCGTAGGGAGTGCTGCCGTTGGCGACCAGGTAGCTGCCGAGTGCCTCCTTTGAATTTTATTTTGGGAAATTGAATTTAAATTTGCGCATTTGCATATTTGCACATATTTAAATGGTAATCTTCTTGTAGAAATGGCTTAAATTTCAATGATTCTGTTGTTTGCCTTAGCGAAACGTGCCCTTTCGAATTTGAATATGAGTTATTTGCATGTTTTTCGAATATTGGCTGTAGTAAATGTTTACACCATCGTTGTCCAACTATAGAAGCGAGCAAGCAACTCCATTACACTGAAAAAAGTCCATGAATGATGTAGTGCTCTGAGTTGCGAATGTGTTCTGAAGCCATTAAATTTTTTGCTTCCACTCTAGCAATGGCCTTGTATAACCATGCTTCTTTAGAAGTTCTTCCCAAATTCAATGAGTTTGTTGGCTCTACCGATGAGACTTCCAATACTTAACAGATTGTTATTGGAGGTTTTTGATCTCTTCTATTTTAAACTGAAAAGCAAACAGCACCAAACAGATGTAGAGAGCTAGCTAGTGAGTAGTGACATAAATTTCAAACATTCACAAGTATATTTTAGCTTACACAATTTGCATAGTATAAAAAGCAAATTAAATTTATCATTGTATTCGAACTGTAGGCATAAATCTTTGATTTTTATATTATTTGTCATTGAGTTATCCCAAGAAATGCCTTTTAGTACCTTCATCAATTCTCATATGTTTCTTGCAATGTCTTTTATTTCTGAAGGATTGCAATTCTGAATCACATTTTCAGCTAAACATTACAATGTCAAGAGATTGGTATTTTGTTGGCGAGTTGAATTCCAGGGTTTCAATTAAGTATCCATCAATCCATCCTCTTAAGAATTCCCAATTCCAAATCCTAAGGCACCTACTTTTATTACCCAAAAAAAAAAAGTTAAAATAAATTTGGGAAATTCGATTGAGGAACTTATATAATCAAAATATGTGAAAAAATAAATTTAGAATATGGGTTTCTCCTATTTGGTAGGACTTCTATAAAGCCACCAATACATATAACCTATGCTTCGTGTCATGAAAGGGAAAACACTATCAAAGCAGTGCTATCAAATTTGTCTTCAACAGTAATAAAACAAAATGAATATTAAGAAAGCAGAGATGTAGAATGTTAACTTACTGGGTCAAACTCAAATGTATCCCTGGTGCACAGATTCATCTCAAGTACTAGCAACTTTTTAAAATCCTCAGAAACAGACAAGAAACAAAAAGGCCTAAAATTCAATTGTCTAAACAATTAGAAATATCAAGAAGAGATTCAATTGCCAAATGAAATAATGAAAATAAAATGAAAAAGCATCCAAGATAGAGGCGGGATCATAAAAATTAAAATGCAGCATAATGCACCTATCACCCATTATCCATGATGCTACTGATATGATCCATAGGAGTTCAGTTTTGATCATTGCATATGTCTTGTGTTATTCGTACGGTGTGGTCTCAAGTTTTTGTTTTTAACACTTTTCCTAGTATTTTGCCAAAGAAAAAGAAATTTGGAAAAGAGGCTGCTTTGTCCGCTTAGTAGATGTGTTTGTGGCTGCAACTTTGGACGAGCACATGGACAAGACGAGTCTTGCCAACTCATTTAACATTTGTAGAAATTGTCACACCGGGATTTCCACTGTGATGTATCTGGTCAGCCAAGCATCCTTGTAAAGAGATTCTGTTAATGTAGGAAAATGGTGTTTCAATTATTTTGTATTTTGTCATTGTTTTAGACTGGTGCCTCTGAAGGGTTGGGTTTATTGGTTATAGGGTGCTAAAGGCAATGTGAGGCCCTCTGAAATTCTTTTCCCTCAAGGTCCAGTAGTTCTTTTATTGAAGCATGAAAATCCTTATTATTGGAAATTTAATCAACGTCATTAGTTTTGTTGAAACGCTACTTGCAGTCACCTAATATGCATTAAAAATAAGATGTAACCCACTTTCTTGCAGTTATTTTATTGTTTGTGGATTAAGTTTTGTTTACCATTGATTTTTTGAGAGAAACATTCCGCATTTCATCTGCTTAAGCCATTAAAATGTAATAGGTGTTGGTGATCCAGTTTAATAGCAGTATGTTGCATTTAATTGGTCTCTTTTTCTCTTGTTTCTATTTCTGGTAGTTGTTTTGAAGTGAAAACCTCCTACTAGGGAAATAGAATTATAATTTAACTCTACAACCTCTATTTTTTATTTACAATTTTTTTAAGTCTAAAGTCTTCCCCAACATCTGTCTTCAATTAATTTGAGGGGATTTGAGGGAAATTGACTGACATACCTGATCTGCCTATGTATTCTTGTCTTGTGAGTCATATTTATTTTAGTATGTTGTAATATTTCAAAATATATTTTTTCCATTATATTTGAATATGAAGAATTTAATATTTCAATTCGCTGGACAGTGCACAATGTCAGGTGAGATTCTATTCTGTTTTTGTCACATTGGAGGACAAGTAATCACCAAGGAAGATGGGTCAATGGGGTATAGTGGGGGAAGTAGTAAGGGTGTCGATCTAAATAGCAACATGAATTATACTGAGGTCGTTGAAGCTGTTTGTCGGTTATTGAATATATCCCCGGTGAGTGTAAGTATGAAGTACTCGGTGAAGTTTGACAAGAGCGTTCTACTGGCACTCTCTGATCAAGATGCGTTATCGTACCTATTTCGCTACAATGAGGGTTGGGCCAACATTTATGTCTATAATGATGAAGGATCATCACAAGAAAGAGACACTTGTCGGAGGTAATATTCATTAACAGTACATGGGATTATGTTTCCTCCATATTACATGTAATGATAGTCATATATTGTGTAATTTCAGGACGAGTGTACCTTTAAGTGGTCACTCTGTACTTCCGTGCAATGACGATGAAGTAGAGGATCGGGAGACTCCGCTTCTTGAAAGTTGCACTGAAGTCAGCAGAGGTCCCCTTGTATCTAGCCTGTGGCAGGATGCAATTACTGAGGTCGACCAGATATTTAAGAGCCCTAAGGAGTTTAGAGAAGCAGTGTACAAGCATGCTATTGCCAATAGGTTTGAATATGTGATGAAAAAAAATTCTCCAGCATACATTAGTGTCCGTTGTGCAGGCACGGATTGTCCTTGGAAGGTAACGGCAAGACGTGTGAGGGATACGAGTTTTATGAGGGTGATGAAGTTTGTGAAGGAGCATAGCCACTCAGCCCAAGAGCAATTGTCTATGAAACCGGTTGTGAGAACGAAGTTCCTTTCTGGTGTGATTGAGAGGACAATTAGGAACACTCCAAGCTACTTGCCACGACAAATTGGCAAAGACTTTTATCATGATCATGCAATGCCATTGACATATCAGCAATGTTGGAGGAGCAAGGAAAAGGCGAAACAGAGGATAGATGGTAATGTGGAGGAGTCTTATAAGTTCATCCCATGGATGTGTGAACGGCTGCAAGAGAGTAATCCTGGCACAGTGGCAAGTTGGGCAGCAAGTGAAGATGGAAAATTTAAGCAATTGTTTATTACTTATGGATGTTCCTTGAAGGGATTTGCGATCGGTTGCAGACCACTGTTGTTCATTGATGGAAGTCATCTCAGTGGGCCATACCAGGGCACGTTGCTTTCTGCTACAGCCCTCGATGCTGATGACGGCATGTTTCCAGTTGCCTTTGCAATTGTTAGTGCTGAGAATAATGAGGATTGGATGTGGTTTCTACAACTTCTTAAGTCATCCATAGCCTTCAGAGAGGATTTAGTCATTGTAAGTGACAGGAATCAAAGCATTATAACTGCAGTAAGTGCTACCTTTGGCGCTAGGAGCCACTCTCATTGTCTTCAACATCTGAAGGAAAACTTTAGTAAATTCGTTGGATCCTTTCATTTGAGGGAGGGAAAGAAATTTGCCTTACGGTTACTTGATGATATTGCTTACGCAAGGCTCCCTCGGGACTACGATAAGGCATTGGCTGCCATGCATGAATATGCACCTGACTTAGCTGATTGGGTGAGGAGGAATGGGCCCGAACATTGGGCCAATTCATTGTTCCCTATGAAACGGTGGGATAAGCTGAATTCAAATTTAGCGGAATCATTCAATGCTTGGATGGTAGAAGAAAGGAAATTGCCTGTAATGCGGTTTATTGATGCACATCGAGTGAAGCTTACAGAGCTATTGATGAGGAAGCGGAGGTGTATTGACACGTGGGTGTCCAATGTTGGTGGTCGAATTGATGCCAAGATTCAGGAGAATCTCACTAGGGCATTGGGGCTGAGTGTCATTCAATGTGGGCAACATGAATATGAAGTTAGAGGTGATGAGATATATATCATGGTGCATTTAATCCGTCGTGAGTGTACGTGCAAACAGTGGCAGATGGTGGGCATTCCTTGTGCACACGCATGTGCCGTCTTGAACTTGGTAAGGCTCAATGTATATGACTTTGTCGACCTATGCTACCACAAGGCAACGCAAGGGTTGATATACGACGAATTGATGCATGCTGTGCCAACACATGACTTCCCCATGGTTGAGGACATCGACGTGGTTTCCATAGAAGATTCAAGTGAAACCCCATCTATCTCGTTCCCACCAAAGACAGCAAGACGTCCAGGGCGCCCTAAGCAGAAGCGCATTGAATCACAATTCCAAGACAAGCGACAGGTTCATTGTTCCAGATGCAAGGGTGTTGGACACAACCGAGCAAGTTGCAGAGCTTCAATATAGAGACTGGCATGGTATAATGTGCAGGTTGTTGTAGTCCATCTTACATCTATTCATGCATCTAAGTTCTTGCTGTAGCCTGTAATTATCTTTGACTTACCGACGTCTAATTTGCAGGTTGGCGTGATGTGTTTTGCTGGGTGTCGTGAAATGTGGCAACAATTGATCAACAACCCCACGAAACCTTATTTTTATTACTGTTTTATGAAGAACTGGTTTGCCACTTAGTCGTGGGTGCCGTAACATTGTGAAACTTGTTGGTTGTGAAACATATTTTACTACCAACATTGGTGGTTTATTAGTTGCATTGTGAAACATGTTTTTGTGTTTATTATGACTTTGGGTAGTTGTAATGTTGCCTTACTTTGACTGTTTGTGTTTGTAATCTTACCTGGTATGTAATTACTACTAACCTTCCTTGGTTTTAGTATATGTGCGTTATATTATTTTAGTTGCAGCTCAATAATGGGTAAGAAGAAGAAGGATGTCGCGTCGGGTAGTTCTTCTAGTGGCCCATCGCGTCCTGTGAATGCCTTCCTCATATTCAGGTGATGAAGTATAAACAATTAAAGCATTGTTGTTTTACTGTCCAAATCCGAACTAAGTGGATTTCTAATGTTATACTTACTTCTTACAGAAATGAGTACCTTGAAACAATTCGGAAGAGTAGGTCTTCCATAAATGTCACGACGGTGAGTTGGTTAAAGTGCTATATATTAGTTGATAATGTTAACAGTGTCAATTGTAATAAATACAGTTGCATTACTATTTTGTAGATCACGCAGGAGGCGCAAGGCCTATGGAAAGCGATGGATGCTGGTGCGAAGCAGAAGTATAAAGATTTATACAATCAACGAATGACAGAGTGGTTGGAAGCGGCCCCGACTCCAACAGGAAAAATAAGAGGAAAGGTATAACTTCATTTCTTGAACATTATGAATGTTTTGTATGTAGTTGCGTTATACTAACACATGTTTATGTAAGTGTAGGCGTCTCTGGGAACAAGATGCTCCCCAAAGCGATTTGTGCATTTCGTGACTTTGCTTGACGAGGACCAGCGACGTGTAGTTGTTGAGATAGGATTTGGTTCTCTTCTCCAGATGCGCTGCACATCCCTATGTGTGAAGCTTTGCGCCTGGTTAGTAGACCACATCGATGTACATAGTCGTAGTTTGAGGATTGGATCCTCGGTTGTCCCCATTACCCCCGCCGCTGTAAGTACCATCCTGGGCCTTAGGAGCGAAGGGCCCAAGGTTGTCATAGATGGTCCCATTGAGCAGCTTGCCCAGCTTCGGGCAAGCTTTACTTTTGATAGGCATGGCATAGCACTAAACGATATAGAGTCCAGATTGGCCACTCTAGGTTCCGGCCATGCCTTTCAACAGGCATTTGTACTATTTCTTGTGGGATGTTTGTTATGCCCGGGTTCGAACCCACACGTGAAGCTTCATTTTCTGCATGCCGTAGCTAATATTAGTAGGGTTGGGCAGTACAATTGGGCTGCTTTTGTACTTGATGTTCTGTTTGATGAAATTGTGAAATATCGAGAGAAAAAAAAAACCAACATTGGTGGATGCCTCCTATTTTTACAGGTAATTTCGTCTCTGATTTGTTTTTGGTTGTATTAGTTCAAGATGACACGTATATGCTGAATACACCATGACTTCCCAAATTTTATTAATGTTTCAGCTTTTCTACTATGAAGTTGTACGTGTTGGTGATATTGAATCAAGTCGTCCAACGCCACGTCTGGGGTGGTGGGACGACGATCGTGTGAAGTCACGGGAGAAGGCTGAGAAATCAGCAGGCGGGTATGGCAATGGGGAGGTAAAACATCATTTTCTATGCCCCTTCATATTCTACATGGTCTATTGTGGATGGACTATTAATATAGTGTAGTTGATGCAGGTGGTGGCACTGACGGTGCGTGCTGAGGAAGGAGTTGGAGATGTTGATGAAGGACCTATTCCAGGGATTGATCCGGTAAGACTTGTCACCCCCTACGTTGGTCGTCGGTGTTGTTGACATGTTTTAGAATGTTCTAAATTATGAATACTTTGTTGTTAGGCATCCCAACAAGCGTTGGATGGCATGCGTGCATCGTTGCGCATGATGCAGGACGAGTATAAGATGGCTATCGCTTATGCATCCCAAATGGGTAGGCAAGATGGTATGTTCCGCACTAGACCTGGTTCCGAGAACCAAGTCTTGTAGATACGAGATTGTAGTTGAATTGTATAAATACTTAACATGTGCTTACTGTTCTTGTCATTCAAAATTGGTTTCGTTTCGTCTTTGTTCTTGATAGTTACTTAAGTTTGGGTTTGTGTCTGTGAATGCAGGTCCATCTGCAAACTGAGGAAGAAGACTGGCTTCGTGAAATCTCCATCAAGTTATCATTTGGGAGTAAAGGCTGCAGGTAGCATGGTGCTCCCAAGTGAATGTTTCGTATACTATTATATTTTTGTTTTTTTCCCCCCTTCCTACGTCATAATACCAATGAGCAAGTTTTTTTCGACATTTGTAATTCTTTCTTTAAGTACTTGAGATGTCTTGCACATTAAAACTGAGATTCCTTTTCATGAGATATTGTATATGTATTGTGATCGGCGCTCTTTTAATTTATGGGTTCACACTTCACAGAAGGAAACTAAGAAGGCCACAGCTGTTACATGGATGGAATTATCGATGATATTTAATATATTTATCCACCACCTTGAAATTGAATAAAGAGGTCCATGATGCTTCCTTTTATCTTGTTGTCCTTTTCCAAAAATGGTATTGAACACCAATTGGGGAAACCTAAATTCAGTGTGTGTTTGTTCCCTCTGCAAGGACTAATTACAGATAATGTTAGGTTCTTGTTCCCAGCCTTCTGAGGCTTATTATTTGGATATGATATTGGTGCTACCTCCGGGGCTACTATCTCTTTGCAGGTACTGGTACATGAGATCCTTCAATGGAGTCCTTTCATTCACCTTTTGTTGAATCACCCAATTATTTGTTTACAGGATGAAAGGGAGCTAAAGAGGCAAAGAAGAAAGCAGTCTAACAGGGAATCAGCACGACGTTCGAGGCTTAGAAAGCAAGTTAGAGATGTTTTTGGATTTTTACTTACTCATAGACAAGAAGATTAATAACTTATATTAGTTGTTCTCTGGTAGCATCTATGCTGATTCCATGAATGCCCTCAATTGCAATATGCCAATTAGTCATGTGTTTTATGTAATATGAGGGCACTTATGTAAGTTGACACACTTTCTCACCTACTTGATCTGTCCATATGCAATCTAGCAAATGCATGGAAAATTTATATAGTTACCTATGTAATCGATTTAATTACCTGCTACCACACCCCCCAAGCATGATACTGATTCCATATAGGGCTACTGTCTTAATATTCCATATTTTTCTGATGTCTGATCTTTCATATTTTGCTACTCTTTTGGTGGATTTATTTGTAACTTGATGCTTTCTATCATACATATGTAGGAGAAGCTTCAGAAGTATCAAGGACAGAACTCAGTAGAAGATGAGAGTAATGGTCACCCAGATGCTGATCCCCAAACAACAGCTAACATAGATGCAATCTAATGAGATTTATGAATGCAGGTAGCTTATAGTTCAAATAACTCAATGGCCAAGCAGTTTGGTTTTTAGAAACTGACTTCTGGTGTTATTAGTGAAAGCTCTGTTCCCTTTCCCTTCTTAATTTTCCTCTTTCAAGAGAAAGGTGTCCCACTATGATCGGTATTTCTGGAGATGGATGTGTACTTTGTTTTTACTAAAAAAGAAAAAAACCCTATGCTAATTATGTTACAGGAAACTCTTACTAACACTAGAAGAACTAATGCCAGAATTACAATTATGGCTTTGTATCATTATTTAACTATCGGATATTGTGGAAACTCATGTTTGGTTAAACCGTACTCTCCATTTCCAGTGCTTTCTTCATGGTTTGTTTCATTTCAGTATGAAATGTCAACTGGCTGCATCTGCAATTGAATATAATCTTGGATATGAAAAAATTCAATTACATCTCCGTTCCCTGCCCACGCCAAGCCCAGACTTCAGCCTTTAGATAATCATTATATCCAATGAGATCAGAATGGTGGCTATAATACCCTTGTGATCCTGGTTTTCTCATTGAGCAACCATTAAATTGAGTTTGGTAGTTCCCCCTTTGGGAGGCTTTTATGAAGCCCTGCTACAATTTGTTGGTGAAGATGATAAGGCTTCTGTATACCATGCATTTGAAAATATTTGAAACTGATAACTGTCTGAACTCTTGAGTGGTGCATATCAAAGAAGACACTAAGTATGCATACTTAACAGATGGAAAATGGTGCAAGCAAGTGTAGTGTGCCAAACACCAAAATTTTTTTTTTTTTTTTTAAATTTTATTTGAAAATTGAAATAGAAGGCCCAAATTTCTGAGCTGGCTAAGTAGCAGATGCATTTTCATATTTCCATGCTTACAATAAAAATGGTTTAGTAAGTCTATTAAATCTTCTTTATTTAATGCATGGTTACATGGGTATAAAAGATGCAGGCTTATCTGTATGAACAGCAGATTAATGCACATTATATTTTTCATGTAGTTCAAATAGTTTAGTCTCTTATAGACCTTAAACCAAAACCCCAAAAAATGTGCCTTTTAAGGCTCAAATCTTGTATTATTTCTATGGAATTGTAGATTGTTTAAATATCAATAAATTCCATGTTTGAGAGGCATTAAATCTTTTTATGAAATGTGGGACCTTGAACTTGCAGGTTGATCGAGGTATCTAAAGGTGCCACATGGTGGGAACTGCAATTATAAATATTGGATTTCTTTAGTCATATGGAATCTGGGATGTCTCCCAAATTTAATGAGCCAGTGCTTTACAAGTCCACCTAACAGCTACGTTTCGTCAAGCTGCCACAACAAGATATTTAAAGCAACACCTTTATCACAATAAGTGTTTTGCAATTGGTCATCTGTTGCATTTATGGAGTAATTTTTGTTGGGTTTTGGTTTTTCTTCCCAAGGGTTTTTGTACTTTTTTGTTGTTTTGTTTTTTACTCTGTTTGCTCAACCCTTGTGGGTACCTTGTACTTTTTCCCCCTTTTAATATTTACGTTTCTGAAACATTCAATCAAATGTACACATTTGTCGTACGTGGAGTTTTCCAGTCAACAGCTATGGATTTCTGCAATAAGAAAATGTACAGAGTTGTGTGCTTTAAATGTCTATATCTCCCAAGTGTGCTTTAAATGCCTGTATCTAGCTATGAGATTTAAATGCATGTATCTTCCATTATCTAGATACAGGATTCAAATGCCTGTATCTAGCTGTGTGATTTAATAGGTTACTTCACAGTCTTTGGAACCACGGTCCGGCCAATGAATTGATTAAAGATTTTATCCAGCTGTCTGAGTCATTAGATAAACCCAGAAATTTTGTTGGAGAAGATAAATCCTTTGTTTGTTGTTTGGAAAATTGTGTTATGTATTGAGATTGTGAGATCCTAAGATAGTAAAAGAAAGGGCGTTTCTTTGTTTTTCTTTTTGGGTGGTACCTGCTGCATTTCTGAATGGGAGCTTCAATTGCGATACAGGTAAAAGCAACGGAGTTGATTAATCAAATGGAAGTCACAAGGCGTGGGCCATACAGTGGTGGACTTATACAGGGGTAACGTTTTCACAATTTGCAGTTAACCAATGAAGAGTGATTGAGGTCTCCATTTTCACTATTTCCTTCATTCTTATTTTCTGGGCACTATATGATGTAAGTTCTTTTCCATAATACCTTTAGTGAATGTGAACATTGTATCAAACATAATGTTCCTTTTCCATGAAAATGGAAATAAAACTACTTTTAGGTTCTCATACATGGTCTTCAGTTACATATTACACAATAGTTACTAGCATTTTGTCAAACCAAATAAAACTACATTTAGTAGCATTTTGTAACCAAAACTCAACGACAACCACACCAAACATGCATCTCCATCACCGGTTAACCAATTCATTCGTCCAGTTTAACTTTGTCAATGTCGTGAAGCAACTCACGGTATATGTCGGACATCCTTCTCGCATGATCACGCTCCTCCTGCAATAGCCGTCGTTCTACTTCCCATGCCCTTGGCTGTATTTGTTCAGTGTTTTCTGCATCGCATGAATTCGACGATTCACCCTTTTCTACCCCAACTTCATTCAACCAGGAGAAGAAATGGCAGCTTTGTTCGCCCTGGAAATACAATGACATGAAAATCAATTAGGAAGTCCCCATTGTGAAAAATATCTCGTGTGGGAGGAACGTATTTGAGTGCTAAACAACTCCACACATACTTCAAAAGGACATCGGTAAAATCTTCTCCCTTTGTTTGTTGGAGTTTTTGCGGTTAACACACGGCATGGTCCCCTCCCACATTCACACAGTAATAACTCATCGCACCAAACAAAATACCCACATCCATTCCCACCATTGCCCTGTAAGAAATAATGCATTTAATTTAGACAGTCTTATAATAGTTGAATGGCCAGATTGGTAAAAATGCATACTTACAGACGATGGACAAGTGAAAAAAAAGCGCCCTAGATTACGTGAGGTGTGGGAGAGTTTCCTTTTAAGCATCCCTTTCCCGCATGGACATGGACACGAGCGTGGGGATCGGTAGCCTTTGCCGAAACTTCCATTCTTCCTTCGCACAAAGGGTAGCGCATAAGTGACTCGCTTGACACACTTGTATTTATAAACGAGCCGGAAGGCAGGCCCACGTGAAACACGTTGGTTGTATTAGTAGATGCGAGCACGCAAAATATGAGGGCACTTGACCTATTTACTAAGGACTCGACCGTACTTGACATACGACTCAAGGACACCAACATAGGACTTTTAGTAGGAGGGACTCGAGCAATTTTACATGGGACGCGAGCTAAGTATATGTGGGGCTCAAGCAATTTTACATGGGACTCGAGCTAAGTATACGTGGGACTCGAGCAAATTTACATCGGACTCGAGCAAATTTACATGGGACTCGAGCAAATTTTACATGGGACTCGAGGTAAGTATACGTGGGACTCGAGCAAATTGTACATGGGACTCGAGTTATTTTACATGGGACTCGAGGTAAGTATATGTGGGACTCGAGCTAAGTATACATGGGACTCGAGCTAAGTATACGTGGGACTCGAGCAAATTTACATCGGACTCGAGCAAATTTACATGGGACTCGAGCAAATTTTACATGGGACTCGAGGTAAGTATACGTGGGACTCGAGCAAATTGTACATGGGACTCGAGTTATTTTACATGGGACTCGAGGTAAGTATACGTGGGACTCGAGCTAAGTATACATGGGACTCGAGCAAATTTACATGGGACTCGAGCTATTTTACACCGGACACGAGCTAAGTATACATGGGACTCGAGCAAATATACATCGGACTCGAGCTAAGTATACATGGGACTCGAGCAAATTTACATGGGACTCGAGCTATTTTACACCGGACACGAGCTAAGTATACATGGGACTCGAGCAAATATACATCGGACTCGAGCTAAGTATACATGGGACTCGAGCAAATTTACATGGGACTCGAGCTATTTTACACCGGACACGAGCTAAGTATACATGGGACTCGAGCAAATATACATCGGACTCGAGCTAAGTATACATGGGACTCGAGCAAATTTACATGGGACTCGAGCTATTTTACACCGGACACGAGCTAAGTATACATGGGACTTGAGCAAATATACATCGGACTCGAGCTAAGTATACTTGGGACTCGAGCAAATTTACATTGGACTCGAGCTAAGTATACATGGGACTCGAGCAAATTTACATGGGACTCGATCTATTTTACATCGGACACGAGCAGTTGGATACATGGGACTCGAGCAAATTTACATCGGACTCGAGCTATTTTACATGGGACTCGAGCAAATTTACATCGGACTCGAGCTAAGTATATGTAGGACTCGAGCAGTTTTACATGGGACTCGAGCTACGTATACGGGAGACTCGAGCAATTTCACATGGGACTCGAGTTATTTTACATGGGACTCGAGGTAAGTATACGTGGGACTCGAGCAAATTGTACATGGGACTCGAGTTATTTTACACGGGACTCGAGCTAAGTATATGTAGGACTCGGGCAATTTTACATGGGACTCGAGCAAATTTACATCGGACTCGAGCTAAGTATATGTAGGACTCGAGCAGTTTTACATGGGACTCGAGCTACGTATACGGGAGACGACTCGAGCAATTTTACATGGGACTCGAGTTATTTTACATGGGACTCGAGCTAAGTATATGTAGGACTCGGGCAATTTTACATGGGACTCGAGCTACGTATACGGGAGACGACTCGAGCACTTTTACATGGGACTCGAGTTATTTTACATGGGACTCGAGCTAAGTATATGTAGGACTCGGGCAATTTTACATGGGACTCGAGCTTAGTATACGTGAGTGCCGTAGCTAATTACATGGGACTCGAGTTATTTTACATGGGACTCGAGCTAAGTATATGGAGGACTCGAGCACTGTTACAAGGGACTCGAATTATTTTACATGGGACTCGAGCTAACGATAGGCGGGACCACGGGACTGGATCATATTAATTAATGTTCATCCTTCAACAGATTCAGAGACATGCACCCCTACTAATACAATACCCTCTCTTGATACCAATATATTATATGCAAATATAATAATAAAATAGCAACAATTATAAAGATCTGATAATCATTATCGCATGGTTTTGATCAGTCGACAACCTGAAAGTTATGCCAATCGGCCTTTACATCCATCCCTTCTTATCTCCCATTTCTGTAATCCCCGTCCTTTTTGTAGTCGTATTCACGATATGGAAAAGAGTACGCATCCACATTATCATGAACGTTTAAGCATCTCAATTACCCGTACTGGATAGATCCACGCTTGCTTGCATACACAAAACAAAGTTGTAAGAAGACGAAGAGACATCGTGCAGGACACGTAAAAGAAGGACGAAACTAGCATCAGCATCATTGGTGCTAAGACAAATGACTTGAAGTGAAAATAGACTGACAATAGGGATTTTTCCTTATATTGATGTGGTAAACAATTTAAATAAACTATGCATACCTCAGACAATATAATCCACGGAATGGGTCCCATTCCCAACGACTATGCTATTACAAAAGCCTGAAAGATAAAAGTTATGTAAAAATAAGGTTACAAATCATTGACAGAAAAAAAACTAACAAGTAAGACTTCAGAAAATTTCACATAACTAGACATACCACGAGTCCAACTACAGACAGTATGCTCATAATACTATGAAAGTGAGAATCTTCTGATACAACACTCTGACAGCAATAGGAACAGCAGAAAAGGCATTTCAAAAAGAAGAATATAAATCGCTTCTACTAAATTCCTGGAATTTTCATAATCTAATACAAAAGTAAACAAAAATTAGAAGAAGGTCACAAAATTAAGAGACTTTAGAAAGAATGCAACTCAAGAAGGTCGAAATTCGTACGCATCCACATTCTCAGGAAGGTTTAAGCATCTCAATTAGAACGGGTACTTGATTGTGTTTGCAGGGTGGAGCAATAGGTATGCTAACAATTCATGCCGAAAGTGTCCAATATTTTCCTGTTACAATTTAAATGAAACACTTGCTAAAAAAAATTCTGTAAGTCTTAACAAAATTTATATTGCATAGGAAAATATATACTTGCCTGCCCAAACCTAGTCGACAATTGATGCCCATCCCAATATTCCATGTACTTCATTACGAATACACCACAATCGTCACTACACAACAAATGGAAAAGATCAAGAGAAGGTAGACATGGCAAATAACTAGAAAGTACAGGTGTTATTGGGGGTAAGGTAAAGCTATAATTCAATGTAGTAATTATTCATGATCGAACAATAATGATTTCATGTTTTTTCCCACTGTATTTTAAGCATGTAATATTATTGCAACACCGAGGATACTTTTAATTTCATTTCAAGATTTATTCTTCAATAAATATCACCATTATTCAGATGATAATACCCAATGAATCTAGCTAAAATAATTTTAATAATTGGAATTACAAATAAAATCAAAATAAATTAGACTCCACCAATACGTATCTTGCTAAAGAATTTTAATAATTGGAATTATTTATATCATAATACCCAATGATATACCTATAATATTTGAGTTTCAATCTCAACGACTAAAAGAATGTGGCACCCCGGAACCAGGTCGACCCATATCAGGTTTATATTGGCTCCTGGGCGCTAGCTTAGGGCCCAAAGTAATGAAAACCAACTTCAGAACTAACCAAACACACAAAATAACCTCTTAAATTTTTTTCAGAAAATCGGCTATATAACGCCTGTAAATACGAGTATGGGCTAAGCCCTCAAACACAAATGACCACCTGATAAATACAATTTATACATCCACGCAAAATAACTAAACCATCCTAATATACAACTGTATAATCTCACTAAGTTTACATCGTCTCTCCATCTTCCCATCTACACCAATGAATTGAGCTCCACAGGTTGCTTATTTGGAAATAAGCAAATAAGCAACCTAAGGGCATTATCCAATATCTCTATAATGGTCATGTAATTTAAGGTAACATATGAGTGATAAAATTGGGAACTTACGAAGTACTTTGACAGGGCACAGACACAGGCACCACTGACCACTCCTGCACTCTCTTGTCACAGCCACGTTTAAGCTCCTCAAAGACTTTTGAAAAAAAAGTTGTCTGCAATGAAAATTGAACCATTCAATATCAATTTATATAATACATTGAAACTATATAGCTTTTTACATACCAATTTCGTTGATACAGCACGGTAATCACCAGGCCGACTCTTCGGTACCGAATCTAACACTTCGATCCGTTGGTCCTTGATGTTCAAAACAACCAAGAACCAATGGTTCCTCCTCAAGATCGGTAGGAAAACCTATCAAATGACAATACAAGGTGTACTAGGCGTTAATAATTATGTAAATGAGAGTAATAAAATATTCGAAATTTATCATACCATATGACATCGAAGCAAACTACATCCTACAACATCTCGTGAAAATTGACTTCGTACAGCATCTTCTACAGTCACTGTTCCTTTTAGGATTGCAGCCTGTAAACCACAAGTACAATATATTAGTCCGCTGTAGTACTCCATATGCATTGATAATTAATTATTCTAAGCGTCCTAACATACAATCCTATATACGTACAGATGTGTAGGGTGTAATGTAATGACGACGGATAGTTGATGCATGTTCCCGCGTAGATTTGACACGAGCAAGCACATACATGTGCATAACCTATTCCACAATCACCTGAGTGAGAAAACTAATCCAAGTACCATTGTAACCTAAAACAAATGATACACTTTTCGATACAAATAACTTACCAGGTCGCTAACCCTTCGTCGTGGAAAAAGACCAAGTAGATCGAATCGAGTCGCAAAGCAATCACCGAAATCAACAAGTTTTTCCCTGCATGCGTCAATTCCACTTATAAGGGAAAAAAAAAAAACAACAACCAACTATAAACACAATATTGAATGGTGTAAATCTGTTAATTACTCTCAATTACAGAAGATATATACTTACATCGGCGACAACCCTGGTGTCATGGCATACATCCACGCTTTTGTCTCTCGTTCAGGTAATGGGGGGAATCTATGCGTCTCGACAAAGGGTGACCTCAATTTATGTACAAGGTGCTTTACTCGCTTCCCCCTACCTCTGGGACAAGATTGCATCGTACTTGGACCCTCAGATGTACTTGCGGGTTCATCAGTTGGCACACTTCCAGCAAAAGGAGGTGATGAAAACTCTGCGTGTGCATCAACAGTGCCATCGCCATCTGGAGGTGGTGGAGGAGGCACATCATCATTACAAGGCCAGTCGGGCTCCGCATCTGGAGGTGGTGGAGGAGCCACATCATCAGTACAACGCCAGTCAGGCTCAGCATCTGGCGGTGGTGGATGTCGTTGGGAGTGGCTTAAGGAGGCAGCAAAGTCGGTACAATGCCGTGTGAAGTCACGGGCAAAGCCGATCATACGAACTATGTGACTTCGTAATACCTACGACAATGAAAACATATTGATGAAAGGAGATGTATAGAAGAATGTGTAAAATAAAAGAAATAATGCAATGGCTTGCCTTACCGGATCTATATCTGTCGGCACGTGAGTCACATCATCTGCCGCCCGCTCCTGATCCCGTGCAAAATCCATGCCTAAGGCACATAACATTCACACACAAAATATGATTTTAAACTTTAATACAAGATGCCACCTTGCCTCATTCCTGTTTAATAGGCCTTTAAGTTACATCCATTCCATATGGAAAATGCCTGAATTACAGATGGTGAAGGGTCTCTTCTGCCATGTTTTCTGGCCACAAAATGCCTAAACTAGGTATCAAATTTGGCAAGCTATGCCTTTTTCACTATGATTCTCTGTATTTGTTTAATTCTTATCTGGTTGTTTGTTCCTTGTAAAAAACTTTTATTTCATTTCTTTGTTTGCTTTTATGCATTTTTCATTGCTTGATAGATTTATTTCTGCAACAACTTATTGGCTGGTTGTTCATTTTAAGTTGCCTGTATTGGTAATTGAAATTTTCAGGTGATTCAAAGGAAATTAATTGATGTAGCCACACCATTAACCCCCATAGATGGTAACATTGGACCTGATGCTGTTCATCTTCTTGCTTTAAAGGAGGGTTGTGCTGCTTTTTCTTGGTTGCTTTGTTATATATATTTGTTGAAAGTCTTTAGTCATTGGGCAACTTGTCAATTCAGATTTCTTATGATCCATATTCTTGTTTTCAGTGTTTTCAATGTTATCTTTTGGTTTATTACATCTATTAATTCGTTTTGGAGATTGAGATTGGATGATAGGAGAGGTGGGTTTTGATTCAGATTCAGCAGAAAATAATGATATGAGGAGGAGGAGGTGATGGGCATAACAGCATCTACTGCTGATAAACATTTGCAGTAAGGCTTGATGCTCTGTGCAATGCAGAAAGTAACTGATTTTGGCATGGCAGTAGCAGTAAGGTTTAATTCCTCTCTCTATCTTTAATGGGTTTATTTATGTTTATTTAACCAAAAAATTTGACGGTAAAACAGAGGTAATAGATACACTTATTTGTGCTAAAAGTATTTACATTTACTTAATTATATTGTGGTCAATATCTACTACAAAAATTGAGGTGCAGTCTCCTATCAAGATGTCCTGAGTCTAAGCCTGAGAACACAAAGGTGGCAATGTTAAATTCAGGCCACTTTGTGAAACTACCCCTTTGGAAATAGGGATCTGTTATCAAAGGTATCATCACCATCAGATCTTTGATTTGGCACAAAGGTTATAAAGTCTTATCTACTGCAGCTGATAGGTTCCAGGTCATGGGTCATTACCTGACACGAGGCTAATATGATGGTTGTGATCTATGACGACAGTGAAAGTATTTGTGGTGGTTGCATGGGGAGTGGAGCATTCACCCTTAAAAGAAGGCATGATTGAAGGCTTTGTTGGTATGGAGTAAGGACTAGGTAGGCGTCGGTCATGTTCCATATTTCTTAATGCCTCACAACACACTCCAAAAGCCTATTATCATGTTCCATATTTCTTATGCAACTGACCTGCTTGGGGGAAGAGGAGGACTCAAAATGTTATGTGGCTGTTAAATATACCTTTTATTTACTAAATTGTAAAGACTATGGTTGCTCTCTCTTTGCCTCTCTTATAAGATGAGAAATTTTCATTCCTTTTGATTTGAATTGTCACAGGATATGAAGAAGATACAGCAAAAGCAAAAGTTCAGTTTTTGGTCCAAATGAGGAGAAAAAACCAGCATCTCAAGCAACCCTGAAAAGCCTGCACAAGAGATATCCGAAGATACTATTGTCGTGGGAGTTCCATTATTTCTATGCAAATTGTGTAAGCTAAAATATACTTGTGAATGTTTGAAATTTATGTCACTACTCACTAGCTAGCTCTCTACATCTGTTTGGTGCTGTTTGCTTTTCAGTTTAAAATAGAAGAGATCAAAAACCTCCAATAACAATCTGTTAAGTATTGGAAGTCTCATCGGTAGAGCCAACAAACTCATTGAATTTGGGAAGAACTTCTAAAGAAGCATGGTTATACAAGGCCATTGCTAGAGTGGAAGCAAAAAATTTAATGGCTTCAGAACACATTCGCAACTCAGAGCACTACATCATTCATGGACTTTTTTCAGTGTAATGGAGCTGCTTGCTCGCTTCTATAGTTGGACAACGATGGTGTAAACATTTACTACAGCCAATATTCGAAAAACATGCAAATAACTCATATTCAAATTCGAAAGGGCACATTTCGCTAAGGCAAACAACAGAATCATTGAAATTTAAGCCATTTCTACAAGAAGATTACCATTTAAATATGTGCAAATATGCAAATGCGCAAATTTAAATTCAATTTCCCAAAATAAAATTCAAAGGAGGCACTCGGCAGCTACCTGGTCGCCAACGGCAGCACTCCCTACGGCGACGAACAGCAGGTCGTCGACGGCAACAAACTTCAACCGCGGTGGCTCTCCAACGACGAATTCCTCAATGTGTGCAAACAGAGAGGAGAGGAAAACAATGCACGAAACGAGAGGGTTTCGTCGAAGAGAGGAATGGGGGAAGGAGAGGGTTTCGCCCTTCTGGAGAAGAAGATGAGAATGGTCGGGGTTCGTGGGGGTTCGTCGGGCTTGGAGACGAAGCAAACTTGCTCCGGCAACAACCCTAGCTCGCCGGCGAAGAAGGGATTGGCCGGTCGTTCGTCGTCGGCTTCGGGTTTAGGGTTGGGATTTGCAGGGTTCTCACTTTTTTAAATTCCGCACAGGACGAGAGGAGAGGAGAGGAGAGAACGAGGAGAGAACGCGGGAAGAACCCTAGCTCGCCGGATTTTGAGAAGATTAGCCGGCGTTCGTCGTCGGGTTTAGGGTTTCGAAGGTGGGTTTTTTCGCTCGCACAGGACGAGGGCGAGAGGCGAGGAGAGGAGAGGAGAGAGAGAGAGCGGGCCACGTGCAAACATGCCCTTATATGCAAGGGCATTTTGGGCATTGAAATTTCCCCAAATGTGCAATGATCCCTTTCTGGTAATAATTCTCAAAAGTGGCATGTTTTTGAAATTTTGTATCTTTATGGCATGTTTTTGTAATAATCGTTGTAAAGTGGCATGTTTTTGAAATTTTCCCAATTACAAAACACCTAATTTGTTTTTGTGGGGCCCATTCAGAAATAACTTCAATTTTGAAAGTAAGAGTCCAAATCGCATAGTTTTCAAAACGAATGGATAAAATAAGGAAAAATGATTGATGATTTGGGCAGGCTAGAATCCTCGAAGTTCCCGTTATATATTATTAATTATAGATAAGTTTTTAAAACATTGCTTTCCAGTCAAAGAACTTCTTGTGATCCTTTTCGATAACTTTGAAGTTGCAAACATCGCGGAAGGGAGATCGAACTATTTACTTAATCATCAAATATTTGATTAACAGGGTCCAAATATATACGTACGGTTAAAAAAAGGGTCTCAGGGGTTCTCAATAATGTTATTCTTTTACTTGTTATTGTCTTGGCTCTTTATTTCATCGTCTGCAGGTCAGAAAGGTTAAACAACGGTGATGAAACAGATGTGCACATATGCATAAGAGGTTGATATGCACACTTTTTTTCGGACAAAGGATGTCCTACAATTAAATCTGCACTTAATTCCTGGTCCACTAAAACCATATCAAACCTCGTTGTTTCATATATAATCATAAATTAATTGAAGATGTCTTGGCTCTTAAAGAGTTTAATTCCTAGAAATATACCTTCTTAAAATGGTTAACCATAACAAAGTCAGATTAAAATAAAGTTTCTATCATCAGCTCTCGCTCCGTGACGTTCCTTCCTCGTAATTCTGTTATTGATGTCTGAATTCCCTATAAACCATCGACAGAAATTTCCACATCTCCCTGTCCCTTAATGCATAACAGAATCTCTACGCATAAAATATTGAAAATGAAGAAATACAGCCAGAAAGGCAGAAAGAAACCCCTTGTCCTTACTGTACTCTTCACGCGTCTTTAACTTCCTATTTATGTCCCTTTCTTTCGGTTACATCATCCCAAAAATAACTCTCTCTTTGTCTCTCTTCCCCCAACCCACCCTTCATCCCCTCTCATGGCTGCTTCTTCAGAAGATAAATCAAAACCTGCAACATGCCAGCCACAGCCATCTGAACCAGTAACCGGCCACCCGCCGGTAACCGGGTACCCGTCGATACAAACCGGTTGTGCCGCAGGCAACCCGCAGGTGTATCCCGGCCACCACCCTTACAGTGCACCACCTCCAGCAACGTATTACAACCCCAATCAACCTTATCCTTCGCCTTATAATAACTTCAGGAAAAGTGGCTTCTGCCGAGGATTCTTGATTACGCTGATTGCATTAATCGTAATCAGCGTCGTGATCAGCTTCTTCACGTGGATTGTTCTCCGGCCACAAGTTCCGACCTTCAGAATCGAATCGTTCGCCGTCTCGAACTTCAACCTTTCTCTACCCAATTCACAATTGACCGCTAACTGGGATGTTGTGATCTCGACCAGAAACCCGAACAAGAAACTGAATGTTTTCTATGATCGTCTAGAAACTTTTCTTTTGTACGGGGAAAGTGATCTTGGGATGACTTTGCTTCCGCCTGTCTACATGATGAAAGAGGAACAAAAAACAGTGCATGATAAGTTGGTAATGGTTTCCGAAAACTTGAATGAATTGGTAGCCGGAGAAATGGCTGGGGATCGGAGTAGCGGGTCGGTGAGTTTCAGTGTGAGGATGATTGTTTGGGCTCGGTTCACGGCGGGAGATTGGTTCTCGAGGCGTAGATCGTTGAGGGTCTTCTGTGAGAATATGAAGGTCGCGTTTTTAAATAATGCTACTGGATCAGGAAAGTTCATGGACGCTCCTATGGCGTGCACGGTCTATCTGTGATCAAAAGAAGGATTTTATCCTCTTTTTCTTTAGTTTTACAGATTTGGGTATGTTACTTGAGAAAGATCTTGTGGTTTGGGATTTACTTTTCCCTCTTCTCTTTTTTTCCTTTTTTTTTCAGTAAACGTTACTTGTTCTTCTTTTTTTTTTTTTTTTTTTCCTTTTCCTTGAGTTGATGTCTTGATGAACTTTTGAATATAGAAGAAAAAATGAAAATAGGAAATCAGAGAGAGAAGAAAGCAATCTTCTGACCTTGGGGTTTTTAAAAATGCCCTAGTATATATATTCTGGTTTGCTCAGGTTGTGTTGTCTAATTAAACCTGTTCGTTTGATTTTACTGCAGAAATGTACGATTTGTTATCAATCGCCAATCATTCTGTGTGAGAAGTTCTGTACAAAAATGCCGGAAAGGATTTGAACTTTTCCGGTCTTAACTTTTACCTGAAATCTCGAACACCAAATGAAATCTTCTCCATGCTTACTTGGATTGGCACCTGTAATGGCTTTGAGATACTGTCATGTGGAGCATCTCACGGTCACTATTTTTTGGTTGTTATAAATGTATAAAGTGGGCCCCACATGAAAAACAGTGGACATGAGATGCTCCACATGACAGCATCTCACGGCCACATCAGAAACAATTCAAAGAAGCAGGGTAGACGATTTCAACTCCTCGAACACGGCAAATAATATTCTAATTCAGAATTTTTCCTTTGGCAAAGTTTTTTTAATTTTAAAGCTATTGATGTTCAGTACACCCTTTTTGTGCCATGTGAAAATGTGTGGACAAGTGGGTTTGCCAAATAGGCTGTAAAGTGTGAGCCTTGACATTCTAACTCAATTAATATTATTTAGTGGGTTAAGTAAACGCCCTTGCAATAAAACTTGAATAGGTAGGAGGCAAAAGAAAACCAAGGAAGTTTTTTCCGTTATGATTTATAAGTACTAGGTAACTGCGTCTAGCAAATTTGTAGAGCCCACTTAAAAAAATAACCTGTTTTAGTAGATACCATGCCTTACCTATTCAAATAGGTAGTAACAAAGTATTCTTTCAAATTTGTATTTAGCCGTAACGCACCCCAAGCCAAATCCGAAAGTTTTTATCCGTCGTCCAGCTGACAGCAATCGTGAAATATTCAATTGTAGCGAGAACTCCGAAGGTTGTGTTGTGTGGGAAAATGCTGATCATCACTATGCATACGCAGACGGTTTTTTATTTTTCTATTACCATACTTTGTAGTTTTAGAGGATCATTTCTTGCAATGTGGATGAATTATCCAGCTAATCTAAGATTATTCATTTGTATAAGAACAGAAGAAAATGACGAAATACTCTACCTTTCTCTCCTTGGTATTGGAGTCTTTTCATGTATGTGTACAAAAAAAGTCATTTAATAATTCAAATATATAAAATGAGGTTACACAAAATCTTAGCTACGTTTGATTTATGCATTATCAACATGCAGCTAAAACCAAACGAATGGGGTAGCAAATAAACCGTGATCTTGTCTCAAAGTAAAGAAATTAAACCATGCATTCTCACGATAAAGATTTAGTAAGAATATCTGCAAGTTGATTTGTAGGGCAGACAATATGTGAAAGTTTATTAGCATTGAAAACTAATAGGATTGAATTTTATTATTGTAGGAAACTAATAGGATTTAAAATGGGTAGTTGTATAACAGAATCAAAACGGCGTGGATGGGAATCTTTGGGATAAAGAAGTCATTAATAAAATCCTATGGTTATATGTGAAAATTGATTGTCTAGCTTGTTCGCCAGCGCTAAAAGTAAGCACATATGTTATTGCACGTGAGTAATTTTCTGTATCCCCAGTTACCATACATGGGAATCAGTTAACGTATGTTGAAAAGGATAACCATGAAAAAAAGAAAGGTTGTACATCATCTATAGAAAATCCCATGTCCGTAAACAATATTTGTACACCTTGCCAGCTTGATGATGTATCAATGCAGAAATGATGTTATTATGGATTGATATCATCTACAGTTGAAACCTAAAACCAATCAAAGCTTGCCACCTCAGTTTTAAAAATCTCTCTCTTAAATTAAAAAATGAAAAAGTTTTTTTTTTCACTTTTTGAGGACTGTTGTAGGATTGAGGTGGCAAACATTTATTGGTTATATATAGTTGAACCCTTTTACGGATCCAATTGAAGATGATCTCAAGCCTATTATTATTCGCTGTTTCTTAATTTGTCAGTGGAAGAGAGAGGACCCGGAAATTCAACTCTTTCACTCTCCTTTCCCTCTTGCTCCTCCTTCTCTGCTTTCTCTTAAATAAAAAAAAGGACCTCTATCCACAATTATTTTGATTGGAGGAAGAGAAACAAAAAAAGCCCACGTTCCTTTTTTTGTTTGGAGGAAGAAGATATGCTAATATATAAAGCGAATTGGGGAGATTTGGGTCTAACATTTCTTACCTGAAAGAGCCATCAGTTTTAGTCCTATTAACTTTTATTTTTCGCTTAACTAAATATTAAAACAAAATTATAACCATACGGCCCTGGACAAAGTATAATTGTTATGCAACGTGTTAGGATTATAATAAAATATGTAAAAGTTCACCCTTACTATCAGCTTGAGTTATTAATAGGAACGGTGTTCAATATGATATCAAAGCCTTAAATTAACGCCAAGGTCATGGGTTCAAAACTCTACTATACTCATTGAAAAAAATATTCCACATGTAGGGCCTCCCTAAAATGGGTTTGAGTTCGGCCCACACTTGAGAGCAAGTGTTAGGAGTATAATTAAATATATAAAAGTTTCCTCCTACTTGAGCTTTTGGTAGCAACGGCCCCTAGTAAACGGAAAAGCCCTCCAATTTCTTTTACTTGGAAGGAGAAGCATGAAGACGTAATTGTGACTTGATCAGAAGGAATATATATATATATTCATTGTTTTCTTCGACGAAGAGGACGTCAGTTTTTCTCTCGTTTGGCTTTGTTTTTTTTTTTCTTGGAGGAAGAAACACACGAGAAGGTTTAGGAGTGATAAAAAAAGAAGAAGGAAAAATCTCTTTCTAAATAGAAAAGATCCTTTTTTTGTTTTTGTTTTGAGGAAGGAGATCACAAAGATTTCGACTACTATAGAAAGAAGTTCTTTTATTAATGAAAACTCTACGTGACGAGTAAGAGCTTGGATCGAAACATCCACTGCGGTTGTTGCAAAGTCTCTTCATTGGCGTCAAGTAAGAGCTTGGCATAACGGTAATTTAGCTTCATTGAGGCTTAAAGGTCGCTTGTTTCGAATCATAGGAAATAGCCTGGTGCACTAGGGCTAGCCTTTTACTAATCTATGCTGAAGCCAAAAAGAAAAATCATCCTTCTCTCCCAATCACTACCTCACTACCCTCTGTCAATAGCGAAATTCTCCTGGTTGTTTGCTTGGAAGAATAAGCCAGAGATTAAAAAACAAAAACCATAAAATTAACCATGACGTGTTGAGACACTTGGGTCTTCTTATGTGACATGGAAAGCGGATATTGTTAGGAACGATCCCATGCTTAAGGCTTGTTCCTAGAGGATCTATATTCAAAAAGAAAGGGCGGATGTTCAGTTCACATCCAACCGTAACTAAAAATTTATAGTTATACATCCATAGAGGCTCCACAGGATCCCAATGGCCATTCGACACAAATATAAGTTCATAGAACACTCAGATGTAACTATAAACTCAATTGAAAGATGCTTTGTTTCAGACGTTTTAACAACAGACGATAAAACAGAGAGCACTCCCTATGAATCATCGACAGTTAAGAAACCCCTTGTCCTTACTCTGTCCTTCATGCGTCTTTAACCACCTGGTTACGTTATTCGACCATTGTAGAGGATTAATTTCCGTCCTCCTCTGTTTCGTCGTCCCCAACAATCCTTCTCTTTCTCTCTCTCTCTATTCTCCTTCGCTGAGCCCAAACAGCCCACGCTCTCATGGCTTCTTCTGACAAAGATCAATCCAAGCCTGCAATAGACCACCTGAAGGGTTTTCAACCAGTAACAGGCCGCCCGCCGCTGATCGGCTATCCGCAGAAGCAAGCTGTTTACAAGCCGGACACGCCTTACCACCCTTACACTGCACCACCTCCACCAACGGGCGATAAAACATACCAACCTTCTGCTTCACGTTATGAATACTCGGGAAACCGAAACAGCAACTGCGGAGGATTTCGATTCTTGACAGTACTCGTTGTATTAGTCGTCACAAGCCTCGTCATAGGTTTCATCGTGTGGCGAGTTCTGCTTTTTCAGCGGCCAAAAGTCCCCGCCTTTAGAATCGAATCTTTCGTCGTCTCGAACCTCAACTTTTCTCCATCCAATTCACAGTTGACTGCTTACGGAGATGTTGGAATCACAGTCAGAAACCCGAACAAGAGATCGAACACATTCTTTGATCGTCCAGCTACTTCCATCTTCTACAAAAATTCTTCTTTTGGAGTTACTTCTTCGCTTCAGCCTTTCCAGGTGGGGACGGAGGACCAACAAACAGTGAAAGGAAGGTTGGAAATGCAGTTGGAGGAGTTGAATGATGTGTTGGCCAAGGACATGGATAGGGATCGGAGTGGCGGGGCCGTGATTTTTGGGGTGAAGATCGTTGTGTCGACTACGTTCAAGCAGGGAACATGGTTCAAGTTGCATGGTTCGATGCATGTCGATTGTAATAATTTGAAGGTTGTGTTCTTGAATGCTAGTGGAGAAGGAAAGTTCATGGATGCTCCAAGGGATTGCGCGGTTCGTCTATATGATGATTGAAGCTCTTCTTCAATTTGTTAAGTTACCAGATGTTGATTGGCATCGGCTGGAGAATTGGCTGTTAGCCGAAATATGTGTACAATTCTGTGTTGGTTTTTTAGAAGGGAAAATTATGTAAAGGGTCACTATTAGCCGGTATTTATGAAAACAGTCCATCAAAAAACTTATTTTTAAAAGGTAGTCACTTTTTAAAGATAATTAAATTATAGGATCACTTTACTCCATACACAAACGCACTACGTGCGATACAAGCATCCGTGGGATACTAGCGCGTCCTGCATGGGACGATCTTATGTGAGATACAAGTGCATCATACTTTTTTACAAGTTGAATTATTTTTTAATTTTTTCTAAAAGTGACCTTACAGATCAATTATTTTTGAAAAATGACCCTTTTCTGCAAAATGATATTTTTGATGGACTTTTCATAATTTTCCCTTTTTGAAACTAGAAATAAGGATAGACGGTACCTGTACTCTTGTAGAAAAACTTAAATAATTGTTTACCCAAGGAAGAAAGCAGTGACTGTTGAGTTGATGCTAGGATCGACTAGGCAGCTTTCTTTAAGGTTGATGCACGGAATAGGTAGCTTTCTTTTAAGGTAATTCATGCCTTGCCAAAAGATGTTTATGTGTAAAACCATTACGTGTTATGCCCCACGATTACAAAACCAACCCTTCTATGTTGGTACTTGGTACTACAAAACGCGGGGGCATAGAGGGTTACCTTCCGGCAGTAAGCAATTTCTGACCATAAAAGCTCTTTTACCGGTGGTGACGACGTTTCCCACTCCTAAAAGTTAACATAGCTTCTTTCGTGTGAAAAACGATCATGGAGCGAAACTTTTGCACTCGAAATAGTCTTACCGGCGGTAATTCCCACGGGCAAAATCCAGAAACACCAGCGGGAACGCTTCAACGCTGGTAAAAAGTTGGCTGGAACTTCCCACCAAAAAGACAGTCTGTTCCAGCGGTATTTGGCAACTGGTAAAAATAAGAAGGGAAATTTACAATAACCCCCCCTGAGGTTTGGTGAAAGGGCACGGACACCCCCTGTGGTTTCAAATTGATCACTTATAAGCCCTAAGCTTCTCGAAACCGTCGCGTTGCACCCCCTCCGTGAGTTTGAGAGAGACGGAGTTAACTTAACACTTATCAAAGACGAAATTGCCCCTGCTCTTAAGCGACATCCCCTTCTCTTTCCCCCTTCTCCTTCGCGCAAGAACCCTTCTCTCGAACGCACCCGGAGCGATTTCAGACGAATCGAAGGAGCTGCCAACGGAGGGAGGTTTTCCGGTAAGGGTTTCAACCACTTGATTCTTCTTCTTCCTATTCATTGATTTTGGTTTTCTTCTTCCTTTCATTTCGTTTTCGGTTTTAGGTGTTGATTTCGTTTTCGGTTTTAGGGTTTCATTGCGTTTCGTTTTTTGGGTTTCATTTCGTTTCGTTTAGGGTGTCTGTGTCTGGTAATCGAAAAGCTCGACCCGGTTCTTTACAAGTTGTTCATCACAACTTTACAAGTGACTAGTGGGGTTCACGAGTGATTACGAGTGCATAGATTGTGACAAAGGTGATTACGAGTGCATAAAAGGTGACATTTGACTAAGTGACTAGTGGGGTTCAAAATCAAACGAAGATTAGTGGGGTTCACAATGTTAAAGGTTAATTTGTGAATTGAAGGTCAAAAAGTAGATTAATCTTAACGGGATTTGTGTATTTTGGTATTTTTGGCAACAACTTTTAATGAAAGAGGTTGATGTGGTTACTGACTTTTGATTTGGACTTGGATTTGATTCCATGGAAGGGGGTGTAAAAAGATTGAAGGAACAGGGGAGATACAGTCGCAATGCCAATAACTTATTCATTCCATTGTTTACACCTCACCACGATACAGTCTGTGCCCAACTCACAGAATTTATCACAGTTTATTATAATCATATTTTGGTATTTTATCACAGTTTGCAATTTGTTTTGTAGGATTTAGTCTATTCAAATTGGCATGGCATCATCTACTGAAAATAGTGTGTTTGACTTGAAGTACGAAAGCAAAAACTGCTTCTGCAAAAAGAAAGCAATCATAAGAGTATCAGAGACATCTAAACACCCAAATAAATTGTTTTATGCATGTGGAAGAAATCTATCCGTAAGTATCATCTTGACTTCCCCTTTATTTATGTGTTTAGTAAATGTCTTATTCGTGCTACTAATATAGCTATGGACTTGTAGGGTACAACTTCTGAATCATCCTGTAATTTTTTCCAATGGTGTGAGTCGATAGCACCGTGTGGTGTTAGTCAATTGAAATACGAAAGTCGTGTTTGTAAGTGTAAAAGGAAAGCTATTATAAGAGTATCTGAGACGTCTGGCAATCCCAATAGACTATTCTATACATGTGCTAGGAAGGTCATGGTAAGTATAGTTATTTTTTATTAATGTCATTTTTTTCCCTTGTCTTATGAAAAATTACTTCACTATTGTAGGTTTCTACATCAAAACCATCATGCGAATTCTTCGAATGGTGTACTCCTGTACGTATGTGTAGTCTTCCGGTTACGGATGAGGGATGCAGTTCTACGAAGACAAATTCCAGTATGGGCATGTCTGAAGATTCAACTAGAGCTTCAATTGACAATCTTAGTTCACGAACACATTCTTTGATCGAACAAGAGATCGAACACATTCTTTGATCGTCCAGCTACTTCCATCTTCTACAAAAATTCTTCTTTTGGAGTTACTTCTTCGCTTCAGCCTTTCCAGTTGGGGGCGGAGGACCAACAAACAGTGAAAGGAAGGTTGGAAATGCAGTTGGAGGAGTTGAATGATGTGTTGGCCAAGGACATGGCTAGGGATCGGAGTGGCGGGGCGGTGATTTTTGGGGTGAAGATCGTTGTGTCGACTACGTTCAAGCAGGGAACATGGTTCAAGTTGCATGGTTCGATGCATGTCGATTGTAATAATTTGAAGGTTGTGTTCTTGAATGCTAGTGGAGAAGGAATGTTCATGGATGCTCCAAGGGATTGCGCGGTTCATCTATATGATGATTGAAGCTCTTCTTCAACTTGTTAAGTTACCAGATGTTGATTGGCATCGGCTGGAGAATTTGCTGTTAGACGAAGTATGTGTCCAACTGTGTGTTGGTTTTTAGAAGGGAAAATTATGTAAAGGGTCACTTTTGATCGGTATTTATGAAAATAGTCCATCAGAAATTTATTTTAAAAAAGTTGTCATTTTTTTAAAGATAATTAAATTATATATAGGATCACTTTTAAAAAATAATCAAAATATATTTATGAAAACAGCCCATCAGAAATTTATTTTTAAAAAGTTGTCATTTTTTTAAAGATAATTAAATTATATATAGGATCACTTTTAAAAAATAATCAAAATATAGGATCACTTTTAAAAACAATCAAAATATAGGATCACTTTTAAAAAATAATCAAAATATAGGATCACTTTACTTCATATGTGATACAAGCATCTTTAGATCGGATGGCAGCCGTCCAACATGGGATGTTTGGGAATTTTTTTATAAGTTGAACTAATTTTGAAATTTTTTTGAAAAATGATCCTACAGATCAATTCTTTTTTAAAAGTGATCCTTTTCTTTTATGCAAAATGATATTTTTGATGGCCTTTTCATAATTTTGCAAAATGATAGTTTTTTGATGGCCTTTTCATAATTTTCTGTTTTGGAAACAAAAAATAATGATAGGCGGTACCTGTACTCAAGTGGAAAAACTTAAATAATTGTTTACCCAAGGAAGAAAGCAGTGACTATTGAGTTGATGCTAGGATCGACTAGGTAGTTTTCTTTAAGGTTGATGCACGGAATAGGTAGCTTTATTTTAAAGTAATTCGTGCCTTGTTAAAAGATGTTCATGTGTAAAACCATTACGTCTTATGCCCCACGATTACAAAGCCAACCCTTTTGTGTTCGTACTACAAAACGCGGGGGCATAGAGGGTGACCTTCCGGCACTAAGCAATTTCTGACCATAAAAGTTCTTTTACCGGTGGTAAGGACGTTTCCCACTCCTAAAACCTAACATAGCTTCTTTCGTGTGAAAACCCTCATGGAGCGAAACTTTTGCACTCGAAATAGCCTTACCGGCGGTAATTCCCACCGGCGAAATTCAGAAACACCAGCGGGAACGCTTCAACGTTGGTAAAAAGTTGGCTGGAACTTCCCACCAAAAAAAGAGTCTGTTCCAGCGGTATTTGGCAACTGGTAAAATAAGAAAGTAAAAAATAAAAAATGAAAAGTTGATGTTTAAATATTTTTGGAGAAGAATATAAGGTCTTTACTACACCGATAGGGTTGCTTATTGGGCCAGCCCCACTTGGCACGGGCATGGTTAGCCCATGCCTACCGGGCCATAGGCTAGGCATGACACAACACGCCTGGGAAATAGGCCACGCCGTGTTTGGTCCATTTACCAATATACCTGGCATGGCATGGCTAAGGGTAATTGTGCTGTGTTGGGCCATGGCTCGCGGGCTAATGGGTTGCATGTGGGCCACATGTAATAATAAAAAAAAACAAAAAAAAAACTAAAGAAGGTTCTTAAAAAAAAGAAGTCATTTACGTAGCATACATGTTCTGCAAAACCAGGCTGCAAGAAAAAAGTAAAGAAGGTTTTGCAAAACATGGATGGCGTGTAAACAGTTTTTGAAAATGCAACAATACTTAAATATTGGTGAACCGTATCGAGACGAGGAGTTGCAAAGGTGTTACTTGCTTCAGTTATTACTTGATTTTCCAAGCAATAATTGAAGCAAGTAACGCTTTTGCAACTCCTATGTAGACGTGAAGAGACAGAAATGAAAAAAGAAAAAAAATGATAACTTTGTAAGAGCCTTGTTCAAAGATTTGCTAATGGTCAGGCTCAAGGATGCACCATGTGAGCACTTTGTCTCTGCCACCCATTAACAAAATCATTGAATATGACTCTAAGAAGAAAATGAAGAAAGCAAAATAATAATAATAATAATAATGATAATAAAGATAACTTTCTTAGAGTTTTGTTAAAAGATTTGTCAATGGTCGCACTACAAAAATAAGGGGCTTTAGCGGTGGGGACTAAGATGCCTTTAGCAGCGGTCTTTAAAAGGACTGCCGCTAAAAGTAATCCTATTCGCCCTATTCCTATTTTTGACTGTGTACCTCGGGCCCTATTCCTTTGGACTCTGCCCTAATCCTATTTTCGATTGTGTACCTCGCACCCTATTCCTTTCGACTGTGTACCTCGCACCCTATTCCTTTCGACTTTGTACCTCGCGCCCTATTCCTCTTCTCTGCCCTAATCCTATTTTCGGCTTTGTACCTCGCCCTAATGAGTCTCCCATTCGACTCTGCCCAAATCCTCATCTCGCTTGTCATCTCCGCGATTCTCTCTTGATCAAACATTTCATCGAGTGAGCATGTATTCACTTCGTTTTTGATAGTGTCGAGGTAATCACTTGATTGATTCTTTCCCGATCGAGCTTTACTGCAAGCGAGCAAGCCTTCTCTTCCTTTCTCGTCTGCGTCGAGGCAATTGTGTGATTGTTTTTTTTATTTTTTTTACAAACCTAACTTTTTCAGTCAATTTCCTTTGTATTTACTCTCAATTCTTCCTCATTGCCTACTAAATCCCTTGTTTCGGCTTGAACGCTGGACGTGGTGACATTTCTGTATGCTCGGCCGATTTTCCCTCCTTTGAAGTTAGTCGAAGAATCTGCAGAAGGAGTCAGTGGGAATACGTGACAGGTCAGCTTCCTTACATGTTGTTTTTCTGATTTTCTTTTTTTTCGAATTGTTAAGGTCTTGTAGACACCCTAAATTGCACTTCAATATAAGAGAACAGTCAAAAAAAAACTTTAAATGTTTTATTTGAGCTTTGACATGTGTCAAACACTCAAAAGTACTCAAGAATGGTTCTAACCGCACTGAATATATGGTTTTTGAGAATTTGGTCTCAACCGCCCTGTATGTGCGGTTGCGACCGCACACACAGCACGGTTGATGTTCATGCTTCTTGCGTGAGTTGCCACGTGGTTTCTAGAAGCTTTGGCCATTGAGCCACGTCGACAGCAATCATGATGAGCGTAATTGAATTGGAACCGCCCTGTATGTGCGGTTGAGGTGAATTTGCATAAAAACCGCATATAGAGTGACGGTTATGTGGAAACCGCACTGTGTATGCGGTTTTGCTTGTTTCGGGGATTTGCGCATATTACCTCTCTCTCAGGGACTTGAACTCCCTATTTCACCCTCCGAAATTTCTATATTTACATCAATTCAAGGCTTTAACTTGAATTGGAACAATCTAGAGAGATTTTTGGGCATACCCTTGGGACTTTATTGCCCTTGGCTGTGCCTATAAATAGAGAGGTCCTCCTCTTGCAAATGACTGATAATTTGAAGCTTGGAAGCTCTGCAAGAAGAGGAGAAACTCTGCTGGATTGCTGCCTCAAGTGTTCAAGCTACAAAAGGTAATGCTCTAGTTCAGTTTTCAGTTTCTTCTTTATAATTCCAACTCCCAACTTCTACCTTTCTGTAGTGTAAGGCCCTGCGTGTTTTTTGCAACCCCAAACCTCTTCCAAAGTACCTGGGAATCCTCTCTAGCCGTAAAATGTGAAGAGAGAGCCTTGGGAAAAAGAAGTAGGAATGGATCCTCTAGGCTTAAAACCCACAAATGATGAAGAGCATGCTATTTGGTTATTTTGAGCCTATGGATGATTTCTCTGATGTGTTGTGCATTTGTTTCTGGAGAAGATGTGTGAATCCTTGCTCTCAATAGTAATGGTTCCAGCCTTCTCCTAGAAAATTGATTTCCACCACCAAACACTTTTCACTATTTTTGCAAGGATAAGCTAGATCTTGGATTTCCATGTTTAATACGGGAAATTTGAGATTATTGGCTTTAGAATGAATTTTAGAACTTCATGAGATTGTTTTTCTTGATCTCCAAGTGTTTTGGTCGAATCCATTTGCACACATGCACTAGTTTTGGCTTTTTCTTCAAAAATCTTTAAAACAGGGCAGGATTTGTGGCCTGTCTTAGAATGCTTATAACTTCATCTTCCGGATGAATTTTTGAGTGATTCTAAGGACATGTGATAGATGAGCATGTCTAGTTGGTATCTGAAAATTTTCATTCATTTTTATGAAGCCAATTTTTGACACCATCTGTTCAAGGTCTGTAAGTCAGTTCAACCCAGATTGCTGAACTTGCCGCTTTGATGGTGCACCATTTGCTCAATTTTAATCCGTTTTGAGTGATTTCAATCTCTGTGTTTTCCTTGAGGAGTCTATTTTCCATTTCAACTAGTTTCAACAGATTTTGATTTGATTTGTGGTTTGTGTGCTTGATTGACTCAGAGTGGCTCTGTAGCAGAGTTCTGTGTTAATCTGTGATCCTCTAGGCATGTTCAAGATGACACACAAGTCACAAATGGATGGAGTTTGAGTGTGAAGCTTATTTAGTTTGAAAGATGGCACCACATACTTCATCTATGCAAGTTTTTACGAATTTATAGGGAGCCAAACTCCACGCATAGAACTTCAAAAATGCCTACTCGCCGCTTTTTTACTGAATCTTCTATCTCATACTATCTTTCTAATGGCTTTCATTTCATTTGATTTGAATTTGGATTGAAGGATTTATGAATGTTTAAAGTCTTTAAGCTCTTATGGCTTGGTTTTTCCAGATTTGCCTTAGTTTGATTTCTCTTAAAATTTTTACTTTGATTTTCGTTCACTCATGAAGTTCTAGAAGTGATATGTCCATAAAGAGAGTCCAAATCTATTGGATTATTCATATGGAGGAATCACACACATGGTGCTTAATTTCAAGCACTCCTTTCTTGATTTTAGCTAGCAAACAATCCCTGGCATAAGCAAGCATGTGGCAACCGTCTTAGACGGATGAGTGGAGGTGCCTAACACTTTCCCCCACTCATAACTAATTCCCCTTACCTGATCTCTGGATTTTTCCTTCATTTAGAGCTACTTTGGCTCTATTTGACATTTATGAACCCTTTGGTGTCTATTTACACCTTAACTTGAATGGTGGAGACCCTTTACTTTTATCGATCCCCGCATGATGATATCGGAGTCATCTTAGATGACATTTCCATGTCTCACAGGTCTCTGGTTTGAGTCAGAGGAGAAGGAGGTGCGTCTGACATATTAATGGAGGAATTATAGAAAATCTACTTGACTCTTGACAAAACAAAATTCGGAAGTAGGAACTGCGTCCCTAATACCTGTGCATGTGCATTGCAATTCTGAAACATAGTTTAGAAAAAACAATAACCATTTATGTTAGGTTCAGACCACACCGTTTTAATCTCCAAACAAAAAAGAGCAGAATTATTGGAATGGATGTACACGAAAATGAGGTAAACCAAAAAGGTTTTCAGTCTACAGATTTGAGATTCGGTTAAAGAGAATTTAACATGCAAGCAAAAGACCATACCAAATGTGTTACCAAAGTTGTTCCACAGTTGAGCACTAATAATCATTTTTTTGCAGTATTACATAGTGTATTAATTTTTATCATTAATGGATTAATTATATATCTAAGTTTCTTACCCAGATATATACATAGTGTATATTGATCATTGTTGGGTCTAGTTTGTCACCGACATATCCGGTTTTTTTCATTTTATTTTCTGTAAAGCATATGTATTATTTTTTTGGGTAAATCATATTATCGATGTTCTGTTTTGCTTAATATTATGTGCAATGATCTCATATGCCATTTCCAATATGCCATTTCTAATTTTTGTTTTAAGTTCTGTCCCATAATTCCCAATTCTTGGTTTGCTAGGAGCAGAACATTAATAAAAAAAAAATTAATATAAATATTTCACAAGGTTTGTATTCAAGTTGTTCCATATTACCTTTTTTGCATTGTGTCTGAAATGTATTTCTATTTAATAAATTATACGTCATAATTATACATCAAGGGTCTGATGATAAGAGTCTAATATGTGAAATACTTTCAGGGACCTTGCTGTAGACACCCTTCAAAGCAAGCAATATCCTACGGTAGTGCACCTCCATCAGCTTCTGCATTTTTGCGAGATCATGTCTTTTTTTTTTTGGTTTTTTGTGGCAGCTGTGACTTATGATGCGCCAATGGTTCCTGATAAAATCTTTGGTACCTTGTTGTTGAATTTTCTGCATTTGCTTTATTTTGGTTCTTACACAGCGGAATGTTCGAAATGGGAAAGGAAAAAATCATACATAGAGTAATCCAGATGTATAAAAAAATTTTTGAATGATTCGCCCTCAATTTCGCAGGTCATCAAAGGAGTACCCACGTTGAGTATTATAAATTGCGTTTCAAACGAGGACAACAAATAGCCAGGCCGGCCTGAACCCATTTAACTATTCAATTACGATGGAATAACTGAAATGAATTGTATGGTATAAATATTTGAAGTTTTTTAAGATGTGGTAACATATGTTGCAGATGTCAAGGCCTGAACCCATTTAAATATTTGTTGTTAACATATGTCTTGTAATGTTTTTCAGATCTGTTGCAGCTTCATAACATGCTGGAGTAAGAGGAGCTACAGTCCAATTGGCTAAGCAGTTGTTTGGCCCCAAATCTTTCCTTGGCAAGGACAGCAGTTTTCTTTGAATCTTGTGTCGGGATATGTTTATGTGATGCCTTTTATTGGAAGCCAATATAGTTGCCTTAATTGTCTTTTTTGTTACTGGGTTCAACTAAGATGACTTAAGATCACTTTTTTTTATCAGCTTTGCATTTCTTTTCTTTATTTTATGTTTACATTTCATTTTGGAGAAATAATTACTTTTTATGAACTTAACCACTTGCAGGTCTCGCTTGCAGTTTTTTTTTGGTGTGCTCTTTGTTTTTCAACCAATACTCTATACACAAGGTATGGATGTGTGACTAAAGCCTTCTTTTTTCTGTTATAATGGAGACTTTCTAATTGTGTAAAATTAGCACCGGTTGAACTTTGATGGACAACACTCCTTTATCTCTAGGTTTCCTTCTAATTCTTTTAGAATTTATGATCTTTTCCCTTGTATTAAACTATGCTTACGATATATATATTTGATCAGTAATGATAGATATTACCATGCTTAAGATATATAGTCCGTCGATTTTACGTGATTCACCTTGTGGTGTGGTTGTCTAGGCTCTCTTTCTTTTCTGCAGGGGAGCTTGTTCTCTGCAGTATTATGGCATGTTTATGATGACATTCTAGTTAAATTTGTGGGAATTTGTTTCACATATCATGTTTAGAATTTATAGGTGAATTTGGCAACTAAAAATAGGGATGCTGGCTTAGGGAGCAGAGAGGTGGTTTAGGTTAAATGGTGTAATTCTTTTTTTTTTTGTTGGTGTTCTTTGTGTTCTCTCTCTCTCTCTCTCTCTCTCTCTCTCTCTCTCTCTCTCTCTCTCTCTCTCTCTCTCTCTCTCTCTCTCTCTCTCTCTCTCTCTCTCTCTCTCTCTATTTTGCTAAAATGGAGTATACAGAGGGAGGGGACTTAGATTATGCTTCTGTTTTAGGGCAGGGCATTGCATTCTTTATATGATGGTGAGGAATAGAGCCGACAGGATGAGATCTCACATGTTGCTTTTGTTGTAATACATACTGCTTTGTTTTGCATTGTTGTTTTGCAGGCTCTCTTTATAGTTTTCAAATAAAAGTTTAACCCGGTGCAATTGTGCAAGTTTTCCTGATCAAAGTATCTCTTGGTGAAGTGGGTACTTGAAATTCTACAGTTCCTAATATATTCTCTTTGCTATATAATTAGGGTGAATTATTTTCCTGTTAGAATAACTATTTTGCTGTTCAAATGTTGCTGTAATATGTTAATCTTGAAAAGTGGAGCATCTGACTATAATTTTATGTCCCTGTTCAGGGTTACAGTTTTTTCATTTGGCTTGCTAGCTAGTCCTGCGGCAGCAGTATGTACATTTGCCTTGCAGGTAAGTTCATTGTATTTGTATAGAGAGACACAAAGATAAAACAGATTGGTATGATGTTTGAAACCTTTTTACTGCATAGAAATTTGTTTCGCCAATTACGTTATTACTGAATTTTTTTTTCTTATTTAGCATATTGGAAAAATCATGCAAGACTGTAAAGTCAATGGCTAGTTGATTTCTTAACATGATTTCTGAGTCTTTGATTTTGTTTATTGAACCAGGTTTGATTAAACGAAAGAAACCATCTACCCTGGAGTGAGTTGTCAAAGCTGTACGTACTAAAGCAGCTAAGCCACAGTTAACTTCCCTAACCACTCCTTTTTTTTTTGGCAAAAACCCACTAAGGTAGGAATAACCTTAGTGGCACTCCAACGGTGGGAGGAGGGTTGAGGCAGACCCTGACCTGTAGATTAATTCCAAAGAAAATGTTACACAAGCACCGGGGGGGGGGGGGGGGGGGGGGGGGGGGGGGGGTGGGGGGGGAGACTTAAAGCCTTACCCCTGGAATACAATAAGATAAATAAATTATTTCCTAAATGCATACAATCCGGATCGATCCAGAAACAAGCAACCTTTAACTTTAGAAGAAAGGGTTCCTTGTGACTCAAAAATGTATTTGGAGATATTTTCACAACCTTCATTTGCAAGCGCATCCGCAACAGTGTTAGCCTCTCTATAAATGTGGTGTACTATCCGATTTTGGATACAAAGTCTTCCTTTAATTTCTTGCCACCAGAGCATAAACTTCCATGGGATGGAAGCCTTACCGTTAACCATGTCAACGAGAACTTTTGAATCTGTCTCAATAACCAGCTCTTGTAAACCAAATCTATCAGCCAATCGGAGACCATCCCTTAAGGCGAGTAACTCCGCCATGAGATTAGATTGAAACCCATAGTTAGCAGAAAAAGCTACCAGAAATAAACGTGAATTGTTTTGAATTACTCCTCCACCACCAGAAATTCCTGGGTTCCCCTTAGAAGCCCCGTCCACATTTAAGATAAACGCTGAAGCCCTTTGCCTTAACAACCGAACAATCTGAAATCTTCTGGCTCTGATGTATGGGGAATACAACAGCAGTTGCTCAAGAACTAAGACTCCTTGGGGCTTGCAATTCCGAATAGGTTTTGTAAGATAAGCAATCTCTTGAAGCCAATGATGAACCTTGCTTGTTATTTGCTCTTTTAACATTAGCTCATCTTCAAATCTGCTAATGCATCTGGATAGCCAAATCTCCCAACAGATTAAAAGAGGAGTTGCTTTTAAAAGAAGACCATATTGATCATCTAGATGCCCGCTAAACCAGAAAGAAATTTTAGTGGCTAGATCATGCAAAGGATGAAATTGGATTTTGAAGCAATTTGCAAAATATTCCCAAACAAAGCTTGCAATTTCCCCAGACGAAAATAGATGATTTAAAGTCTCCAAATTTTTCAATGAGCAACAATTGCATTGGGAGCAAAGTTGAATGCCACTAGCTGTAATTCTGTCATCAGTGGGCAGCGCCCCATTCAAGAGCTTCCAAAAAAATACTGATATCTTTTTTGGAATGTGGTTAACCCAAATGCTTTTGCTCCAAGCACAATTATTACCAAATTTTCTGATGAGATTCCAAGCTGATGAAGTGGAAAAAATACCTGATGATGATGGCTTCCAAAGAGGCTTATCCTTGAGATTGGATAGCCAAAATTGAATATCCAACAGCTGAGAGTTGATATCAGGAGGGAGGACGCCGGTTAGAATTCCCACATTCAAAGAACCAGACGGGTTGAGCATATCTGAGACCCTTGCCTCAGCAAGAGGAATGTCTTCATCTTGGACAAACTCAGAGAGCTTTCCTAGATGGGACCAGTGATCATACCAAAAGCTGACTTTACCTTCTTCTATAGACCAGGCTGTGTTTTCGAGAATGACCTCTTTCACCTTTAGGATTGATTTCCATATCTTAGAACTACCACTTCTATCTTGAAGATTCTGAAGATTCCCCGAAGCACAATACTTTGCCCTCATAAATTCAGACCATAAACTATCACCATGCAAGGCCTTCCAACCCATTTTTATTTGCAAGCTTTTCATAACATCTGAGACCGATTTTATGTCCAGGCCACCTTCAGATTTAGGAAGACAAATCTTCTCCCATCTTAACCAATGCTTCTTAGGACCATGATCAATACTCTCCCCCCAGAAAAAATTAGCAAATAACCCTTCAATTCTTTTCAAAACAACTTTAGGGAAAGGAATAGCAGACAAAGTATGAATATGAATACTTGAGAGGACGCTTTGAATAAGAGTCACTCTCCCACCATGGGAGAGAGTATTGGATTTCCAGCCACTAATCCGTTTTTGAATTTTTTCTAAGATTTCAGAAAACATAGACATCGAAGAGCGACCATGGAAAAGAGGAGCACCCAAATATTTGATAGGCAGACTGACTTTTCTGATTCCTGATATTGTAGACACCCCAAAATTGCACGATTTTTGATAAATCTTGAAGGGGAGAAATATTTTATTGGAATTTTCAATTCTTTGCATTGGGTTTGAGATACTTAACCCATTTGAATCCAAAACGGAAAAGGAAAAGGCCCGAATTCAATCTTTTGTGCAAAGTCAAGCTTTTTCCGGTTGAATTTTGTTGACTTTTGACCCCAGAAAATGAAATATTTTTTAAAACCAGATTTCAAGATAATTTTTCCCGGTAATCAGGTTTTTAGCCATGTTATTGCATAAAAAATTTTTTTGAGATTTTAAATCTTGACGAATATCTTGGTTTTAACATATTGAACTTTTTTTCCAGACCTGAAAAATCAGAATTTTGCCTAGAACTGGAAAGTTAACTTTTTATTCACTTGGAATTTGGGTCTGGAACTATTTTTAATGGATTCAAATGGGGGGGGGGGGTGTTTGCTTATTTACATGTAATATCTTAAGTAAATGAAGATTAAAAAATACGAGGAAATTTACTTAAACGATATTACATGTAAATAAGTATTGCCTGTGTTAAATTTTGGAAAAAATGCTTTTTTCCTTGTATCCGGCAACTCAGGCCGGATACAAGTATTCCTCTTTGTATCCAGTGGAAATGCCGGATACAAGGAAGCTTTAGTGTATCCGGCATTATATGCCGGATACATTAAAGCCCTTGTGTATCCGGCCTGATATGCCGGATACATAAGTTTTGCTCAAAAATTAGGGTTTTCCGAGAGAAATCACTTTTTACCATCATATCCCTCATTAAATGAGGGGAAATCTCGGAAACAGCCCTAGGGTTAAGGTTGGTGGGCTCTAGACATTAATTTGTGTCTACCAACAACCCTAGCCTTTGCCTATAAATAGGAGGCTCCTCCTGAAGCAAATGGCCATTAACTCTTGTTTTGAATTCTCGCCAAGAAGAACTCCAAGAGAAGAGGGAACCGCTGCGGAAGTGCATCCAGAACCCAGGTAAGCCTCAAACTTTTCTTCTATTTTCTGTTTTTACATTCCTAGATCTAGATCTCTTCTTCTACCTTTCTGTAGAATAAGGCCTTCTTTGTGTGTGAAAACCCTTCCCCAGCTCAAAGTATCTCGAGACTCCCCTAGCCGTAAAACGTGAAGGCAGGATCTAGGAGAAACGAGACTGGGGATTGACCCTAGTGCTAGAACCTATGTAGCATAAAGCCTTTTGATTGATTGTAAACCGTTTCATATTCAAAGTACCCTTGATTATCTTGAAGAACTGTGTTTAACGGGGAGAGAGAACAGAGGGAAACGATAATGGAACGGAACCCTAGGTTGTTTTAGAACCTTATTTTGATGAATATGTATGCATGCTATGTTGTTCTATTGATCTTATATGGTTTTTCACACTTGCACATACATAGCACTATTTTGGTGGGATAGGCTCACATTTTGGGGTTTATTGCATTTATTGTGATAAATCTGGAATAAATGGCCTCAATCGATTTTGGAATGTTTTTAAGTGATTTTTAAAGGTTTTGGATTCATCTTGCACTAATCACCCACACTTTATCACAGTTTTGAGTTGGTTTTGTTCAAAAAGGGCCTAACTTGACAGCACCTGTACCCTTACTTCGGACGCTCATAACTTCATCGTCCGGATGAATTTTGGAGTGATTCTAGAACCATGGGAAAGGTGAGGCTGTCTAGTTTATGTCCACCAAATTTCATTAATTTCTATCAAGCGGATTTTTGACACCCCTTTGTCGAAGTTGATTGGACAGTTCAGGTTCAAATATAGAACTTATCACTTCGACGGAGCGCCATGTGTTCGTTTTAAATCCGATTCAAGTGATTTTTGTTTCTGGGCACTCCTTTATGAGTCTATTTTTAAATCCAATTGATTTCATAATTGTTTGATTTAAATTGTGTCGTGGAGAGCAGATTTACTCAGAACTGCTCATCAGTACTTTTCTGGGTCAATCTGTGATCCTCGGGGCCTGTTCGGGAAGTCACCCAAAGCACATCCGAATGAGTTTTTGTATGAGGCTAGTTTCTTTTGAAATATGGCCATACAGACTTCATTGAGACCAAATTTCACGGATTTCTATAGAGTAGATGTTTCTAGGTGATTTTCCAAAGTTGCCTACTTGTTACTTTTAATCATCCCCAGCAGTAGCTTTAAAGGAGCATAACTCCTAGGATTTCAACCGGATTGACTTGAAATTTTGCATGAGTCCCTTATTTACTAAGATCTTTCAAATGGATTTGGTTTGGTTCAATTTAAAATTGGATTTGAATGATTTCAAGACAAATGGCATTACTTTTTACCAAATTTCTCAGATTTGCCTCAACTTGGTTTTGTGCAACTTGTGCTTTGACTTCCATATTTTTGTGATATTTCAGAAGTGATATTGACATAAAAGAGGATCCAGAATCCCTGTGGATTCCTCATGTGAAAATATCACACATTGGCTTGTTCCTTTTCCAAGGCTTTCCATGATTTTTTAGCAAGCTTCCTATTTTCTTTTAGCATGAACAAACACTTGGCAACCACCTTGTGTGGGTGAATGGGGTGCCTAACACCTTCCCCTGTTCATAATCTAATCCCCTTACCCATCTCTGGATTTGATTTTCAAGTAGGGTTATTTTTACCCTAGAATGTGCTTTTTAGCTCTTTTTTCTTGTTTTTAATTCTTTTGGTGTCCATTCACACCCAAAATCTGAATGGTGGCGACTCTCCCACTTTTTACGTTGAGCCCCGTGTGTTGACGGAGGGATGATCATCTTGGTGATTTTTTCCCGTGTCTCACAACTGGCGACTCTGCTGGGGACTTGTGGATTTAAGCCATTTTGTGTATGTTCATGCTTTTTACTTATTTTTGAATGCTTGCTATTTTGATCATTTTATTGTGCATATTGTTGTATTTTAAATCTGAATGGGATGTTTAAAAATTTACATGGACAAAGGCATGTATGGGTTGCTTGATGTTATCTAGAAATTTGTCTAGAAGAAGTATATCTTGAAACATGATTTTGATGTATTTCATGATAACATGCTCTAATTTGGATTTTTATGCCATGAGTTGAACACAAAATTTAAAAGCATGAAATCTAGGGGTTTAATGGTGTTTTTGGTACCTTCAAGCATGTTTTTCCTAAATCAAAACTCTTTTTTTGCCATGTGATTAGTTGCTGTATTTTTAGGCTCTAATTTGGGTTTCAATGCCATGTTAATCAAGAGAAATTGTAAAAAAATCTGAAAGTCCAGTAGCAAATTTGGAGGTTTTCAAGCATGTTTCCTCAAACAAAACACCTCTTGGGCAATGCATTTAGGTGCTGTATTTTTAGGCTTGGGTTTGGGCATAAAACAAGGTCACTTGAGCATAAAAATGAAGAGCCTAAAATCTGGAATTTGGTGTACATTGTGGGATTTTTCAAGCATGTTGGAATCATCAAAACCTTTCTTGTATCATGTCAAGTAGTGCTAAAATTTTTAGGCTTTAACTTGGGTAGAAATGGTACACTTTGAGCATGAAAAAGAGCATGAAAATCTGGAATTTTAGGGAATGCTTTTGGGTTTCAAGCATACTTCCATGGTTTAATTGTGGTTTGCACCAAATAACATGTTTGTACACCACTTTTTGGGCATGAAATATTTTTGTGCATATTTGGTTGCTTTGGCTCTTGCTTGCTTGTATTTAGCTTCATTATATTGTCATATGTGCCTTGGCTTGAAATTGAATGCATGGCTACGAAAAAGAGTGGCAAGGGGCTGGGACGTTGTGAATGTTACCTCAATTTCAAATGCACTTGAGCACAATAAACACTTTGCACAACCTACCCTTTTACCTATAGGAAGTTGAACCATGAATGTGTGTAGCTTGGCGCACCGAGGTCGTGACTTCGGAAAGCGAAAGTGAAAACATTTACCTTAGAATTTGAGTCAATGATGTGATGACAATTGGATCTGTGATTCGATTCTAGGCATCACTAGACTTGAGTTCTAAGTTGCCAATTAAGCCAAAACCCAAAAACCATACGCTTGAAGGTGGAGAAACACGTTTTCAGCTAAAAGCACACAATTGCGTTTGGGGAATTGGGTGTAAATATGGGAAGGCCGTTTGCATGTTTTACAGGCCAAGTTATAATGTGAATACCATATTGAATGAAGGTAATACAAGGTAGCAAGGTAAAGCCATGTTCTTTTCATGAATTTGGGGAATTTTGCAAGCATGATGTCCAAGCCCCATTTGGGGCAAGTTTTGAAGGTCAAGTTAAGGTGAACATTAAGTGGGAATGAAAAAAACCTAATCTGGTGAAAAAATGAGTAAAAAATGGCCATTTCGGCATTAACCGGCAACTCAGGCCGGTTAAGAACATTTGCCTTTATATCCGGTATATATTACCGGATACAAAGACATATGTGTGTATCCGGTCATTTTTATCGGATACAATAAGGCATATGCTTGTCCGGCACTTAATACCGGATACATGCAGAAAATGAATAAATTGGTTTTTTCAGCCCGAATTTTCAGAATAAAATGCCTAAACAATGTGGATAATCCTTAGGCACCCCAAAGAAAATATAAAAATGTCCCAAAAAAAATGCATATTCCTTTAAGATTAAGCATAATGTGGAAGCTCAAAAAACAAGATAAGGTGTCATATTTTTTATATCAACTCAATTCAAACATGTGTCAATCAAGCTTTGGAATTTGAAAACAGAGAAAATTCAGCAAATTTCAAAAAAAAAAAAAAAGAAAAAACCCTTGGTTGGTCTCCTTTTTACCAATCAAGTCAAAAAAAAAAAATGGGACCTCTGGAAGCCCTAGAATATTCCATGAACCCTTGGTTGGTCTCCTTTTACCAATCAAGTCAAAAAAAATGGGACCTCTGGAAGCCCTAGAATATTCCATGAACCCTTGGTTGGTCTCCTTTTTACCAATCAAGTCAAAAAAAATGAGACCTATGGAAGCCCTAGAATATTCCATGAACCCTTGATTGGTCTCCTTTTTACCAGTCAAGTCAAAAAAAAAAATGGGACCTCTGGAAGCCCTAGAATATTCCATGAACCCTTGGTTGGTCTTCTTTTTACCAATCAAGTCAAAAAAAAAAAAAAAATGGGACCTCTGGAAGCCCTAGAATATTCCATGAACCCTTGGTTGGTCTCCTTTTTACCAATCAAGTCAAAAAAAATGGGACCTCTGGAAGCCCTAGAATATTCCATGAACCCTTGGTTGGTCTCCTTTTTACCAATCAAGTCAAAAAAATGGGACCTCTGGAAGCCCTAGAATATTCCATGAACCCTTGGTTGGTTTCCTTTTTACCAATCAAGTCAAAAAAAAATGGGACCTCTGGAAGCCCTAGAATATTCCATGATCCCTTGGTTGGTCTTCTTTTTACCAATCAAATCAAAAAAAAATTTTTGGGACCCTTGGAAGCCCTAGAATATTCCAACACAAAAAAAAAACAAAAAAAAAATAAAACAAATCTGGATTGGTGTTCACCTAACCTACTTGTTTACATGTATAAGGGTGTGACTCAAGATAAATGGAAGCTAACATGTTCTGTTAATTTTTCCACAGGTACAATTATTTGCAACCATTGCTCCCGTGACCAGATCCAAAGCCAGAGTCATGAACACTGAAGAGAACCAAGCCCAAGCCACCGTACCTGCTCAGGACTTTGCTCAGCTGCAAGAGCAGGTGGCCGGTTTGGCCAAAATGCTGGGAGACATACTGGCGGCTCAGGCCCAAGCCCAAAATCAAGCATCAACTTCTCATCAGGCACCACCACAGCAGGCCTACATGCCGCCTCCGGCTCAATCCATGCCTGAGCCCATTTCTGAACCAGTCCCTGAACCCATTCTGATCAGGGAAAATACAGCAGAATTAGAGAAAGAGCTGGAGAAAGAAAAGGCCAGAGAAGAGATGGAAAAGAAAATGCTGCTCAGAATAGAAAGGATCCAGGAAGAGCTGAAGGAAGTGAAGGGGGGAAATAGCTATGGAGGTACCACCTTTGATGATCTGTGCATGTATCCCGACGTATGCCTACCGGCCACATTCAAGTGTCCGGACATTGACAAGTTTGACGGCACGGGCTGCCCTATGAGCCACTTAAAACTATACTGCGGGGCCCTATACCAATTTGGCCGGGAGGATGGCATATTAATCCAACTCTTCCAGAGGAGTTTGACCGGGTCAGCTCTTAGGTGGTTCGCTACAGTGGACCATGGAAGGATCAAGAGGTGGAAGGACTTGGCTGACGCGTTCTTGGATCAGTACAAGTTTAACTCTGAGATCGTGCCAGACCGGTACGACATGATGAGGATGAGCAAGGGGAAAGATGAGCCGGTACGGCAGTACGCCAAGAGGTGGAGAGAGGCCGCCTCCCAGGTTAGGCCACCTATGCAAGAACCGGAGATGATCTCCACGTTTATGGGCACATTGGGGCAGCCCTTCTACAACCATTTGGTGGGCCAGATCACCACCAATTTTGCTGCCCTGGTACAGGTAGCGGATCGGATCGAGGAAGGGGTCAGGTCAGGAAGGCTAATAGACTACTCTACTATGACTGGGCAGTCTGAGTCGTTTGCATCCATGGCCTAGAAGAAAGGGGCTGGATTCAAAAAGACTGGGGCCCGAAAAGAAGGGGAAGTGAATCTGGTCCAGGCTCCTCCAGCCAAAAAGCCGCTTCATGTGAATATCTCTGCACCCCAACAGGCCCAGCAGGTCCAGCAGTCTTACCAAACCCCAGAGAATGTCAATTTCACCCCCTCCATACCAGCAAACCCAAGGAGGGCTTTTACCAGGGAGGAAAGGGAGGCCTGGTTAGCAACGAGAAGGAACTGGGTTTTCACTCCTCTTCCAATATCTCTTTCCCAACTGCTACCAACCCTGCTGAAGGGTGAGTATTTGACTCTGAAAGAGCCCAACCCGAATGCCACCAGGGGAAGGAATTTTGACACATCGGTCACCTGTGACTTCCACATGGGTGCACCAGGGCATTCTACAGATGCTTGCTGGGTGTTGAAGCACGCGGTCCAGGACTTGTTGGACCAGAAGGCCTTGGTGTTTAACACTGCTGCACCAGCCCCGTCCGGGAATGATATTGGGCAGAACCCTCTGCCGTACCTTAATGGGGCAGGCCCATCCAATTCTATCACCGCCATATCCACCACCAGAAGGGCCTTTGACCCGTCACAGCTCATAGCTCCAGTAGGGACCACTGTCCAGGTCCGATTTTTCCCAGAGGAGAAAGAAGAGGAGATCAACATGGTCTCCCAGAAAAACAATCCTGCTGCTGAGGACATAAGTTCCTCTTTAAATCGGGTCTCCTCTCTTATGGCCTAGATAAATACTGCAAGGCCTCCATTGGTCTTTAATTGCAGTCCACCCACTTATTCACCATCCAAGCCATCAAAGGCTCCACTGGTCATCAACCTTGACCCCACCACTGCTTTCATCACTTCTTCTGTCCCCACAAAATCCAAGCTCCAACCCTTGGTTGTAAATGTTCAGCCAGCCCAGACTATCCCTAAACCGGCCCATACATCCCGGTCCAAACTCCAGCCGTTGGTGGTCAACATCCCTAAATTAGCCTATTCTGAGGTTGCTGTACCATGGAATTACAGCGAGGGAATCACGGCTACGGTCCAGTGGTGAGGAACCCGAACCAGAAGGAGGTGAACCTCATGACGAGGTCAGGGAGATGTGCAGGGGGTGAAGAGAAAGAAAAGGAGACAGAAGCAGAAAAAGAAAAAAAAGAAAATGAAGAAAAAAGAAAACAGAAAGGAAAGACAAAAATAGGAGAAGACACCCCCAGGGTGCAGAAAATGAGGTAGTAGACCTCATTAAAATAATCAAAAAAAGTGAATTCAATCTTGTGGATCAGCTGAACAAGGTCCCGGCCCAGATTTCAATACTAGGCCTTCTGCTGAATTCTGAAAAGCACAGGGATGCATTGTTAAGGGTGCTACAGAGTGCACACGTATCCCAGACAATCGATCCAGATCAGCTTGGCAAAATGGTTGGTCAAATCTTGTCACATAATGTGATAAGTTTCTTTGAAGGTGAGATCAGCCCAGGTGGGTGTTATCATATTGACCCTTTGCACATCACAGTGCTTTGTAATGGCTGCATGATTGTACGTGTTTTAATTGACAACGGGTCGGCGTTAAACGTCTGCCCGTTAATCACTTTTACCAAGCTTGGTCTGGACCAGTCAAGGATCAAGCAGAATGGGAGAATAGTGAGGGCTTTTGATAGCTCTAAGACCCACTCCCTAGGGGAGATTAAACTGCCGGTCACAATTGGGCCGAATATCTTTAACATCACATTTGAGGTGATGGATATACCCACAGCCTTCAATCTGCTCCTAGGGAGGCCGTGGATACATTCGGCTAGGGCAATACCATCCACGCTCCACCAAAGGGTGAAATATGTAAGAGGGCAAAGGGTGATAACAGTCCTAGCCGAAAACTTGGTGCCTCCTATAGTGTCACCTGATGTACCCTAATCAATGTGGACTTGACTGTCGACAAGATTGCATTTCACTCATTTCAATTTGAGACAGTAAATTTCATACATGGGGGGTGTGAGAAAAAGAAGGAAAAGAGGACAACTGCTGAGAAAATGGTGAAGAAAGTGATGGAGAAATACCACTTTCACCCGGGGAAAGGCCTGGGAATCAATTTGCAGGGAATGGTGGAGCCAATCATGGTTAAGAAGCTGGTTCCTAAAGTGGGACTGGGGTTTAAACCCTGAGGCTGGAGGAGGATGAAGCATGAAGAAGGAGAGGAACAAAGCAAAGGAAAACTCCCTCATTTAAGGGAAAGCTTCCCAAAACCCTCTTGTATAATCCAACTGTCTCCTCCTATGGATCAGTCCAAGCCTCCCTACTACAACATCAACCCATTTCAGAAGCCTGTTGTTTCGGCCTTGCAACCATACAACCCATCTCCAATACTGGGAGCAGTGGATGGGCCTGGGCTACAACCAGAGCAGCGGACAGACTTCTCTGAAGATGTTGGGTCTTTCTTCGCAATGACTGAAGGCGAGAAAACTGGTAGTGACAACGAGCTACCATTCATTGACTGGGCCGCAGTAAAGATTCCAGATGAGGTCATATCTGGACTGGGCCCCGTAGCAGAAAAGGGCAGTACCCACCCGGTGATGATGGCATCGAACGCGGGGCTTGAGGAGCAGGCTTTCCCTATTTCCCCTGCTCCCGAAAAATTTGTACTGAACAATTGGGAGGAAACTCCCCTTACCTTTGAAGCAACGTCTGTATGGCAAACTGACGCGGCTTCCAAAAAAAAACTCCAATAGTGGATTGCCATTTCCCTGAAGGTTCTAATGGGCCTTCGTCTTCAGGGGAATTATGTTTCGAAGGCCCACAAAAAACCTAAAAAGATTTTTCTATTTTTTCTAGAAAATTTAATTTTTTCAAAAAGGTCCAAACCACTTATGAACCATATAATCAGACCAAATTGGACCAGGTTGAATATGACTTCGACCTTGTGTGAGACATGGAAAAAATCAATTTAAATGGTTTCCTAATCATCACACGGGATTATATAAAACAAAGAGTCGCCACCATTCAATTTAGGTGTGAATGGACACCAAAATATTAAATAAGCACAAAAGGCAAATTTTAGGCTGAAAATAACCCTCCTTTAAAAACAACCAGAGATGGGTAAGGGGATTAAGTTATGAACAGGGGAAGGTGTTAGGCACCCCTATTCATCCACGCAAGGTGGTTGCCAGGCATTGTTCATGTTAAAATAAAGGAAAAAGCTTGCTATAAAAATCAGGAAAAATCATCACAAAAAGAAGACAAAAATATATGGTTTTTTCACAAGAATAGCCTGATTGATCCAGAACTTTCAAATATGATCATACCATTCCTAGGGTTTCATGATCAAAATAAAATTGAGATAAAATCAAATAAAATCAATTTAAAGTGAAAAATCCAAAAATCTGGTTTCAAGTCAAAATTCTAGAAATCTAGAAAACTATGATTTTTATAAAATATTTCAAAATTGAACTTGAATAGTCCAGGACATAGATAAAGCCCAAATTTCACATTAAATCAGAAAATAAAAACAGAAAATACCCACGTTGATGAAAAACACCAAAATGGGAGAATTTAGACCGTAGGGTCTTCTCTCAATAATGAAAAACAATTTAAAAACCATATCATGAAACCCTAGAATTTACTTTCAGGCTTCTGGATTCAGATCTACCATATTGATTATGATAGATCCAAGATCCTAGCCTAAAATCGCAAAAATCACGAAAACAGTGCTGTAGGTGCAAAAGTGGCAAAAATCCAAATTTTAGCAAAAAGTGGGGATCTCATGCTATAAATATCATAGATTCATGTTATTCATTCAGATATATCATAAAAAGCATTAAAACATGATAGGATATTTAAAACAGCCACATCTCACAAATTAGAGCACATGGGGGTCTACCCTACGGATCCACCTGTTCCCCTTTCCCCTAGTTCTCTCTTTACGTTTTACGGTTAGAGAGACTCTTGAGGTACTTAGAGATAGGTTTGGGTATACAAACACAATCATAGGCTTTATTCTATGAAAAAAAGAAAAAAACAGATATGGGGTTCTATTCTAGGGATCCACCTGTTCCCCTTTCCCCTAGTTCTCTCTTCACGTTTTACGGCTAGAGAGACTCTTGAGGTACTTAGAGATAGGTTTGGGAATACGAAATAGATATGGCCTTATTCTACAGCAATAGAGATGATCCTATTACATCTAGAATTGAAGACAGAAAAATAAAAAGGGATAAGGGACTTACCTAGATTGAGTAGGCAGGCAGCAGGAGTTCTTTCTCTCCTCTTGGAGCTTCTTAGAATTCCTTGGACTCAAAATTTCGTGGCCTTTAGCTAGAGGAGAGAGCCTCTATTTATAGACACACCCAGGGGCAAGGCTGGTCCAGTATTTGGCAAGATAGAATTTCAGTTTAAGTTAAATATAAGATAATGCCTATCCATAGCCAACCAAGGTGGCTTCAGCGAATAAAATACATAATTCGCTCATTTAAAGATATATTGGACTAAAGATAAAGCTCGGAAATCGAGAGGACAAAACTCGCACGTGTCTTTAGTGACCGTAAATGTACTATGGTCCAACGGTGACCGTATAGTTTCCACGGGTGCGCCTGACCGTAGAGTGATCTCGGGCGTGACCGGCCCGTGAATGAAATACGGGCAAAGCCTGTTTATTCAATTTTTATGCATTTTTGACCTGTTTTAAGCTCTAATTACATGTTTTTATTATTTTCTCATTTGGCAGTGCAATTTGGGGTGTCTACACCTTGAGCTCGACTTTGACCTCATGGGGATCGAAGAAGAGACCAAGGTCGAACAAGAAGACATTCCAAAAGAAATTGAATACCAATTGGAACGTCATGAAAAGGGGTCCAACCTAATATTGAGGAGACCATATCCATAAATCTTGGGACCGAAGAGGACCCAAAAATTGTGAAAATCGGGTCATGCTTGTCTAATGTGCAGCAAAATGAAATGTCACGGTTCTTTGCAGATTACAAGGATGTGTTTGCTTGGTCGTATCGGGACATGCCGGGGTTGGACACAGACATGGTGGTATATAAGTTGCCAATTTTGCCAGGGGTTAAGCCAATTAAACAGAAGCTGAGAAGATTGAAGCCAGAATGGACCTTGAAGGTCAAGGACGAAGTGGTCAAACAATTCCAAGCCGGATTTTTGGCAGTCTCTACGTATCCAGAGTGGCTCGCAAACATAGTGCCGGTACCCAAGAAGGACGGGAAGGTCCGAATGTACGTGGATTATAGAGACTTGAACAAGGCAAGCCCAAAGGACGATTTTTCGCTTCCACACATCGACATTTTGGTCGATAATACTGCGGTACATAGCCTATTTTCCTTCATGGATGGCTTCTCAGGATACAATCAGATCAAGATGGCTAAGGAAGATCAAGAGAAAACATCATTTATCACACCTTGGGGCACATTCCACTACACGGTCATGCCGTTTGGGCTCAAAAATGCTGGGGCAACATACCAGCGGGCCATGACTGCACTATTCCATGATATGATCCATAAGGAGATGGTGGTCTATGTGGACGATATGATTGCCAAATCATGCAAAGAGGAGGACCACTTGATCAATCTGAAAAAGGTGTTTGATCGTCTCTAGAAGTACAGTCTACGGCTTAACCCGGCTAAGTGCGTCTTTGGGGCTGCATCAGTGAAGTTACTGGGGTTTATAGTGAGCCGAAGAGGAATTGAAATTGACCCGACTAAAGCCAAGGCCATAATTGAAATGCCAACACCCAGAACCGAGAAGGAGGTTCGTGGTTTTCTTGGAAGAATTCAGTACATAAGCCGGTTCATAGCGCAGCTCACGGCTATCTGTGAACCAATTTTCAAGCTTCTGAGGAAGGATAACCCGACGGTCTGGAATGAGGATTGCCAGCAGGCCTTTGACACAATCAAGGAGTATCTACTGAACCCGCTTGTGCTAGTGCCACCAACTTCAGGAAGACCACTGATCCTGTACTTGTCAGTGTTAGAAACATCGATGGGATGTGTCTTGGGGCAGCATGATGAGACTGGTAGAAAAGAAAGGGCCATTTACTATCTGAGTAAAAAATTCACAGAATATGAAGCCAAATACTCACCATTGGAGAAGACTTGTTGTGCTCTAGTGTGGGCAACTCAGAGGCTAAGGCATTACTTCCTTAGTCACTCCACACTATTGATATCCCGGATGGACCCGCTGAAGTATTTATTTGAAAACCGGCACTGACTGGCAGGACGGCAAAATGGCAACTACTACTGTCCGAATTTGACCTCACGTACATCACCCAGAAGGCGATCAAGGGTCAAGCCATAGCTGATCACCTGGCTGCACATCCTCTGCCAGAATACCAACCCTTGAAGACCAACTTCCCAGATGAGGCAATTCTGTACACTGAAGAAGAGGAAAGTGAGAGTTCTTGGCAGATGTTCTTTGATAGGGCCGCCAACATGAATGGAAATGGAATAGGGGCAGTCTTGGTTAAACCAGATGGTTCACATATCCCAATTGCAGTAAAGCTGAGATTCCAGTGCACCAATAACATAGCAGAATATGAAGCATGCATAATTGGATTGCAAGCAGCCATGGATCATGGAGTAGAGGAACTTGACGTATACGGGGATTCGAGTCTTATCATCTTCCAAACAACTGGTGAGTGGAAAACCAAGGATCACAAATTGATCCCCTATCACCAGTATTTGAAAGAAATAAGCACAAATTTCACTCGAATTTCCTTCAATTATATGCCAAGGGCCAAGAATCAGTTTGCGGATGCTCTAGCAACATTAGCTTCAATGGTCAGCATACCAGAAGGAGTAGACATCAGACCGCTGGAAATTGAGGTCAGAGATGAACCGGCTTACTGTCTCGTTCTAGAGGGAGCACCAGAAGAAGAAACACCATGGTTTCAAGATATCAAAAATTTCTTGAACAATCGAAGTTTGCCAGAAAATGCCACTGCTACTAAGAAGAGGACAATACAGAGGTTGGCGGGTCAGTTTCTGCTAAGTGGTGGACATTTGTACAAGAGGTCACATAACGACATTCTGCTAAGATGTGTAGCCAATGTTGAATCGGAAAGATTGATTGAAACTGTACATGGAGGAGTTTGTGGGCCCCATATGAGTGGGCACATGTTGGCAAAGAAGATCTTGAGATTGGGCTACTACTGGTCGACCATGGAACATGATTGCTGTATACATGTGAAGAGGTGCCATTAATGTCAAATCTATGCAGATAATAAGCATGCACCCCCAAGTGAGTTGCACAACATGACATCACCATGGCCCTTCTCTATGTGGGGCATAGATGTCATCGGCATGATTTCACCTAAGGCATCGAACGGGCATAGATTTATCCTGGTGGCTATTGATTACTTCACTAAATGGGTGGAAGCAGCATCATATGTGAACATCACAAGCAACCATGTCATTAAGTTTTTGAAGCACAACATTATTTGTCACTATGGACTGCCAAGTGCCATAGTATCAGACAATGCTTCAAATATTAAAAACAAGGACATGAAGAAAATGTGTGAGTAGTTTCAGATCACCCACCATAAGTCAGCTCCGTACAGGCCTAAGATGAATGGGGCAGTGGAAGCAGCAAACAAGAACATAAAGAAAATCATTCAGAAGATGGTAGTGAGCTACAAGGATTGGCATGAAATGCTGCCACTTGCTCTACATGCCTACAGAACCTTGATCCGAACCTCAACCGGGGCAACCCCGTATTCCCTAGTCTATGGAATGGAAGCAGTCTTGCCAGTGGAAGTAGAAATCCCATCACTTAGAGTGCTCATGGAGGCAGAATTGGAAGAAGCTGAATGGATACAGTCAAGACATGATCAACTCAACCTGATAGAAGAAAAGCGGTTAAAAGTACTATGTCATGGCCAGTTGTACCAAAGGAGAATGGCCCGGGCCTACAATAAGAAAGTGAGGCCCAGAACTTTCCAGGAAGGAAACTTAGTGCTAATCTTACCATTTTTGGAAGACCCTTGTGGTAAGTTCAAGCCCAATTGGGAAGGGCCTTATGTCGTCAAGAAGGTCCTGTCAGGGGGTGCACTCATCTTAGCAGAAATGGATGGGTCAGATTTTCCTGAGCCAATTAACTCTGATGCAGTAAAAAGGTATTTTCCTTGAGTGAATATTTCTAGGAAATGATCCGAGGCCATTTTTCTTTATTTCCTTCAAAATTTTAATCCCTAGTCTAGCCAAGTTGAGCCGGTTCGTTTCTTTGATAAACCTAAACCAGATTTACAGTCAATTGGGGCAAAATCAATTGGGGCAAAAATTAAGGAAAAAAGGAAAAAAGAGAGGAAAAGCAATGAAAAATGGCAAATGAAAGCCAAATGTGAAAAAAGATGCAAAAGAAATGCAGTATGGGGAAAACTGGGTAAATTTATCATGACTGTAAGTCCGGTTGACCTATTTCCACACTTGAAAATTTTTGGGCCTTTAATACCCTCTCTTTCATAAACCGAGCCTAGCCTTTGTTTCGTCCTATTTTTAAGCCCTCGGTGATCTTAGTTTGTTCATTCAAATGTCAGAGTAAGATTGGTGATGACGGAATATAGAAGCCGGCCCTAGTGTAAACCGTAACTGGCGCTAGGGGCAATATTGGCAAGAAAAAAAGAAAAAAAATATAAAGGAAAAATCAGTGGTTGAGTTGATCATGGAAACCCAAGCTTGAAGAAAAATCAGCACAAGTACTGAAACTGAGCAGATTGGGTAATACGGTCAATTCTGGAAAAAAGGCATTTGAGGATGACTCTAAAGGTCCTAAGATAGACGGTTCTGATCCCTCATTATTTAACCTGGTTTAATTCCTTTAATTATAGGTGATTAAGTGCATGGACCAAATTTCAAAAAAAAATATATAAAAAGGAAAAATTATACTTTGGCCTATGATGAGCATCTATGTCTTTTCATAAAAACATTGGTTTTGCAAGCATTAGAGAATTCTGAGGCCACTAGTATAAAACCTATTTTTGTATTTGCATTCCTTTATAAGGGTTTCTTTTTGCAAAGGTTAAAAAAAAAAGAAGAAAGAGAAAAAGAAAAAAAAGAAAAGAAAAAAAAGGGAAAAAAGAGGATCATCTCTGCTGAGGGGCAAATACTACTTCAAGCAATCAAAACCGGGGCATGCTCAGCGCCTTTCCCTCTGGATTTTCTTTGAAATAAATTACAGCATCTGGAAGAAGCAGTCAGGCCTTAGTCTTCGGATTTGAAAAAAAAAAAGCTTCGAAGCAGTTGCATGTTTTCTCCTTTAAACAAAGGTTTCCAATTCTGAAGAAGGATTTTACTGGAGCAGTAAGAAGGCATGAATGAGAGATCATGGGTTGTAAGGGCATGAGGTTAGATCAACAGATCATGATTTTCAAATCTATCAATCAAGAAGAGGCATTCACTTGGGCAGTTGAAAAGAATGAAGGCATGTTATGGCCAGTAATGGCACATACATCCTTATTGAGAGAGCAAGAAGATGAAGAAGCAAAAGCAAATTGCAGAATATTCAAGCACAGGTTTGGGCATCAAATGGCACCCAGGTAAATCAAATAAGAAAATCAATCAGGAAAATTCAATAAAATATTTCCTTCCTTATTGTTGAAAAACATCAAAAGCAATTGAGTTTGCAGAGGTCAATTTTAAATCCACATTCTTTTCAAAATTTGCTTGTCTCAGATTTCTTTTCATAGCCACGAGAGCTCAAAGAAATCTGAGATAAGGAAAAGACGCCACCCCGTCAGACTATACACAGCAGGGGTTTCATTGGCTATCTTCAAATCCATGTTTTTTATCACTCATTTGTTTGACCAAAGCAAGTTCAATTAATGAGGTGTCTTTCAAACGTGCAATTTTGAGTTGTGTCTATTCTTTGCTGTTCATTGTACTACAACTCCAGCAAAGAGGGGTAGCTGTAGACACCCCAAAATTGCACGATTTTTGATAAATCTTGAAGGGGAGAAATATTTTATTGGAATTTTCAATTCTTTGCATTGGGTTTGAGATACTTAACCCATTTGAATCCAAAACGGAAAAGGAAAAGGCCCGAATTCAATCTTTTGTGCAAAGTCAAGCTTTTTCCGGTTGAATTTTGTTGACTTTTGACCCCAGAAAATGAAATATTTTTTAAAGCCAGATTTCAAGATAATTTTTCCCGGTAATCAGGTTTTTAGCCATGTTATTGCATAAAAGAATTTTTTGAGATTTTAAATCTTGATGAATATCTTGGTTTTAACATATTGAACTTTTTTTCTAGACCTGAAAAATCAGAATTTTGCCTAGAACTGGAAATTTGACTTTTTATTCACTTGGAATTTGGGTGTAAGACCCTGAAATTTTAAATATGAGTAAATAAAGACTTAATAAGTTAATTGGATTAATTGGAAAAAAAATCATAATAAATAATATAATAATAATAGTAAAGCCAATTGGGTTCAATATATTAAATGGGTTATTGGTTTAAGGGTTATGAGTTTAATGGGGTGGTTTGATTAGTGGGTTAAAGGGGTTTTGGTTCAAGGGGTTCATGGTTCAATGGTTTAAAAAAAAAAAATAAGCATTTGGCATTTGGGGGGTTTAGGTCATTGGTTTAGAAGGAAGCAAAGACAAAAAGAAGAAAAAAGAAGAGGGACGAAGGAGAGGGGGAGATCGCAACAGAAGAGAAGGGGGAAAGGAGGAAGAGAAGGGGAAAGGAGAAGAGAAAGAAGAAGAGGAGAGAGGGGCGTCCTTGATTGCTGTTGGGGTTTAGAACGAAAAGGAGAAAAAAAAAACGAGTGGAGAGGAGCCGTGGAAAGGAGAAAAGAGGAGTCGTGGAGAGGAGCCGTGGAGAGGGAAAAGAGGAGAAGAGAAGAAAAGGAAGAAGAGAAAAGAGAAAGAAGAGGAGAAGAAAAGAAAGGAAGAAGACGAGAAGAGGGTTTGGACGATTGGTTCTGTCTGGGCGTGGATTTGCGAAATCTAGGTAAGTAGCATGTTTTTATTGATCGCTGTTTACTTTAGGTTGGATCGATTGCTGCTGTTTGTCGATAAGGGTTTCAATTGGTTTGAGCATGTGTTTATGTTGATTGATTTCTGTCGAATTTTCGATGGATTTCTGTTTTAGACGATTTCTGTTGAATACTATTCTGATTTCTCATTGTTAGTTCTCTGTTGCAAACGATAGTTCTCCAATTGGAGGTTCGGTTATTTTAGTTGGTGATCGTGGTTAATCGGATGTTATACAGAAGGAAATCTGGCAGCAATTTCAAAGTAACACCACCAGTGGATTTTGATTGCTTTGAATTGTAGATTTAGATTTTATTTTACTCCTTTTGACTCTTAGATCCTACAGCTGAAAAATCTATTTCTAAATGAGTTAAAGTAAACTTTGGATCTTGATTGGGAAATTCGTGGCTGAAAATATTCAATTTAGGTTCTGATTTGGGGTTCTCTTAGAGACACTTGATTTAGATTATGATTCGGATTCTGTTAGAAAAAAAAAAGAATCTGATGTTAGGTTTTGAGTTGATTGTGAAAAAAATGATTTTTGTTTTAGTTTAGTTGTAGAATTAAGTTCTAATTTTAGGTTCTAAATGGGTAGGAGAGTTTAACTTAGGATCTGATTTTAGTTTTGCTTTGGCATGAGATAATACTGATTTTAGGTTCTGATTGAAGTGTTCAGGTTAGGCAAATTTCAGAGATTAATTGTGATGGTAAATGGAGATTGCTGGTTTCCTGAGTATATTATGGGAATGTGGACTTCCCAAATTATGGCGGAATTATCGTACTTGGAAGTCGAAGTGGGAAGATAAAAACATAGAAGCCTTTCATTATGCTGTCTCAGATTTGTAACAAGTTCAGTGGCTTGCGAAGGCTAGAAATATTTGCGTAAAAATTCATATTAGTACTCTAAAATTTAGTTTAAGATGTTTCTAGTTGAAAATGAATGGTGGTAGGTGACTTGGACTTCAAATTAGGAAGTTAAAAATCACCGAAGTGAAGCCGTCAGCGAGTTGGGCTTCGCGGCTGTTTAAAACCACCTGTAGTAAAACATCCATGATTTCTTGTAGGAAACTCTGATTTTAGCACCGTTTGTTGCGTTGGAAACTAGATTCATAGAGTTTTCCAACGATGTATAGCACGCGTACCAATTCCTTATAGCTTAAGTCAGGTTTAGCATATAAGTCACTAGTTATAATTCAATCTGCAGAGTAAACGACAATTTCAAACCAACCGTGGATATTTTATAAAATTGGTTTATAAAATTATTTTATACCTTTAGTCGTTAATGATTTGGGTTGATAAAGTGATTCGCGAGTTGTAATTGGCAATTGAAGCTGAGGCTTCTTGTTAGATGAGAAAGGCAAATAAGCCTATGACATCCCGAAAGGCAGAATGGCCTAAGGATTTACGGTAAGTGAACAACAAGGTTCATTTGGTTTGAGTTATACTTTGGGCAGTTAATTTTTCAGGTTTTGTTTGGTAAAAATAATTGCATGGGTAATTCTTATACGAGTTTAGGCCGCATAAAAAGTCGTGGATCCACAGTCCGTCTAGATCGTGCGTTAGTGTTGGCTTGTCGTGTTAATACCCCGGGCCACTTGCGTACCACCGTGTGGGATCGGTGAGGCCTTCGTGTGGGATCGATGAGCTGCAGCGTGCCAGCCCATGCGTGGGTGCTCCACTCGTACGATGACCGTGCGCGGCTTCGAAGGCGAGTAGTGAGGTGGCAAACCGGCTAAGGGTGGTTAACCCGATTTATAGACACGCTAATTCATGAATCTTGCACCCACTTTATTCTCTGAAATTATATTGTTATGTGAATTGCTCTTTGATATATGTGAATTACTCTTTGCATGATTTGCTGGAATTAATCGTATTATGTGTAGCATGTTAATTTATTTATTGAAACTGCATAAACTGTTTATTCCGTGCACTGTGCTACTTACTGAGACATTAGCCTCACGCGAGTTTTCGTTTTTACCGGTTTTGTTTTCAGATCCAGCGGGCGAGAAGCGTAGCGGGGCTGAAGTAGACGATTATCCCGAGTATAGGCCGGAGGACTACTTCTATCCGGGCTAGTGATAGAAAAGGCAAATTTTTTTTATAGTTGTTTTTTTTTTTTGGAAACTGTACATATTGTAAATGAAGAGAGAGTGGGAATTTAGTGGACCTTACTTTCATCTGTAGATATTGATGGTTTAGTTTTTTTTTGAATGAAGATATAAACTGTGTTTATCAGGTAATGGTTTTGTGGTTTGAGGGCTTAGCCCATACTCGTATATACAGACGTTATATAGCAGTTTTTCCGAAAATTTTAGGATTAGATTATAATTGCTTTGGTTAGTTTCTTAAGTTAGTTTTCATCACAATTTGGGCCCTAAAAATAGCGCTCGGGAGCCAGTATAAAACCGACACGTGTTGACCTGGTTCCGGGGTGCTACATTGGGTCTGGAACTATTTTTAATGGATTCAAATGGGGGGGGTGTTTGCTTATTTACATGTAATATCTTAAGTAAATGGAGATTAAAAAATACGAGAACATTTACTTAAACGATATTACATGTAAATAAGTATTACCTGTGTTAAAATTTGGAAAAAAGGTTTTTTTCCTTGTATTCGGCAACTCAGGCCGGATACAAGTATTCCTCTTTGTATTCGGTGGAAAATGCCGGATACAAGGAAGCTTTAGTGTATCCGGCATTATATGCCGGATACATTAAAGCCCTTGTGTATCTGGCCTGATATGCCGGATACATAAGTTTTGTTCAAAAATTAGGGTTTTCCGAGAGAAATCACTTTTTACCATCATATCCCTCATTAAATGAGGGGAAATCTCGGAAACAGCCCTAGGGTTAAGGTTGGTGGGCTCTAGACATTAAGTTGTGTCTACCAACAACCCTAGCCTTTGCCTATAAATAGGAGGCTCCTCCTCAAGCAAATGGCCATTAATTCTTGTTTTGAATTCTCGCCAAGAAGAACTCCAAGAGAAGAGGGAAACCGCTGCGGAAGTGCATCCAGAACCCAGGTAAGCCTCAAACTTTTCTTTTATTTTCTGTTTTTACATTCCTAGATCTAGATCTCTTCTTCTACCTTTCTGTAGAATAAGGCCTTCTTTGTGTGTAAAAACCCTTCCCCGGCTCAAAGTATCTCGAGACTCCCCCTAGCCGTAAAACGTGAAGGCGGGATCTAGGAGAAACGAGACTGGGGATTGACCCTAGTGCTAGAACCTGTAGCATAAAGCCTTTTGATTGATTGTAAACCGTTTCATATTCAAAGTACCCTTGATTATCTTGAAGAACCGTGTTTAATGGGGAGAGAGAACAGAGGGAAACGATAATAGAACGGAACCCTAGGTTGTTTTAGAACCTTATTTTGATGAATATGTATGCATGCTATGTTGTTCTATTGATCTTATATGGTTTTTCACACTTGCACATACATAGCACTATTTTGGCGGGATAGGCTCACATTTTGGGGTTTATTGCATTTATTGTGATAAATCTGGAATAAATGGCCTCAATCGATTCTGGAATGTTTTTAAGTGATTTTTAAAGGTTTTGGATTCATCTTGTACTAATCACCCACACTTTATCACAGTTTTGAGTTGGTTTTGTTCAAAAAGGGCCTAACTTGACAGCACCTGTACCCTTACTTCGGACGCTCATAACTTCATTGTCCGGATGAATTTTGGAGTGATTCCAGAACCATGGGAAAGGTGAGGCTGTTTAGTTTATGTCCACCTTCGTTAATTTCTATCAAGTGGATTTTTGACACCCCTTTGTCGAAGTTGATTGGACAGTTCAGGTTCAAATACAGAACTTGTCACTTCGACAGAGCACCATGTGTTCGTTTTAAATCCGATTCAAGTGATTTTTGTTTCTGGGCACTCCTTTATGAGTCTATTTTTAAATCCAATTGATTTCATAATTTTTTGATTTAAATTATGTCGTGGAGAGCAGATTTACTCAGAACTGCTCATCAGTACTTTTCTGGGTCAATCTGTGATCCTCGGGGCCTGTTCGGGAAGTCACCCAAAGCACATCTGAATGAGTTTTTGTATGAGGCTAGTTTCTTTTGAAATATGGCCATACAGACTTCATTGACACCAAATTTCACGGATTTCTATAGAGTAGATTTTTCTAGGTGATTTTCCAAAGTTGCTTACTTGTTACTTTTAATCATCCCCAGCAGCAGCTTTAAAGGAGCATAACTCCTAGGATTTCAACCGGATTGACTTGAAATTTTGCATGAGTCCCTTATTTACTAAGATCTTTCAAATGGATTTGGTTTGGTTCAATTTAAAATTGGATTTGAATGATTTCAAGACAAATGGCATTACTTTTTACCAAATTTCTCAGATTTGCCTCAACTTGGTTTTGTGCAACTTGTGCTTTGACTTCCATATTTTTGTGATATTCCAGAAGTGATATTGACATAAAAGAGGATCCAGAATCCCTGTGGATTCCTCATGTGAAAATATCACACATTGGCTTGTTCCTTTTCCAAGGCTTTCCATGATTTTTTAGCAAGCTTCCTATTTTCTTTTAGCATGAACAAACACTTGGCAACCACCTTGTGTGGGTGAATGGGGGTGCCTAACACCTTCCCCTGTTCATAATCTAATCCCCTTACCCATCTCTGGATTTGATTTTCAAGTAGGGTTATTTTTACCCTAGAATGTGCTTTTTAGCTCCTTTTGCTTGTTTTTAATTCTTTTGGTGTCCATTCACACCCAAAATCTGAATGGTGGCGACTCTCCCACTTTTTACGTTGAGCCCCGTGTGTTGACGAAGGGATGATCAGCTTGGTGATTTTTTCCCTTGTCTCACAGATATCGATTGAAGCATGGCCAACCGAGAGCTAGAAATTCTTGCAGAAGAAATCAAACCGCTTTTGGACTTGTTCACCAATTGTCCAGATGCTTCCTCGTAAGTCTTAATGAAATTCAATAGATTATGCAGAGAAGATTTCTTACCATTTGTAAAGACAAGGATATCATCAGCAAAGAGGATATGAGTCACTTTGAGAGTTATTCTGCCAAAGTGATAGGAACCAATAGAACCTTCCTGGACCATAGAGATCAAACCTCTGCTAAAAACTTCTTCAGCAATGATGAATAATAAAGGAGAAAGAGGGTCTCCTTGCCTAAGACCTCTAGAGGATTTAAAGAAACCACACGCTGAGCCTTTAAGAAGAACACTAAACCAGCAGTTGTTTAAGCACCGAGAAATAAGGTTACACCATGATTCAGAGAAACCATACCTTCTGCAAACCTCTATGAGGAAGTCCCACTCCATTCTGTCAAATGCCTTTGCCATATCAAGCTTAATAATGATATTACTCCCCAGACATTTTCTGTTGATATCCTGGCATAGTTCATGAGCAAGAGATATACTGTCCGAGATGCTTCTCCCTTTGACAAAAGCACTTTGTTCTCTACTTATAATGTTAGGAAGGATAACAGAAAGCCTGGTTGCCAGGATCTTTGAGATTACCTTGTAAGAGAAGTTGCATAGACTGATTGGACGAAAATATGAAAAAGACTCTGGGTGATCCACCTTGGGAATGAGAGCTATATGAGAAGCTGTAAAGGAGGTAGGAAGCATTCTATCGTGGAAGAACTCGGAAACAACCGCCTCCAGATCATCCGCAATGATTTCCCAACAACTCTGATAAAACCATCCTGTAAAACCGTCAGGCCCTGGGGCACTATCGGGATCAAGCTCAAAGACTGCTTTTTTGATTTCCTCCCTAGAAGGATTGGCAGTAAGTTTCTCATTCATATCCTCATTAAGAATTTTGGGGATGTAACCCAAACTGGCATTTATGCAATGGGGAGCTGAGGTGAAGCAGTTAGAGAAAAAAGAGATTGCTTCATCTTTGATATTTGGGTTATCATTAAACCACTCACTGCCATTCAACGTATTCTTATGCTTACGAATTTGAAGAGAGGCATGGAAGAATTTTGAGTTCCTATCCCCGTCTTGTAGCCATTTAACTCTGGATTGTTGTCTATAAAGAGTCCCTTGTTGGGACATGCTTGTGATGAGCTCTTTCTTATTGAGTTGAAGAGAGTCTGCACTCTGCTGATTCCATTGTATCTGTAAGATATTTTCCAGCTCAGAAATTTTCAAAGAAATATTCTTTATTCTTTTATGAACGTCTCCAAATACTTCCCAATTCCATTTCCGGAGAGCTGCTCTCAATTGCTTCAACTTTCTTGAGAACACAATCATTGGAGAACCCATAATATTAGCATACCAATTGGACTTCACAAAATCTGAGAACTCATGGTGAGAAATCCACATCTTTTGGAATTTGAACATAGAATGTCCTTGATTCCCAGATGCATGAGCCATAGTTAGAAGAATTGGGCTGTGATCCGAGCATACCCGTGGAAGATGCATTACCTTGAGAGAATCCAATAAAGTAAGACCCTGATGATTAATCAAAAATCTGTCTAACCGAGCCCAAATTCTTCTTTGACCGGCCTGCTCATTACACCAAGTATATTTATCACCATGGTATCCCATATCCTTTAAGCCTGCACATTGAATGAAGTCTTGAAACTCTTGCGTCGATCTATTTTCTGGATTTCTCCCCCTTTTTTTATCTTCCACAGATAGAATTGCATTGAAGTCTCCCCCTAGAACCCAGGGAAAGCTAACAGAACTTGAGAAACTCAGCATCTCTTGCCAAAGTTGTCTTCTCTCCACCACATCACATTTAGCATAGATGAAGGATATTAAATAAGGAGAGAAAGAAACATTATTCCCTGGACTTACAAGAGCAGTGATGTATTGTTCAGAAACAGTTATGAAATCCAAATTCAAGATATCAGACCAGAAAATCCAGATTTCGCTAAAATGATCTTGACTACAAAAATAGTTTTTCATTTTGATCTTCTTGGCTACCTTTTTGCACCTGTCAGTTGTACACATCGGCTCAAGAATTGCTAGAAGCTGAATTTTGTTTGAGACTACATGAGACTTTAGCATGTTTAGAGAATCTGTGTTAGCCACCCCTCTTATATTCCATATCATTGTGTCAATCATTAAAGCGATTTGATAAAATTAGAAGAGGAGGTCTTTACCTTGGACCTTGTGGTAATGCCTGGTGCAGCTTTAATATGATTTTTCTCTGGAGTCTGAATCGGTGAGGCGAAATGATTGTTATCTCTTTGAGAAATTTCCAGATTACGATCCAGAGAGTTGAAGGCAAGATCCACACGTTTTGACAGAGCAACTTGGTCCCTTAATAAGGATATCTTTGCATCATTCAAGGATAAATGTCCCTTAACAGAATTTGCCTTAACCGAGTCAAAAGTGAGAGCTTGGATTAAAGAATCTGAAGATATATACTGCGAGAGATCCACAATAAGTTTTGGTTCTAATATGTTTGAGTGCTCCTTCATTTTAGAATCTCCTTTTTGTTCCCTGCTACTTGTATATACCTCCTTCCCTTCTTCAGCAGACTTTCCCTTTTGCTTTGAACAACTTCCTTCTTCAACATTTGTCATTGTTTCTGTAACCTTTTCAACTTCCTTGTGGGATTGTTCCAATAGACCATTCTCGAGATTTATTATCTGCTCCTCTTGGATTCCTTCTGAAATCTGTTCGGTACCACTTGGGCCATTAAAATTTGGACTTTGCTGCTGCGTATTCTTCTCCATTGAATCAGATGGTGGGCTTTCTTGCTGGTTCTCGACAACTTCTTTCCCAGATGTGGTGATCTCATGAGAATCTTCTAGTGAAGGCCATTTATCAAAGACCCCAATACGCCTATATTGCTGCTGAGGAACTTCAAAGGCATCTTCTAATGAAGGACATGTTTCAAATACCCCAACACGCCTGTACTGCTGCTGTGGAACTTCTGCTGATTTTTTCTTCAATGCAGTTCTACAACTTGAAACTTCATGCCCACGGTGAGAACAGCCTGTGCAATAAGGAGGAATCTTCTCGTATAAAATATGTTGCCATCTACCATACTCAGAACCCATCCATATCCAGATTTTGGTTGGGTGCTCCTTTAGAAGATCCAGTAAGACACATACTCTTGCTAAGCTTGGTCTAGTTAAGCTTCTTGTTGGGCCATCCACTGCTAGAGGTTTACCAACAGCTCCTGCAATGGAGAATATAAAGGATTCAGAGAATAAATTAATTGGAAGGTTAGGCAAAGATATCCAAACCGGCACTAAAGAAGACTCTTTAGAGGGATCAAATCTCATGTTCCATTGAAATAAACGAAACTGAATCCCCTTGATAGATAGGTTCTCTCTTGTCCATGTTCGAATGAAGTCTTTCTCCTCTTTGAAACGAAGTAGCAAGTGCCGGTTGTCCAGCACTCCCACATGAAACCGGTCTTGTAAGCCCCAAGTTTTTTGAATGGTGTCACGAACCACATCCACCGAGGGTCTGCCATTGATGAACTTAGCTACCAAAGAGTGGACAAAAGGATTAATGGACTTCCTGATTTCAACGTCTGAGAACTCCACTGCTGGGAAGCCATGAAAACTAGTCACAGCTTTTCTTGGGATAGAAATCTCTTCAACTTCAAGCGGAGAACCTGCTACAACAGAAGCAAAAGATCTTCTCTCAGGAGGAACCGAGGAAGATCCACCTTGAAGGTTGACTGCCATTCAACAGGATGAAAACCCCTAACCACTCCTTCGGTTTGTACATTTGCATCTAAAAATCAATGAACCGAAAAACTATAATCAAATTTTTTTTTGCTGTGACTGTTATAAATTACATTTTTATGATTCTTTTCTTGCATAGAAACTGATATCCTGTTTCAAGTGCCTGCTGTTTCATTCTCTCTTACATGAAACACTTTTCATCCTGCCTCTTAACAGCTCTTACTATGTCTAACTGGAAAAAAAAAAATCTTCTTCTCTTGTGTGCTTCTCTCTCAGCCCACTCTTTGAAAATACCCCGAGTATGAGAATTAGAGAACAGTAGTATGAGAATTCCCTCTTTTAGATTTAGCACTACCACAATTCCATCAGACTTGATTTTTCAGTAGTGAGTCTTAAGCAGTCCAGTCAAAGAAAAAAAAGGTGATCATTTTTCTTTTATATTGTCGAAGCTCCATTGACCAGTTCTAATGAGATGCATGATCTTGCCACAGATGCAAGTTTGTTTGGCTTTGATAGTTTTGAATCATATGAACTATTTCCTTTTTTAAAAAGATTTCTCCCCTTTTCCCAGGAAATAGCACGCAAGGTTGTAGTTGTTGGTGGTGGTTACATTGGTATGGAGGTTGCTGCTGCATTTGTGGGTTGGAAACTTGATACAACGATATGTCTGCATTTCTTTTTGGTTTCTGTGAAAAGATTGATGGGAGTATTCCTCATGACATGGAATATGCCCTGCTTCTTTTCACATATTTCTGGTGGCATGTTAAGTAGACATTGACTAAGTAGGTTTGATTAGTGTAATTTCAGAAGCATTGAGTGAATTACACTCTTCACTATTTTGATTTTCTGTTGTGTTTACATCTTGTTCATGAAACAAGCATATCCATCTGTAGACACCCCAAATTGCACTTCAGTATGAGAGAATAATCAAAATAAACTTTAAATGTTTTATTTGAACTTTGACATGTGTCAAAAATTCAGAAATACTCAAAAAGGTGCCAACTGCACTGAGTATGCGGTTTTTTTGTCATTTTGGTCTCAACCGCCCTGTATGTGCGATTGCGACCGCACACACAGTACGGTTAATGTTTATGCTTCTTGCGTGAGCTGCCACGTGGCTTCTAGAAGTTTTGGCCGTTGAGCCACGTCGACAGCAATCATGACGAGCGTAACTGAATTGGAATCGCCCTGTATGTGCGGTTGAGGTGAATTTGCATAAAAACTGCATTTAGAGTGACGGTTCTGTGGAAACCGCACTATGTATGTGGTTTTGCTTGTTTCGGGAATTTGCGAAAAGGCTCAATCTCTGAGCCTTATTTATGCATATTACCTCTCTCTTAGGGACTTGAACTCCCTGTTTTACCCTCCGAAACCTCTAGATTTACATCAATTCAAGGCTTTAACTTGAATTGGAACAATCTAGAGAGATTTTTGGGCATACCCTTGGGACTTTATTGCCCTTGGCTGTGCCTATAAATAGAGGGGTCCTCCTCTTGCAAATGGTTGGCAATTTGAAGCATTGAAGCTCTGCAAGAAGAAGGGATACTCTACTGGATTGTCTACTCAAGGCTCAAGCTACCAAGGTAAAACTCTATTTTGCTTTCTAGTCTTCTTCTTTACAATTCCAACTCCCAACTTCTACCTTTTTGTAGTGTAAGGCCCTGAGTGTTCTTTTTGTAGCCCTAAACCTCATCTAAAGTACCTGGGAATTCTCTCTAGCCGTAAAACGTGAAGAGAGAACTTGGGGAAAAAGATGGTGGAATGGATCCTTTAGGTTTAGAACCTACAAATGATGAAGAGCATGCTGTTTGGTTATTTTGAGCCTATGGTTGATTTCTCTGATGTATTGTGCATTTGTCTCTGGAGAGGATGTGCGAATCCTTGCTCTCAATAGCAATGGATTCCAGCCTTCTCCTAGAAAATTGGATTTCCATCACCACCAAGCACACTTTTCACTATTTTTTGCAAGGATAAGCTAGATCTTGGATTTCCATGTTTTAATATGGGAAATTTGAGATTATGGGCTTTAGAATGAATTTTAGAACTTCATGAGATTATTTTTCTTGATTTCCAAGTGTTTTGGTCGAATCCACTTGCACTAGTTTTGGCTTTTTCTTCAAAAATCTTCAAAACAGGGCAGCATCTGTGGCATGTCTTAGAATGCTTATAACTTCATCCTCCGGATGAATTTTGAGTGATTCCAAAGACATGTGATAGATGAGCATGTCTAGTTTGTATCTGGAAATTTTCGTTCATTTTTATGTAGCCAATTTTTGACACCATCTGTTCAAAGTCTGTAAGTCAGTTCAGCCCAGATTGCTGAACTTGCCGCTTTGATGGTGCACAATTTGCTCAAATTTTATCCGTTTTGAATGATTTTAGTTTCTGTGTTTTCCTTGAGGAATCTATTTGCATTTCCAACTGGTTTCAACAGATTTTGATATGATTTGTGGCCTGTGTGCTTGATTGACTCAAAGCTGCTCAATGGCATAGTCCTGAGCTAATCTGAGCACACACAAGTCACATCTGGATTGAGTTTTGTGTGAGGCTTATTTCATTTGAAAGATGGCACCACATACTTCATCCATGCAAATTTTCATGAATTTATATGGAGCCAAACTCCACGAATAAGGTTTTGAAAATGCTTACTCGTCGCTTTTTCCGAGTTACAACAGCAGATTTCCATAAAGTGTTTCTCTCTTATCTTAAATCGGATTGAGCTGATTTTTTTTACTGAATGTTCTACTTCATGCCAGTTTTCAAATGGCTTTGGTTTCATTGGATTTGAATTTAAATTGAGTGATTTGTGGTTAATCGAAGCTTTCATGTTCTTATAATCTAATTTTTCTAGATTTGCCTTGAATTGGTTTTTCTTCAAATTTTAATTGGATTTTCCTTCACTCATGAAGTTCTAAAGTGATATATCCATGAGGAGAATCCAAATCTATTGGATTACTCATGTGGAATAATCACACACATTTTGCTTATTTTAAGCATCTTTTGTTTATTTTTTATTAGCAAACAATCCTTAGCATGAGCAAGCACGTGGCAACCGTCTTAGACGGATGAGTGGGGGTGCCTAACACCTTCCCCCACTCATAAATAATTCCCTTTACCTGATCTCTGGATTTTTCCTTGTATTAGAGCTACTTTGGCTTTATTTGGCATAGATGATCCCTTTGGTGTCCATTCACACCTTAACTTGGATGGTTGCGACTCTTTACTTTTATCGATCCCCACGTGATAATATCGGAAGTCATCATAGATGACATTTCCATGTCTCACATCATCTTGATTAAATTCATAGATTTGTAAAGGATTTAATGCCAAATTTTCTTTATACATGCTTGGTCTATATATATTGAAATTTGAATTATGCCTTTTTTTGTTGAGTATCATGTTGATTGCACTGATTTCCTTGTTTCCTTGTTTCCTTGTTTTAATTATAACTTCTCGTATTGTTCTTAATTTAATCTTTGTGTTGGAAGGTTTAGATGAAGAAGACTGTTTTTACAGTGGAGCTTGAAGGTTTAGAGATGGATTTGGAAGCATCAAATCATGGTTGTAAACAGTTTTTTTTCTGCTTTTGTCGATAAGGTTTGTAGATGAATTTTGAACCATCAAATGTCATGAAACAAGGTTTGGTATTAATATTGTAATGGAAAGTGTAAGTTTCAAATTAATGTTTTTTTTTAATCTACAAATTAATTTTTTTTAATTTTATTTGGTTTAATTTGGGGGGTTCCGGGTAAGAGAAAGAGGGGGGGGGGGGGTGTAATGCTTTTTTTAATCTGCAAATTAAAATTTTTTTTAATGTTATTTGGTTTAATTTGGGGGGTTCCGGGTTGGTGGGTTGGGTTGGGTGTAATGTTTTTAATTTTATTAAACCGGGTGGGGGTGGGTTGGGTGTAATGCTTTTAATTTAATTTGGTTAATTTGGGGGGTTTTTTTTGTTGGGGGGGGGGGGGGGGGGGGGGGGGGGGGGGATGGGATGGGATGGATGGATGATTGGATGTTGTGCTCCAATGCATGCGCATGCAGGTTGGGGTTTTGTAGAAATGATGTTGGGGTTTTATAGAAATTAAAAGAAATCAGGTAAATGGGCCGAATTGGTTAAAAAAGAAAAAGAGGCTTTAGTGGCTGTCACAGCTGAAAGAATCAGCGACAGATGAATTTTCGGTGAACAGCGTTGTTGGATTGAAGTTTTAGCGGCGGTCTTAGTCCGCCGCTGAAAGCCCCTTTTTTTGTTGTGTCGGCTTAGGGATGCCCCCATGTGAGCACTCTACCGAGTCTGCCGGCCATGGTTAAATCTCTTAACAAAACCTAAAAAAATAAGAAGAGAAGAGATGAGAAAAGGTGTGGTTTGGAGTGGGAAGGGTTAGGCTTATTTATAGAAAACCAAAAGTGACTTTTTATCACCATTACCCTCAAATATGACTGTTGGAAGTATAGAAATGGTCATTTATAGTCAATTACAAGTATACCCCCTAATATGGCTGTTATATAGCTGCAGGCACGACGGGCCGGAACTATAGACCCAACGGCAAGCGCACATGGGTCAGCACTTGGGCACGGTCCACATCGGCCCGCTTGATGTGGCCTGTGCTACCTGCGTTGTTGCCGGGCCACTATGCCTGGCGGGCCATGCCTTGGGCCCGGTCCCCTAGGCACGGCACGACTTGCGAGGAGGGCACAACCCTTTAAGCTTGCTGGGCTGTGTTGGGCCCATGCCGGCCCAGCCCGATAAGTAACCCTATACGCTGGTAAATAGTGCACTATAGGACAATTATTGGCTGTTTTCGAAACTGCAAGTAAATGTCAGAGTGGAAAATTCTTCCCCCCCCCCCCCCCCCCCCCCCCCCCCCTCCTTCCCCTTTTTCATTTCAGGTTTTATCGCCAGTAAAAGTAAAAGCGGGAATTTTCCTGCTTTATGTCACTGAGGACTTTTCATTTCACATTTACTAGTGGTGGTAATTTATTGTTGGTAAAAGGAAAAAGCAGGAATTTTCCTGGCTTTTCATCGACCACCTATAAAAGTCTCCTCTATATATTCCACCGACCCTCCTCTTCCTCATTTGTTCTTCTTCTTCGTTGTTAGTTCTTCTTCCTCACTGTTAAGGTATGTATGTCTTCTATTTTTACTCTTTAATCTCATGTTTTTATGCCATATTATCTCTCTTACTAACCCTCTTACTCTCTGTTCTCTCTCTAACTATTATATCTTCCTTGGTTTATCTCTCCCCTTCTCTCTCACTCTCTCTTCCCTCTCTCTAGCTATTATATTTTTCCTCTCTCTCTCTCTCTCTCTCTCTCTCTCTCTCTCTCTCTCTCTCTCTCTGTGACATACACCAGTTCAATCCCAGTATCTTATGGATTAAACCACAGAATTACTAGAATTGGTATGTCGGGCGACAAGTAAATTCGGATCTTAATTAAAATTTAAGACAATAAATCTGAATTCACTCATCTATGAACACTACAAATCATTTGATACCAACAGATAATCCATGCTCATCAAGTATATCAGAGTGCAATAAATCAATAATGATAAAGCGGAAGACCTAATATAATATCAATCTCGAATCATAATCTCAGAATGTAAAATCACTGAACATGAAATATAATCAAATACAATGAATAAAAATTGATAACTGCTATACCTCTTGCTGGGAAATATATTTCCCTAAGTGACAAATTGCATGACAATACTTTGTGCAATATGATTAAAGAAAATTCTGTGTGAGTGAATGATAATTGTTGGATGAAATGAATGATAAAAAGGTACAAAGTGAAAATGGTTGTGTGCATGTTGCCTGTGTGTGCTACTAGCAGGGTTAGTTGTAACCTGCTGTAGTTACAGGCACAACTGGATTCTCGGGCAGTTATGAGAATCAGTTGGGGTTGTTTCAAGATAGTTAGGTTGCTTTCAAGAATCAGTTACATATGGTTATAGTAGTTATCAAGGGGTAAATAACTCTTGATTTAAAAGGTTCTTGAAAGCAGGAGAGAAGGGATTTTTGTCCAGGAGAGCTTGGTGAATAGTGGAGCTGGAGGAGATCAGTGAGGGAGGTTGCTGCAGACTTTTTGGAAGACTGAGAAAGCCTTCAAAGAAGGAACATTCCAGACCTGTGAAAGATTGGAATGGGCAATCATGAGCTATCTCATGGTGATCGAGTGAAGCCTTGAGAATGCTGAAGAATTTGAAGATAAGTGTTTTGTTAAAAAAGGTTGTGGAATCAACCTTGTAAGTGACTTTTTGTTTTAGTGAAAGTTTCTATAAATTTGAACAATAGTTGATTTGTCTTTTTCATTTTAATACACCTGTTTCAGGCCTGAATTTCCTCAAAGAAACTTGAGGTTTCATTTTGACAAATTGTATAGGTTGTTCTTGATTAATAGTGTGATATCTTTTCACTGTTTCGTTATCTGTTATTGTAATCCTTTCTTGGTGTTTAGAATCCTAGAGAACAGGGACCTGAGATTATAAATCTCACCTCTAAATCTGGATCTACCCGAAACCAACTGCTAACACTCTGGAATCTGCACAGTCTATATATAATAAACTAAATGAGATCGGAGATCCCAGTAAGCCATCATATGATAAATTAAATACACATGCAGATATATCTCAAATCATAATACATCACAAGTAATCAATTGCAAGTGAGACAACCCCGTATCCCACTAAATAATATGAATTCACAACAAGGTTTAGAAGAATTACAATAATCATCAATTGGAATATATAAATCAATGTATAACTTAGAACCAAACCAATTCGATTAATCCGATAAACCATATCATATTATATCACAAGGCTAATCAAAATAATGTCCAGCTAGAACTATAGACATTGCCCGAACTACAACTATAATATTCAGACTGGGATGCACAGTCCTTGGATCACAAGATCACCACACACACACATTTTGGGTAAATCCCCTTCTACCGGGAAGTACCAATCACATCGCTCACACTGCCAGAAGGAATCAAACGTCTCGATTGGCTTTGTCAGGAGGAATCACATCTCGACTGATTCACATCACAAAATAAACAAAAACATGCCGGGAGGAATCCTCAACTCAACCAGCTTCGTCGCTCCAATCAGTACGACTCCCTCTACTCCCATACTGATGAGCCCTCACACACTCAAGTTTTAATTATCTTTTTATACATCCACACAATAATTCCATATTCAAAACATAATAAGGATCTCATTGAGATCAAATAATGAAATTCATTTTTCTACCTTATATACCGGTAAAGTGCTAACCCGCTATTGATAAGTTAAACTTATCGCAGGGTAAAACAAATTTAATTAAGGTGCAATATACACAAATCAAAACTATGAATATTCATGTGTGTGTCATCTTATTCAAATATGCATATTTTTCTCAAAATAATAATAATATAATATAAATGCAATTTAGGAATCATGCTAGTGGAATTCACATGAAATATTTAATAACAAGGATAAACATCATTTTTTGAAACTTGCTATACATATATAATCGATGAAATCAAATTTAGGACCCTCTGATGCAAATAAATAAATCAAACAGAAATTGACCAAAATTCTCTTTCATGCAATATGTTAAATTTCACTTAAATTACAATTTTTCTCTTTACTTTTATTAAATTGACCTTATCTTATTTTTAAAGTGATTTATAAATCCTAAAAATCACTTTTAAACACTTTTTCTTTGAATTTTGATTTTTCTCTCAAAATGTAACCAAAATGTAATTATTTATTGGGGTTCGAACTTATTTGTTGAATTTACCTAAAATCTGAACTGAAACTTAATTCTTTATGTATTATACACAAATTTAATAGTAACTATCACATTATATATTAACAATTGAATATTTAAACCACACACAACTGTTTTCACATTAGTATATATATTTTGTACCGAAATTTAACATCTTCTCATACGTTACAGAAGTACTATTCATCATTTTCTGTGATTATGTGGCTTAATTTGAGGATTTTTATAGATCGATCCAGGAACCCTATTACCCTGAAATCAGTTCCTACGTATTCTAGATCTGGCAAACAAATTTTGGAGCTAGTAATCTGAGATTTATCATACCTATACATAAATTGGAAGACATCTAAATACCTCCCAAAAACCATCTGCAACTGCACTGTTTTTCAATTTCTGTGATTAAATGGCCGACTTTGAGGATTTTTATACATCAATCCAGGAACCCTATTAATCTGAAATCAGTTCCTACGTATTCTACACATGGCAAAGTAATTTTGGAGCTATTAATCTGAGATTTATTATACATATGCATAAATTTGAAGACAACTAAATACCCCCCAAAAACCATCTGCAACTGTTATGGAAAACCCAAAACAGAGCATACGTATGTGATTTCAAACTTCAACAAAGTCTCAAATAAATCAACTAAAACCAAATGAGTACAATACATAGACATTCAACAAGCAAATTACCTACTTTAAATCAAATTAAATTGATGACTTACTTTCTTTAGTGCATAGCATTCAAGTACTGTCTATACTACAGTAGAAATTGAAATTTTTGTAAAATCCAAAAGCAGATGGTGATTAACTTTATTTAGTTCAGACTAGAAGGTGATTAACATTATTGTAAGCCAGAAATTTTACTAATTTGTAATGCTACAGAAATTAACATTGTTGTACTAAACCAAAATAAATGGTGACTTACTGTTTTTGCAGATTCCGAAACTATTACTAAAACTACTACTGTAATTCACCTTCTACAGCAACTCTCCCTTATCCTCCAAGTTACTCCTACTGCCATTGACTCCACACATTGAAAAAGAAAAATAAGAATGGAGGAGGAGGGTAGGAACAGAGAAAAAGAGGAGGGAAAGGCAGATGGATGGAGTCGATTCTGATTTTGCACCACGTATGAAGTGTGTGTCATTTACCATCTGCTCTTCTACAGAATTTGACAACACTCTACGGGATTAGCTCAAACCTCATGATCCGGTGCTAAGCCGCCCATCTGATCCCATGCACAACACCTTTATAATCTGACCCTTGATCCTATGCTTTGCCAAACGCAAACACCCTACACCTCAAGGATAGAAAGACACGAGAGAACACGGTTGTTTTGTGAAGGCACTAAGGTCCTACTCCCCAACACCCCTCACAAATACTCCACCAATCCCTAAGAAGACCCCTAAATTGTACAAGCTTAATTATAAGACCAACAATTATAATTTTTATATCAATAATTAGTACATTAATAGCACAAAATAATTTAATACTTTTCATCCAATAAAATACCAAGTTAGTCCTTAAATTAGCAACCATACGTATAATTACATAAATTAAGGAAGAAAACCTTGAATTCAAATTAACCCTAATAAATCGTCAAATAAATACATGATAATTATTATAAAATCACTACAAAACAAGTATAATTAATCTCATGTTTAAAACATGAGAGATAAATTACAAATAGGCCAATTAATCTAATTAATTAATATATTCTATTGCAATTAATTCAATAAATTCCTGGATAATTAATAGAAAATTCCAAAATAATTTCAAGTCATCGTAAACATAGCTAAACACAAGAATCTCTAGAAATGGGATGTTACACACTCTCTCTCTCTCTCTCTCTCTCTCTCTTTAGCGGCAGTAAAGATCCCTCGAAAATAATTAAAAAAATACTTTTACTGGCGGTTTTTTACCGTTGGTACAAATTAAAATATTATGCTCGCTATTCACCGGTGGTACCGTCCCGTCGATTGGTAAAAGTTGCATTTTACCGGTGGGATCTCATTACTGCCAGAAAAGGAATTTCTGACATAGTATTTTGAGATGGTTGGCCTTACTGCCGGTAAAAGCATTACTAGCGGTAAACTTGTTTTTTTATTTATTATTATCTTGTAGTGTGGTTTTTGCAGAAAGAATGAGTACAGATTACAAAACCAATTCTTTTCCCGTTACATACACAAAACTTATAAAGGAGGATGAAAAGATAGGTTTGGAGTATAAGGCCGTAGAAGCAAAGGTGAAATAAAATACGGAAAATTAATTTGGTGCTTTATCAAAATATTTAAGATTTAGTAAGTAAAGTTTTGAGTTTTAACTTTTACTGTACCTTTATCAAAATAATTAATTTTTAGTACCATTTCACTATTACAAATCAACTATTCCAAGAATGCCTTTACATCACTCATCCAAATGGCTTGTACAAGTCACTCATTCAAAGTATAAGTCATTTTATTGCTTGTACAAGTCTAAAATGGTTTGTACAAGTCAATTTATTACTTATACAAGTCCCGGAAGTAAGTTGTATAAGGGTATTTTTGGAAGAATTTATTTGTTACAATGAAATGGCACTAAAAATTAATTATGTTGATAAAGGTATAGTAAAAGTTAAAATTCAAAACTTTGCTGACTAAATATTAAATATTTTGATAAAGCACCACTAAAAATTAATTTTCCCAATAAAATAAAACAAAACCATGATATATTTTTGAGGTGTCGTGTGGGTGCACAAGCATTAAGGATTTCCAGAACCCAGAGCCGAAACCCGTTGAAATAGCCTTGGGCTTCACTTGGGCTCAGGAGGGCTCCTTATATATTCTCGCATGCTCGCTAGTCCACATGAACTCAATTACATTTGAGAAATCCTATTAGGTTCAACCTTTCTGTTGAATATCAATCAAAAGAAATGAAGGAGATCCATTAATTAGATGGGAAAATTATCGAATGGAGCACCTTTTGCCCAGTATTGCCAAAAACAGGCAACGAAAATTGATATTGCGTGAAAAAGGTAACTTTTTGAAACAAATTGCGGAATGGGGGGGCCAAGTCATCGGGCGGTGTTTTGTTCCCATTTTGCCCCCCCCCCCCCCCCCCGTTAGCAACCCAAACACGCTTTGCCTCTCTCCCTCTCTCTAAATTCGAATGGGTTCGTGCTTGGCAGCAAGAGAGAGAAGGGAAAGCTCAAACCCCCGTTTCCCATCTTCCCCACCGTGCCGGTCACCCTCTCCGGCGACGTCGATCGCATCAACCTATTTCTGTTCGCGCCAAACCCCCTCTATCTCCTCTCACTTTCACCCTATTTCTGTTCCCTGTTTCTGTTCGCGCCAAGACTGAACTCACCCTATTTCTTTGGAACCCCCGGCGACCCTCTTCGGCGACTGCGCCTCGAGATTGTTTGAAGCCGCTTGCCTGTTTTCGTGCGCCCTTAATAGGCCCTCCAGCGACACCCATTCATCAACCCCTTTTCGGTTTGTTCGTCCCGTTTTGAGAGAAGTGGAAAGCCGTCTCCCCCTTTTCCGTTCGGCAACCTCGACTGTTTTTGGCAAGTGGAAAGCACCCACCTTCACGAACTCTCCGATCACCCCCCATCTGAAGCGGATGCCGCCGACCACCCACCGCCCCTATCGTCGGTATTTCTATTGCTCTCTCGATTCTTTTCCTTTTGTTGCTACTTGATTTCTTTTCTAGGGTTCTTTTCTATTTAGGGATTGAATGATGGAAACTTGTAGGTCTTTGGCAATCGGCCATTCCCTTTTCTTCTACTTTGTTTCTCTGTTTTTTCTGATTGTTTGCCCTTGCCCACACTTGTTTGTAGATGGTTTTAAGTTTGTTTGTTGGTTATTAGGTTTAGGATTCATTGAAAAAGTGTAAAAAACCTAGTTTGAGGCATTAATCACCACCCGGATTGCAAGTTTGGAAAAATTTTAAAAAAAAGAGATATTCAGAACCAATTCCATTATGAAAGCAATCTTCAAGCATCTGGTGACAAGTACAGTTTGAAATTCAGTATCAAGAACTCACCATGTTACCTCCCTCCCCAACTTCAGACACCCCTCTCACCCCTAATCCATTGGTGGTGCTCCAATGTTATTACTTAATGTAGATGAGATGGTCATATGATTTGCATTTGTAGAAATTGTCTTTGAGCAAACAGCAACTATAAACTCACATACTTCAGCAGGATTCAACCGTAAAGGTTGCTATTCATTGATTAGAAGTTAAGCATACAACTGTAAGCACGAAACATTCCATTCACCAGTCAGGATTCACAAGCAATAGATTTTGATTCAACAGAAATAAAAATGACTATGCTTTCATGTGATATTATCATCAAATATTTAGATGCATGGAAAGGCAATAGAAACCCTCATATCAAGATAGCGACAAGTAAACTAAGATTATTACTGGCAACCAAATGTAGTAAATGATAATTTATCAAATAAAACACAATCAAGCATGCGGAAGGGTAAAAAAATTCAAATCAAAGACATACAACAAAACAAGCTTATACGTAAACATTCTTCATGTGATTCTAAAGAAGACCTCAAAGAGGTTTCAAGCACATAAAAAATTGCGGTTGGAGTGTTTCATCTATGTGGAAACTCGAGGATGAACTTCTTCCAACCAAATTTTCATGTTATTTTGGTTCCATAGTGAGCTTCTCTTCTATAAATCCAAATCTTGGTTTTGTCATTTGGCAGCTTAATTAGGAATTTTTTTTGTCCACAACAATGAATTAACCTGGGTACAAGCAGTGACTTAGGGGGATACAACCTAGGTCTTAGGTGGATACAAGCTTTTACTTAGGGGGATACAAGCAGTGACTTAGGCGGCTACAAGCAGGTTGGGTGTATTCCTCTTTTTCTTCTTTTTATTTATTTATTTATTTATTTTGGGTGTTCCTCTTGTTTGCATGGGGTTCATTTTGACCATGCAAACAATTCTTTGTGAAAGTGTATACTCCCCTCTTAAATTACTATAAATTAGGTTTTGAAGTAATTGGCTACAGAATGAACATTGGACCATAGTAATCCTAGTGTAAGAGTGAAAGGTATTATAAAGAATGATTTTGATTGGGGGATGTGAGACATGGAAAATGTCACCTACGATGACTTCCGATTATCATCACGCGGGGTTCAAAAAGATATAGAGTCGCCACCATTCAAGTTAAGGTGTGAATGGACACCAAAAGGATCATAAAGAGCAAATAGAGCCAAAGTAGCTCTAAATGAAGGAAAAATTCTAGAGATCAGGTAAGGAGAATTAGTTATGAGCAGGGGAAGGTGTTAGGCACCCCCACTCATCCGTACAAGACGGTGGCCACATGCTTGTTCATGCCAAAAGATTGTTTGCTAGCTAAAATCAAGAAAGGAGTGCTTGAAATTAAGCACCCTATGTGTGATTCCTCAACATGAATAATCCAATAGATTTTGGACTCTCTTTATGGACATATGACTTCTAGAACTTCATGAGTGAATGAAAATCAAAGTAAAAATTTGAAGAGAAATCAAACTAAGGCAAATCTGGAAAAATCAAGCCATAAGAGCTTAAAGACTTTAAACATTCATAAATCCTTCGATCCAAGTCCAAATCAAATGAAACGAAAGCCATTAGAAAGATGGTATGAGATAGAAGATTCAGTAAAAAAAAAGCAACTGGATCCGATTCAAAACAAAAGAGAAATGCACTATTGAAATCTGCTGCCATATAAATCCGTAAAAACTTGCATGGATCAAGTATATGGTGCCATCTTTCAAACGAAATAGGCCTTGCACCAAACTCAATCCATTTGTGACTTGTGTGTCTTCCGGAACATGCCTAGAGGATCACAGATTAACCCAGAACTCTGTTACAGAGCCACTCTGAGTCAATCAAGCACACAAGCCACAAATCAGATCAAAATCTATTGAAACCAATTGGAATGGAAAATAGACTCCTCAAAGAAAGCACAGAGACTGAAATCACTCAAAACGGATTAAAATTGAGCAAATGGTGCACCATCAAAGTGGAAAGTTCAGCAATATGGGCTGAACTGACTTACAGACTTTGAACAGATAGTGTCAAAAATTGGCTCCATAAAAATGAACAAAAATTTCCAGATACAAAGTAGGCCTTCCCATCTATCACATTTTTTGGAATCACTCAAAAATTCATCCGGAGGATGAAGTTATAAGCATTCCAAGATAGGTCACAGATGCTGTCCTGTTTTGAAGATTTTTAAAGAAAAGACCAAAACTAGTGCATGTGTGCAAGTGGATTTGACCAAAACAATTGGAAACCAAGAAAAACAACCTCATGAAGTTCTAAAAACTCATTCTAAAGCCGATGATCTCATATTTTCCATATTAAACATGGAAATCCGAGATCTAGCTTATCCTTGCAAAAAAATAGTGCAAAGTGTATTTGGTGATGGTGGAAATCAAATTTCTAGGAGAAGGCTGGAATCCATTACTATTGAGAGCAAGGATTCGCAGATCTTCTCTAGAAACAAATGCACAATAGATTAGAGAAATCAACCATAGGCTCAAAATAACCAAATAGCATGCTCTTCATCATTTGTAGGTTTTAAGCCTAGAGGATCCATTCCACCATCTTTTTCCCAAGGTTCTCTCTTCACGTTTTACGGCTAGAGAGAATTCCCAGGTACTTTAGATGAGGTTTGGGGCTACACAAAGAAAACCCTGGGCCTTACACTACAGAAAGGTAGAAGTTGGGAGTTGGAATTGTAAAGAAGAAGACTAGAAAGCTAAATAGAGCTTTACCTTGGTAGCTTGAGCCTTGAGTAGACAATCCAGCAGAGTATCCTTTCTTCTTGCAAAGCTCCAATGCTTTAAATTGCCAGCCATTTGCAAGAGGAGGACCCCTCTATTTATAGGCACAGCCAAGGGCAATAAAGTCCCAAGGGTATGCCCAAAAATCTCTCTAGATTGTTCCAATTCAAGTTAAAGCCTTGAATTATTGTAAATCTAGAGGTTTCGGAGGGTGAAATAGGGAGTTCAAGTCCCTGAGATAGATGTAATATGTGTAAATAAGGCTCAGAGATCGAGCCTTTTCACAAATCCCCAAAACAAACAAAAGCGCATACACAGTGCGGTTCCCACAAAACCGCCACTGTATATGCGGTTTCTATGCAAATCCACCTCAACCGCACATACAAGGCGGTTCCAATTCAGTTACGCTTGTCATGGTTGCTGTCGACGTGGCTCAACGGCCAAAGCTTCTGGAAGCCATGTGGCAACTCACGCAAGAAGCATGAACATCAACCGCACTGTGTGTGCCGTTGCTACCGCACATACAGGACGGTTGAGACCCAAATGACAAAAAACCGCATATTCAGTGCGGTTGGCACCTTTTTGAGTATTTCTGAATTTTTGACACATGTCAAAGTTCAAATAAAACATTTAAAGTTCATTTTGATTATTCTCTCATACTAAAGTGCAATTTGGGGTGTCTACAACTGCCCCCTCTTCGCTGGAATTGGAATCAATTAACAATGGAGAGCAAAAAGACCCGCAAATTGCGCTTCCCAAGATTATGCCCATTCAATGATGACTTGCAAGAACTCCAAAATATGATTTTTGGAAAAAGAATTTGTTTAGAAGATCTGATGAAAAGTCCCTAACTTTAAGGGGCAAATCCTCTTCTCGCGTCTTACAGAGCACTCGTGGCTATGAAGTGAGATTTGAGAAAATTTTTAAAACAAAAGTTGATAGGGTGGTGTTTCTTGCAATTCACAACTATCTTTGACACAAATCTTTTGAAAGAGAATGGAAAAAGTTTTGAAAATCCATTTTTTGGTGCTAACCGTACTGAATATGCGGTTTTTGGCAATTTCAATGTCAACAACTCTATCTATGCGGTTCTCTAGGTCGCATATAATCCCGAGCGCGACCGTGCCTGGCTTCACTTTGTTCGCAAAATCCCTTGCCCTCCGGTGCTCTCTATTTGCTCTTGCGACCATGCCTTCTCTCCGGCTTTCACCTCTTCTTCTTCGGCGACAATATTCTTACCCTCCGAAGACAGCGCTCATCATACCCAACATCCTTTACCCTTCTGGTAGCAATCACATTGGATTATTCTTCCCGACCGCGCTTCAGTCAAACGCCCCTCACTGCCACAACAGTGATCTCGTTTGCCACTTGAAACCTCATTTGAGCATCAGAGTGTCTCTGTAGGTGGACTGATTTCTTGCTTCTGAATCTGTGCTAACATGTCAAAGATGTCTCGTCCCTCGAAGGACCTTGGCTTCTCGTGCAGTTCCTTCAAGAATCCTTGATCAATCAGATCTTGAATGTCATGCCGTAGATCCCAACATCGGCTGGTGTGGTGCCCTGGAGCACCAGAATGGTACTCGCATCATTCCGCGGCATTGTAGCTTCTGGCATTAACCAAACGGGGGTTCGGGGGCTTAATCTGCACATACCCCTCCTTCAACAACGTCGGTAGTAACTCTGCCGGTGTATATGGTAGTGGGGTAAAAAACCTCCTCATTCTTGCCTCCATTTCTTCTTTTGTTCTCCTTGGGGGACCCTCTGAATGATCCATCAGTCTGTCATGCTGCCCTTTGCCACGGTAGACATTCAGCTTCTTCGTGAGTTGGGGAACATCTGCTACGACGGCTTTCCCTTTCTCCCTTTGCATTCGACCATCTGCTATGGTTAGTGGACGGCTCACTTCTTGTCTGCTCAGGGGTATCTTTCCCTTCATGCTTTTGATCTCTTCTTCAAGGACCCTTACTCAGGATTGCAGCTCAAAATTTTCTTCGCCTAACGCTTCCCAGCATTTGTTCATTGTTTCTTCCTTGATTGTTATTGTTCGTAGTAGGCTCTGTAGAGAGGCCACAATGTTGGTTATTTGCTGGGCTACATCATGATTTGTCCCTGAGGTACAGTCCATGCTGGTTGTTGATGGAGTTCCTGGCGGGAGAAACAAACATTAGAAATCAAAGTACATAAAATAAAATAACAAGATGTATGCTGATGATTTTTTCTCTCTTTTTTTTCTTTTTCTTTCTTTCTCTCTTTTTTTTTTCTTTTTCTTTCTTTCTCTTTTTTTTCTTTTTCTTTCTCTCTCTCTCTCTCTTTTTTTGTTTTTTTGTTTTTGGTTTTTTAATCCGACGAAGGATCAATTTTGAGTCCCGCAGCTTCAAGAAGATCTTGGACTGCATGCCGAAGGCCCCAACATCCATCAGTATCGTGGCCTTGCACACCCATGTGGTACTCACAGCTCTTGTTTGAATCATAACCCTTCATTTTTGGCGCCTTAGGATTCGGCGTCGCCAGTTGCAGGTGTCCCTCTCTCAAGAGTGTAGGTAACAATTCAGCCAGCGTGTACGGAAGTGGAGTGAACTCCCGGTTCTTTCTTTCCTCCTTAATGAGACGCCTCCTGAGGCGAGACACGGCATTGTTAGGGGAGGGAAGGCTCATGTTTCTTGAAGAAGGGATGTGAAACAGCGCAAAAGGTTGTACATGGTTAATTGTACTTGCGCCGTCGTCATTCTCTTGCCTCTTGCCACTTGAGATTGCTCCATGCAACAAGCTTGTCATGGAGCCTCCGAGCTTCTCCATTTTAACCGCATCCTCAATTCTATCTGCCGCCATGATTAGGTCAGTGAAATTTGCAGTGCACTGTCCCAACAGCATTGTGAAGTATGGTTGTCCCAGTGAAGATATGAACAAGGAAGTCTGCTCTTGTTCAAGAAGAGGGGGTTGTACCACGTTGGCTAGTTCCATCCACCTTTTAGTGTAGTCTCTCACAGACTCGCTATTCTTTTTTGATAGCCTCTGCAATTCAGTTATGGTCTGAACCATTTGGCTATTCAAGCGGTACTGTTGGATGAACACGGCGGCAAGGTCATTCCATGTCTTGACCTTCAGCTTATCTAGACTAAGGAACCAAGAATATGCTACCCCAGTTAGAGATCTCTGGAAGAACTGAACCATAATCTTCTCATCCTTTACGTATTGGCACATGTCTCCAACATACGATCGCAGATGTATCAAAGGACAACCAGTGCCGTCAAAGCTATGCAGTTCTGGACATCGGAATTTTTCTGGCAGTTGGATGTCTGGGAAGAGACACAGGCTTTCCAAAGTGGTTTCATGTTCCACTGGGTTGGGCTGGAGTAGCCTTGAAAGGTCTTCCTTCATTGCGGCCATTTGGGCTTTATTATCTTCTTTCATTGCTCCCAAAATTTCCTCAAGCTGGGTCTCCCGTGCCTTATTCCTGTCTCGCTCTTCTTGCCCCAGTTGGATAGGCACAAATGGTTCTTGTTGTGCAGGATGGATGGGAATTGCCGCAGGATGCGGGAATTGAGTGTCATGTGGTGGCGGATGTGCCGCCATGGGTGCTGGCTGAGGTGGTTGCCCCTGCTAGATTTCTGGCATTTGAATCTCTGTGGCATGCATCATGGCCACTTGTTGGCTTAAATTTGTAATGAATGGCTGCTCTTTGGCCCTTTGTTGTGATGACGATGGGGTTGGGGCCTTGGAAGAAGTCATTGCAATCCTCTCTCACTGTGAATGTAGAGTTATGAACGGTGCTTTAAATGTGAAATATCCGAACTGTACCTGGTTATCAGAAATTTTGATCAGTTCCTTTTCTAATCATGAATGAGGTGCCGTGTGTGACGAGACCATTACACCGTGAGTGATACTCTTGCGCCACAACTGGCAAAACAAATACAAGGTTGTTCATGCATGAAAATCATGACCTAACCAAACAACACTGCAAAGAGAGTGCGACAGTGCCCTGGTTGACCAAAAAGCTCCTAAGACTTGTGAAGTTTAAAACCTTGTAACATGGTCTTTCAGAGATCTGAAACTCTGGAGGTCATGCCGTATTTGACGATTTTCAAAAATTGTGCAACGTGTGCTTTATGAGTAGAAATCCTTGAAAAACCTGTTGCGAGGATGGAACCTTAAAATCCGTGCCTTGATCGGCAGCGATTGTAAAATCCTTTGAAATCGTGCAGCGGCAAGTGAATTATAAGAATTAGGAAACGAATTCTGGGCAGCTCGCGCCATGCCATGAATGGCATGGAGAATGTATGCCCCAAGATGGGCAATTTAATTTTCGTCTATATGGCTAGCTCAATATAACCACAAATAACGGTTTATTGCTCATCTCAAGAGACAATGTTTATGTGGTGGAAGACAATTCAATTTAGGCCTGGAGGCCACTTTATTGTGTGCTTTGGAAAAGCAACTTTGATGTACGCCTGGACGCGATTTGATGTACACCCGGAGGCGATTTGATGTATGCCCGGAGACGACTTGATGTACGCCCGAAGGCGACTTGATGTATGCCCGTAGGCGATTTGATGTACGCCCGGAGGCGATTTGGGTTTTGGAAATTCTTTTTGTGGATCTTTGAAAGTGGTTTGGCCAAAAGCATTTGTGCGAATGATCTTGAAGTGCGTGCACTCAATATATAAATAGGCATATACATAAGTAAAGCGAATTCAAATACTATTACCATCCAGAAAATCTATGTTAACAAACAATCATAAAAACACCCAAAAGTGTGTGCACAGTTCTAAAAAAGGTTGGTGCCCATCAAGGCACGACTCCTAGACATACTTGTGTAAGGAAGCACATCCAAGTCCTGATCAGCCTTTTGCCTATCATCTATTCTTTCATCTGCTTTCGGTGTCGGACCACAGCAAAAATTGCAACTTACCATCGAGGGCGAAGGTTTACAATATTTACAAGAACTGCAAAGAATTCATCCTTAAGGCTGTTGGGAGCCAAAAGGAAGGATACAAATTGATTGTACAGCGGGTAGACTAAAAAATCCTAGATCTAGGGTCTAGTACCCTCATTCTGATCTGGCATGCTTTCATCTGTTTGTCTGATCTGGCCGGCTTGCATTTGCTCTAAAAGACCGATCCGGACTTAAAGTGCTCCCAGCGGACTCTAATGGGTCGAGACCCATAGCGTACAGGACTCCATGCATGGATCTGGGGTGGTTCCCCTAATCAAAATTAGGTGAGCTTCCTAAATTAAGGCTGAGGTCGCCCGTGATCTAGGGTTTACTCCATTGATGCAAAAAACGGGGGTTCCTGCCCCTAATGGACTCTGGATTTTATTCCGATTTTACTCCACTTGTATTCATAATTCACAACATACTCAACCTCACGTGCTCAATGCGTAGTTTACTCAGAAACGTTAGGTGGGGGAGGATACCCAGCCCGAGACATAAGCCTACAAGGGTCTGGACCAGTACTGGATCCTCGCGTGCCACGACAAGAAACCAGTGGTGCTAATGGACTCCAGAAAACTGGGGGGGATGAGTTTACCCTGCTTTCCTCGGTAAGCCACGGGAGCGTAGGTGCTAATACCATCCCAAAGATCAGTTCATAGGAATCAGAAGGGTAGGCTGCTAGAGAGGTCTGAGTTTTGGTAAAGAAGTTGCAATATCCGTATTTCACTCATTCATTCGGAGTCGGATCATTCACGTAGCCTCCCTCGTGCGTGTCACCCCACGCAGTTTATCACACAAAAAGCGGGAAATTAAATCCATCCACGGTGTGGTGGCGTGCCCGTCTGTGCAGTTGGGCTGCGTGCTGTGTCTACACGGGTGAGTTTTGTTTGGATTTTGTTGACAAATGAATTTTTACTGCCTGGTACAGTAAGGTGCAGAATTGGCACATATTACGATGTTCCGAGAAAATCCCCAGGTAAGTGGAAGGTCACAGGGGACCGCTTAAATTCTGCTTGCCTTGGGCAATTATTGCGTCCCTTTGGCAGGATTCCCTAGAACATGTAATTACGTGTATTTTGTATCTTATTAAAATGGGGTAGTAAGAATCCTAAATATCAACTAAGTCCCTCTTACGCTGACTCAATCTAATCAGGGTCCTATTGGGCTGAGAAGTCCCCAGCGGAGTCGTCAGGCTGTGCGTGCTTCGGAAACGCCACACGGGAAAATTCGGAGTTGCCACCGCCTGATGGGGTGCAGGCGGACACTTGGGTGCCTAATCTTGCCTATTGGGCTAGTCTGCAGCTTGAGATTCTAAGTAGGGTCTCGGTTGTGGTCTGGGGAAGTCCGTAGACACCCCAGACTACCCCGTCAGATGACAGGTCCCGTGGGTTCCCTAGTTTGAGTCAACTCACTGTGGTTTCTCACCTGATTCCTAATCCGATATGCAACTTGGTTAAGTCTGGCGGGACCACCTGAGTGGTGTGGGTCCCTTTAATTGATTTTATCTTGTTTAATTTAAATGATCTGAGTCTGGTAGGATAGGCCCCATTGGAAGGCCCCCTGGTGTCCCTGGTGGGCTTGGGTAAGCCCACATATCCCATGTGGGCCTCTGTCTAAGCTTAGGAGGCCCTGTGAGCTTGGGTGAAATGAATTAATTTTACTTAGTTTATTCAAGTTGGAGACTTATGTGATTTTCATGCAACAAGTGGGTTTGCATTGGTTTGCGGGCCCCTATGGCAGTTGCCAAAATATTTTTAGATTATCTTGGTTTAATTCGCCAAAGTGAGCTGGACATTGGGCTAGCGGCCCATAGTCTAGATTTGGGCTTGAAAGCCCAAGTTCGTTGAAGCTTAGGGTTTGCACCCTTGCTCGGTTCGGTTAATGGGCTTGGCGGGCCTGATAGGCCCAAGCCCTTGGTCTCAGCCAAACCATGCAATTCACATCATTTCACAAAACAAGTTCGGGTGGGCCGCGTTGGGTTTGGCACGCCTGGTTCAATTAGTTAATTTTGCTTTATCTTGCTTATTGGCATGCAAAGAAGTTTATTGGGCTTGGTGGGCCCCATTGGAAGGCCCACAAATGTTCCACGTTGGACCGGTGGTCTAGGTCTCATGTCGGGTTTCTGGGTGACCCGGAAACCCTATTGGTTCATTTGGTTTAGTGGAAATGTCATTCAAATTCGACTAGAACCGAAGAAAACCAAAATTTGCATTTCTGCCATGTAGCCAACAAGTAATGTTGGCTACACACAAGTCATAGGTGATCCGACCTAAGTTGTCGGATCACCTCAAAATTGCCCTTTTTGGGGCTTTGACCATTGGGATGCTTCTGGGGGGTTTCTAGGGGTCTTCTACAAGTTGTGTGGGCCCCTGGGAGGGCCCACTTTGGCTCGGGTTTGGGGAGGCATCCTAGTTGGCCTCCTTTGTGGTTTCCAGCAAAGACAAATGGGAAGAAGGGAGAGAGATGAGGCTGCTGCCACCTCATCTCCTAGCCATCCACAGCAACCAAACAGGGACCAATGCGTCCCTGTTTTGGTCTCTTGTTTTCATCAAAACAGCAAGCTTAAAGGGGGGTTAAAATATGCCAAACAGGTGAGGGACCTGTTGGGAACAGCAGTGGGGTCATGCTCATGGCCTCAAACTATAAGGCCTACTATACACATGCTCACATGCATTCCAATCAATCCAACCAACAGGAGAGAGCATGGCTTGTCTACTCAAGCAAGAAGTAAAAAAAAACAGCATGATGTTATGAGGTTTGGGCATGTCAAAGGGGGTCAGCTACTGTCATGCATGATACTGGGGGACTGCTGTGGGTGAACAGGTGGGTAAGTGAGTGTATTGGGAGGCAGCCACTGTACAAGGGGCCTTGTCATATGAATGGGGGGTAAAGGCAATCATTGAGAGAGGTTCCCTCATGCCTGAACCTGGGGGGCTTAGCGAAGAGTTGACCTACTGGGAACAGCAGTGACACAAAGGCTTACTGCTGTTTCCCAACAGCAGCTCATGAGGTTCAATGTAAAGAGGGTATGGGGTTAGGGTAGCATGCCTTTTAACCACAAACAATAGATTAAAAGGGGCAAGGGGAACATGTTAAACACAGCAAAACAGCAAGCGAAGGGAAAAGGGGGACATGCTTAGTACTTCTAAAAGCAGCAAAATGAGGGGGAAAAGACACCAACAATCAGAGATCACATGCATGCTATAACCTCAACCAAGAGAATAAAAAATCAGCAAGTTTGGAGAGGTACAACCAGCCTAGAAAATACCTTAGAAGGGGTACATTAGATTGACATTAGAGAGGGAACAGGCTCCCTTTTAAATGGCTCAAATGCATTCAGAACAGCCGCTTGGAGAGACTAGAAATGAGGTGGCTCTCTCCCATTTTCTCATGGAACTTAACACGGGGTCTCTCTTACCATTAGAGACCTCTACATGGTAAAATGGAGGCACAACCCATGCCAAAACTCCATGGGAATATGTTCAGATCAGTAGGAAAAACAAGCTTGGTGGAATCTTAAAAAAACCTCAGTTTGATATATGTTAAAGCAAATATAACAAGGAGCCTCACCTAGTAGTCCTTAACTCTCTAATGGGGGTGTATGACCTCTTTGAAGCAAGATGACAGCTGGGAACTCCACCTCTTGACAGCAGCAGCAATGACTCCAACTCTTGGTGGGGAGCAAGTGAAGAAGAAGAAGGAAAAGGATGGTGGAAGTGACTTGGGGTGGTGTGGGGAGGTAGTGGAGGGCAAAAGGGGTTGAAGAAGGTAGGATTCGTATGGAAACAAGTGGCGGGAGGAAGCTGAAAAACAGCAGAAGAAGCCAACCCCCGAAATGGGGCTGCTGTTGCCTTTTTATAGCAAACTTTTTGTATCCGGCATTTAATGTCGGATACACTACACTTCCTTTGTATCCGGCATTTAATGTCGGATACACTAAGCTTCCTTTGTATCCGGCATTTAATGTCAGATACAAACACAATCATTTCAAAAATTCAATTTTCTGAGCGAATCTGTTGGCGAATCCGCGCGAATCTCGCGGGAAAATCTCTTGTATCCGGCAATGTATGTCGGATATGAATAAAAGCATGTGTATCCGACATATATGGCCGGATACAAGCAAGATATTTACAAATTTGCCCCTCAACTTGACCGATTTGACACTTTTGGATATTTGCGGATTTCCCCCTGCAAATTTTGGTTTAGTCCCTTAGATATTTGGCAAGTTTTGGATATTTAAAGATTGCAACCTGAGATATTTTGCTGCGTTTGCTGCCACGTGTGCAGCTTCTTTGCCGCGTGTGCAGTTTCCGGTTTTGCAGCCCGGAAACTTTGACAGCTCATATCTTCTTCATCCGGACTCCGATTTGGTCAAACTCAATTGCGTTAGAACCATATCGGAGCCCTCTATCCAATGACATAGGGCTAAGCACCTGGCATGGGGTTCTGCGAAAAGTCAACTTTCGGCTCCCCTTTAAGTTTGACCGGCCTGCAGAACCTTCATCCGGACTCCGATTCCAACAAACTCAGTTGCGTTGGACTCGTGTCGGGATTCTCTATCCATTGAAATAAAGCAAGGTAGCCAATTTTCATTTGTTCAAAAAGTCAAATTTTCACCCCTTAGAGTTTGACTTTCCGTCCAGGGTTTGCATTTCCGGCTCTTCTGGGAGCGCAAAAATGAGGTGCTTACAATTACTCTAACATAAGGATGACAAACTTCGTCTTATGTCACCACAGTAATCATAAACCAATATTGGATTTCTTGACATATGCACAATGCTAGGGGGATGAAACAACATTCATGGCTTTAAATCCATAAACGTCCAATACGCTAAATTAAAAAAAAAAAACAAAAACAGATATTAAAAAAAATGAAACATTGTTTGGATGATTCTAAAAATCAGAAATGTAAAAGGGTTTGCACAATTTTTGGTAATTCTGCCGGTCTCATACAGCCATTCCAAATATACAATAGGTATCTTCTGAGATTTCACATTCTCACCATATCTTCATAGTTCACATAGAAAATGTGTCGAAGAAGGTGCTGAAGAGTTGCTTACCTACAAATAAACTAAATAAAAAAAATGAAGAAAGATTTTCCTTTTTTTAGTTATCTTTCTATTTTATTTTATTTTCTTTTTGTTTTTCCAGGCTTATCCCCTATAACCATTCCAAGAACTTGTGGACACAAACTACTCATGCAAACAAATAAAACAACAACAAACATGTTTATCTGAAACGTACACACCCCAAACAATTTTAGAATTCAAATTGGTTGTGAAGACAACCCTAGAGTGTTTATCTTGTACAAATCTAAAGAAATTGCACTATGTTTGGTTAGACCTAAGAGTTCTTTTGAACTCGAGGAGAAATTAAGAATAAAAGGATAAAGACAGAAATTAAAGCATGATAAGGATATGTTAAAAATCCTACAGGCTCAATATCCCAAAATTTGGAGTAAAGATCCTCCTTGCCGAACAAATCTTCCTCGTGCCGTATTAGGCGTTGAGCCTGTTACATGCACGTTCGTGGAAAATCATAAACTTGGATTTGTGGTGTGATTTCTAATGTTCTTACAATTCAAATGCCAATGCACAATATTACTTGAGTAGGGGGGATACACGTGGCACTGTGCTTTCATTTCTGTCATCGACAAAATCCCTCAATCTCCCTGGCACAACCTACACATCCGTCAAACAGAATGTTAATATATCAATCTTCAATCTCTAACCTAAGCAATATATGTTGAGGGTTAAAGAATCCACAATTGTACCTGGCCAAGTCCATATTCACAGACTTCTTTTTGCAAATGCTCTCCGGTCTGCACACGTTTGTTCGTCCAAACCAACAAACGCGGCAACCATGTGTCGCTGTTATCGTCAGGCGGCTCGACGATAACGTGCTCGTAATAGAACAACTGAATAGGACAGCAAAAAATTAAGAATAAAATCACACAACAATAACTATATAAATGATTATAAGCACGCACCTGTAAAAAGAAAAGGCATCTGCCTACTACCTCTTTTTCCTTCCTTTGGAAGATTTTTATTTCGGTAAACAACCGTTCAAGAACAAATCTTCCCCAGTTTGCTCCTGAGAGGGCCACCACATCAACAATGGTGTGTAGAAGGGAGGCACTAGCATGTGGGTTTGCATTTGGGCATAAGAATGAACCCAACGCAAACAACACAAAAGCTCTTCTGAATTCAGCACCCGATCCCAACGTAGGTATAAGCTCCTCTATACTGGTCAAAGATACACCATGCCTGCCAACCTCGAACATACTATGGACCTCTTCTACCCTAGCATCTAGTCCACTCGAGATGACAGGGGATCCAGTATGTCTCAGCCCAAAATGAGATTCACGTCATACTCAGAAATGGGTATACTATACCCCCCAACCTTAAGGCAACGACAATGTACATTGACATTCTTAACTAGCCACGCACACGAGCCCCTCTGTAGGCTCGTGCACTGCAAACCCAATAGGGATCCAAACCCTATATCGACAACCTCCTGTCTTTGCTCTTTAGTGAGCCGTTTGTATAACTGAACGAACCACCGTGGCGAGCAACGGGTCGTAATCAAGGGCTGCAAGTACACGCAATAAGCACATTACAGAATGCTAAAAACGAACACTCAAAAGTACTTTCACCTTGTCACCCCTATAAGACTGTGTGCTTACCTTCACATGTGTCCTCTGCTTCGGTTCGGGCCGTTGTGAACGATATTGCTCTACACTACAAGCAGCTTGCTCCATGTACGGCTGCCTCGCTTCAGCAGCCATTCCTAACCACTTCTCCTTTGCTTCCTTAGCAACCTATGGAATAACACGTTTAAACGAAAACAGGCAACGGAACACAATATGAATGGATGAAAGCAAACTTCAATGTCCCAACTTCAATCACTAGACACTCAAAAGCGAAATTTGCTACACATGGAATATACAAGTTTATTTCATGGGTTAATCATGCATATCAAATGCATTCGTATTTTACTTGACGCATGTGGGGTCTTCGATTACCCCCTTTGCATCTGCCTATATACTCACTCCTGTGAGGTTGACAACAAAATACAACAACAAATAACACGTCAGAAAAGATTGTGTTTTCTCATACACAATACATTATTTGCAATTACCAACTATAGCTTTAAAGCACTTACAGGAAGCAAACCCAGGGAGTCAATGGCCGCTTCTGTACCCTGGATGAAGTGGAGGCTTCATGGACTGCGACTGTACCTACTGTCCTTCTTCATGCCATAACTTGATCTTACACAATGGAAAACATGTCAAGGGAGAAATGGTATATCACTAGTGTCAGGTTACCGAATTGCATAAATCCAATAGCAATAAACATAACATTAATTTTATCCACAGACATGTTCAAATGATTGGTATCGTAAAGAATATTTATTCTCAACATAAATAAAAGTCCTGAAGGTTGTAATGCTTTCATTGTTAAAAAGTAGCCAACAAACAAACATTATTTATTATCCAGGCAAATAATTGTTCAAATGATCGTCTCGTGAAGAATGACTGTCTTAATCCAACACGAAACATAAAAAGCATTCTTAATTGCCCGCAATCGAGCACTTCATCTCCGTCTTCCACCTATCTTCATGGCTGTGCACCTACATATAATTCATGATTGTCAGAAATTAAATTATGCAATATAAATTTCCAGTCTTATGAACACAAATAATATTGAATGACCTTCGTACAAGCGTGCGACGCAGCAGCACATGCTCGTTAGATTGCAGCTCTACAGGTAGACCGATTGTGTCCTGCCCTGTGGCAACGAGAACAATGTATTGGCCACTTATCTTGGAATTGAGACTCGATCTGCTTCTGCCTTGGACGGCCAGGGCATCTAGACCTCTTAGGTGGCAATGTCATTTGTGGCGTATCACTAGAATCAACAACGGACTGAACAGTAACACATTCTATGTCAGGCATGTCATGAGATGGTACTGGATGCATCAACTCGACATATATCCGCTCCTGCGTGCTGGTGTGATAGCATTCTTCGACATAGTCGTAGAGACTGAGGTTCTTCGTTTTCAAGACAGCACATGTATGTGCACACGATGTGCCAGTCATCTGCCACCGTTTTTAGGTACACTCGTACTTATGTAGATCGACATAAAAATCATCATCACCAGTTCTAACTTCATATTCCGAATCTGAACATTGCAATACACCATAACCAAGAGCCCGAGGGAAATTCGCTTGGTTTTTCTCTTCAATGTGACCACAAACGGGAGTCTTCCATGTGGAAATCTCGTCCTTCTTCCGCACTAACATCTCTGTCAATTTAACCCGATGTGCATATATAAAACGTAATACGTGCAATTTATGTTCCTCCACCATCCATGCATTGAAAGATTCTGCTAAGTTCGAATTCAACTTGTCCCAACGCCTCTTAGGGAATAGAGCATTTGCCCAATGCTCAGGACCATTGGCCTTCACACACTCATATATCTCTACGGAAAATAATTTCAACTTATCTATTGCATCTTCAAAATCCGCTGGCCAGCATGCATAGGCAACTGAATCAAATATCCCCAAAGCTTCTTTCTTCTTTCTGCCCTGTAGACACCCCAAATTGCACAGTAAAAGTGATGAATAATTGGCAAAAATCATTATCTCCTTTGAAACCAGCACAAAATTCGAGAAAATAGGCATTTTTCCTTGTATCCGACAACTCAGGTCGGATACAAGCGTATCACTTTATATCCGACATAAGTTGTCGGATACAAGCAGGCTTTAATGTATCCGACATCATATGTCGGATACATATAGGCACTCGTGTATCCGACCTGATATGTCAGATACATGTTTTTTGCTCAAAATTAGGGTTTTCCGAGAGTTTTCACTTTTTACCATCATATCCTTCATTAAATGAGTGGAAACCTCGGAAATAGCCTTAGGGTTAAGGTTGGTGGGCTCTAGACATTATGTTGTATCTACCATCCCACCAACCCTAACCCTAGCCTTTGCCTATAAATAGGAGGCTCCTCCTTAAGCAAATGGCCATTAACTCTTGCCAATAACTTTTGCCAAGAAGTTAGAGATCAAAGATCTCCGAGTAAATAGAGGAACCGCTGCAGTCTTGCTTCCAGAAGCCCAGGTAAGCCTCAAACTTCTCTTTATTTTTTTGTTTTTATATTCTAGATCTAGATCTCTTCTTCTACCTTTCTGTAGAATAAGGCCTCTTCTATGTGTATGAAAACCCTTCTCCTACTCAAAGTACCTCGAGACTCCCCCTAGCCGTAAAACGTGAAGGCGGGATCTAGGGGAAACGAGACTGAGGATTGATCCTAGTGTTAGAACCTATTTGAATAAGCCTTTTGAATCTATGAAAACCGTTTCATATTCAAAGTACCCTAAGATTATCTTGAAGAACCGTGTTTAACGGGGAGAGAGAACTAAGGGAAACGATAATGGAACGGAACACTAGGTTGTTTTAGAACCCCTTTTTTATTGATATGAATGCATGCTATATGTTGTTGTTCTTGAATGGATTTTTATACACATACACACATAGCACTTGTTTTGTTGGATTTGGCTTGTATTTCTGATCTATTGCCGTCATTGTGGTAGATCTGGAATAAATAGCCCCAATCAAATAATTCTGGAATATTTCTTGTTGGTTTTCAATATGATTTCAAGCAAGTTTTGTTAAGTATTGAAGGCCTCTAGGTTCAACCTCTCGGTTTTGGGTATTTTTGCTCACTTTTGGGGTTTTTGGCATATCCTTTCCAATCGGAGAGGATGGTGAACCAAACTTGTGCCCCATTTCTTCTTAGAGGCTCTTCAACATCTTTTTAAAATAGTTTTGATCTATCTTGCACAGATCACACACCTCTTATCACTGTTTTAAATTAATTTTACTCAAAAAGGGCTTAACTTGACAGCAACTGTACCCCAAATTCGGACACTCGTAACTTCATCATCCGGATGAATTTTGGAGTGATTCCAAAGCCATGGGAAAGGTGAGGCTGTTTAGTTTATGCCTGTAAAATTTCATTAATTTCTATCAAGCGGATTTTTGACACCTCTCTGTCGAAGTTGGTAGGTCAGTTCAGGTCTGATTACGGAACTTGTCCCTTCGACTGAGCGCCATGTGTTTGTTTTAAGTCCGATTCGAATGATTCTTATTTTTGAGTTTTCCTTTGGAAGTCTAGTTTCAAATCCAATTGGTTTCATAATTTTTTGACTCCATTTGTGTTGTGGGTAACAGATTTACTCAGAACTGCTCAACAGCACTTTTCTGGGTAAATCTGTGATCTTCGGGGCCTGTTCGGGAGACCACCCAAGGCACATCCAAATGAATTTTTGTATGAGGCTAGTTTCATTTGAAAGATGGCCATACATACTTCACTCACACCAAATTTCATGGATTTATATGGAGCCGATGTTTCTAAATGATTTTCCAAAGTTGCCCACTTATCACTTTTAATTATCTCCAGCAACAAATTTCAAAGGAGAATAACTCCTAGGATTTTAATCGGATTTGATTGAAAATTTGCATGAGTCTTCTATTTACCATAATCTTTTAAATGGATTTGGTTTGGTTCAATTTAAATTGAATTTAAAGGATTTCAAGACAAATGGCATTATCTTTTACAGAATTTTTCGGATTTGACTCAACTTTGGTTTTGTGCAACTTTTGCTTTGATTTCCATCTTTTGGTGATATTCCAAAAGTGATATTGACATAAAAGAGGATCTGGAATTCATTTGGATTTTCATGTGTAGATATCATACATTTGTCCTTTTTCAAGGTTTTTGATGATTTTTAGCAAGCTTTCTTATTTTTTTAGCATGAACAATACTTGGCAACCACCTTGTGTGGGTGAATGGGGGCGCCTAACACCTTCCCCCATTCATAATCTAATCCCCTTACCCATCTCTGGATTTGATTTTCAAGTAGAGTTATTTTTACTCTAGAATTTGCCTTTTAGCTCTTTTTGATTATTTTTGAATCTTTTGGTGTCCATTCTCACCTCAAAAATCATAATGGTGGCGACTCTCCCATTTTTTACGTTGAGCCCATGTGTTGACGGAGGGGGAATCATCCCAGTGATTTTTCCATGTCTCACATGCCCAGATGAAATGAATTGATGAATTTGCTGAAATTTTCCTTCAAGTGTCGGAAACAATGAGAATGGTTTTGAACCCCAAAGGTATTACTCACAGCATTAATGATTGCTGGATTCCTATCACTTATAATCACAACTTCATGTCTGCGACCGATAGCAGTATGAAGTCGATCAAGAAACCATAACCAATCTTCATTATTTTCGGACGAAACAATTGCAAATGCGATTGGAAACATGCCATCATTGGCATTGAGTGCAGTGGCGGACAAAAGAGTTCCTTGGTATGGCCCACTAAGGTGTGACCCATCAATGAAGAGCAAGGGATGGCATCCAATTGAAAATCCTCTCAATGAACATCCGAATGCAATGAATAATTGTTTGAATTTCCCATCTTCATTAGCAGTCCAATAGGCCAACGTCCCTGGGTTTGTCTGCATCAACCGCTGACACATCCAAGGTATAAGCTTGTATGAATCTTTTGCATTGCCATCTATCTTCTTCTTTGCCTTCTCCTTACTCCTCCAACTTTGATGGTAACTTAAGCTCATTGCATGATCATTATGGAAATCCTTGCAAATTTGGCGCGGGGCGTAATTTGCGGAGTCCCTAATTCTCTTCTCAATCACACTCGCCAACCACTTGGATCTCACCTTAGGCTTAATTGCTACATCGTCCTGTGCCGAGTGTTTTTGTGTATCGACAAACGTCATCACCATCATCACGTCCGTCTCTTTTACGCGACTCGCGTTCAATTTCCATGTGCAATCCCTAACGGAACATCTAACAGTCATATACCCAGGAGTGTTTTTCTTTAATATGTATCTAAATCTCTTAGCAAGGGCATGCTTATAGATTGATTGCCTCAACGCATCAAGATTTGCAAATGTCTGGCCCTCACCAACGATTTCCGACCGCCATAAACTTGACACAAGTGGAGCCATACTGTGTGTGGGGCAATCAACAGTAGACTCCCCCTCTGTGACGTCACTCGCGTCAACTTGAGGTAGAAATTGTTGACTTCTCGTGGAGGTCCTCCTAAAAATTAAAATTTTCTATTATGCTAAATTCACAAAAAACCGCTAAATTGAAATATTGTAGTGTAACATGAATCACCTTGTAAAAAATGGATCATCCACTGATGGGCCCTCGCTGGTTAATAGATATACGTTGGCAGCCCGCTCATTGCCAGCTATCAATTTTGATAGCCCTACTTGGTTGGTTAGCGCTAGTAGTTTGCTCTTGTCAAACATAAGTGAGAACTTCAGAGTAACTCCCACCGGGGATAAATTGAATAATGCACATCTATCGTTCATGAAGTCCTCATATTTTGTACTCTCAGTGATCATTAAGGCATCTATGCTACCCCCTCTATATGACAAGGAACTGGTCTCCTCATTTATAACAATTTCCCTTCCGAAATGGAAATAGCACCACACTTGCTTCCCCGCCATATCTGTTACAAATTCGTTAGGCCATTCCACATTGTACCAAACCCCTGACCATCTACACAGTTTTAACTTCGGCTATGCAGTGAACAGCGTAATGCCAACTTTCATAATCAAGTCAATCTATACAGTTATAACTTGCCTAGTGAATAATGTAATCGCAACTTTCATGATGAAGTCAATCTAGCCACATCACGCCATACTCCCCATTAGACAATACCATAAACTTATACCACATTATGATACGGTGCCCCATAAATTGAATAAGCCAGGAGTGGACAACTACAATTTGAGAAACTAACACACCTGGACAACAAGGTTCATATCACGGCAACGGTTCAACAGTAAAGTAAAACACTTAGCATAAAAATGGACTCCAGAGGATCATACAGCATTCCATTAAAAATGAATAAGAAAAGGATCATACAGAATATAACAGAACACGAGACAGTGAACAATCACACAGAGCCCTAATAAGACCATAAACGGACTCCAAAGGATAAAAAAAAAAAGTCTCAAAAAGATAGCCCGCTGTAACACCGTCTCATCTGATTACATAATACTAAGAGCCTTCCAATGATAAGCTATATCTGATGCAAACCATTATCTTAGGATAATGCTTGTATCCCATAAGCTTGTGCATGTATCCATTGAAATACCAGCTTGTATCTCTTTAAGACATGTTGATTTCACATCTAAGATTATGTTGGTATCCCTTGAAGATTGTGCATGTATCCCCTTAAGTCAGTGCATGTATCCCCTTAAGACCCTGCTTGTATCCCCTAAGCAACAGCTTCTATTCCTTTAAGACCTTGGTTGCATCCCTCTAGGATTACGTTGGTATCCCCCAATGATTGTACATATATCCCTTTAAGTCACTGCTTGTATCCCCAAAAGTAGCAGCTTCTATCCCCAAATCATTACCACACTTTCTTATACTAACCCAAGACAAACCATCGGGAAAGTATAAGGCTAAGGACTGTCTCCTCCCAAATAATACTTGCTATATTCCCCCAATGAAAGCCCGTACCAATCCCAATCTTTGCTAGACAATCACCAAGACTTTTGTTTATCTATGCCCATGTTACAAAAGGAGTTTAGTACATGTCAACCAGTATTATAAGCTGCTACATTAAAAAAGAAAAACTCAAATTTTCTATTCAAGAAGCTCATCAATTTGAAATAAAAGCTCCTTTCTTGCCTGAACTCTGCCATATGTATTGGTTGGTTGCTCACAAAAACTCTGGATTGTCTGAGATTGTACATGTGTATGTGTTAGGTTTGTCTTTGTTACTCGACACTATTGAGATCGTAGTCTATGAAACAGAATTATTAAATTTCATTCTGAAGTTCTGATGGGTTTGAAGTAGAGCTGTCAATGGGTCAGATAAAAATCCGAATCCGACCTGAATCCGATCCGATTATCCGAATATGGTTTTTGATTTATATCCGATTACCCGAATAAGATCCGATTAGTGGGATCCGGTTATATTTGAATTCGAATACGGAAGCATGAATATCCGCCCCGATAAAGATCCGACCGATAACTATGTATATATGTTTTTCTTTTTGTCCTTTTTGGTCATTTTACATGTTAGTATATATGCAATGTTGTAAACGCTTTCTTAGATTAGAACGTGCCTTTATGTATATATGTTTTTCTTCTTGTCCTTTTTGGTCATTTTACATGTTAGTATATATGCAATGTTGTAAACCCTAGGCTTTCTTAGATTAGAACGTGCCTTCTGGGTTTCTTCCTCTGTCCAAGAGAGAACGAGAGATAATGTTGAAAACCCTAGGTATGTTAGAGAGCTAATGTCTTCCTTTGTCCAAGAGAAGTGAAAGCCTTCGAGTTAGGCTCCATAGCTTCAACAACAATCGTTCACCAACGTTCTAATGGCTCGAGAGATGCTTTGTGCAAGGTACAGCAACAACATTCATCTCTTCGTTTGAAAATATTGCAAGAGAACCTTGTGTTCGTCTCTTTGTTGAAGAACTCCTATTCAATAAAAGCACATCAACGATCATTCATCTGTTTCTCAAATCAGTAAGCTTTCTTCTTTGATTTGGTTAAGAGCATCTTATTTCTCTTCCGATTTCATATAGATCTCTCTCTATCTCTCTCGCTCTCTATCTCTTTTTGCTAATAAGACGTTTTTTGGCCCATTTCACTTCGATTTTTTTTGGGGCTACTAAGACGAAAAGGCATCAAGCTAGTATTTGGCCATCCCATTCTGCCTGGACGAGATGGAGGAAGATGAACTCAAAGCAATGTGTTGGAGGAAGCTAATGAGATTATTTTGATGAAGCTAACAAGATTTTTTGTTGTTGGATGAAACTAACATCTAACAAGATTATTTTGGTCAGGACTGGGATACTAAAGCATGTCATCTAGCCTTGGGTTGGTTTTGATTTTTGTACTCAGGTTAGAGGTTTGATACCATTGTATTTGGAATATATATAAAGGTTTGAAACAAATGACGTGTGGTTTATAACTTTGTATAAAGAATCATGTAATTGATTTCTTTTCTATCTAAATTTTTTTGCAAGTGTACAAAATGTAGTTTGTAGAAGAAGCTGTATCGTCAAGTCAATATTTTACAATTTTTTTCACAGTATTTTGATATTATCTATTCGGATTCGGATATCGGATAATCGGTCGAATTCGAATCCGAATCGAATTCGGTTTCAAATATAAAAGATCCGTCGAATATCGGTTCGAATATGGATAATCGGTTTTTCTTATCGGATCTTAGTAGATCCGTACCGTATTCGACCCATTTACAACCCTAGTTTGAAGCAAAACCTCCTTACCTATTGAAGTTCCTTTTCAATATTTTCATGGTTTGTTGATAAATATTCCAAATCACCCCAGGTTCTTCCTGGTATATGTATGGTTTGTCTTCGTCTCTTCCTTTTTGTTGAGATCCTAGAAGATTTATTACTAACTTGGATGTATAGCATATGAAACAATCAGAGATGTTCCTATGTTCCTGGTATATGTAGGGATTACTATGGTCTAAAACTAACAAAAAAACTTTAAACCTAAAACCAACAATTTTCCATTATTCGATCCCATGAAATAAGAGAAGAAACAATCGAAAATCAAAAAGATGCATTAGGAATTCTGTCATAAATCAAAAGATGCGTTCGGAATTCTGTCAACTGGCAAACAATCTAACATAAAAAAGATTCAAAGGAAAAGAATACAACCATCCACAAACAAGTGTGGGCGAGGGCAAACAATTAGAAAAAACAAAGAAACAAAGTAGAAGAAAAGGGAATGGCCGATTGCCAAAAACCTATAAGTTTCCATCATTCAATCCCTAAATCGAAAAGAACCCTAGAAAAGAAAGCAAGTAGCAACAAAAGGAAAAGAATTGAGAAAGCAACAGAAATACCGGCGACAGGGGTGGTGGGTGGTCGGCGGCGTCTGCTTCAGATGGGGGGTGGCTGGAGAGTTCTTGAAGGTGGGTGCTTTCCACTTGCCAAAAACAGTCGAGGTTGCTGAACGGAAAAGGGGGAGATGGCTTTCCACTTCTCTCAAAACGGGACAAACAAATCGAAAGGGGATTGACGAATGGGTGTCGCCGTAGATACCCCAAATTGCACTACAAAATGATAAAATAATTGAAAATATGTAATTGGGATTTGAAACAAGTAAAAAATGCATAAAATTTCATTAGGCATGCAGTGCCCGTATTTTGTTTGCGGGCTAGTCGCGCCCGCAATTAATATACGGGCATGCGATGCCCATATTAACTCTACGGGCCTCACACACCCATAATGTATATACAGGCACGAGGTTTTTGTGCGAATTTATCCTTTCTCGATTTTGGAGCCTTTTCTGCACTCAAACTCTCTCTGGGATATGCGAATTCTCTCATTTATCCCTTCAAAATCTCTTACTTATCTTATTTGGCAATGGATTAGCATTATCCTTGTTTTTAATTCAATCTGAAACTCTATCTTGCCAAACCCTGGACCAACTATACCCCTGGGTTTGCCTATAAATAGAGAGCAGATCCTCAAGCAAATGGCCATTAATTTGAAGTCTGAAGAGCTCCAAGTGAAGAAAGGAATCCCTGCTGCTCTGCTTGCTCAATCCAGGTAAGTCCCTTTTCCCTTTTATTTTCTGTTTTCAATTCTAGAAATAATCTAATCTTCTCCATTGCTGTAGAATAAGGCCTAGTTTATACTTGTATTACCAAACCTACCTCTAAGTACCTCAAGAATACTCTCTGGCCGTAAAACGTGAAGAGAGAGCTAGGGGAAAGGGGAACAGGTGGATCCCTAGAATAGAACCCCATAATCTGTTGTTCTTATTTTATGTAGAATAAGGCATTTGATTGTGTTTGTATCCCCAAACCTATCTCCAAGTACCTCAAGAATCCTCTCTAGCCATAAAACGTGAAGAGAGAGCTAGGGGAAAAGAGAACAGGTAGATCAGTGGGGTAGACCCCCATGTGCTATAATCTGTGAGATGTGATTGCTTTTATTATCCTGATCATGTTTGAATGGTTTTATTTTGAATCTAGATTAATCCTATAAATCCATGATGTTTATAGCATGAGATCCCCACTTCTTTCTAAAATTTGGATTTTTCACACCTTTGCACCAACAACACTGTTTTCTTAATTTTTGTGATATTTGGCTAAGATTCTGGATCTACCATGATCTATATGGTAGATCTAAAACCAAAAGCCTGAAAGTAACCTGTAAGGTTTCATGATGTGATTTTGAAATTGTTTTAAATCTTGGAGAAAGGATCTTATGGTCTAAACTCTCCCTTTTGATGTTTTTTCATCAACATGGGTTGAGTGGGGGTTCTATTTCCCCACTATTGAGAGAACTGGACCAAATCTATGGTCCAAGTAATTTTATTCTTCAATGATTTAATCAAGAGATTTCAATCTAGTTTTTCAACCTTTTAATGGTTTAGCCTAAAGCTAGTTTTTCAGGTTTCTCTTTAGATTGGTTTTATCTGATTTTTATCTCAATTTTATTTTAATCATGAAACTCTTAGAATGGTATGATCATATTGAAGGTTCTAAATTAATTTGGATATTCATATGAAAAACCATACACTTTTGTTATTTTTATAAGCAAGCATCCTTTATTTTAACATGAACAATACCTGGCAACCACCTTGTGTGGATAAATAGGGGTGCCTAACACCTTCCCTTGTTCATAACCTAATCCCCTTACCCATCTCTGGTTGTTTTTGTTTTGTTTTTTAAAATAGAGTTATTTTTACTCTAATTTTGCCTCTTTTGTGCTTATTTGATATTTTAGTGTCCATTCACACCTAAACAGAATGGTAGCGACTCTTTGTTTTAACCAATCCCGTATGATGATTAGGAAGTCATTAAATTGATTTTCCATGTCTCACAGTCGCTGGAGGGCCTATTAAGGGTGCACGAAAACAGGCAAGCGGCTTCGAACAATCTCGAGGTGCAGTCGCCGAGGGTTCCAAAGAAATAGGGTGAGTTCGGTCTTGGCGCAAACAGAAACAGGGAACAGAAATAGGGTGAAAGCGAGAGGAGATAGAGGGGGTTTGGCGCAAACAGAAATAGGTTGATGCGATCGACGTCGTCGAAGAGGGTGACCAGTACGGTGGGGAAGATGGGAAACGGGGGTTTGAGCTTTCCCTTCTCTCTCTTGCCGCCAAGCACGAACCCGTTCGAATTGATAGAGAGGGAGAGAGGCGAAGCGTGTTTGGGTTGCTGACGTGGGGGGGGGGGGGCAAAATGGGAACAAAACAGCGCCCGATGACCTGGCCCCCCCCCCCCCCCCCCCCCATTCCGCAATTTGTTTAGAAAAGTTACCTTTTTCACGCAATATCAATTTTTGTTGCCTGTTTGGCAATACCGGGCAAAAGGTGCCCCATTCGATAATTTTCCCTAATTAGATAAGTTGCATAGAATACTTTACCCCAAAAAGACTAAAGCAACTTGCTCATTATTAACATGGTTCATACTTTTTCAAAAGTAGTTTGGTTCTTTCTCTCAACTAACCATTATTCTAAGGTATGTGAGGTATTTGCTTCTCATCCCATATGCCATGTGACAGCCCGATCCCACCAACAATGGTATTGTCCACTTTAGCTCCACTATGGCTCACGGTTTTGTTCTTGGGTTTTAGTTCAAAAAGCCGCGTTGTTTGAGGGAGTCATGAGCCTACATATATGGCCTTTCACTTTCTCCTTTTCGAGCAATTTGGGATATCAAAATCCATTCCCCTTAAGGGTTGCGCATCCCTATGCAATATCCTGCCAGTCTTAGTAGCCTACCAATCCACAAACTTGAGCCCGCCCACATGTACTAGGCAACGTTAGGGTCCCATAATTTTCGGCCAGGGTCCAACTTTGATACCATTCTAAAACGCCTTGATCCTGCCAGCAATGATATTGTCCACTTTGGCTCACTGGGCCTCATGATTTTGTTCTTGGGTTTTACCCCGAACGCCTCTTTTTTTGAAGGAATCACAAACCTATATATATTAACCTCCACTTTCTCTTGCTTGAGCAATGTGGGATTCCAGGATATTACATGCCATGCTTAGTGAAGTATACTTCAAACTCATTTAATGTATACTCTCCATCAGTATCCGTATGAAGACATTTCAACAATTTTATTGTATCCCTTCCTATCCTAGCTTGAAAATGCTAAAAAGCCTAAAGCACTTAATCTTTAGATTTCAATAAGTATACCCAACCTTTTTTTAAAGCATCATCAACAAAAATCACAAAATGATAGTTATTACTAAGAGATTTCACTTCTATGGGACCAAAAATTAATATCAAAATATATCATGTCGAAAATAGCTTCTTCTTTTTTTTTCTTTACATCATTTCTAACAAGAAACTCTATGATGCTTATCAAATAAACAAAATATTTAGTGATGTACTTTTCATTTTTGAGAAGATTTGCTTGTTTGCCAATATCTACATATCTTTTTCACTCATTTGGCTTAGAGTTTAGGCCACAAGTATACTGAAGTACTCTCATCCATAGTGGTAGTCACCTGACAATAGGCAATATGCATCTATGCATATAAAGAGAACAACACTTATTTTCCTTGGCACCAATGAGTGAGCCTTTGGGAAGCTTTCAATATCCTTTATCAAAAACAAAATTATATGCTTCATCATCTTAGAAACCTGCAGGTATAAGATTCAAACAAGCATTCTTCAAAACCAAATTTCATCCTTACATTAGTCTCAATACATAAATCTCATATTTCCACAACGTGTGAATATCCATTATTTCCCATCTTCATGAAAGGAGGTACTTGTGTCAATAACCAAATCAATGAACTATAATATAGATGCAATGCCATCACATATACCTACAGTATTTTCATCACTTTCAACTGTGACCATAGCCTCTTTGTCATCATTTTTTGACTTATTTTCATTTTGATGTCTCATTAAAAGCCTACAATTTATTTTTATATGCCATTCCTTACCGCAATGGAAATTTTCAATTTTTCTCTTAATTTGGACCTTTCCTTGGATATTTAATAGTTACTTGATATCTATTCCTACTCTCATCTCTTTTCTATGACAAGGACTTGTTAATTATTAGCATGAACTGATTTCTTCTATTTCTCTTTATTGATTAAGCTTCTAGTGACTTGGTACATGGTAAGCACACTATCTAAAGTTACTAAATGACACCATCGAAGGTTTTCTAACTACAAGAAATGAACTATGGAACAACAAAGCTTGAAGCTCATCTTCCAACATCTTCATTGCGACCAGCTAATTAATAATTTTCTGTACTTCATTCAAGTGTTTTGCAATGAAATTGACTTCTTTAAACTTCAATTTTACAAGCTTTATTATTTAGAAAGAGTTATTTCTTGTAGTTTCCCACTCATACAACTCTTTTCATTAACTTCTTCCAAAGAGAATTGGCATCACTATCACATGGTAGAAAATACTATCATTTGATCATTTCCTAATATAGTGTGTACAATTTCTATTCAGCCTTTTCCATTCATCTTCGGTCATCTCCCTTGGTTTGGCATTATCCCTTTAAATGGTTGAGCAAATCTTTGCAATATGAAATATCTTCCATTTTAGCCTTCTAAATTAACTAATTAGAGCCATTATGGCTGACCATCCTCCTTTTTAACCTTCTATTTCAACCCATAAAACAACCACACCTCAAATAATCCAATTGTTGAAATAGACTAAAAGTAGAACATGTCGTCCCCCATTTGCATATCAATGAAAGAAAAAAGAAAAAAGAAAGGAAATTGTAATCCCAAGCCTAACCGAAGCACGAGAACAACACATTAACAATTATAAGAGGTATATAATCAAATATAAGGAAGGCAATAAAAGAAATACCAAGATTTACGTGAAAGGCAATCAAATGAGAAGGGAAGTAACTAGGACAATCGGAGCAGAAGTTCCACTATATCAAACAAGAAATAGTATAAGGATATTATCTCAAGTTTATAATTTCTGTCCAAAACTTATGGTACAATTATAAAATAGAGATAATACAAAAATTACCTGCCGAGCTTTTATAATACAAAAACCTTATAAACCATTCCGAAGTACTTGTCAAAGAACCTTAGAAATCTGATGGTGGAGACCATGAAAAACAAGCCAAACTAATCTTAAGTTGCTGTCAAAAACCTAAGAGAAGCTTTTTTTTTCTTCACCTCTTTTCTTGTATGTAGACATTCTGATCTCTTTTCACTCTTTTTAAAAACAGCATTTTTTTCTTTCTTTAATAGATATTCTAAAGCTCTCTTATGTGGTGTTTGGGGTGGGCCCTCATGATGGGCTTGGGCTCCACCAAATATTATGGAGGTGTATTGATATGATTGTGCTTTTTTGCTTTGTAAATTTTGAGATTCCCATCCACTAAAATCAGATAAACCCAAAAATTTGGTTTTTTTTTTTCATTCTACGTTTGGTTTAATTATGATCGTCATGTTTCCTTGAGCCTTGCATACCATTAGTTCACAAAAGTTGAACAAAACAAGTTAATTAATGATGAAACAACTGCATATATGTGCGTATGAAGCAATGTGTACACTTGTTTCTCCGTCCAAACGAGAGCAAGGGAGCCCTTAAAGTGTTTGGATAAAAATAAATTCATAAAATGTTGAATGCAAACTATAAATATTTAAGATGATTTGCTTTAAGTGTTTGGCAGTAGACAATGAAACATAGGGCACTCCTTACAACATCGATAGCAAAGAAATCCCTTGTCCTTTCTAGTCCTTCATGTGTCTTTAACCCTCTTACTCATGTTCCGCAGTCATTATAAAGGATTTTCATCCTTGTTTGATGAAATTAAAATAATATTTTTATGTAAATCAAACAATAACAGCATTGGTGTATGCGCCGGTACATGACTTTGGGTGCAAAGGTCTCCATCTGGGGCATATATAAGTTCCTAGAACGCTGAATGTAATTATAAATCGAAGATATATGCCTTTTTCTAACTGTTTTACATAAGACAATGAAACCAAAACACTTCCTACCCATCATCAATAGCAAGAAACCCCTTGTCCTTACTCTATCTTCATGCCTTGTCAACACCTTACTATATTATGCTCATCAACCATCATAATCTCATGTGCTGAACAAGAAAGAAGAATGAAACTTATTAACAATAATATTAGCAACCGAGACCTGAATTGTCCATAGGGTTTCCTACAGGCACTGGTTCAGACTCCTTTATTATATCTTGGTTACAAGTTCACTCATGTGGTTACAAGTCCTCACATGCATGGTTACAAGTCCACCCATACTTGGCTGCAATCGTTGCATTTGGGGGACAGCCTAAAACCGGTCCGTTTCATTGGTTGAATGGATGCCGGGTCGAACCATTTCCTCTACACGCGTCCGCTAATTCTCGACACTGTAAAAACGTTGTAATGTCAAACGCCGTAGAGGAAATCGATTCTCATAAAAGGTTACAATCCTTTCCCATTTTCATCATCCTGAACAATCTCTCTCTCCAGCAGAAGATGGACCCAAACCTCCAGTAGGCCATCCATAGGCAATTGAAGCGGTAACAGGCAACAAAATGGCGGCTGGCTATTCGATCATTCGATGATGCAAGCTGGTTGTGCAGCACACAAGCAGTCAGTCTGTCCAAGCTACCACCCTTTCACTACTCCACCTCCATAAACTTATTATAGGGCCAATCAACCTTTTGCTTCACCTTATAACTACTGGAGAAATAACTATTTTCGAGTATTCTTGATTGCTGTCATTGGATTAATCATCACAAGCCTCGTAATAAGCTTCATCGTGTGGCCAGTTCTGCTTGTTCTACAGCCACAAGTCCCTGCCTGTACAATTGAATCGTTTGCCGTATCAGATTTCAACTCCATATCCGATTCACAGTTGAGTATTGCTAACTCGGATGTTGGCATCATGGCTAGAAACCCCAACAAGAGACTGAATGTGTTTTGTGCTTGTCCAGATACTTATGTTTTGTGCTAGAAGAATCCTCTTGGAATGACTGCGCTTAAGCCTTTTTACATGGAGAAGGCGAGGAGCAACAAACAGTGCATGGAGAGTTGGAAATGGATTCAAAATACTTGGATGAAGTGCTGGCCGGGGGACTTGGCTAGGGATTGGAGTAGAGGTGTAATGACTTTGAGTATTACAGTTTCCATATATAGTTTCCATATATATATTCTGCATATATTCTGTATATTTCCATATCAATTGTATAGCTTCACCTTCCTTGTATAATGCATAATTCTAGGACATAATTCTAGGAATAATTGTAGGCTTTCTTTTCTATATAAACAATGTAATCACCATTCTTGTTAATCAATGAGAAGAGATTCTTCTTTCTTCTTCTTTATACTTTCTTTCTTAACATGGTATCAGAGCCCTTGATCTTGGGCGTCTAACATCTTTCTTCACTGTTCTGTCATGGCTTCTTCCTCCTCTTCTTCTTCTCTTTCTCAATCCTCTATGCCACAATCTATTAGTGATGTTTCATCTCCATACTTTCTTCATTCAGCAGACCACCCAAGCTCTGTTTTAGTCTCATCTCCCCTCACTGGGGACAACTATACTACCTGGCGTAGATCCATGAAGATGGCCCTCAATACCAAGAACAAACTTGGGTTTGTGGATGGCACTCTCCAGAAACCAGTTGGAGACGTTGCAGCAACTCAGTTATGGGAAAGATGCAATGATATGGTCTTATCTTGGCTTCTCAACAACATTGATAAATCTCTTTCCAGCAGCCTCATATACTGTAACACGCCTCATGAATTTTGGATGGATGTTGAGGCTCGGTTTTCTCAAAGTAACAATCCACGGATATTCCGACTCAAGCGAGATATCGCTACTCTTCGTCAGGACACACTCCCACTTGCCCAATATTACAACACGATTAAACAATATTGGGAGGAGCTAAGTGCATTACAATCCACACCAAGCTGTGCCTGTGGAGCGTCAAAGGAATCTGCTGATCTACAAACAACAGAACGTGTTTTTCAATTCCTTATGGGATTGAATGATTCTTATGCCCAAATCAGAAGCCAAATATTGGCTATGGAGCCTCTCCCTGATGTTGGTCGAGTATATTCTATTCTTCATCAAGAGGAAACCCAATGTCTTCTTCATCTCCCACTGCCAACACCAGATATTTCTGCTATGCATGTTAACCAGTCTCCAGCTTCTTCTACAAGAGATGATAAGAACAAGAAGAAAAACACAGCCATCTGTGAGCATTGTGGTAAATCTGGGCACTTTAAATCTTTTTGTTATAGGCTTGTTGGTTTTCCTGCCCACTGGAATCAAAACTGCAATAGCACAAGTCGACAACCAGTGGCTCATCAAGTTTCTGCTAGTCCGTCTCCTACCTCAATGCCAACTGAGCATGTGATTCCTGGTTTAACTAATGAGCAGTATCGCCAATTAATGGATTTACTCACCCCTCCTTTTGCCAACTTTGCTGGTAATTCTTCATTCTCTCTTTGTAATTCAGTTTCTGGTTGTAGTTCAGATTGGGTTATAGACAGTGGTGCATCTGATCACATGTCTAACCAGTCATCACCTCTTTCTAAGCCATATGTCACCAGCAAACTCAGTTCGGTTCGTTTACCAACAGGTGACTTTGTTCCCATTTCTCACATTGGGACTTTTCATTTATCTCCATCCCTTACTCTTCACAATGTTCTCTTTATTCCTAATTTCAAATTTAACCTCTTGTCAATCAGCAAAATTACTAAATCTCTAAACTGTGTTGCTATTTTTTTCTCCACTTTTTGTGTTTTCCAGGACCTAACTACGAGGATGCTGATTGGAGTGGGGGAGGAACGTAATGGACTTTACTACTACAAGCCTGTTTCTCGAATTGCCCTTCATGTGAATCGATGTATTCAATCTGACGTTTGGCACCAAAGGCTTGGTCACCCATCTTCCTCTTGCTTACCTAGTTTTTTATCTCCTTCTAAAAGTTCGTCTCATTGTGATGTTTGTGCTAAAGGAAAACATACTAGACTTCCTTTTTCCTTGGTTTCAAATAAAAGCACATGCATTTGCCTTTGATCATATTTATTGCGATATTTGGGGAGGTTATCCAACATCATCCACCATGGGTGCTCATTATTTTCTAACCATTGTTGATGATTTTTCTAGAGTCACTTGGGTTTATTTATTGCGCTTCAAATCTGAAACCCTACAGTATCTTAAAATTTTCTTTAGCATGGTTCAAACCCAATTTCAATGCAAAATCCTTCATATCCGCACCGATAATGGTCAAGAATTTTTATCTCATCATGCTCAGAATTTTTTTAATGACCAAGGTGTCCTGCATGAAAAGACTTGTGTTGAAACACCCCAACAAAACTGCATAGCTGAACGCAAACATCGACATCTCCTAAATGTTGCTCGATGCTTACGTTTTCAAGCCAATCTACCCATTACTTTTTGGGGTGAATGCATTCTCACTGCAACCTATTTGATTAATCGTACCCCTTCACCTAGTCTTAACCACATTACTCCCTATGAGCGTCTCTTTAACAAAGCACCTTCATATGACCATTTACGTGTCTTTGGGTGTTTATGTTATGCTCAAACCTTACGATCTCATAGGGATAAATTCCAGGCTAGAGCCACTCCTTGCATATTTCTTGGATACCCTATGGGCCACAAAGCATATCGCTTGTTCAACTTGGAGGCAAAGAAACTCTTCATTTCTCGTGATGTCACCTTTGTTGAACATGTTTTCCCTTTCCATAATATTATCTCTCCCAATCCTACTCAGTCCATTGTTCCACAACCTACTTTAGAGGTACCTGTTGAATCCCTTACTTCTCCTACCCTATCATCCCCTCCTGTTGATCCTCCTCCTTCTCTCTCCACCAGACCCTGACGTCACATCACCCGCCCTACTTACCTTCAAGATTTTATTTGTCCCACTTTACCCAATGAGTCTACTACGTCTCCCTCCACTTCACAGCACTCGTCAGGTACGGCTCATCCACTTGCTCATTTTATTTCTTATCATAAATTTTCTCCTCAACATTTTGCATTTCTTTCTTCTTTAACTCAACATTCTGATCTTGTTAGCTATTCTCAAGCAATTCAGGATTCTCATTGGCGTGACGCCATGGCTTCTGAAATTCAAGCTTTAGAAGCCAACCACACTTGGAGTCTTCAATCTCTTCCTTCTGGTAAGAAACCAATTGGTTGTAAATGGGTTTTCAAAACCAAATTTCATAGTGATGGATCCATTGAAAGGCATAAGGCTCGTCTAGTTGCTAAGGGTTACACTCAGGTTGAAGGCCTTGATTATCATGATACATTTGCCCTGGTTGCTAAACTTGTGACAGTGCGTTGTGTTTTAGCTATTGCTGCAGCTCGTCATTGGCATCTTCATCAGCTAGACGTGAACAATGCCTTTCTTCACGGTGATCTTCATGAGGAAGTCTACATGACTCCTCCACCTGGCTATTGTCGTAAGGGGGAGACTCAAGTTCTTCGTCTTCATAAATCCATCTATGGATTGAAACAAGCTTCCCGCAACTGGTATTCTAAGCTTTCAGCTGTTCTCATCTCTGCGGGTTTCACTCAATCACAGGCTGATCACTCTCTGTTTACTCGATCTCATGGCAAGTCTTTCACTGCTATCCTTGTATATGTTGATGACATTTTATTGACAGGCAATGATCTTACTACCCTCACTAATGTCAAAGCCTTCTTAGCTGATCAATTCAAGATTAAAGATCTCGGCAACCTTAAATATTTCCTTGGCTTGGAAGTTGCTCGATCTCCATCTAGTATTTTTTTGAATCAACGGAAGTACACTTTGGACATCCTTTCGGACACTGGAACTTTGGGATCTTGGCCTACTCACTTTCCTATGGAGCAAAATTTGAAATTAACTCCCCGTGATGGTGAACTTCTCTCCGATCCTAGTATCTATCGTCGTCTTGTTGGCCGCCTCATCTACTTAACCATCACACGGCCTGACATTGTTTTCTCAGTTAATGTACTCAGCCAGTTCATGCAGCAACCTCGGCAACCTCATTATCAAGTTGCTCTTCGTGTTCTTCGTTACCTCAAAAGCTCTCCGGGTCATGGTATATTTTTGCAAGCAAAATGTAACTTTCAGATCTCTGCATATTCAGATTCTGATTGGGCCAGCTGTCCCACCACACGCCGTTCAACCACTGGCTTCTTTATCAAACTTGGTGAGAGTCCTATCTCTTGGCGTACAAAGAAACAGTCGGTTGTCTCTCGCTCTTCCACTGAAGCTGAATACCGTGCTATGGCCACTACCACCTGTGAATTAGTTTGGTTGAAGCTCTTACTTCATGACTTGGCTGTCCACATCCTCAACCCATGCTTCTCTATTGTGATAATCAAGCTGCTCTTCACATAACTTGCAATCCAGTTTTTCACGAACGCACTAAACACATCGAGATCGATTGCCACTTAGTTCGTGAAAAGTTTCGTGAACAACTCATCACTCCAACTTATGTTCCAGGCACAAACCAACTTACTGACATCTTTACCAAAGCTCTTGGGCGTGAATCATTTCATAATTTTGTTTGCAAGTTGGGCATTACAGATCTTCATGCTCCAACTTGAGGGGGAGTATTACAGTTTCCATATATAGTTTCCATATATATTCTGCATATATTCTGTATATTTCCATATCAATTGTATAGCTTCACCTTCCTTATATAATGCATAATTATAGGACATAATTCTAGGCATAATTGTAGGCTTTCTTTTCTATATAAACAATGTAATCACCATTCTTGTTAATCAATGGAAGATATTCTTCTTTCTTCTTCTTTATACTTTCTTTCTTAACATTGAGTGTGACAATTGTTGCTTCGGTCACGTTCAAGGCGGGAGCATGGTTCACAAATCATAATTTGATGCGGGTCGACTGTGATAATTTGAGGGTTGGGTCTTTCAATGCCACTGGAGAGGGAAAGTTAATGGGTGGTCCAGTTGAATGCATGGTTAATCTATATGACTAGGAGGAGTGAAAAAAAAATCTATATGACAAAGATTAACGACCTCGGCGGAGAAGCTCCCAAACAGCCAAACGGGCCTTGTCAATAGCCAATTGTTAGCAGTAGCTGTGAGATGTTGCCACGTGCAACATTTTATGGTTGTTACTTTTTCACTTTTTTTTTTAAGTAACATCCTACATTGGAAAATGTGAAATACACGGCAAGCGTGACATGCTGCATGTGGGACACAGTTGCTGCAGTGAAAAATTTTCATGGTATCAATTTACTATATTGATTATCCACTATTACCATTATATCTAATGTCAATGCCACAGATTAATTGGTTGACTGAAACATTTTATGGTGTCATCAATTCAATTGTAGTTAAATTGATGAAACAAAATATAACGATTTTGTGGAGGGATTTTCAATTGTAAAAAGGGATCGATGGACAGTAAATGCTAAAATTTTGTGAAGGTTTCTATAGAAAGACAGATGATGGGAGAGAACGACAAAGAGGGAAGGGAGAAAGTCCGACTTTACAAGTATAAAATAATCCACAATTAATAGAAAATCTAACATAACTATCTCTTCTTGGGTTCTTGAAGGAGAGGTAACGTGGAATGGTGGTTAGTGCAATCCTCAAAACATTAGAGAGTGATCCTTCTAATTTAATCAAGGGAAAATTAATTTTTAGTGATACATTATCAAAATATTTAAGATTCAGTCCCTAAAGTTTGGACTTGTTCAATTCATAGCACCTTTATCAAAAGATTTAAAATTCAGTGGCATTTTATTGTTAAAGATTGTTTTCTTCCAAGAATGCCCTTTTCTCATTTAAATAAAATAAAAATTAAATACACATATTTTCAAGATTGCCCTTATTACGTTTGGAATTGATTGAATTAAGTATATTTCTAAAAATGCCCTTTGCCCCAACTTTCTTACTTTTTTTCTTTATTTCTTTTCAAAGAATAATTGTACAAGTCATTTTGTTTAGACCCTCTCTCTCCTCTTTTTCCTTCTTTATTATTTTTTAAAATAAAAACAAAAAATAAGAAAGTTAGGGAAAAGGGCATTTTTAAAATATACTTTCAATTAATTCCAAACATAATAAGGGCAATCTTGGCAATGTGTGTATTTAATTTTTATTTTATTTAAATGAGAAAAGGGCATTCTTGAAAGAAAACGGTCTATAACAATGAAATGCTAATGAATTTTAAATCTTAAATCTTGAATCTTAAATATGTTCATAAATTATCACTAAAAATTAATTTTTCTTTTTATAAAAAATCAAAAGTAAATTTTTTATGATTTTTTTTAAAATTTTTAAAAAAATTTTCTCAAACAGTAAACGCTGAGTTGGAAAAATCATTGCTGACGTCAGAGCCTGTTAGGAGATACTGGACACTGACAGACAACACCGGCGAATCCTACCGTTGAAAGAAAGACCGGACAGTTGGAGCATCCCATCACAACCCACGACCCCAAATGCAAAACTCACGATCACGGATCTTAACGGTCACTTGTAGCCTCTTTTCGACTTTACTCTTTCTTCTTTACTTCACCCGTTCACCGTCCCTCTCTGAGTCTCTCTCTCTTGTTCTTAGCCCCCAAGATCAAAAGACTCAAATCAAATCAATGAGTTCAACAACTGAAGATCAATCCAAGACGGTGACAGGCTACCCCCATGCGCAAAGTAGCTACTATCCCGCCGGTTATCCCCCGGCGCAGCCTAGCTTCTCCACCGCCGGCGTCGCTTATCCCTACACTGCGCCACCACCGGCTACCTACTACAACAACACCACGGCTTATCCTGCACCCCTCTACAACCCCCAACGCACCACCTTCCTTCGCCGCCTACTCGCGGCCCTAATCGCCCTTTTCCTTATTTTTGGCTCCATCACTTTCATTCTCTGGCTCGTCCTCCGACCCCATCTACCCATTTTCCGAGTCGACTCGGGCTCCGTCTCCGCTTTCAACGTCTCCGCCTCTCAAATCACTGCCAACTGGGATGTCGTCATCTCCGCCAGAAACCCAAACAAGAAGATGAGCATCTCTTACGACCGCCTCGAGGCCTCCATCTTCTACCGAGATGAGTTCCTTTCCGAGACTTCGCTCCCGCCGTTCTATCAAGGGAAGAAGAACGAGACGACTGTCCGGGCGAGATTCGCTGCATTGTCTGGGTATATTGACGGCAGCGCGGCGTCGGACATTGTCAGGGATCGGTCTCACGGGGCGGTGAATTTCAATTTGAGGCTGCTTGCTTGGGTAAGTTTTAGGACTGGGGAGTGGAGGACCAGGAAGCGTTTGATGAGTATTTACTGCGGGGATACGAGGGCCGAGTTCGGATCGAATGGTGGAGTGGGGACTTTGTTGGGTGGATCAGAGAAGTGCAAGGTTGATCTGTGAGTTGCATTACATGGGTCTTCTTGTTATACTTGCTATTAATTTTTTTTTCCTTTTTAGATTTTTAAGACAGTCTAATTGATGATAATATGTAATTTTACATAGAAATGATATATTGGTAGTTTATGAGGTCAATTTTTCATTTTCCATCCTTTTTTGGCCATTTCTGTTGATGTGGCAAATATGTATACTTGATCTTAGGATAAGTTGGTGTAATTTCTGAGGGCTTTGTCTATATGTATGCTTCATGTTAATGTGTGAACTAATAAGTAGAATATTGTTATTGGATTACTGTGATTTTGATGATAATTAGATCGGTCTCTTATGGCTTTACACTATAAACTCCCAGGTCTATTGTAATTGTGGCTCTAGTATCAGGTTGATTTACGGTTTTCAATATTTTTTCTCCAGTCAGATACATAATTTTAATTGTCCATTCATGAAGTTTTCTGGATATCTGCTATGCATCATTCAAGTAGATTTCTGGGTTTCTCATCAAATGGAAATAAAATCATTACATTATCGTCAAATGTGCTCACATAAGTGTTTCTGCCACTGCATTAGCAAATTTATGGAGGAATTTTATGAAACTTGTCTGACTATTGGACTTGTGCAACCGCACAAGGTGTGGGTTGAACAATTTTAATTGTCAGCAATCTAGCAGTTTTCTTACTCCTGTTTTTTGAAACTGGAGTATGTTATATTTGTTCTATGCATACTTTCCATTTTCAAACTTGAACCCCTCCTTTTCTACAATTGTCTTGTACTATTTGATATGTTCTCCTATACACTCGTATTACTCTGTTTCCTGTATTATTACTGCCTATGGTTCTATTAAGTGCTAAAGTGTTAAGTAACCATGTCTAGTAGTTGATCCATGCCTAGATCTTGTGACTTCTCTCTAGCGTTGTAGTTAAAGGTTCCAGATTGATCAAAGTCTCCTTCTTTGGGACCTGAATCATTTTGTTATTATATCTCTTAATCACACACTAACTTCACTTTACGGTCATGGGATTCACTCATTCTTGCTTCTTTTGATATGTACCCAATTGTACCACTGGTTATTATTATACATTTGATTGGTCTCCACTTACTCTAGAAAGATAGACTATGATGTCTGGCCTTCATTCTAAACTTCATATTGATGGTATCTTGCACCTTGGAATAAAGATATTTTGAGGGAAATTTTTCCATTATGCAATATTTTACTGAAAGTTATGCAGAAAAAAATTCAAGATAAGTAAAATCTTGAGCATACACCAAATTAACTTTACAGTCATGGGAGTCATGCATTCTTGCTTCTTATGTTGGATATGATCCAATGCTACCACTGGTTGTTATTGTTTTACATTGGGTTCACCTTCGCCTATGCTAGCTAAGCAGACTATGATGTTTTACCTTGATTTTAAATTTAATATTGAGGGAATCTTGCACCTTAGTAATAAATATATTCTGAGGGAAATTGTGCCATTGTGCAAGTTTTTCAGTGAAACTAATGCAAAAATGTCAAAATATTGATAATATCGAATTAAGCAAAATTTCAGGGCAGTTTAAAATCATGATGTTGGTTTATTCTATCAATTAAACCTATTGTCCTTTTCATCAAAATTTACTGCATCTTCTTTCAAGTATTCTCTTATGTTTATTATAATATAAATATGCATTAACTTTAGTGGATGGCACTGTTTCATCCTCTTTAATACCCAACACTTTATTTAACTAACTCTCTGGGCTTGTGGTGGCTTGCAGCTAATCGATTATGTAAATGCTTTATTTTATTTTTTATCATTTTTTTTAAAATAATTTCAAAAGTTTTGAGTTGTGAATTTTCTTCTTATGGTTGTCTTAACTAATATGTGTAATTTTGTCTTCTTTTGCTTTAAGTATGAACTTCTTTTGAATTTTCGTTTATATATGGGACATAAGCAACATTGATATTGAGTGAGAACATGGAGTGTTTATTGATGGCAATAGGTATTGGATTACATTTGATTACTACCGTAAAGAGATTGTCTATATAGAAGCGACATCTTGGCAGGAAATATAGTAACACATAGAAAATTGCCTGAGTGAAATATCAATGGCCATAAGGGAGCATCTTATTGTGAAGAGGACAAAATCAATTCAGGGAGGGCAGCTTTTTACGTGTGGAAAGAAGGCATATGTATGACGAAGATTTTGTTGGTGGTACGGATGTGTTAGAGGAGATGACAGTTTTTGAGAGAATAGCTAGATGCAACAATGAAGCTATCAATTTATGAAATTGAATGGTCAAGGAAGAGTTTATGTTAGTTGTATCATCGGTAAGGACTTTGGTGGTGTTGATTTGGTTTGTTCATACTGCAAGTGTTAGGAAAGCATTTAATAAAATGGTTGGAAAGACAAAGAAGTCTAATAAGATAACTAGGGGTTCAAGTATATAAGATATGGATCACTTTATATATAAGAAGGTTCCTAATAGTGGATACTAGAAGATGTTTCATATCCAGGAAAATCAGTCAAAACTGTGAATCAAGCTATTATAATGGTTTATTTTGTTGCAATATCGTTCTAACTGAAGCAAATAATCTGTATTACTACTTGATGATTGATGAAATTGTTGAGGCTAAGCCAAGGTTCAGGGTTATGTAAAGCAGCAGGGCTTTTACGTTTGACGGCTAGATGGCTAGATGAGGCAACTTGACTCTTTTTTATTAATGTTGTTTTTGTATATTAATGGGTTAAGCTTTTCCACTGGTCAATCAATGCTTCAGATCAGATTATGAATAACTGGCGTTTTGTAGATGGTCTGTGATGTTGGATAAGATATTGGGGATTAGTATGTTATTTGGAATATGAGTGACAATCAATATTCATTCAGGAAGATTGGGGAATTAAAGTAGAAGATGAAGCATCTGGACCCTTCGCCTTGATTTTGGGTTTCACAACTTTTGAGAATAGAAATATGATTTTGGGTCTCAAACACACTTGTCACAAATTTCAATATTATCAATAGCAATTGCATAGAAGTAGGCCTGTGGAGAATGCTTTTATTCGGTGTTGGCTGAGCTATACAGTTAGTGGAGGCCTAATTCGGAGGAAACTTATCTCTCCTTTTTTTTGATTGATGATGAAATATATATTAATGAAGAAAGAATATACTGGTGTTGTGACTGGTCCTAACTCCTAAGGCCTGTCTCAAACAGCAAAACAGAAAACTACTTAGCTATCTACTATGGCAATGGGATTTCTAGCATACTTCCACTGATGGAATACTAACAAAAAAAAAAAACGCTTGTTACCATCTCCTGCCTTAGCCATTTTATCTTTTACATCATTAGCTGTTTGGGCTGCATGGTTAAATGAAGCACTCAACTCTGTGGCTATTGATTTATCAGTTGTCAAGAGCAGGTATCCTCCCCCTGCATCCGACAATAGTTTCTGAATCTCCTTCCACCTCCACATTTTTAAAACGATTCTTAGAAGCCTCTTTCAACCTATTAACCATGCTAACACTTCTACATGATTGGAATTCCCTTCCTCTGTTGGACCATAGTAAGCATGAACCCCATCCTTTTGTGGTTTTTAAAAACCACTTCAACTCTGATCTGCTGGTTTCCAAAAGAACATTCTTCAAAGTTAAGCTTGACTTTACCATCTTGTGGTGTTTTCCATCTCATCTCAATCTTGGTATGCTTTGGTGAAGAAAAAACAATCATCTTTCCAATTCCTTATCATATCTGTCATTGATGCCCAAGAAGATGTTGCCACCACTATTATTTCAATTATCACCCCTGTTAATTGTTTGACATCCTCAAAGATTCTTTTTTTCTTCTCCATCAATATGTGCCACAATATGGCATGGAACTATACCTTTTAAATAGAGCGTACCCTCCCTGTAAGCCCACTGGATCTACACTGACTACGTAGATCCCCATGCGTATGTGGCATAACCCAACATATTCCAACCAATGATAAGAACTGGGTCCAAATGTCGCTCACCATCATACAGTGAAGATCGACAGCTTGAAGTAATTTTGTTTTTCATTTATTCTTTCCTATTAAGCTATAAAGACTTGCTCAAAGACTGAGGCAGCCAACATCATATGGAAATCCCTAGCTCCATCAAAAGTGTCATTCTTTGTGTGGCTGAATTGCTAGACATGATCTTAACAATTGATAACTGGTTGTGGGGTGGTGAATTTTGCACAAGGAGAATCTAGAAACTGCATACCTTTTGGTGCATCCTTACCAAAGAAGATGCAGGACTTGGTTCTTAGATTGGTGGAATGTTTTTGGTTATGCCAAGGAATTTTGAATGTGTACTTGGATGTTGGTATTTGAAATATAATAGCAGAAATTGAATCGAGAGAATGGAACTGGCACATATCAAGAGACAAGAACTGCATTGTATCTGAGTGGGTAAAATAGCTTTTGGTCGATATTTCGTTGGTGCTTTATATCTTCCAGGACTGATGGAAGAATAATGATGGTTTTCTTTTGTATATTTTTTTAGGTTTCTATTTTGGGATTTTGCACATGCATTGCGTACTAGGTCTAGCGACGATCACTTGTGTACTAGGTCTAGCGATGATCACTAGGTCTGGCAACCACTTTGAATAATAATTATAACGGTTAGGTCTGTTTATAGTCTGCCCCTTCTGAGATCTTTGTCACGGGCTTAGAAATTCCCTTACCTTAACCCGTGTGGTACTTAGACACTCGACCCTTTCGATGTGCTAAGTAAGCCTAAACCAACTAGATAAATCACTCAAGAGAGGGAGAGAGGAACACACTTGTATGACTTGTATAGAAACCAATATTTCTGGATGATTACAAATGAGGCCTTCACCCCCTTATATAGGCTTTCCACCTCCTCAATGGAAAGTGGGGATTAAAACAATCCAATGGTGGAGGTTAGCTGTCTAGAATCCTCCATGAAAATATCTAAATATTTATATACAAGGTTTTTTGGAGAAATTTTCTTCATCTTCTAGAGAATTCTTCACTTTTCTTGTATTTACAATTATGTAGAATTCCCTAGAAGTCTCTAGAAGTTTTTTGACACCCCTTCCATCTAGACATCCAAATGTGTATGCGTGGTGTTTAGTATGCTCCAACTTGATGGTATCTCATGACAAGGAGGTTGATACCATCCTTGCCCATAGAGTCATACCAAGGCGAGGTATCATTCTAAGACATATCGAGTACTTGGTCAAGTGGAAGGAATAGCTTGATAGTGAAGCAAGTTGGGAGAAATAAGAACACTTGTTGCAGTTTAAAGACAAGATCACTTCATTCCTAGAAGAAGCTAAAACGAGGGCGTCACCAGATTAGTTGGGAGAGGATGTCATGACCCGCCAAGTTGGAGCATGCTAAGTGCCATACAGACACACATTTGAATGCTTAGATGGAGAGGGTGCCCAAAGCCTTCTATAGCCTTCTAGAGACTTATAGGGAATTTTACATAATTGTAAATACAAGAGAAGTGTGGAATTCTCTAGAAGATGAGGGAAACTTCTTCAAGAAGCCTTGTATGTAAATATCTAGATATTTCCATGGAGGATTCTAGACAGCTAACCTCTACCATTAGATTGTTTTAATCCCCACCATCCATTGAAGAGGTGGAAAGCCTATATAAGGAGGTGAAGACCTCATTTGTAATTATCAAGAAAATATTGGGTTCAATACAAGTCATATAAGTGTATTTCTCTTGAGTGATTTCTTTAGTTGGTTTAGGCTTACTTAGCACATCAAAAAGGTTGAGTGTCTAAGTGCCGCACGGGTTAAGGTAAGGAAATTTCTAAGCTCGTGACATCTTGCTTAGGTGGGACCTATATTGGGTTATGGTCCTTTATTGTTTATTGAGTCTCCTTATTTTATTTTTCATATTTTTTTAATAAAATTACTACATTTTGATATTTTAAAAAAAAAAAAGGAATTCTTCATCATAATGTTTTGTGACAGAGTTGAGGGTTCACTTAATGTGTTATATGGAAGTGGTAGATGCTAAAATTTATTTGTCAAAATAAACCAAAATATTCAAATATCTTATTATCAGATTGAAAGGAATGATGTCTAGGAAGAAATGGAGGCTGAATGTTGTTCTTATAGGAGGAAAACATTTTGCAAGCAGTCTATTATGATAGTTATGAGAAGCAAAGGACAAAATGAAAGCTATGGAAAAAAAAAGCTAATGATTTATGCTTAAAGAATGCATTTAGTCAAGAATAAATGGTATTGGGACATACCACGAGAAGAGTAATTGTAGAGTATGAAGATGTTTTTCCTCAAGTGATTTTTGAGTTGTTTCTATGATAATGTTGGATGAAGGAGAAAGAAGTTCATGGAAGTACCAACAAATTTTTATTTCTTGAAGTTTGATGTGATGCATGTGAATAATAAAAAAAAATTTGTAGTTGTTGATCTTTTTTAAAAGGAAGTTATAAGGAGGTTTCTGAAGAAGAAAATCATTAAGGGCAAAAAGAATCATTACTTATGCTTGAATCTTTCTGAGACATAAAAATTGTAATGAAGTTTTTGTGGGAGCGAGATGAGATGTCAAAATAATGATCTGATAAGGAATATTGAAATTGGTAAACATCCATGGACTGTACTTTCAGATGTTATTTTTTAAATTTCTCCCAAATTTGGATAAATTTCCTATTTTGAAGGGAACTAAAATTTCCCTTCCATCAATATTTACTGCACCTTCAGCTTTTCTGTGTATTTCTGTTATGGAAACAACTCCCAGAAATTTTCTTCTTACAATGATGCAAAATTTCTCTTAAATTCAATATTTTGAGAAACAATTCATACTTATCCAACCTTTTTTATGTTGTGGGGTTGGATAGGAAAGTGCAATTGAGTTGGTGGGGCAGTTATATTGAATTTTGATAAATTCAATATAGGAGCTTAATGTTTTCCTGTAGATCAAACTTCTCAGCAGAGCATTTCTTTTGTAAGTGCAATAGCACAAAGTACAAGGGAAAGTGAATGATTAAGATATCTTCTAGCATGCACTGAGATTTTTTTAGATGGGTGTGCTACTGAAGGATTGAATATAATTCTCTAGATGGTCAATATTTCTTTAGTTGGGTGTGCTATTGAAGGATTGAGTGTTGTTCTCTGGAGGGCTTACTCAAGCAGATTTTTTATGGTTTTACAAATCTTGATTTTTTTTTTTAAATATTTTTTTAGTTTTTATTTTTTATTTTTTATGGTTTTACGGTTCGACATTCAACGTTTGCATTTAACAACTTTAGGAGCCTTTTCTCTTTACATGCAAATTTCAGTTGGAATGTGGTGTCAAGGAATCCTACTGTGGACCACTAGGCACCTTGCAAAATTGGCTTCTTTCTGTGGGAAGCATGCCTAGGCTAAAATATGTACATTAAACAGGTGGCAAATATCAAATCAGTATCTCTAATTGCTGAGTCAGTGAGCATTCCTAGTCAATTGCATGTACACAAGGAAAGTTTAACAGCACTTGGTTTCTCAATCCAGAGTTTTGGGTTTTCCATTATGAGATATTTTATCTGACATTCAGTGGAGCCTGCGGAAGGAAGGAAACTGAAGGTTTTTTTGAAGTCTCTTCTCTTTAGGTGGAGAGTTTGGTTATCGAAACCTAACCTCTTATGGCTTCAATTTTTAAGTTGATGATATTTGGATAGCTGACTTGTAACAGGTGGTGAAATGATTTCATTCTCCCAAAGGGACTTTCCTCATCTCAATCTTTTGTAAAGCTTCATTTTACCCCTCAATTTTTATCCCTTGGACCCTATTGTAACCTTTGTGATTCTTTCTTTGCCTAGCCATGTCCTTGATCAAATCTACACCACCTTGACTGCTTATGAGTTACAACTTGTGAAACTGCAATGGGAGGATATACAGATCAATGAGAAAAACTCTCTGTTCATGCTGAAAGTAGCAGGGAGCTTTTTTTTTAGAATAATATTGGTTTTAAATTAGAGTCTAGCTAGATAAATGGTTCTAAGGTTTCATGACATGAAGGAGAGGACTAGGTGTTTAATGCAACTGGATACAGATGCTAAGTACTGGGTGTTTAATCTGCTGAGGATGTTCTTAATTTTTAAATTTCTTACAGAGATGTTTTATTTCCGTCTATACAACTTGAATATTCATCTGGTTAGAAATTAGTCAGAAGAAAATTATGCCTCAGTTCTGTCAACTATGTGTTCCTCAACAGCTCATGGTTTCTCAATGATCAAAATTTAGAGAGGTTCTTTAGCTTCTGTAGCAGTTTGCAAATTTCTTTATTCTTTTAAAATTTTTTCAAATTTTGCCTGTAGTAATTTACGAATAAGTCAGTGGAGCTCATGGTATGTCAGAATGTCAGTGCTGCAATCTTCATCCGTGTGAAAAACTGGAGGGTATTGTAATTTATATTGATCAAGATTGTGATTTGATATCCATTTATGGTGTATGAACAAGGACCCAAAATTCTTACAAACTTGGTCAAAGACTCCCTACAAGTACTAAAACAGTTACGCATGCTGTCTTGCTTCCATTAGATGTCAGCAATTTCGTCAATCTTTGCTTGAAAAGTTCACAGAAATAATGTAAATTTGTGTGAAACTTCTTCCAGAGCCAAAGGTGTTAAATATTCCTTAGGAAAAAAGAAAAGGAAATTAGAACCATGAATGAACGAGAAGCTGCTGGGAAAAATGGTCAAAACCAGTCTTTACTAGTGTGAAATGCCAACTGCGTTTTTAGTGGCTCCTAAGACCTTTTGCAACAGCAAAGTTTGGTGATTGTTTAGGAGCCATTTCTGGGAATTAAAAGTAAAGGTTGGTTGTGACAAGAAAATTATCTGGCTGACAGAACTATCCCATGTTGATTTTAGAGGTTTTTCAGTCTATTCTCTCCCTAAGAGTCAATTTAGTTTTTGGAATCAATGATCAAAACTATGAGGTTCTGTTATCATTATAAGAGTGATTCAGATGCATAATCCCCATTAGATGGTAGGCGATTAAAGATTGATTATGAAAACAGTGCTCAGAACTTACTAAATGAGATTCATTCATTCATTCAGTAAGTTCCGAGCACTGTTTTCATAATCAATATTTACTGAATGAGATCTCCACCAAAAAAAAAAACTTACTGAATGAGATCATTTAGGGTCTTTTACAGAGTTCAACTCTCTATTAATTGCTTGGGCCAGAGGATTAACTGCTAGGAATAATTCTCTTTCATGAGTGTCAATTTCTGAGCTAGAAGACCTTTGATGATAACATATCAGGCCTTTGGCCTTACTGGGGTGATGCCTTTAAATATGCCGTGTTTACAGTGATCATAAAAGCTTTAAACGGTTAGTAATTTGTAATCAAAGCAATGGAAAAGAATTTAATGCATGGAACAATTGGGATTGCTTCATTCATAATGATTAATGTATTGTGACATGAAGACATAACCAAGGTATTGTGATGTTTTGTTTAAACCTTAAAATTGGTTATACTGACCATCTGTTGGGAAGGATTTTGATGCTGTGATCAGCTAAATTAATCACATTGATGATTATCTAATTTCATTCTTTCTAAGGTCACATGTGCTGTAAGGGCTTTTGGACCTTTTTCCTTTCAGATGATATATATTCACAATTTTAATAAGCAGTTTGTATCATTTGATATGATTTAAACATATATTTATGGGTAATATAAGAGAAAGCAGAAATAATTTTTATCTCCTGTATCTTTCACTATGTTGATTAGATAAGGGTGGGAAAATGTTAGGGGAATGAACTTTATTTCCATTTCCATAGCTTCTTTTATCATCTTTTTCTTTTTTTCTTCACTTATCTGGGTTCTTTATTTAGAATCATCCATCAAGGAAGTGCTTTTTACTTTATTCTCTGTACCTTAAATTTTGTACTTTTCAGAAACCATGAAAGTTAGAACAGAGGAGTATCCAGGCTTAATGTTAGGAGTAAAACCCATTTGAATATTACGGTCCCGAGGTCTTGTTAGGCCTTTATTACTACAACTTGCTCATCAAAATCACCTTAAAAGACTGTTTAGAAAAGGGTAGAACTTTTTGTGTTCAAAGCTTTTAGGGACAGAGCATCCCACCACTGCCTCGTTCAGAGGATATCCTTCTGGCTTTTGTGGGCTGTTAATGTCTGTCAAACCCTCCCCTTCCTTTTTCTGGCTTTTAAAAGTTTCAATAAAGGAAAAGGAAATAAAAAGGTTTAGAGAATCTAAATGCTTGATGGGGTCATGGAGAAATTAATCAGTGTATTATTATTGTGTTTTTGCAAGATTTTGGTTTGGACTGGATGGATGAATTTAAGACTGGTGAGATTCCCTGTGGAAATATCTTGCAAATGATATTGGGGAATTCTTTGTAAGCTTTAGTAAAAATTTTCCAAAATTCAGAAACTAATATAATATTTAACAAAAGTAATCGAATTTGCAAATGTAATGGCACCTTTAAGAAAAGTCAAAATTTTAAAAAATTAAGGAAATACTATTGAACCTTTTCCATATAATTCTTTACAAATTTTCTATATTTCCTTAATTTTCCTCGCTTACTTCTCATTAAGTTAATGAGGTTCATCAAACCACAGAGATATCAACCAATGCAACTATTAGTAAATAACAGAGTTATATCAGAAAATCATGGCATGTATGTTGTATGCATACATATATATATATTCTTCACATGTAAGACATTTGCAACATTTTCTGCCACATTTATCATGTTGATTGAATTAGAAGTCTCAAAATAACACAGTAATTAATAATACACACATTAAAACCATGGGGAATGTTGATAAACCCATTTAAAATTTTCAAAGCTTTCTAGAAAATAAGGATACACAGGTTCATATAGTTTTCTTCTCCCTCTCTTTTTCTCCTTTAAGCATATAGTATCTAAAAGGGACGGAGGAAGAGACGAGTGAGAGAGAATAATGGCTAAGATTGAGCTTTTCTTGATTAAGGTTGTCCTGAACCCTTAACCTTAACATTGATGAGAGTTTAACTACGAGGGTCAAGAGTGTGAATCTCAACTGTTGAATTTTTTTTTTCTTCCTCTCTTCTTTTTATCAAACCCCAATCTAGAGACCTTCTATTGGTCAAACAATTGACCCCAAGTCAATTGTCAATATTTTGGTTTGGGTCGTTATATGTGTCTCATTTGGTTAGCAATTTCTCCAAGAAGATGCCCTTGTTGTCTCTAATAATGACTCCAATATTGGATTTGATTGGAGAACCATGAATGCCACCATCTAAATTGAGTTTTACTTAGTTGTCGTGTGGGATAGTCCACATTACTAAGGGCCCGGGGTCCTTTGTGAAGTGCATTACATCTGTGTTCTCTATTCAGCGCAATCCAACGGCCCAATCTCTCCTGCACTTTGAGATAGATGCTGTCACGTGGAGAATCTAAGTGTGAATGCTTTTTCAACAAGAAAAAGTTCTTTGCACTTACAAGAAGGAAAAATATGCAGTTCAAAGAGAATTTGTGACGTTCACAACACTCTCATCTTTGTGACTTACCTACATGAAATTTGGAGGGATCGAACAATCTTAAGTCAGCCATCCAACCATACTAGGAGCTTGTCTTTTCATAGATGACCAAAGAGAATGTCCGTGTGAACAAAGAGACTCATGGGGGATCGTCAAGGGTGCTAGAAGCCTAGAAATAATGGTCTCAAAAGATGGAAGAAGATGGAAATAGCCGGTGCTTTGACTGGTGACCAAAATTGAAGGTTTCAGATTAAGACGGCATTACAAGGCGTTACAAGGCATAAGATGTTGCTTTGAAGATTCTATGATGTGGAGTATCTTAATGCCATAGTGTTTTTCATAAGACCCCACTGGAAACATTTACAACAGCGAAAAAACATTGACCGAGAGATGGTCCACATGGCATCATCTCATAGCCAAAGCAAGAGTCAACTCAGGTAAACATAGCAAAAGATTTCAATTAATGAATACCAACTTTACAAGCGAGTACATATATGTTTGTTTACTTGTAGCTTTACTGGATTCCATTTCCATGGCCCTTGACTCTTCTTTTGTTGTGTGTGATGTTAGTCTTCTTTTTTTCTCTCTCTCTCTTTTGTTTTTTCAAAAGGGACAAAGAAAGTACGAAGTATGCTTTGAATTAATAAGAAGCGATAAATGCTATTGAAGAAAAAAACCGAAAGGAAAAATAAAATTGTCATAAAATCATACACCAGTGCTATAATTGGTGAGTTCATTTTTCAAAATTCATTTTATTATTTGAGTTGAATATACCAATAACAGTGAATTTATGGGCATGGTTGTGTGGTGTGTATTTGCATGTGGACCATATAAATAATATATTTTGAAAAATCTAACAAGATATTGATATTAGTTGTTGAACTAGTCTTTGCTTGTTTGATTATTGGAAAGAAATTCCAAGGATGCTTTAGAAGTGAGAAAAAATGGGTACAAGGTTGTTGGGGAGGAAATAGTCGTGGTGGTGAATGAGAATTTGGGGTAACATTGGGGCCAATGGTAGCACATGAGGACAAAGTTAGGGAGGACTTTGTCAAAGTAATTATTAATAGTTAAAGAGTTAGGGAGAACAGCTCCTTTGGTAAGATCCCTCCTCCGGTGAATGGTTCCTCATTGTTTCCTCTTGTTTAACTTTAAACATCCAAATGTTTCGGGTTAGATCAGCCAGAAATTAGATTCGGATCAGGTCGAGTATTTATGACCGTACCGTCCTGTCTTGCCTAGGTACTAACCAAATTCATAAGTTGTTGGTGTAGACTTAGTAGCAACAGGGCGGGTTCAAGCAAAACCTAACCTGCCCCCTATAAACATGGTTTACCCGACCGGTCGGTCTAGATTTGGACTGACCAGTCCAGATTGGGATTGCCCTATCTCGGTCCGGGATAGGGTTTGTAACGAAGAGTCCCCAAACCGGGCGGTCCCACACCCTATCCTGGATCGAGATGGGGCGGTCCCGAGTTGGGCTGCTCAGTCCATACTCGTACTGACGGTACCAACATGGACTGGGCAGTCCAACTTGGGACCCCCCCGGTCTCAAGTCAAAACCGGCGGAGAGTGGGTTGTTTCTTTTTGTTCTTTTCAAAATTACTATAATCCTTTCTAAAAAAAGATGTTGGTATTGATTTGCTAACATTAATCCTTAAAAGAAAAAGAAGGATTTTGCAACATTAATATAAGATTTTTTTTTTCGCGTCCTTTTGGATTGTACCAGACAATCCAATCCGGTTTGTATTGAGAGACCAGACCAGTTTGGTACCCGGTACTGGTCCATAAAACCATGCCTATAAAGGTTTAGAGCATGCCAAACCTGCTTCCAACTCTATCGAGTTGGTAGTGGTGCGGGTCAGGTTGGACTGATGGTATTATGAAACATTAAGATATATATATATAGGATTTGAATTCAAATTCAATATTTCTAACAAATCCAAAATTAATACTATGAGTTTGGTTTGGTTTGGTTTATCGTTTTCAACCAACCCGTTGCCATCCCTAGCAATAACCACAGGAGTACGATAGAAAAATGATTTCAATGATTTGAAATAAGAAAAATGATTTCAATGATTTGAAACAAATCATTCAGATTACCGACAAAACCTTTCTTCATTTCTACACAATCAGACACATTGCAATAAAGAGAAATAAGACGGGTTTGCTAAGCTTTCACTTTGTTTTCAAGATCTCATTATGGCTAAAAACTTTCATGTGATCTGATTAATCAATGATGCTTGTCGTGCATATTGAGTTTACAAATTTATAACAAATAAATGAATAAATAAAATATGAGAATTGATTGAGTTATCAAAATAATTACAGGTTTTTACCCTTGAGATTACAAAAAAAGAAGTGGCACAAACCCCAAACACCACAGAATATTACGAGTTTATCATTTTTCTTTTTTTTGAAATTGCGTCTAGGTTGAAATTAAGAACAAAGAAAAAACCAAAAGGGAAAATAATTTATCCGAAAAATAATGTTTTTCATCCTTCCATCCAAAAAAATAAAAGATGAGAATTGATTGAGTTATAAAAATTATGTTTTAAGCAAATTGAGAGTGGTATGACTATTATATCACTACATTAACGAAACCTTAATAATTAAGGTAAGGGCTTTTTTGGAAAAGTCTTGCATACAACTTGGCACAATTTCCAAGGGCATCTCGTGTTATATATACTACCAACAGGGTGTGGTGAGTCACACAGGGAGGGAATAGTTTTTCAACTATCAGATTTTAAATGAATGTGCAAAGTTTTGACTATTTAAACCTTATATTAATTATGCCTTATCAACCGCAATAGCTTTTCAAAAAAAAAATCGTTTACGGTTGTTGGCACGCTTCCCAATAAACCTATTCTCGTTATATATAGAATGAGATAACATCGTCAATAATGGAAGCCTGAACTGCTTACTCCAGTTGAATTGGGATGCTTCCATGTGAAGTATCCTATAATCAATGATTTTCACTTTTTATAATTATACTTTATGTGGGTCCCTATTCATTAACCATAGGATGTGATGATCCACGTGGAAGCATCCCATTTCAATTGCAATAAACAATTCAGGAAAAAATTGTGTACGATTTCGTTCCATATAAAATAGATGATAAAGATAAAGACAGTGGGTCCCGTGAGACAGTTACGTATTGAACACGGTTCTAGCAAAGGGTCAAAAGAATACTCATTAGAGGGATCGAAGAGACGAGGAAAGGAAGGCCTAACAACCTCCGTTTTACTTCCCTCAAAAAGCAAATCAACTTTTTCCAGCAGCTGAAGCCTTCCCAACTTTTTTGCACTGATCCACTTTACATTCCACCAGCTAAACCCTTTCCAAATTTTTTGCACTGATTCACTTGACCCTAAAGGCAAGGTACTCCCCATAGTAAGAAAGCGTGTGGGACATATTCTTAACGGATTCAATGTTAATTAACTTTTAATAATATATTGCCGTAATAATTTGTTTACGGCAATATATCATCTTCTGGGAGGATAATTTATTACGGCATTTTATAGAAAAATACCTTTATAAAATAATTTATTACAGCATTTAATAGACAAATGCCATTATAGAAAATTTTATTAGAATACTTATTATAGCATTTTAGAGAAGAGTACCACTACAAAATAATCTTTTATGGCATTTTATAGAAAAAATGCCACTATAAAATTATTTAGTACGATATTTTATAGAAAAATGTCGCTGTAAAATAATTTATTGAAATACCGTATTAAGGCATTTGTAACGGCACTTTTGTATTAAGTGCCGTTATATTAGGTGTTGCTATATCACATTTTTTTTTTTTTTTTTTGTGTAGTGTTGCTAGTAAAGATATAATACAATATTTGTGTCCTCATTTCCTAGTATATACTCTACTTAATGTGATTAATTTGTCTCCAAGAGTTTTTTTTCTCTTAAAATATATTACTAGTACGAGTAATTTGGCTTTCCCATATTTTTAGAAAATAATGAGGTTGTGCACTTGCAACTATTTCCTTAATTTCAATCTCCCATTTTGGTGTTTTTGTTTTTAATTTTATGTGTCTAAAATATTACTAAAACTAGTGCAACAGTCCCGCTATGTATATTTAGTTTTTAAATGTGATGTGACAAGATTAAATTTAAAAAACGCTTATGTGGTGCCTCAAATTAACCATGCAATAGCCTACCCCAAAAAAATTAACCATGCAGTAGATCATATGGTGTATCAACAAAGCATGGTGACTTTCATCAAAAAAACAAAGCATGGTGACGTTAATTACCAAAGTATCTTACCACAAAATATAATAATAGCATTAAATAAGTTCATATTTGTTCTGGAGTACATCAATTATTTAACTCAAATTAATTGCAACCATCATCTAAAATTAAATGTCCATACATCAAAACTCAAATCAATAATATGAAATATAAATATATATATTTTTTAAACTAAGCCAACTAATAGAGTTCCAAAAAAAGGGGGTAAATTGTTTTCAACATGACATTGGCAAATTACATTAATTTGCTGTCTGCAGATTCTTGTTCTTTCATGCAAAATATATGTTAAATAAGAAGGGCAAGAACACACTAGGCTCAGTAAGGAGAAACTATATATTATTCTCTACATAATGATAATGTAATTTAACTTGATCTTATATCATCAATTTATGCACATTTAATTGCCCACAAATTTAAAAATGTTGTTAGCTAATACAAAAATTTTCATAATAAGTGAAAGAAAATGAAGAGATAGGTGTTATTAGTTTTAAATACATTTACGTTCATGAATTTCAACATTCTTTTGGTATGCAAACTATGTCAAAATGTTGACTTTTGAAAAGACTAAGAGAATACATGTGTTATGCGTGTAGTAAATTTGAAAGAGAATTGACGGTGTTTTGGGTATTAAAATCTTCGGTAACTGGAATTAACAAATGATTTTAGGAGTTAATTTGATAAAAAGTGAATGATGTTTTTGGTACCAAACACCACCTAGAAAAAAAAAAGGGTGTTGAGATAATTTTTAGGGCTCTATTTAATTGGTACCAAACATGGACAATTGGCCATTAAAGAAAAATATGAGTACTTCAAAAATACACATCTATTTCAAATCCTAAATTTTTTTTGAAATTTATGACTCATATGGCACGTGGTATCCATTCATTGTTACAGTAAAACTCCAATCGACAAATCAGAGAGGGTACGATCTCCATGATTATCCGTGATAAAGAAAGATAAATTTTGGGGGGCCATGCACGTAGAAAATGTCCCTATAAAAACAATTTAATATTTGACCTCGGATTGACTAAAAGTAAACGGAAAAAACGGGGTTGTCCGATGCGAGCATCCGCGTTGTATACTCAGCAAACGACTTTTACTCGTGTAAGGAATCAAAAGAGTACAAACTACTTCCACCAACCATGGGGGACCATGTGCTTTATTTTGGACCACCCATTTTCTAAAACATACCACTACTAACAACTCACAATTAACTATATATTGGGATGCTTACCAGTTTTAATTTTCATCAAAATCCCACTTTTCCCTTTTTGAGGTTTGAATGGTAAAAGTTTTAATAATGCTAATGAGGTTTTAACTTATAAAACATATATTAATTAATAATTTCTTCCATTCTATTTTGATTATTTCAAATTAAATACCAAGATTACCCTTCAATGGATGAGTTCACTGTTTATAACATTGGTTCAAATGAAAAAAACTCAAAACCGGATCACTTGCCTTGAGGGGATTTTTTGTACTCAAGGTACTATAAATAAAGCTTTTTTACTTTTAAATATAAATTAAAAGAGGCTCATGGCAGCAATTGAAATGGTATTAATGGGAAATTGTTAGGTAAAGATGGTAAAATGGTATTTAGAACCTTTTAACAATTCTTGTTATATTTACATCATTACCAACGGGTTTAGTCACCGACGATACACTAACCACAGTACCCCTCTCTCTCTTTCTATCTCTATATAACAGTCACACCAAACAACCTACCAATCCCAATTCACCCTGTACGCCTTTTCTTCTCCATCTGATCACCAGACTCCAATCACCGCCGAATCGAGATGTCGGGCAAAGACTGCGGCAAGCACAACCGCAAAAGGAAGCAGCTGTACCTGCGATTATTCGGCGCATTTCTCGCCCTGATCTTCATAGCCCTTCTGATCACCCTCATCGTCTGGCTTGTCCTCCGCCCCACCAAGCCCCGCTTCATTCTCCAAGACGCCACTGTTTACTCCTTCAACGTCTCCGCCCCCAACATGCTCACCTCCATCTTCCAAGTCACCATCTCCTCCCGCAACCCCAACGACCGGATCGGCATCACCTACACCAAACTCGATGTATTCGCGTCCTACCGGAACCAGCAGATCACTCTCCCCACTGTGTTGCCTCCCACCTACCAGGGTCACAACGACATCACTATCTGGTCTCCCTACCTCTCCGGTAACTCCGTACCGGTGGCTCCCTACCTTGCCGTTGCACTCAGTCAGGATCAGCAGCAAGGGCTTATCATGGTTCACATCAAGATCGATGGACGCGTTAAATGGAAGGTGGGGAGTTGGATGTCCGGCCGGTATCATCTCTACGTTAATTGTCCGGCGTATATCTCGTTTGGGAGCAAGAGCTCCGGCGTCCCTGTCGGCGCTAACGCCGTTAAGTTTCAGCTCCAGTCGGGATGTGATGTCGACGTCTAAACAAGTAAATGCTCTCGCAATTTCTCCCCTTCTTAACGCCGTCAGTTGACTCAGTTCATCCTTCCATTTTTTCTCCCACTCTTTGGTATAAGTGTAAATTTAGGTCTGTGAAATGTACTTTTTGGTAAAAAAAATATATAAATAAAGAGAAATAGGGAGAAAGTAGCAAAATTTATTTTCATGGCTGCAAGAAGTTTGTCTTGTTATTATTTTTCGTTAGGAATAATGTGAATAAATTAAGTGCAAATTGAGCTTGAAGGGTATTTTATGGTCGCTAAAATGACAACATTATCCCTGACTAATGGTTTGTAATTTTCATTAATTCTGATTATGTTATTGGACTGTAGTGGGGTTTTTCTGTACATTAGTCTCTAGACCCATTTATTATTGGTGGTGGTGGTGGTGGGCCGCTTGTGAATAGACATAAGGAGTGTTTGGTTTGGTTTATGCTTGTGAACTTGATACATAATGGAAGGTTGTTTTCTCTTTGGCCCCACATGGAAAAAGTTGGGACTGCAATTCTATGGCTTTTAATGGATGGAGATGAACACGCAGGACCAGCTACTTCTACTTGAAGCATTGAATTATAAGTGGGTTTAGTGTGGTGTTTCGGTTGAGTCACCTCTCACCTCCCTAGTGGTGGTCCTTTTCATTTCACCTGTTCTATAAAGTGAGAGAGATTTGTTGAGTAGGATTAATTAAACACCCATTTTGTCTTCTTTAAGACAATTAAGCTTTCCCATCTGATTTTTCTTTTATCAAAGAACTTGTTTTGGTTGGATGTGTGGTTTGATTGGATGTTTGCTTTTTCTCCAAAGTGGACTTTAGTGTCAAATAAGTACTTGATAATTACGCTAAAATTGAGCATTAAGTCCTGAAAATTTAGCCTTTTCATTATGCCTTCACCATCTGGGTTGCATCCTCCCTGTGGAAGAGGTGCTAGTGTTGCCATGGGTGCAGCGATTTTTCTCCTATGCTACATTTGGAATCTTACAATTCCTCCTTGCGACTGCAAATCATCTGCAGCGAAGATTCCTGTATATCATTTTACATCCAGAGACAATGATTTGGAACCTACCAAATGAATATTCCGTGAGCCCCATATCACTTTCTTTGGGTATAAAATGCCATACAAGAATATCTTTGCTGTATATGATTTGCATTCATTTCTCGTCTCAGTTTCTTTCATTTCTTGATGTCAGTTTTTCATCCCCAATTTTGTCAAATCCGGTGTTCCACAGTTTCTTTTCTCTTTCCTAATATTCAAACGATCGAGACATTCAGGGATCCTACACTTTCTTGCAATTTATCCTTATCCAAAAGCAGTGTCATGACATAAGTCATATACCACCACAAACTATATTATCCAAACTGAAGATAAATAAGAAATCCCAATTGATTTCATAATTCATATATCTTTTGGACAAGAATTTAGGATTTGGTGAAATTGAGAGCTTCCTTCCACACATTACGATATTAATAAGACCTCTCAAGTATGGACTGCTGAAAAATTAGTTAGGGAGAGGAAGAGGGGTGGCATCATGGGTTCTAAATTTAGAGAGTTTTCTCAAAGCTATTTACGTCTCATTTACCATATAAATTTCCATGCCCAGAAATTTGTATCTTATCAACAAATGCTAAGGGGGCTCATTTGGCTTTCATTTTGGATTTAGGAACTCCTTCTAAAGGAGATTCATAAACTCATTGCAAGGGAGGGTGGGTTTGGAGGTTCGGTGCCCCCATTATCCATTCTTTTAGAGGTTATAATAAGTTTGCCATTGTTATAATTTCTTTTCATAAATGACAAGTTCCTCTTTGTCATGTAAAGAAGTCTTTATAACAAGTTTAAGTATATTTTTCAAATTTTATAAATAATACAAGTTTGCTACCGTATTTTGCAAAGTGAATTTTCAAAATCCAGAAATGTATCTAGACCTAATTCTGGGGTTTAGTGTGTTTCTTGAAACTCACTTAAATGGAACTCATTCCCATTTCGAAACGAAACATCCGTTTAGTCGTTAGAATTCATTCTAATCTTTGGGACTTAGGCCTCGTTTGGCATTCATTCCTGATTAGGAATTTATTTTGAAAATAAAATTTTTGGAACTCATTTTGCGAATTAATTTTGAAGACTTCCTAATTCTGTTTGGTTAACATGTAGCAAAAAATGAATTCTAACTTAGACAAATGTTTGGTTAAGAAGTAATGAAATGACTTCTATGACATTTTCCTATTTTATTTTTTTTCTTTTTTCATGAATAATAATAAGAAAATTGGTTCAAAGAGGATGGATAAAACTTAAAAACACATAAAAAAAACTTGAACTCGGAGTAAACATCAGTAGTTAACACTGTCGGCAGCGACAAGTTCCCCTGAATGCTAGCTTGAGTCTACATCAGTCTCTTTTGCGGCTGTCGTCTCTTCCTAAATCCTTTTTGCCCAGTATTCATCAAGTGATTTAGAAATCCACAAATTGCATTACTACTTCTTGTTCTCTTCTCTCTCTAAGCTTCTCCATTAATCTTTCAATTCCTCTCACGTTTCTGTTAGATTCACAAGAATCATGCCTTAATCCCCTTTACGGACTACTGAAAATCCATTCTAGCTTCCAGAATAAGGTCAACAATCACCAATATAATAGGATCTTGTCCTCCTTAAAAGTTTGTAAGAAATAACAAGATTGTTAGATCCATAAATGTAATTCAAATGTTCACCATACTCAATCCATCTCTAACATCTATAACAGGATTGTTAGATCCACACCTCAAGAGATTGGGGTTGGTTAAATAAAAATGTAATTCTAATGTTATTTACAAGTTTGCCACCACAAAAAAATAAATAAATAACTCATTTGTAAATTCTAAAAATGGGGTCCAAGCCATTTCCACAAAACATGGGTTTTTCTTATTCTCATTATAGAAGAATGAGCTCTAGTATGGCTTACCAAACGTCATTTTCTTATCAAAATTCAGTTTAAACCTTTGAACTCATTCCAAGCCTTGGAATTAGTTCCCAAAATGAAGGCCAAAGGAGGCCTCAGTCTAAACCGTGAAATGAATTCTTAAATGAACGCCAAACAAGGCCTAGGTTGCTGCATAAAATATTCCCAGTTGTTCCGCTTTCAAGTATATGAAAGAAGAAGACATTGGTGGTGGATATTCTCAAAGTATATTCTTTGAATGTTAAGAGTAGCTGTGTGAATTTTCTCCTGGATCTTTGCTTTAGTAAGTTTTACTATATTACCACCGATATAACAGATTTTTTTCTTTTGTTTTTTCATTGTTCATGACTATTGTTCAAGACTTTCGAACCAAAAAATAAACCAAATGCATTGAAACCCAACCCAAGTAAACTGGCCCAAAGTCAGCGGTTCTTGGGCTTAACCAACCCAAGTTGCAACCCTAGGATGGGCTATGCTTTGGTTTTGTTATTCCTTTTCCTTTTTCTTTTTCTCTTATTTCTCATATTGTAAAACCCACAATCAAGATCATAACTCTACAATATCCACCATCATGCATATACATGCAATATATGAGACATCATCATCTTCTATTTCTTGCCCTTGTAAGCCTTATCCTAATTTTTTATGGGGATGGGTTGTAGCCCCACAAGTCCAGTACTACATCTACATCCTTCTAGCTAGAATAATTGAATAAATGGACTCATCTCTCAGCATTGAGAGGTCAGTCATTGTACTTTAGTATCAGACTTATCTGTTCCTCAAGCAATCATCCATGGCAGTGACGTGTGATGAGCAACAAATACATGGAATCTTGTTCCCATTCATGTCCTCTGCAAAGACTCCAAAAACTTAGGGACAGCAGCCTCGCATGCTTTTGCTGTTCTGGTGAGGCCACTCAGTTTTTGCTACCAACCAGACTCTCTCTTATAGATACAGCAATGGATAACACCTTTTACCTGTTCTAAGATATCACTAGTAATTTCCTGCTTGCAATCAAACTCTAGTTTTACTCAAACTAGAAAAAAATAATTAAAAACATATCTAATATTTATCTTAAAAGAAAACATATCCTACTTAAACTATAACCCTACATGGATAACTCTAACTGGATTGGGCCAATGGACTTGGTGGGCCAAATTTCCAAATGGAGAGAGAGAGAGAGAGAGAGAGAGAGAGAAATAATGATTCTAACATACACATCATAACTGATTCTAATGTACAAATTAAGAGGCAAACTTTGTGGTTGATAATTTAGCCAATTTTGCCCTTGACCAGTATTCTTGTTTTTGGTTGGGCAAACCGTGCACCCCTTTTTTTGTTAAGACCTCTCAAAATTTATTTTATTGGAAGGTCCTTTGTACGTATGGTTCCATCTTCTTAACCGATAGAAATATATGGTAATAATAAGGTTGTCCTAGGAGAGAAAAATTATTCACTTGGCAAAATCTACAAGGGAACGCTTCCAAATATATTTAACGTAGATCACGAAAGTAACGGTGAAGAGTTGAGATATTAACAAATGGAATGAAATCGTCCGTTGTTTATTCCTTCAATAAATGGGATGCTGTTGGAGTGAGATGCTGTAATGTGTCTAGAGGTTTTTCAATGAGAAAAACCTTTTCACATTTTTCAATACCAAAAACCTCTAACACTGAGATACTGCATGTGTCAACATATCACTCTATCGTATTCTCACCTAAAGCGTGTAAATGATTTCAAACATTATATAAAAAACCGCTCAACATACAATCTAAACTAACAAATTATCTGCAATTCCTGACTACATTGCTTCGTGCTATTGAAGTGGGATGCGTCTACGTAGAGCATCATATAATTATATTTTTTGCTAAGTGGACCCACATAAAAAATTTACAAAAGGTGAAAAACACTAGCCGTTAGATGCTCCAAGTGGGGAAGCATCTCACACTCCAATAGCAAGGAGTAATTTAATAAAAAAAAATTGCAGATGATTTTATACACAATATATAGTTCAAAGGTTTGAACCCAAATATCTAAATGTAAGGCTGATCATTGGGCGGGCTTGGGCAAGTTTGGGCCGGGCCAGAGGTCACACATAATTGATATGGACTTTTTCCAAGCCCACGCATCTTGATGATCGGGCTTGTGACTTAATGACCAAACCCGTTCAATGAGCACACTTAAATGCCCAAGACCGACAAAGCTTGCCCAACAATAATCACTTAGACATCCAATTTTATACTTCAAAAGAAGGCAAAAACATTAATCTTTTCTTTTTATGATAATTCAAAAAAAATATATTGGGAAGACATTTCACATGCCAATAAGATGTATCACCATTTTGAAGAAGAGATGGAGGAGTAAAGACCTGCGGAGTAGATATAAGTAATTTAGGGCTAGAAAACAAAGTATTAATTAAATGGTAATAAGTAAAAAACCAATTAAATAATTAAACTTATGACTGGGCTGGACCGGCCAACATTTCTTATTTTTTTACCAAGCCCATCGAAAATTGTTTAGGCTTTTAAAATCAAGACCAATCCAGCCGGTCAACTATTGCGTGACCAAGCCCATGAACACCCTTATATAAATGTCCTCCGCCTGCTCGATGGTTCATATGGTTCGATCGTTGGATCCGTCGGATTAAAGTTCGGCGAATCATCAAGGCCCTTTCTTTTGACCAAAATCATTAATTAGGTCGGGTCAAAACTATTTCTAATTGAATGTTCTAAGTTCGAATCGTCTGGTCTCGTCTAGTCTATTCAAAACCAGTTATAACTGAGTGGGTTCAATGTTTCTCAAAATTAATTGATGGGATGCAGTTGGAGTGGGATGGGTTCAATGTTTCTCAAAATTAATTGATTGGATGTGGTTGGAGTGAGATGCTGCAATGCGATTAGAGGTTTTTTACCAAAAACCTCTAGCATTGAGATACTACACGTGTCAACATATGACTTTACTGTATAATCACCTACAGCGTGTAGATGACTTCAAACATCTATACTATATATAGAAAGAAGAGGGAGGAATATTCCCTCTAGATTCTGACCCCCATTTTCTTTTTCTAAGTAATACCCTCCCAAACAAAACAATCCCTCACTATTATAACTACTTGGCTGTTTATTAAAGTGGACCCATGTTTTCTACACGCATAGCGCGTGCAGGCCCCTAGTTATATAAAAAGCCACTGGACATACAATCTAAATCGATGAAATCATCTGTAATTTCTAACTAAATCGCTTCTTATTATCTAAGTGAGATACTTTCACGTGGAACATCCAATGGTTATTATTTTTTTAAGTGGATCCACATAAAACATTTACAAAAGATGAAAACATTAACCGTCATATGCTCCAAGCGGGGAAGCATCCACTCCAATGGCTGGGAGCAATTGAGTCAAAAATTAAAGAATCTTTCATCCCCAATATGAAATTCAAGGGTTTAAACCCAAACATCTAAAAGTCCGCCGCCTCCTCCACGGTTCATATGGTTCGATCGTTGAATTGACGTCGAGAATGTTCTAACTTCGAATCATCTGGTCTAGTCTAGTCTAGTCTAGTCTAGTCGAACCCAGTTTGTTCCAGCCCGACGCGTTTGATCTCTCTTTTGTCTACAACTTCAATCGCGGCAAGATTCAGCTCATCCAGATATCAAGAAAGCTACTAATTTAACAACACCAAAACAGCAAAGACACGTTTAGACGGCATCTTCGCTTTTTCGTCGCCGAAAGAAAAACGTTTCCAGAATTCTCTCCCCACGAAACCTCTTCCGAATTTTCCTCTCCTTCTTCCCCTATAAATAACCCTCTAACGTCTCTCGCTCTTTACCACAACAAACGGTAGATAATCAAATCCATTTTTGATTTCCTAATCTTCTCGCACCGGAAAGCTTCAATTCCCTAATTGTGAGCGAGTGACCGATCGATTGAAAATTCGTTTACCGTTATCGATCTTTCGTCCAAGGGAAACACCGAGAGAAAGAATCACAAGATGATGTCGATCTTCAGTTCTTTCGACGCCGCTTCCGCCGAATGCTTGGGCCGAAGGGTTTCTTCTTCTTTTTCTTGGGGTTCGATTAGAGAGGAGAGCAAGATGAGCGTTACAGAACCGAGAGCGGCGTCGGTTCCAATTCGTAAGGAGACGGAAGGAGATGAGAAGAAGAACTCGTCAGCATCATCGACGATTGTCAGGAATCAGCGGCAACAAAATCCTCAACACCAACAGAGGAGAGATCTTCCTCGTTTTGCAGTGGAGTTCGATGGCTTGCACTGTTTTGAAACCGTCGTCCTCTGATTGCTATCCCTCCCTTTTCAATTATTTTAGTTTTTCTTTGGATTGTTAGAAATTGATCCCATCAATTCTTTGTTTCAAATTCAATTTTCAGATACGAGATTAATTTTATATAAATTTTATTTTTTCTTCAATTTTGAAAAAAAATCACTAGGTTTTTGGCCTTTTGTTTGGGTGAGGAGTGCGTCTCTCAGATCAGATACCGAAAACCATGGTGGCACGTGTGGCATGTAGTTCGTTTGACAGGAATGATATCGGTACTATGTTTACCTGAATTATTCTCCTTTGGTCTGGCATGAGATATAATTACTTCATGTTACATCATAATACAAGAGTTTGTTAATTAAGTAATATTTTAGGATAGATGAACCGTTAAAGAATTGTTCTTGATTAACTACAAAGGCCAACCAGAATTTTAAATAAGCCAAATGACAACCATATAACCATTGAAGCATTAATAGTAGCTGAGATTATTGCTCTAGTACCACTCAGTGGTACTCGTGTGGAATGGATGGGGATACCCCAATTCAATGCACACATTTGGTGTCAAAACCCAATGGTTCAATGAAACCATTGGTTGGAATATTTTTTTGGGCGTGGGGCCCCCTATTGAAATGGCACAAGAAGAAAGGGTTTCCATTTCAAGAGGGGGCCAACACCCTAAAACACCACATTTGGAAGTAGAGGAAATGCATTTAGAGTATACGAGATACGGCTGCGGCTGCAACTTGGTCCGGTTAAAACTGAAGCTGAACTGATCCAAACTGACTTCGGTTCAATTTTGTTGGATTTTTTACATTTTCATTTTCGGTTCAGTTTTGGTCCAAAATTCCTAGCCCCGAATTAAATCGATTTGGTTTCGGTTAGGAAGTTCGGTTTAAACCAAATCGAATTCATATATTCTTTAGACCGAACCGATCCGATAAATAAAAAAATATTTAATATACATTATACATATCTAAGTTTACCTTTAAACATTTAAGATATTACAACCAAAACCCTCGATCAAATTGCTCCCAAATTCCTAATCCCCATTTCCCAAACCCTAAGACATGCTCAACGCCATTAGGCCCAACGACTGCAGAGTTCCGACGGCCACCGCCATTCTTCTCCTTATTCAATCTTCTCCATTGAAATCGTGTGTTTCTCTTCTTAAATGTTGCTTTCCTGGTTTCTCATCTTTCTCAGAGCTGTCACAGGGGAATGGTCGTTGATTGGTTTGCCGAGGTTTGCATCAGCTGTGCAGGAGTTGCAAGGAGTGGATGAGAGCGGAAGAGTTCACCATGAGGAGATGAAACTTCAGAGGCAAAGATCCTTTGGAGAATACCGGGAGATGTTGGCATGGAGTTTTTGACTGTATTACATCCTCTGTACTTTTCTGTTCATGTTTTTGAGAGAGATGCTGCCACTACGATTTGATGAGTTCTCCACCCCAGTTCTTACAAATCTTTTGTTTTCTGTTCGTCATTTTGTTTTTTTTTTTTTTGCTTCTGGGAGTGCTTATCTTTTTTTTCGTCATTTGACTGATGCAAGATCATTTTGGTGCTGCCATTTATACAGAGGTAATTTGCCCCTCTCTTTCCATCAATCTGTCTCTTTATCTTCTCAAGGATCCTCCCTTACTTTTCAAAAACAAATAAGTTCTTTTTGATTTCTTGAATTTGGGGGTGCGTGTTGTGTGTGGTTGGGTTGGGTTAGTAGCAACTGCCTGCTACTGTTATTCAACCCAGCAACACCTTTTAGGAGAGTTTTTTTGGGGGGTCGTTGAGAGGAGAAGGTAGGGGGATGTTGGGTTGGGATGAGCAGCGTTAGAAGAGTTGGGGGTGAGGAGAGAGAAGGGTAGGGGAAGGAGGAAGGGGTTGGGTGGTTTTTTTTAAGCAACATTTGCTGTTGTGGGGCCTGGACGGTGAAGATGAAGAGAAAGAGGAGGGGGAGAGGGCGGAGAAAAGAGAGAGGAGGGGAGGGGATTTGTCGATTTAACCTTAATTAAACCGAACCGAATTGACCTTATGAAATTCGGTTTGGTTCGGTTTGGGTTTCGGTTTTCTAATTTATTTTTGGTTCAGTTTCGGTTTTATATTTTTGGTTTACCATTCGGTTTGGTTCAATTCAATTTTGGGTTGGTTACATGTAATTTTGGTTTGGTCTTGGATTGACTTAAACCCAGCCCAAACCGAACCGAGTTGCACCCTTATGAGAATGCTAGATAAATCAAGTGGTAGGAGAATGCTGGTCATCAATCTATTTATTTATTTATTTTAATTCTAGATTTCTAGACAATTAAAAGAAATCACTGTTTAGTTTGGTTTTTCAAAACATAAAAAAGTTATTCGGTTTTTAATTGTTATGTATGACTTGCCCTATAATATACTAGTGGTGGCATGTGCATGCTGCACTTCCTCACCTTTAACTGTAGCATAATTAGGGGTTCAAATTCGAAGGTTGAAAGAGTCGTGGGAAGGTTATAATTTCGAATTGTTTTAGCTGCAAAGGACAATAGTTGAAAAAAAAAAAAAGAATGCCAGAATCTGGGAGAATATTTCCCCCTCTTCCCTTTACTAAAGTAAAGTATAGATTAGTGGACGGTACGTACTACTTACAGCATTATTGCATTGTTTGCTATATCTAAGGGTTTAAAAATTATTAAAGGGTATTTTTTGAAAAGTAAAAAACAAGAAGATCAAATATATTATAATTTGGTATTTTAAGGTTCTTATGGGAAAAAAAAAATAATTTTCATATTGACACTCTCCGACTGATTATATGTGACATGTGGTCTAAAAGATTGCCCCAATCATCGTAATCATCATCAACATCATCATAAGCTTATAAAAACCTGCAATGTCTCTTCTAACATTGAAGAAAGACTACTGATACAAAATTCAAACAAGCTTATATTTCACCTACTTTGCTCAAATTGTCCAATTTAGACCTTTTGGAACCTCAGAAAAGGCATGAAAGCTATAATTAAACCTGAGGAGGCTTGAAACTTTGTTGAATGGATATGATAACTTCACAAATGGATTCGAAGCATTTAAAAACCCTAGAAACAACTTCCTTTGGCATGGTCAAAACAGTGTTGTGTCTCAAATGGACAAAAATCGGCGAAATTGGATAATTTCTAGCACTGCCATTTGGCCAAAAAAAAAAAGAAAGTGAGCGCAGCCACACATGGCATCCAGGAGACCCTCCCAGTTTTTGTGCCCAGAAAATCTAGTTTCTCAACACATAAATTGATAACCCTAATTTCATGGTTTTCAACAATTTTTAGCATTTTGCACCATTTTTGGCTAATTATGTTGGACAAATGTGATCTCATTTTGGCATATCCATACTCAACATGTAAATCATCATTATAGACCTTGGCATGACTACAACGAATTCCTTAAAACACTAATTTTGTAGTTTTAGGTCCTCAAGCTGACAAATTTTCTAGCATAACTTACAATAAAAATGATACTTATTTGGTAAGTCAATCATGCATGCACCTTGGCATAGCTATAGCCTATAGCACATGTCTAGAAACTCTAATTCTGCAACTTTATCTCTTTTTTGGGAAATCCACAAATTCTAATCTGGAAGATTCTCTAATATGACTTATTTCTATTAAGTGTGAAACCTATCAAGCATATTAGAGCGGGGATATCTTTGATGGGCAAGATCTTGCCTAGGGGTTTCCCAGTGGTCCGCAAGGTATGGCAGACATGAGCAAGAGGGTCGTCGACAGTCGATGATGAGTTTCGACGTCAAGTGATCTACAGTTTCACATTCGATGATGAGTTTCGACATCAAGTGGTCTACAGTTTCACATGACAGACATGGGATTTCGAGTGCTAATCGGAGTCATGTTCCTTATCATATTCATATCTTAAAATCATTATCTCTTATTTTACTCTCATCATGAACCCTAACAATAAAAAATAAAAAAAATAATAATTTCATGTTCAACAGGATTTCAAAGACCCAGTCCTTGGGGAAATGTCCAGAAGCTGATTACGTCAACCATTTTAGTGATAGACATGGGACTAGTTCTCACACACTCATATTGACTTTTATCTCCAGTCAAAACCCACTTCTCCAAGCATGCCACGTCTAACCTCTCTTATGTCCAAGTCGGCAAATGCAAGCCGCCAACCCCACCTAAAACATCCCCACTTGTTCCTTTTCCCTTCCGCGCCAAGACTCTAGAAAGAACTTCCAGAGTTCTCTCGCCGAGAAAGTCAATCTTCCCAGAAACTTTCTATCCTCCCCGGCCCTATAAATACGCCTCAAACTTTATTCCATCTTCACCGCAACAATCAAGCGCAGAATTTGTTTCTGAGATTTCCAATTCTTCTCGCAACAGAAAGCTTCCCCAATCGTTTAACGGTGAGGTGAACACCGATCGAGAGAGGAATCAGAAAGATGATGTCCATTTTCAGTTCCTTCGACGCCGCTTGCGCCGAATTCTTGGGCCAAACGGTTGCTTCTCCTTTCTCTTGGAATTCAGTTAGAGAAGAGAGCAAGACGAGCGTCGCAGATCGAAAAGGGTCTTCGGTGGTTATTGATAAGAAAGTGGAGGAGAAGAAAGAGAAGAAACCGTCGTCACCGCCACCGGCACGTATTAGGAGTCAGCAACAACAACAGAAGAAATCTCTTCCACGTTTTGCAGTGGAGCTGGATGGCTTGCACTGTTTTGAAACAGTCGTCCGTTGATTGATTTTTCTTTTTTTGATTTTAGAAATTCACCATGATCCTATTCTTTGTTTCCCACACTGATTTTTGGATTCGAAATTTAATTATACAAAGTTTACTATTCTCTCTTTTTAGTTTGTTTCTTTCTTCAAAGTTAGAAGGGAGATTCATCCAAACAATGGCCTTTTTCCACTTATATGTTCTTTTTGGTGTTTCCTTTACCCTCTTTGATCTTTCAATGAAAACCCAAGAAAAATCCTGACTAATCAGCAAAACAAGTTTATATAATCAAAGGCCATAAATGGATGTGAAGAACTTTTACCCTGTCATGAATCATGATATATAATAAGATTATAAACCAAGAAAATACCATGTAAAAAAAGGCTATATACCTGCAGTTATGAAATGTGAACTGATAATTTGGTTCTGACAATTAAAACTCTAGTACATTTCCAAGAAAGCCTGATTCACTAGGGGCTCAAATTCCTGTAAATTTAAATAGAGGTGGAAATTTTACAAACAAAATTAGGATGATGGACCTTTGGATGGACATTTTGGTGGTAAATCTCATCTGAGAACCACATTCAACTTATCCTGCACCTGTTCTCTTACAGACAGCTGCACATGCAAGTGAAAATGTATTAAGGTTCCCAACCATAACAGTAAGGCATTTTTCATTAGCACAATTATGTTCTCCTGTGATACCTGCAATTGATTTATCTCCTCATCTCTAAGTGAGCGTTCCATTGACCGGAAAACAATCCGGTAACAATGACTGGTCATTCCTTGCTTGTTGGTGAAATTGTCGATCAATTGCACCTGTAGTTTTAATAGAAGAAGATGGCCATATGGTATTAAACAAGGATAGAATTAAACTTGGAAACATATAACTAAATATTTTAAATTAGAGCAAAGCATGGTAACCAAGTTAAAGGCACATTCTGTCAAAAATAGGTTATAGATCAAGGTGATTCTTGAAGACTTGACCTTCTCTTTCCCTTTTTGAATAAAATTTCATTACTGATAAAAAAAAGAGTCATTTGACAATAAAAAGAGAAGAAAAAACTGAGTTACATCCATGTCATGTAGCATCAAATATCAGAGAAATGAAAGGAGCATGTGAACCATCCAAGATTTTCATGTATGGTTTTAAAGTATCATTAGATACTGTTATATATTGGGTGATTGTATCTTAAAGATCATAAAAATTATACAGTTTCACATAGCATAGGTGATGCTGAAAATATTGTCTCGCCTTTTATCTATTTTTATCTATCAATACGTACAATACATTGGTCTATATTGAATGATTCGTAATTGTATTGATGCAGGCACTGATATCAGTCAATAATTAACTGATACCATCAATACATACAATAAATCAACAGAGAAAAAAAGAGAGAAAAAAAAAAGGCATCATCAAAAAAACACTTGAATGTCTCTCTTCTTCATTGTTACCCTTCAAATCTTAATCTTTCCTTCAATATTTTTTGAACATCAGACTTGGTTTTGCATAGTACCGTTTGTTGAGGAGAATTTGAGCTTCAGTTGAAGTCGGACTTCACCCAAATTTAGATTTTTCCAAATAACCCTCTTAATATTTCATGATTTGGATTGAACATTACAAGAGGGTTTCTTTGCAGCTTTGGGCTTCAAATTTAGTAGGAATAATAATGTTACAGCAAATTGGAAGTATCACCTTGACAACCACAAATATGAAAGCTGAAAATTGGAAGTTCTCATACAAAAGTTAAGAAATACCGAAATCTCCCCAAAATTGGTACTTTTGTTGTTCATTTAGTATATTTGTGATATAAATGTATATATAACTTCTGTGATAGATTTTGGTGCTCATTGTCTTTTAATAAGTCTACTATTCCAGGAAGTGATGGAATCTTTTTGTTTGTTCTTCACTTTATTGAACTGGAAATTGCATCCAAAATTTACATTTTTCACTGCTTTGCAATCATAATATGGGTTTTTGTACACGTGTATGTCTTTATGCACGTTTCAGTCCATGGACCACCTCCCTAGAGAGAGACCCAGGCCATAGGAAACCCCTAACTTTGGGGTCTCCTAGGATGAAGGATAGCAAACCCATCTTTGGAATGACATCCCACGACTTACGCTAAGACAGCAGGCAGCTTAGTGCTCATGATATTGATTTACTTTCATAATTAACTATCATAGAAGGGAAAACTGTTTTACAAACAAAGAAAATATTTTATTCAAAAAAAGAGCAACAAAAAAGTAAAATAACTAACCAACTTATGAAATGTGTGTACATATATGCAAGGGGATTTAAACAACGCCAAAGCAAGATTTATCATATAAAGTACGCCATCCTCTTTTCCCTAAACTCCAGTGACATGGAACACCAATAAGAAATGGAGCAGATGTTTCTAAATCTTAAATATACGTAGTTGATCATCCCAAACAAATAGCAAAAACAACTAATTCCCAACAGCCACGTCAAAGATTCTGCTAATAGACTTCATATCCTATCAATTTACCTTCTGTGTTCCATGGCATGACCTAGTCTACTGTAAGAGTTTAAATCATGAAATATTACACACCTGACTGCCAAACAAGCAGTGACAAAAGGAGGCAATCTAATTTTCCTGCATTATTTTAACACATAATGCATCTCTGGGAATATCCAGTTTCAATCAGGTTGTATGTCATCAGAATCTTACTAGAGAACCTGTCCGCATGAAAAATGTCACCTAAGATTGAACCACAGAGTGTCAAACGACTTGCACCGTCACAGAGGAACACGCATCCTTAGTTAAAAGCAAGTAGAAAGTTGGACAGAACCTAGCAAGTTGCTCCTCTCACACAACCCCATATCTATTCCAGTCAGCAAAACAAATGCTGCATTAATATTCTCAATTCCATAAAAATGTATTCAATTTCCCAATGAGTTAACTTCCTTGAAGGACTCAAATTGCAAAAGCACTTTTTTTTTGTCTTTTTTGCAGGACTGTGCTAAAAGAAATTTTAGAGAACACATCTTTTTCCCATACACCATCTTGAGAGAATTGTGCCCCCAAACTGGCTGCAACTATTTTTGAAATTTTTCTTCAGAGACTTACCATACGAACCTCCAAAAACAATGTGGTTCCAATCATTATGAAAGCAGCCTTATCTGCTGAAAATTTTGAAAAAGAAAAATTGACAAAGGCTATTCCTCAATCCTCTTCCTCCTGTGGTAGAACCAATACATCCCATTAACAAGATGGTATTTGTGACCAACGTTCACCATTTTGGTGCCGCTTGGCATCTTGCCAAGCGTGCCGCTGAAATTTTGCCGAAACGGGGGAAAAAACAGATTCTAACAAAAATTAGTGAGATACCAGCGAAACGTAGTGGCATGCCAGTGAAAAGTTGGTGAAATGCAGTGAAACAATCCAAAAATTGGGTAATTTCTACTTAAGATGTTAAAATTATGTGAAATTCAGCCTAACTTAGACGAAATTTCGTATGAAAGAGCTCTATTCCTCCATATTTGGACGAAGATTTAAATATTTATTGCTTAAAATCACTTATTTGCTTGGGATAAATAATTGATTTTACACAATAAATGTAAAGTTTTTTTGTCCAAATAGAGGAGGAATAAAGCTTTTCGTATAAAATTTCATCCAAATTGGGCTAAATTTTGCACGATTTGAGCATTATAAGTCAAAATCATCAATTTTTTTACTGTTTTGCAGCATTTCGCCCAAATAAGAAAATTCTATTTTTCCCCTCCAATTTGTGCCACTAGAGAGGGGGGGGGGGGGGGGGGGGGGGGGGGGGGGATTGAAATTTCGCCGGCACCTCGCGAGGTGCTGCCGAAACGGCAAACACTGTTTGTGACCTAATCTATTGTGACTCATATAAAGTCTAACTAAAACTGAAAGTTGGGATTTTGAATATAAACAATAATTATGTTGGTAGAACTGATAGAACATGTTTAGGAAAAGTAATCTTTCCACCTTTTAACAAGTAACTGCAACTGAAAGTTGGGATCTGAAATATAGACAAGAAGTATGTTGGTCGATCCGATAGAACATGTATAAGGAAAATAATCTTTCCACCTTTTAACAACTAACCTCTTTTCCAGGTAGCAAGCTTTCTTTCTACTCTTCCACAAATAGATCCCATGCTGGTGTAATGGCCGTAACCTTGAAAGAGGATCCCAAAGGAAGACCCAGTATGCCTTGGCAGACTCCCCATGGTAAAACACAGATTTATCTTTCTAATCAATCCAAGTTTACCACCTCTCATACTTCAATTTATGGTTTCTTTTGACAAGTAGATACTTAGCCTTATGCCAATTCAAAAATGGAGTGACACATCTTAACCCAAATCTGAAGTTGGCTAATATCACAAAATAATCACTTGTTATCAATAAATTATATTTAATGTCTCATCAATGAACTACGTGTGAGATTCTAGAAACCATCCCCAACTGAAAGACTTTCAACCAAGACAGCTTGTTTCAATTCTCCTGAACGTTCTGCTAAGCACTTAAACAACAATAGTTAAGAGAAGAACAGAGACAGGATCCCCTTGTCTGCCCCTTGAGCTATTAAAAAACCCTATGGGGCAGACACATTAATCCAGACCCCAAACCCAATCTCCTCAACATATATTTCAAGAAATGCCAAATGCATATTATCATAGGGCATTTCTATAACAAGTTCTCATATGATCTTGTGTACAGATAAATATTCTAGAGTCAAAATGTTCATTCTTTCACCAAAAACCAATCTATGATCTGCCATCTACCAACAAAATCATTTTGAGCTTATGAGATTTTCTTTGGAGAACTTTGTTTCCAATCAGTTCAAATACTTCCCATTAAACTAATGAACCTGGAATTTTTCGTATGTGTTTTACCTCTTTCATTTCAACCAAGGGTGATGAGAGTTACATTGGCATTCTTCCCAAAAGAAAGATTTTGTAGTTTCAAGTCCAAGAAACTCCAACACTTCTTCTAAGAGGCTAAAGGGAACCTGTTAAGCCCAAGACCATTGTCGCCAGACCATTTCCCCAACAGCTATAGCAACTTCTTTCTCAAAAAACACTAAAATAGTTTCCATCACAGCATCTGCGGTAAGAACTTCCTTCAATTTACCACCCACCTCCAGCTTATTTATGGGCTGTTTCTAGCATAGGTCATTCTTTTGGAAATTTAGAACTCTGATATAAGTACTTCTATTCATGTAGTTTACTTAAACAATTGCACTAAAAATGTGAAATCAAAGATAAATCAAAGAACTTTCACAGATATTACGTGGTTAGGTGTTTGCCACATCAATGGGAGAGAAGATGTCCACTATATGAAAAATGAATATGGCTACAACTTATATCTCCAATCCCCAATTATAACCTTAGCACAAGGCTCCGCTTCGCTTCACCCATGAGGCCCCTCATGTCCCTTCCCCTTCGGACCCAGATAGAAAGAATGAGTCACACTCCAACAATTCATGATCCATTTTCGGTTAGCACATGATATGGGTTGACAATCCCTTTTTTTTTCCTGCTGTTATTAGGTTTGGGGATTGGGGTCGAGGATCCATGGATGATGAAATAAAAGTGTATTTTTAAGCGTAACTAATTTTCAGTTTGTGCCTCTATGCTGAGGAGATTGAAGCAAAATACATATTAAACAATGACTTTGGTTACTATTTACCCTACAATGGAGATATTTCGAAACCAGTGCTTAGATTTATTCGTGGGCCTTGAGGAGTCGTATGAAGTGGAAGTCTCATGTACCTTTTTGGATTCGCAATGGAAACAGTGATCTTATTACCAACAATGATTATATCTACTAACTCAAGTACAATTGATATAGTCCATCCTCACAGACCAAAACTCACAATATCACCCCTTTCATTCTGGAGTGACAGAGTGATTGTACCACTTAAGCCTTTTTTTTTTTTTTATGCTTTTTCCAGAGGTCTAGAGAAAGCTAAAACCAATGTGATTTCCCTAGTGCTCCCTTTTGGAAAGAAAGGACATGAAATTCCTTTTTCCTTTCCATAGGAACTAGAATATTGGATCTTCAAGCTTGGTTCCGTAGGAGCATGTTAGAAAAATTGAGAAATAGAATCATGTGACTTGATTTTGTTCTCAATAGTTATGAGATGGGTATCTTGGGGTAAGGGAAATGGTGTGGGGTCGGGGGGGGGGGGTTTTTCGGGGAAGGGAAACAGAAAATGAGGATTAAAAATCATTAACTTTTCTCTGTACATCTGAAAGGAGATAATCAAAAAGAAAAGGAAAATTGAAGGGTAAATATTAGCCTCAATGATCCTTTATAAACTGAATCCTCACCAATAAATAATCTAATACAAGTAAAAGGGCAGTACATGTAACAGTTAGGAAAAACGAATGTTAAATTTAAGTTAAATAATTTTATTATTGTTGAATTAGTTCAAAATTGAAGTTTTAGACTTTTATGTTTCCTTCCCATGACCTATATTTAATGGAGTTATAAGGAAGAACTATGAAAATAGAAATAACATTTGCTATTTATTACTACACCAATAATTTATCCATAAATATTTGAATAATCACTTTGCAACACCCAGTTTTGGTCTTTTAATCATTAAATATTAACAAGATGCATGTATCATCACCATATGATTATGTTTATTTTATAAATCAATGAAAAATCTTAAAATAAAATAAAAAACCCATCATCAACATTAATATCTTCCCAATGAATCAAGAAAACATATTATAATCAACACTGTGAGTCAGGTAAATATCAAAGAAAAACAATCATTTCAACAATAAAAATGTCTAGCTTCTAAAACAAATTAACTAACTATTCAACAATGTTGCTTAATTTCATTCCAATCATCATTTTGGTCATCTAAATCTCTTTAAAATTTTACTGTTCTACCTTGCATACACCAATTAGTAAATTTCATTTATTCTGATTATCAAATTGTCTATTTTAGTGTAAATGAATGCTTGATAGGACATACTTATAAATTTCAATTCGAAAGGAAAATACGGAAATTTTGAAGCAAATTTTGCATTATCACAATAATTCCAAAAAAAAAATTATACAGAGATTTCAGACGAAAGAAAATATAAATGTAAAAGAAACTCTAGTCCCTTTGAATTTTGAAAAGGTATAATTATGAGGAAACTTCACAAATTTTTTGTGGAAGTTAAGCCTTGTTACGAATTGTTCAATGAAGTGATTGTACACACTCAAGAACTCTAATGATGTAGAATTAATATGATAGTGTATTTGTGGCTAAACTACATGATTGATATATGCTTAAATACAATGTTACTTGAGTCCGACTTCGACATAAGTCTTAAGATCTGAAATTTAAATCGTAATCATAGGAATTAAATGGAATATCGCAGGATCTCAATCAAAATGGATTTATATCTGGGACTTGGTTTGCTAGGAATGATATTTGATAGAAATTGTAGATCATAAGGATTTTCATAGTTATAGTAAAGTTGATAATGGTGGTGGTAAAGGAATGGGAGAGATAATAATGTTGGTAATGATTTTAGCAAGATGTGCTAAAAGTGGTGAATGTGGTGAGGATTATGGCAATGGGGGTAATTATTGATAGGATTGACAGAAAGTGATGGACATGTTAGTGATACTAAACAACAAATGTGTTGGTAGTGGTGGTGGTTGCAGTGATAGAAATGTTGGGTGTATTGAGATGCAAACAATGAAGGTGGTTCGCCAGGATAGAAAAACCGGTAAGGGCAATGGCAATGTCAGTGATGGTGGTAATTGCTTATAGGTGGTGAAGAGGTGCAGGTGGTGTGGCGGCTTTAGTGATGATGAATTGATGATGATTAAAGAAGATGATGTGGCAGGCAGGGGACCTGCAAGTCTACAGCATCCTTAAGTATGCTTATTTTTATTTTTTATCCTCAAAATCTTTTCAATTTTGGTAGGAAGATTTTAGACCCTAAAAATGAAAATTAAGCACATCTTCTCTTGATTTTTCCTTTGTCCCAAATTTTCTCTTGACAAACAATGAAAGAAAATCACAAAAACTGAAACATTCTTCTCTTTCTCAACTTTCTGTTTTCCAGTCAATCCAAATGGGCCATCAATTACTTACAATGACAGGAAAAAAAGAAATATAAAAAAACAGGATGAAAGTAAAGCAGGAACAATCCTCATAAGCTATTTAATCAACATAATATTCACTTCCAAGTTCTTAAATTCACAGTTATCTTCCTAATAAACATTTGATGCTGTTAAATTTTGTTAGGTTCACAGAGTGTTTAATCACTTTGAACAGTTTGCTTTGACATTGTTTTGAAACATTACTGGAGAGTATCATGCCTGATAACCTGGTGTTGATTTTAAAGAATCTAATAGCAGAAATACATGACAAGAAAATATGTATATAAGAAAATCATAGAGAACAAAAGATGAAAGTTTGCGAGGAGAAAAATATTACCTCCTCAACGAGATCCCCAGCAATTCCTCTAACAACTTCACATAAATTGTTCTCAGTGAATGACTCATTAATCCAAAAACTGATGTCTTTGTAACAAGGAGGGTACTGCAGCAGATAACAACAATTTCAATTCCCAACATATACAAGCATTATGAGGATCAGGTGCATCTCACCAATTCTTAAAAATGTTACTACATGAATCTTTAACACTAAATGTTCCATGTTTCCCTTTTTTTTTTCCTTCCCCCAAAAGATCTAGATATGTAATGAGATGACATTAAAAATCTATGATGGTTTTATATTTTACCTTGGAGAATGGCTTGAACTTGATCCCAAGCTGACCTTTGGAAAACTGTATGCAAGTAGTACCAGATCAGATAGTTAGGGGTATCCATTAATCATTTCATAGAATTTCAAGTGTCAGCAGAATCACTTAAGATTAAGATACTATTCAAAGATGAAGGGAAGTTAAATGAATACAGAATTTGAATTAAGGAAATACTTGAGACGTAAACCGCTCATCAGTTGACCAAAAAAGCCGAATATCTGGAATCCCAAAAAGAACCATTGCTAGCCGCTCTAATCCAAGTCCAAACGCCCAAGCAACATTGTTAATTTTCTCACTCCGCTTTAAGATCTCCTGCTCAGTCACTCCACAACCCAAAACCTCCATCCATTTCTCCTGAAAGGTGTTAGAAACTGGCAAATTTCAGATGGTACCAAAAGCAATATTTAATATCTGCAAAGCGATGATTTATAAATTTCTCATACACACATCAAGATTTTAATCATAGAAATCACCACATATCAGTGCACCTTAGAATGATATCATTGAAACAAAAAAGAAAGAAGGAAGAAAAAAAGTCTAAATCCCTCAATCTCATGCACTAGACAATTAGAGGTAGAAGTATCATATTTAAAGAGCTGATCTACCTTCTTTCTCAGATCCTCTCTCTTCCAAATTCCATGAGTTAACCATTTCACTGTATATTGAGTGAAATAAAAAAAGAATTACATAAAGAACTTTAATATCCAACATTACAACCCAGCTAACTCCACACCAAAAGAGGAAAAAAATGAAAAAAAAAAATAAGAGGAAAAAGAAAGAAATTAAAACCTAAACACAAAAGAATGGAAAGGATTGATTTTATCAATATATAGCTTTCTTCGCTCATTTTCTCCCATTAATTTTCATCATTTTAGTAGAGGAACCAACTAACTTCTCGATTCCAAGCATGACAACCCTCTAGGTACTTGGGTTTTCCCATATCTAAAACCATTCACTTGTAAGCCTTTTGTTCTACCTGGTGTCAAAATATTAAATAGAGATTGACTAGGACTTGAGAGGCTTGAATTATTTTACTTGTTCATTGAAATTTTAATAACAGAAGTCAAATATAAAATATAAGGAATAGAAACTATAGAAATGGACCTCTATAATAAACAACAAACTTATAGTCAAACCAAAAAAAAAAAAAAATACAGAACCATCAATCAATTGCTTATAAAGATTAACTAACAGCTTCTTGACAGTTGGGCCCGTCAATGACTGATGCTAGCTTTGGATTGAAAAAAGATTGTTTCCTTAACGAACACGAGACAAGCTTAGGTGGGCTTGCTTGTTTAAATCTAGGCTCAACTAATTAAAAATTACATATAATATTACAAAACTAAAATTATTATTTATTTTTAAATATAAAATATTATGATTCAAAATTTAACTTATTTTTAAATTTTCATATGATGCACTGATGGATTTTGTAGATTGTTAATCCTTCATGTGGCCCAATAGTACTATTGGACAAGCCAAGCTTTAACGACCTGAACTTAATCCTACAAAATATCAGTGAGCTTGGGCTAAGCCCGATCGCAACAAATTTCAACAAACTTTAGCCTTGCACAGGGTTTACAGCTCTAGCTGCATTGGACAAAAGCACAGTTCAGTTTGACTCATTTCCAACAACATTAGCAGTGTTTGAAAGATGTGTAAGACTTGTCACTTGAAGAAAAGTTCACCAAAATCATGGCTTACCCTCAAATCTAAAATATAATGATGCTTATACCTTCAGGTTTGAGGGGATTTATTAAAAGGAATGCAAGATTATGTCTTGATGATTGGCTCAATGCAAGGCTCAGGAAAAATTCCATTATAAGTGTCAGGCTTATGCCCTAAAGGTTCATCCCATGATGCCTATACCTTCAATTATGAGGCTAAATGAGTCCCACACATCATGCCTTAAGGCTTGCAGCATAAATATAATTTGGATTATGATAATAAAGAGAGAAATCAGTTCTTTTAAGGAAAGCCCAATATATGGGGCTTAAGAATTATTATGTCCTTAAGCTCAAAAACCATATCAAAAGGCAGATATACGGTAAATCAAAACCCAAAGAAGGGTCCTATTAAGAGAACCTTCACGCCAAATATTAGTAAGCTGAAGTGAACTTAATCATCTCATCAACAGAACATTTTTCTGAACATTCACAAAATTTGCAAAGGTTTTTATCCATCACAACCAAAAAGGTGCAAAATAAATTCACTAAAGACATTATTTTCAGCTGAATTTTGGTAAACTTAAATCCTCTTTGTTGGACCCATCAGATTTTGGGTCCCACTATTTACAACTGCAAGACATATATCACAATCTGAGACAAGAACCCCCATACAGATTCTAAGTCTTTATTTTAGCCTAAATTTTAGGTTGTAAGCTAAGTTTGCATAAGTAATTTTCATGTTTCAATTGACTTAAACTATAGAAGTGGCAATTTCTAGCAGAGTTGCCAATTTGATTGGATTACAAGTTAAAGGGATTGAGGTTGGCATGGAATGTTGTATAATACCCGTACTGAACCCAACCAAGGTTTACTGTTTCCATGCTGCCCAGGACAAGAAACGAAATTTTAGATGGCAAAAAAATAGAGCGAAACTTCGCTAGATTTTGCCTATTTAAATGGAAAAAAAATAATATTTTATTAGAAAAATAACGTTTCCCCGTTTCACCCCTTTTCACTTGGCATGCCATTGTGTTTCACCAGCATGCCGCTAAGAATCGCCAGATTATGCAGTATGGCATTTTTCCCTCTCAAAACAGCTACCAAGGAGAAAATGGTGAAATTTCGGTAGCCAACAATGAACCTAGCCCCACAAATAGTTGTCAGTCAGGTTGATGTGTCTATCATATAAACCCATAAACTTTCTCAAACATGATGGTTTCTAATGGATTTGATGGCTATCCTCATGCCTTGCTACAAATGGATTGCCTATCTTAGCATCTTCAAAAATGTCATGGTCAACTTGATTCAACAATGAAACAAATCAAACCATTGCCAACTCAACTATTTTGATCCAACACATTATTGTACTTGCAATATATCTCCTTTGCTAACTTATTCCAACCACCCCAAGAGAGTGAATAGAAGTCTTGCTACTTTTTCATATTTTGGACCATTTCTCTAACGACAGTGCTTCAGAACCTTCAAATTATTTTTAAACCACTTTGAACCTAGTTACAAAACAAATATTATATGTATTTGTGGACTCCTCTTATATTCAGAAATCATTTTACTAGAGATTTGATAAGATTTGACATGCTTTTCAGAAAATATAAAATACAAGATAAGAAATGTTTGAACTTTTCTTCATTTATTTGAATTCGACTACCTTTTTTCTAGCACACATATGATGGATTGTCTTACATTTTATTACAGATCTGTTGATTGAGTGAGTGAAACCATAAAAACCTTCTATTTTTTATTGCTCTAACTTTTCAGTATTGTAGGTCCCAAAACCTAATGGAGGAGGATTGCATCAGGTTGCTAACTATAATAAACTTCGGCAAATCTACTAGAACATGAATCATGAAAAAATATTTCAATCTTATGTTATGCATCCTCCACTCTACAGCAAAGCTCAGTCGGAATGACATGTCTTCATTGAGTATTCATCTAGACATTAAATGAAGTGACTTTAACTAGGAATAGGTTATAATTGGTAGTTCTCATGACGAGAAGAAAATTTAATATAATGTGCCTAAAAGACTACATCATACAGGGGAAGGAAATAGCACACGAAGCATGATTTTGTTGGTGTGAAAAGAAATATCAATTGTTTAATGGAAGTTAAATCAGTTTTAGGACAAGAATTCTTAACATCCGTCATTTCTAAGTACCACAATAGCACTAGAAAAAAAATAAAATAAAATTAGAAGAAAATTTTGGAAAGAATTGTGTGGTCTAATTCTCCTACTAAGGAAAAGATATTCATAAGGCTTTAAATGGTCATGTTGATAAGGAAAGTAAAGAGTATAATAGAATACACCAGCAATAGAGTATTGGACCTACTAATGATATAGGAGAAGCAATTCTTGATAATGCATTAGCTTATCATCTTACTTTGACAAACCCTTTCTTTCAAAAAGAGTGTTTAACAGCTAATAACCTTTGAGCGTAGAACAAATTTGAGCCAAATTGACTCTTCCATCCTGGAATAATTGAGTAGGAACTTTAAAAGACTGCAAAGCCATTTTAGAAGATAGTCCTCGATCACACACAGAGGTTGATGGTGAAGGATGTTATTACAATTGAAAGAAAACAAATATATTGAAAATATTCCAAAAACAAAGAAGGGATGGATCTTTAAAGAATATAAATTTAGTAGTTTTTAAAGATTAACCTAGAAATGGGGAACGTGGAATCTAGAAACAAGCACTACAAAAATATCGGAAGAAAAGGCCAATTGTATTAAACGAATTGGATAAGAGATCTTAAGAGAATTCAAGGATAAAGTTGAATCTCAAAAAAGGACTTGGTAGTGGAGTGTTATTGTTCAACATGATGTTAAATAGAAAAAGGCATTATTTTGAAACTTAACAAATAAATAAGAACCAAAATATAAGAAAAATATAAAAGTGTTAAACAAGAAACTACAAAGATAATAACTAAGGTTAAAAAATAAGCACATGATAACTTGTCTAATAAGCTAGGTACCAAAGAGGGCAAGAAATTCATAGATAAACTTCCAAGGATAAGAGAAAACATGACGAGATTTAAATCAATTAGATGCATTAAGATTGAGGAACAAAAAGTACCAGTAAGGGATGATGAGATTAAAGAAAGATGGAGAGTATTTTAAAAAAATATTAAATGGTAAAGATTGGTGTAATGTGGTTGACTAAATTATTTAAGGGAAATTTTGAGGACTAGAAAAATGCCAAATGCTTCGAGATAGAACATGGTAGTACCTACATATAAGAATAATTGTACCAATTATCATAGAATATGAGGCATACTTACTATAAAATTATAGGAAAGAGTGATGAAACAAGGGTTAAGAAAATAACCCAAGTGTCAAAAAATCAATTTGGCTTTCTGCTAGGAAGGTTTACCAATGAGGCAATCTTCTTACTTAAACAACCAGTGTAGAAAGGTTCAAAGAAAAAGAGGGACCTTCATATAGTTTTTATTGACCTAGGAAAACACATGCTAGAATCCCAAGAAATATAATCCAGTGGGATTTGGACCAAAAAAGAGCAACTATGAGGTATATTAAAATTATTAAAGACATGTAGATATTCAAAAGTAGTTAGGCATAGCATGCATTAGAGATAAAATAGAGAAAAGTAGGTTAAGGTAGTTTGGTTATATAAAGCAAAGACCTAGAGACGCATCTGTTAGAAGGTGTGAGAGTATGCATATTGAAAGGCCTAAGCGAGCAAGAGGGAGACCTAAAAAGGCATGGGTAGAGTCTATAAAACAAGACTAACAAAAACGTAGATTAACTAAAGATATGATTTTTATAGAGCAGGATGGAGAGACAAGATTCGTGTCACCAACCCTACTTTGGTGGGAACTGGCTTATGATGATGATGATGATAATGATTTATGAGGGCGCACTAACTAGAAAGAAAGAAGTGGTACTAAGACAAATAGTTTCCAGTAGCTACAAGTTTACTCCAACGTTTAGCTATTAGTTCTCATCTTTTTGCAATAATTATTGATGAATTAGTTAGCAATTCTAAGAGGAGGTGCACTGCTATATGTTATTTGGAGATGATGTGGTTTTGGTCGATGAAACTAATAAGTAAATGCAAATTTTGAGTGACATAGTGATATTTTGGAATCAAAGGGTTTTAAATAAGTCCAACTAAGACTGAATATATGGAGCATTGCTTTAATACAAATAATGGTAAGACGTGAAGCAACAGTAAGGATTGAGAATCAAGATAGTAAAAAAAAAAATCAATTTAGTTATCTTGCATCAATTATTCACAAGGAGAGAGACATCAATCAGGATTTTGCATGTTGAAGCATAGCTGGATGGCTTACATGGAGAGGTGCATATATTATTACGTGAGCAACATGCCAAACTTAAACTACAAGAAAAATTTTATAAGACTGTCAATAGGTCTGTTTTGATGTATGGATCAGAATTTTGGGCAATCAAAAAGCAACATTCACATGGAATGAATATTTCTAAGATACGGATGTTGAGATGGATGTGTGGGAAGACTGGGAAAAAGGTAATGGAATGAACGTATCAAAAAAGGCTAGGTATCGTCCAGATAAGTAATAAGATAAAATGAGAGTAGGTTAAAATTGTTTGAACGTGTAAAGCAAAGATCAAGAGAGGCACCTGTAAGAAGGTGTGAGAGGGTATCCATTGAAAGATCTAAGAGGGCAAAAGAAAAATAATATACATGGAGGCACGAGAAAGATCATATACATGGAGTCAGTCAAAATGGATATGAAAATCAATAGGCTTACTGAAGATATTATATTTCACAGATTGTGATGGAGGAACAGAATTCATGTTTTCAACCTCAACTATTACGGATAGGACATTTGGTTATTGATTGATTGATTGACTTACTCATGCACATTTGAACACTATTTGATCATTATTGTTGTCTTTCACAAGGGCATTGTACCTATATAGTATGCAAGAATTACATGGATTGCAGACGTTTGCTTAATAAAACAGCAATTAAATTTAAGTTCTCAAGAGAAAAATAATCAACGAAGGATGACCTTTCTTGACTCCTTTTTGCACAGAGTAAACAAAGCATATTTTAACATATGGGCCAGGATTGCATCTTGCATAAAAAATTAAAAACTAAAAAATGCCATTCAAAAAGTGGTTCAAGAGATCAAATTGCTCAGAGAAATTGAAGCCAACAGAACATTGGCATTGAGAACCTTAAACCGGTTGTTCAATATGCTGTTATAAACAAATATCTAACTTTGTCAACAGACCTGAAAATATATCTCAAGCTCAAATGATGGATTGGTGAATGGGAAGTAAGTATCAACCCAACGCATTTCAACTGCACCTGTAAGTTTCATCAGATTTCCTCACTGTTAGCTCCCAACAACAGTATATTTGCTATGCTATTTATCCCAAGACAACAGGTACCCATGTTAATCATCAGTCTTAAGAAAGATACCAGTATATTTTACCAAATAAGTGTCGTGCCAAACCCTCAAGACAGTTCTTCAGATCTGTGGCTGCATAAGATGTAGCATCCATTTCTGATGCCTCCCATTCAGCTGGAGAGAAAACACGGACACCTTCCATCTGCAGAGAAAGGAATTTGAAGTAACTGATCTATTGGAAATTACAAATGAGTTAACAAATCTGTAAAAAGCCATGATTTCTAGAATTAGGAATAAGAACCTGATGGAATACAGGGTAATGAGTCGAGTCAATAGAATCCCTACGATAAACATCTCCAGTTACAAGGAAATGAGTGTAACCCTTCTTCAATAGCTCCAGTTGATGAGCACTTGTGTGGCACCTCAACACTGTTTGAGTATCAATGTAGTATGTATCATTGTAACTCCTGCTTACATGATCAGCAGGAACCAAGATATCGTCAAAGTTCTGCAAAAGGTAGAGCTGATATTACCAGAACTTTATTCAAGATTGGGACCTTACCAAGGGAAAGCAGCCAGTAATTCTGATATGAAACCACATCAGGTAAGGTGGTAGGAAGTTAGGCCTTGTTCTTAGCTAGATATTTTAATGACTTTGTTCGAAGAATGAAACGACCAAATTCAATAAAGTGTCACATCATAGACCTCAATACCCAATAATTTAAAAGGGACAATTTATCACTTTCCATAAATCCATACTTCTAGATTTTTTTCTTCTTTCTTCTCTTCAAAACCCATTTTTGCGTCCTTGCCTACTCTATATTTTTTTCATTCACTAATAAAAATTATCCATTTGAAGAAACAAACGGGAGAAACAATTTACTGAATTAATTAAGTACAATAAAATGTGGATTTACTCTAAAAGTGAATATAGCATTGCATAACTTCTTATAGTTTATCTAATAAGAAAACAGAACTTAGACATAATATTTTTGTCACTCTACATAAAGATGATATATCAGAAAGCTAAAATACAATGGATATAATTCAGTGAAGTCAACACTTCGATGAAATAAATAACAAGATTCAAGACTTAACCTAGCAGGAATATGATTATTTTGCTGAAATATGTCTCTTACTGGATTACTGTATGATCTATTTTTCCATATCAAGTTGTGCCCTTACATCAGCTGCATCAGATTATTTCACTTTCACAGCAAGGGGCCCTACCTTATCACTAAGTGTCAGCCACAAACATAACAAAGTTTTTCCCAACTAATTGGACATATCTTCTTCCTGAATTAGCTTCCAAATTCTTTACTCAGAATCCAGACAAGAAATATCCTCAATTTCCATCTATTCTACATTTTTACATGGTTTTCATCTAATTTATTCATCAAGAATAAGAGAATATGTGGATACCCTCAGTGATCTTTTGGTATTATTGACCATGCCAACAATAGTCATAAAAAAGGTCTAGCCCAGTGCACGAGACTCCTGCCACTGGGCGGGGTCTGGGGATCTGAAATTATGAAATTATCTAGTAGACATTTTAGAGTCATAGATAACTTCTAGTGTCTGTGTGCCAAGTTTTTCTTTCTATCCCTCTGAACCAAATTCAACTATTGAGAAATTGAAGTTGATCCACAAGAAAGATACTCTGGTCTGAAGGGAAGAACATTCCAAGCAACTGATTTCATATCATAATGAACTGAATATATTGATATACATCTTGGAACTAGACATGTTGACCAGTGGTAGCCATCTATAGCAAAAGCAAGATATGAAAAGTAATCACATTAACTGGCTGCTTTGCAGATAAATAATAAGACATGTACACTCACATTCAATGAAGAAACAAATAAGAACAAATAGGAGGATGTTCATAATACTTATGTAGGTCCAAAAGATACTATCATCTAAAAAGGAGGGCAACGTCATGTCCAAGACCCCCAGACCTTAAAATTGTGTTTAGTAATAAGAAAAATAACTTAGAAATTATCCTAACTAGTAAAGCAATTTTCAGAGTGTTTTGGTTCATTGGAAAAGGAAAAAGTTTGCTCAAACTAGGCAATTTTTCATATCAAGGTCTAGGCTGAACATCGTCCAATTTTTCAACACACATTTGCTTTCAATAAAGTCTGGAGATTTTGGTCTTATTCTTTCCAAGTTTACAATTGAAAAATCTGGGGTTAAAACAAGTCATTCATCAACTATTGTTTATGCTTTGCAATGACAATCAAATATCACAACTCACCAATCAACCAAAATCACCAAGCAACCAAACAAAACCTAATGTATCCCATCACAAGCTCATCTGATGTACATCAAGGGCAAAATAGAAAGTATGGATTGAACAGAACTTTAAAAAAGGAAAAATGACATCCACGTGAAAACTAAATAATAGTAACACCCTTCTTAAAACTTCAAAATAAAATCTTCAAAAAGAAAAAGTGTTGCTCCTTTTCTCATTGACTCTCAAAAAGCATTTTAGGCCTAAAATTTTAAGATCCATATGAAAAGATATAAATAGCAAAATTTTGGTCAAAATCATGTATGTAAGAAATCAGCATTGGCCAAGGACGATATGACGTTGACACGGCAGTGCCAATGGTATTGGCACAACCAGGTCATTGACCTCGCTGAGCCAAAAAATTCAAAAACAAAATATTAAAATATCTGAAATATAAATATATATATATATAACACTATATTATAAAGCCACTATTGCCAAAAACAATTAGAAACTTTTATAAATATCCAACATAATCAAATACCCAATTGAAATGCGAGATCTATAAAATATAAGCTTTTCCTCCAATCTGTCATATCTATACAATGTAACCTTTAATTCACATCATAGACATCACCAAATGAAAGAGAAGCTTAAAATTTATAAGTGGTGAAGTTTTTCTTTTTTGGAATCTAGGCAATGGGATGGAAAGGAATGAGCTCAGGACACTAAAAATGGCATCCCAAACTTGACCAACTTGACCCCTTTTTTAAGGCCAAAAGATATGTATCGGCTGATGTGTAAAAGTATCAGGGGCTTGTATTGAATTAGAATAGGTAGATACTAGTATAAGCGGATACCAATATGTATCCATATAAGCCCATACTTTAAACCACAGTCTAAAGAGATCTTTCTAACGAGCCAATCAGTCATAACAATAACTAAATGCCTCATCCCAACTAGCTGTGGTCATCAACATGGACCCTATTCTTCCAAGTATCCAAATCCTTTCTAAGTGACTGAATTCACTTTTTTCTGTTTTCTTTTTTTTTTTTTTTTTGTCTTCTTGTTGTTCCCTTTGATCTTTCAATAGATACTTTCTCACACCTAAGGGAATACCTAACTGCTCTTGGATATATTCATTCTGTATCTTTCTTAGTATTCCTATATATCCGTCTCAACATCCACATCTCAGCAATGCTCACATATATTGCCTTTTGATTACCCAACATTCTGATTGGAAAATCATAATAGGTCTAACAGTTGTCTTGTACAATTTTCCTTTCATTTTGAGTGAGACACGCTGATCACATAATACTCCAGCAACAACTCTCCACTTAATCCAACTCTAATTCTATGTTCAATATCCTTAACAACATCCCTCCTTATAAATAATTAATCAAACATAATGAAGTTGATTGATTATAAGGATCTCTTAATTCTCAATTCTTACGATTGTTGTCCGCATAATATTATATTTTCTAAAGTTATATTACATAAACCCAATATTAGTTAAATTTATTTTAAAAACTGTTGATTCCAATGCATCCCTCTATAACTCCAATCTAGCATTAAATGCCTCTTTATTTTCGTCTACCAACAAAATCTTATCTGCAAATAGCATACACAAATAAGAGTAGTTAACTAAAACAAAATAATAAGTACTTATAACTGACCCTTGATATAAATATGTCATTATTAGGACCAATTGTCTTGCTAATCATTGCTCTCATCCTGGTTGGCACTCCCTAATGCATATCGTTAATAATCTCAATGTGTCTCACTGGTACTGTTTTTCTACCCAAGATCCACCAAATTAATTCTCATGGGACTTATCATATGTTTTTTTTTCTAAGGTCAATAAAAACCATGTAAAGATCTTTCCTCTCTCTAAACTTCTTTGCTAATTGTCAAAGGAGAAAGATTGCGTCCATGTTACCCCTACTTGGCATAAAGTCAAACTGATGTAAGATCATAAGCCATTGTGAACTCAAGGATTGCATCCCCCATCTCACTCAAAGTTCCAAAGCTCCATCCCCATGTATTTTATCATGTCATCCACTATCCACACCAACATGACCATTTAGTTCCCACCTATAAATATCTTCTCCCTAGTAAGAATTCATTAAATTAAGCCATTCATTTTCATTCCAAAATGGTATTTTAATATTTGTTTTCTAATCATACTTGAAGTGCATAGGCTTTAACAATGTTAATAACCTTTTATACTTAGACTAATTTAAATAAAATTAACATATGGCTAAGTCTCCTAAAATCTATAACATTATCCTTCAAGTCTTTATCTGCCAGAATTCTTATGTCATTTTCGTTATTTTCTTTCATGTATATAAAAGTGTGTACTCAACCTCTTCATTTCCATTCAGTATCCTGCAAATTATGCTAAGTGTCCTTCTCTTTATTACAAGTACTAGTTTTAACATCTTCTTTGTTCGAGTCCCCACATTTCCTCTAGCTAGACAAATCCTACTATCTTGGACTAGCTTATTTACTTGTGTCCATCTACTTTGCCACGAGACCCTTGCCTGCTTACACCTACAACCGAGTGTCATTGCAATTGTTTATAGATGATGCTCTAGCTAACCCCTGCTCATTTATCATTGCAAACAGTTCCAGCGCAGCACATCATTTCTAGAAGACACACTTGCATAAGATTGAGGTAACTTTTCAGGATTCAAGTCATCATAGATTTAGTAAAGTTTTACACTAGCTTCCAACCATTTACTTTACTCGAGCTTGGGACCAGCAATGTATATAAGATATAGCAATACATAACAAAACTGGTGTAGTTTTCTTAAAGGGCCAATAATAGCCCAAAATGGTTACAGCTCTACAAAGCTGACTGCAGCATCATTGATAATCAATTCAAACCTATCTTCACTAAATGGTTCCAACGAGACAGTAAAAATTGAGAAATAAATTAGATTGCATGCATGAAATTCTTCTACAGCCATCATTACTTCCTTCGTATATGTTTTCAGAAGATAATCTGATCGACACATCAACTAGTAATGGCGCAAATGGTACAATTCTTTACATAGGATATCCTTTTGTCACCCATACCTTCAAATAAAAAATGGTAATTTATTAAAGAAAAAATTGATGAAGGATCAACATTGTTAGCCGAGTAATTTAATTGATTAAAAAAAAAAGAAGAAAGAAGACATTGTTTACAACCCAACCTGTCATTGTTGGAAAGTCATCAACAACACCCGTTCATGATAAATCAAAAATTACATGCAAACCCAATTTCAAGGTTGCAACCACATATCAAATCATATAACCTCTTTTTAGCAAACCCCACACTCAGTCATCCTTAAAACTTGCTTTCTAATTGGACGTCAGAATAATCTCACAACAACAAACAAGAACAACTAATTGGCTTTTACCAACTAATTAAAGTCACCAATATTACTATTATTTGACCATTCCAATTAGTCGAAACCATCCATGTTCTTTTGGCTCTTCCTGCACACTTTTTATGTCCTTCCATATGTGCCATTTTTGTTCCTTCTAATAGATGCCTCCATAGGACTCTAATTTAACATGCCCAAATCCTCTTAACTTTTTAACTTATCTAATATAATCCTAATATTCTTAGATCTCCTCATTACTGACCTTATCTTAATTTATCTTCCACACATTCAACTCAAAATCCTCATCTCAACAACACTCAAACTAATGAATATATTGCTTCTTTGTTATCCAAATATCTCCACCATACATTGCAGCCAACCTGCCAAATTCATAAACATTCTACTCTATAAATCCATGAGATGGAACACAAATGCATTTCCAAGAATTTGTTAGCTAATTAAGCATGGGTAACAAAAATTATAACTTGTCTTGAAAATCAAAAGTTGCAAAAAAAAAAATCAGCTATGAATAACACCGAATCAATTTCTTCAATGACACACAGCAGCATTGAAATCAAACGCATGAGCAGTATGTCAAATGCAACACTGAAGAATTTAAAATCAAAATTATATAAATTAAGAAGAAAAACTAAAAAGAACACAACTAAGTTGATGAATGTTCGCAAAGAAACCCATGGACAGTACCTGTTTTACTGAAACAATCGGGCAGAGATCATCAAATTTATCGAATTTATTCGTGTAATTTGTGTCAAAATATTCATATATTGCATTCTTCAGAATCCCAATTGGGTGTTGATCCCTCCTGTGTAGCTGCATCCCAAGTTTGGAAAATATCGTATCCGGCACATTGTTTGTCGGCTCGTCCCTCACCACATCTACAGTTCCCATTACCCCAAAAAATCAAACCCATCTATTGATCAAACTTCAAAGACTAAGCACCAACATAAGCTCCGATTTGCATGATACCCAGACCAGTACAAGACACTAAAATGGGAAAATTCGAACGACCCAGATCATAAAGCGGGATTTTGTGCCATGCGTATCTTACCGTCTTTGAGAATTTTGACACCACCAATCTCCAATACTGAAACGATAGGTTGTCTCCATTTGGGACGACCAAGCTTATGTGAAGACAAAACAGAAGAGGAGAAAGAGGCAGTAAAGGCAAGGCTTCTGAGACCATGCCTGTGGAAGAAATGAGAGGGTTTGCAGAGAATAGCGGACTGCGTTACAGAGAGAGACACTGCCATGCTCAGGGAGCAGCAACGGTAACCAGAGAGTCCTCTCCAGCAGCTTGTCTGGATAAGCATTTTTAAAATCTCCTTGAACCAAATGATAAAACAGTTTTATTAAGCAAAACTCTCTCCAATGGCATTCGAATTAGCAAAATACTAATGTGTAGCAAAACCCTATGCAGTGGGCTATCACTTTCTATGTTTGGGCGTTGGATTTGGGGAAAAAAAGAAAAGAAAAATATTGATTTTCTTTTCTTTTTCCGATGTTTGGATGAAATAGGAAATGAGAAGAAAAGAAAAATATTTTAGTAAGATGATGGGTTGAGGTTGTGGGCGAGTGAGAGTGGGTGGGTGCTAGTAGGGTTGGCGAGGTGGCAGTGACAATGACAGCGATGATGGCGGTGGTGCCAGGTGGCAATGGATGATGGTGGTGGGTGGCGGTTGGTAGTGATGGTGGGCGGTGGTGGCAGGCGGCAGTGGGTGGTGGTGATAGGCGATGGTGGGTGGGTGGTGTGAATTGTGATAAGTGAAGCTAAATTTTCTTTTCTTTCAAAATTCCTACCTTTTTGGAGAGAAAATGTTTTACATTAAAGAGAGAGTGTGAGAAAATATCATTTTCCTTCATTTAAGCCAAATAAGAGTGAAGAAAATTTTTGCATTTTCTTTTAAGTTCTTCCCAAATCCAACATTCCAAACACAACCTTAGTATTACCTAAAACATAACGACTTAAAATAATAAAAAATAGGATTAATATCTGAGATGATGATAGCAAGTGCACAAACTTATTATAATATACAAGTATAAGATTATTTTAGGAAAAACTATGTTTTTGGCACTCTTTAAACACCCTATCCGAGATAGATTATTTGAAGCTGCACTTTTTAACCGTAAGGCTGTTTGAACCATTTAATGTAGTTTAAAAAGCCATTTGGATCATTAACATCATCTCATGTTGGTAGTGCAAAGTTTCTTATTTGATACATTCATGTTTTTGGCATAAAGCTCCAACTCACAACATTTGTTACTAAAGTTAGAGACCTATGTAGGAAGGGAAATTTTTTAGATTAAAAAAAAATGCCACATGACAAAATCTCATAAAAAAAATGTGTGGTACCCACTTAGAGATAAAATTCTTCAAATAAAATAAATAAAATTTTCTCTCTGCAAAAAAAAAACTACGTAAATTGCTTGTGGGCCCTATTGAATAATTATTTGTTTTGATTATTCTCAAAATAAATAAATTATCTACAAATATTGATAATTCTTTTAAAAATGAGAATTATCTCTACAAATTTAATGATGATAATTTTCCCAAGAATTTTAGATATGAAAAACTCTATCCTCCCCACATCTATAAATAAGGTAGTCCTCTTTTCATTCTAGACTCGGAAGTCTATAGAAGAAGAAGCGAAGCCTTGCTACTCTGAAGACTCAAGCCCTCAAGTATTGAAGACTTGTTATTCTAAAGACCTAAATTTCTGAAGAATAAAGACATAAATTTCTGAAGAATAGAAATGTTGTTATTATAAAGATCCAACAATCCTTAAAGACTAAAGACTTGAAGACCAAATACTGCATTCAAGATCTGAAAATTCAAGCATCTCATCTTTGATACGTACTATAGCCCAAAGATCCACAACAAAAACCAAAGTTTTCTAAAATCTTCAACAAGCACAAAAGCCGAAGACTTTTCACCAAATGCAACACAGATCTACATGCGAAATTTGCCAGATCTACTACTTTGTTTGTCTTTTGTGAAGTTCTTTAAGGAAGATGAAGTTGGGATCAAGCTATTATAGCCCCCAAATCGAAGATTTTTCAAAGAAAAGAATAAGAGGAATTACAGAGATCTGTACCGTGCATTTTTATAAATAAAAATAAAATTTTGTTTTGTATCTTCACATTTGAACCGTTTGATTCCAAACGAGAAATTTGTGTACACACACTCCACTTTCGGGTTGGCGTTATAGAGAGGGCTACTTAGGATAAGCAATAAGGGTGTGTTACATGTAACAAGAGTTGGGTTAGGAATTCAAGTCAAGAATTGGGCTGAAAAATTATACATTTTATGTTTGGTAGAAGATAAAGAATTGGAATTAAGAATATCTATACATTTATATAGAATTAGGACTTAAGCTTATCATAAGCAATTGCAATTCTTTATACCTCCCCCTATTTTTTAATTTTGTGTCTAAAAATTAGGCGAGGTCTATAATAGCTTCCCGTGAGATTGAACAACCACCATTGACCACCACAACATCATAACGATCTACTGCAATCATTACCGCTATCATCACCAATGCTACTACTATCACTATTACTATTAGGGGTGCAACTCGGTCCGGTTAAAACCGAACCCGAACCGACTTCGGTTCGGTTCGGTTTTATAGTACTTCGGTTCGGTTTCGGTCCAAAAATTCCTAAACCAAAGTAGGTCGGTTCGGTTTTGGGTTTCATGTTCGGTTAAATCGAACCGAATACATTATTTCCCTAAACCGAACCGAATTCATATATATTATAATATATAATATATGTTTTATATATATATATATATATAATATATAATATATGATAAACTTTTAAAGTTTATCTTTAAACTTAAAGGATATTACAAAAAAACCATTGTTTAAGATAAGAATATTGGTCTAACCCGAACCGAATAGTTTTCATGTAGTTTGGTTCGGTTCAGTTTGGGTTTCGGTTTTTTTATATATTTTCGGTTCGGTTTTCGGTTTTGTTGGTTCGGTTCGGTTCGGTTTAACTATGTATATTTTCGGTTTGGTTTTGGGTTGACATCAACCCGGATCGAACCGAACCGAGTTGTACCCTTAATTACCATCACTACCACCAATACCACAACCACCATGACAATAACACCACCATATTACTACTATCACCACCACTACCACACAACAATAACCACTATAATAACTATGGCCACACCCTTACTATCACAACAATCATTATCATTACCATATTACCATTATCATCATTGCCATCACCACCACAGCACCACCATCACTATTGCCACCACTAAAACCAAAACCGACACCACAATTGCCATCACCACAGCCACTACTGCTAGCATTATCACCACCACCTTTGTCATTGCTGCCACCACTACAACCGCCACTGTCGCTACTGTTACTACAGTAAGAACACCATTGCCGCCACTTCCACCACTATAGATGTCATACAGCTACCACCATGCCATCTCTACTACCGTCACTGCCACCTCCACCATAGTCACATCGTTGCCACCATTACCGCCACATGCCGCCATCACCATCGTTACAAAATCACCTCTTCTGTTATTCAATATTAATTCTTATACAAATTTCTTTGCGTCAACCAAACACTAGAAGTAGAATTATAATGACAAAAGTTTTTTCATTTCTCTATTACAATCAAAGAAAATAATCTAATTAAATTCATAGAATCAATACTCAAAGAAGTAAAAATCTGTAGATTTATAATTTTACTATCTAACGCTTAATTATTTGAGTCAAAAACACCATAAATCATCTCTCAAGAAGTTAGAATTGAATTAGTGCACTGTATCAACAAATACGGTTTTAATCTTTTTAGGGCATTTGTTATTAGTCAAGTTTTGAACATTACCGCCACTTGTAACACTTCCACTAAAATAGAGAGAATTATGCAAGGACCATAATATTGTGCATATAGGGCCTGCCAAAGCAAAAACTTCTTTCTTTTAAAACATTTTCTTGGTGGGGTGTTTAGTGGTTTGGTATAAAATGAAGGCTAGCCACAGCCTAGCCTAACCGGAATTTTAAATAAACCAAATTAAGTTTTAATAAAATAAACCAAATTAATACTACTTGTGTTTAAACTGAAAAAGAAACAGAAACTAATCTAACCGGAATTGTAAATTTGGTTTTTGGTTATGGAACAAGGTATCAAGAACCTCGTAAAGTAAAAGCAACCTTGTTTGTTCTTTTCCAGCCTTTTTTTACCTCCTCCTCTCAAACTCCCCTTTCAAACGCAGCTTCCATTGGCTCCCACCACCAGTGGATTCCTCTGTAATGATTCTTGCCTTTATCCTTTACCACTCTTTTGAATAGTAGCAGCATATGTTCCATGGAAATTGGCTGTTATGAGCTTCATTACAGGAGATATAGGTAAAGCGCTAGACAACCTGAATGAGGAGTCAATTTGTGCGGAGCTGGAGTTGCAGGAATTGATGAATAGAAAGTCTAGCCAGAGCAAGATAACGAGATAGATCCAAATCTATATTTTTCGGTCAAGAACTTCTTCCTTTAAAGCATGTTCTTGGTGGGGTGTTTAGTGGTTTGGTTAAAAATGAAGGCTGGCCAGCCTAGGCTAACCCAAACCAGAAAAATCAATTTGGTTCTATTAAGTTTTAATAAAATAAACCAAATTAATTCTACTTGTGTTTAAACTGAAGAAGAAACAGAAACTAATCTAACCGGAATTGTAAATTTGGTTTTTGGCTACGCTAGGAAAGCAATTCCTCTACGACGTGCGAATTTACGACGACCTTTAGTCCACTTACCATACGAGGAATCAACCTCCTCGTAAAGTAAAAGCAACCTTGTTTGTTCTTTTCCAGCCTTTACCTCTATTCTCTCAAATTCGCCTTTCAAACACATCTTACATTGGCTCCCACCACCAGAGGATATGATTCTTGCCTTCTTCCTTCACCACTCTTTTGAATAGTAGCAGCATATGTTCAATGGAAATTTGCTGTTATGAGCTTCATTACAGAGAGAGAGGGAGAGAGGTAAAGCACTGGACAACCTGAATGAGAAGTCATTTTGATGAGGTCGAAGGTGGTTTTGCGGAGCCGAAGTGACAGGAATTGAAGTCGGAAGTGCCGGTGACAGCGAATGGAAAGTCTAGCCAGAGGTCTGACAGGGAGACGCTCGACAGTCGCAGTCTTGGTCGTTTGTTTTGAAATGAGACGAGCAGAAGACAGAGCTTCAGAATAGCTCGGTCTTGTAGAAGAAGGCATAAAGCTTGGCGTGAGAGACATTAGCTTCGGATGAGTCATGCTATCTGAATTGGGGAAGAAATCTGCTACAACGTCAGTTCGACTCTTCTGGGAGAGGAGATGAAAGGAGAGTTGATGAGTGAGATCGGTCGGCACTGCAGGTTCGTCTTGGAGAGGAACTTTTAGATTTCGTGAAAATACGACTCAAGGCCTCTCACGCTGCTCCTGCAACCACCGCAGGTAAGAGAAACTTTTCTGTCCTCTCTGTTTCTCGAGCAATTTTGTTTTTCTTTGTCTTCGATAGCCGTTTTCCCAAGTTACAGGTTTGTGACAGCTACAATATTCCAGCAGTATCTCCAAGTCCCAAGCGCTTAAGTTCTTACGGTTGAACAGTGAATTGAGATCCAGGTTGGACTGATAGTTGGAGATGGCTTTGGAAATCTTGACTTTCATCAAGGAAATGGCAGGGGGGTTGGTTCTTCCAATAGCGCATCAGCTTGGTTATCTCTTTCACTACAAGAGAAACATAGACAAGCTCAAGGAAGAAGGTGAAACACTGGAGGCCATCAGAAGGGACGTTCAAAGATGCGTTGATAGCGCCAAAATGAAGGGGGAAGAAATAAAAAGTGAGGTTCAAGTGTGGCTAGACCGGGTGGATTCTATTACGAGGAAGATGCAGAGGTTGGATGATGAAGGCAGAATGAACAAGAGATGCATCAATGGATGGTGCCCGAATTGTTACTGGCGTTACAGAGTAGGTAGGCAAGCAGTGAAGGAAGCGGACACCGTTCGTGATATCCAAGCAAAAAGAAACTTCGGTGCCAATGTATCCCACCCTCGGCCACCCCCGGAATTCATGTCTACAGCAGATTTTCATCCTTTCGAATCGGCGAAACAGGCTATGATGGAGGTTATGGAGGCGTTGAAGGAAGATAAAGTCAGCATTGTGGGAGTATACGGCATGGGAGGCGTGGGCAAAACAACCATGGTGAATCAAGTAGGTACCGAAGTCAAAAATATGGGGCTCTTTAATTATGTCGTGAAGGCTGTGGTGTCCCCAAACCCCAAATCTGAGAAAGATTCAAGGCCAGATTGCAGACTTGTTAGGCCTGAGACTGGAAGAAGAGAGTGATGAAGGCAGAGCAAGTAGGTTGAAGGAGACAATTATGAGATTTAAGAGAATCCTCATAATTTTGGATGATGTTTGGAGTAGAATAGAGTTATCCCATGTGGGAATTCCCTCTGGTAGCGACCTTATGCATTGTGAATCCAAAATCATCCTAACCACAAGACAGGAGCATGTCTGCCATGTTATGGGGGCTCAAGCGATGATCCATCACAATATCTTGTCTGAAGCGGATTCATGGATCTTATTCAGAAGCAAAGCCGGTGCAGTTGTGGATTCTCCCGACATTAATCTTGTTGCAAGGAATGTTGCAAGAGAATGTAGGGGTCTTCCGATAGCTCTTGTAACAGTTGGAATGGCATTGGTGGGTCAAGATGATGTTGAAGAGTGGAAAAAGGCAGCTCGAAGGCTCAAAAAGTCTGAACCTGCAAACCCAAATGATGAAGGTAATGTGTTCAAATGTATAAAGTTAAGCTATGATTTCTTGAGACACAAAGATACAAAGGCATGCTTCTTGATTTTTAGCCTCTTTCCTGAAGATTATGACATCAACGTGGAAGATTTGGTAATGTATGGGACTGGACTGGGGCTGTTTCAGGATGCTGACTCAATGGAAGAAGCACGAGGCGATGCACTTACTGTGGTAAAGCATCTTCAAGCGTCTGGTTTGCTGTTAGATACTAGTAGGGAGGGATATGTAAAAATGCATGATGTTATACGCGACGTTGCCATATTGATAGCATCATCCGGAGATGATCATGTGTTCATGGTGCAAGCTGGTCTTCGATTGAAGAGGTGGCCACATAAGGATTCATTAGAAAGCTACACAGGAATCTCACTTATGTCAAATGAAATTAGCAACCTCCCTGATGGATTGGAATGCCCCAGACTCCAGGCCTTGCTGTTGCAGGACAATACCGATTTACAGGAGATCCCATGTGAATTTTTTAGAAAGATGATTACACTTAAAATTTTGGATTTAAGTGGCATTCAAATTTCATTACTACCCCCATCAATGGGTCTCCTAACAAACCTGCAGACACTGTATCTAGACCGTTGCCAATCGACAGATATATCTGCGCTTGGAAATCTGAAGAAGCTCAAGATACTTAGTCTTAAAGAATCTTGCATAGAGGCACTGCCAGAAAAAATAGGGCAATTGAGTAATCTAAGAATATTGGATCTCACCATGAGTTGCAATGTTGAAAGGATTCCCCCAAAAGTGATATCGGGGTTGTCTTGTTTAGAAGAGCTGTACATGCAAGGTAGCTTTGCACAATGGAGGAATGGAGTTAAAGGAGAAGAAGAGGAAGAAACAACTACTGCTAGCTTTGATGAGATAATAGACTTGCCCCGTTTAACCATTTTGAAGGTTGACATATCTGATTATAAGTGCATGCCTAGAGATATCAGGGACTTTCCCAAGTGGGCAAAATATGATATATGTATAAGTGGAGAACAATTCATCAGGTTACTGAATGTGCACTTATCAAGAAAACTTACTACTACATACTCAAAGGGCTTGGTCCTGGACACTGAAACCAGATACTTACCATTTTGGTTTAATGAGGTAGTGTCAAAGGGTGTAGAGAACTTAATTTACTCAGAGTGTGGCTTCACGAACATACTTGTAGAGTATGATGAAGGGAAATTAACTGGTTTGAGGTCCCTCCTTGTCCAACAATGCTATAATATATTCTCTCTCATGAATGCAGTAGACTGGATTCCACACAAACCTGTATTTGAGAGTCTGGAGGAATTACGTGTTCACAACATGGACAACATGAAAGAAGTCTGCATCGGAGAACTGCCACAAGGGTCCTTCCGTAATTTGAAATTCTTGGAAGTGCAGCAGTGTGAAGAATTGGGGAATGCACTTCTGCAATCCAATTTGTTGCAGAGGCTACAAAATCTGGAACGAATTAATGTCAGTGGGAATTCTTTGAAAGAGGTGTTTCGATTGGAAGGGCACGAGGAAGGACAATTTTACTTGAGGAGATTGAGAGAAATGAAGGTGGACAATCAACCTGAATTGATCAACATATGGAATGGCGCTGCTCAACCTGCAATGTTCCACAACCTTAATGTTGTAATAGTGGCCAAATGCAAGAAACTGAGAAATCTCTTCACACTCACTATAACTGCAGGTCTTTTGCAACTAGAGGTACTCTGGATAGAAGATTGCCATGCATTGGAATTTATTGTTGGAAAAGAGGAGGGAGAAGAATCAGGGGATAAATTAAAATTTTCCCATTTGAAGAGTTTATTCCTTCTACATCTTCCAAACCTCAGTAGTTTCTATGCTGGAAGTAGTGGAATTGAATGCCCTTCCTTGGAACAATTATACGTGCAGGGTTGCCCAAATTTTGAGACTTGCGCTTCTAACTTCGACATCACTAAGCAAGTCCAAGTAAACAACGAGCAGCATTTGCACCTCCTAAGGAACAGGTACGCTTGGACACAATCTTTTAGGCTGGCAGTGGCTTGCTTGTATCTGATATGTATCCCTTTATTTTACAGTATCTGTTTTATGGCATTGACTTCAGTGAATTAATTTTTCGTGTAGTGAGTTAAATAGAAATTCTTGAAGAAAATATTTCTAAAATTATATCATTAAATCCTTCTGATTTCGTAGATTTTCTTAACGTAGAATCATTTAAGAGAAACTTTTCTAGTAAAGGGTCTTTATCAACCATCATAGCTAAATTGTATTATCATGAACTAGAGAAGTAGCATGTAGCATTCCAAATTTTATTTATTTATGTCTAAATATCTCTTTTGCTATCAAACTAAAATCTTTAAGCAGTGGAGGACACATAGGTATGCTTAGTTCAAAGGTTTATAGCTAATAACTACTTTTCTCACGAATGCATTGTTCAATTCATTTGAAATGCCTATCTAGTTTTATTTCAGTCAACATCTACTGTGATTAGTTTGTGTTGTTACAAAAAAAGACAATCTTGATATCATTTTCCTTTTACAATTCTCATTTTTTCATGCATATTTCTTTTCATTGTTTTCTTATGGTTCTTAAAAGATTGTGGGAGCTGAGATAATTGTTGAAGAAACTTCATGCACTATGTACAAGAGATGGAGTTCTGGCCAAGTTCACGTCACCTCCCTCCCTTTTCTCAAGCTGCTTGCAAACGCAAAGGTTCATGGATGCTGCCATTCACATTTAAAAGTCAAATTTCTTTTGCCTTTAGTGAAGGGCATTGTAAGATCATTTGAAAACTTAATATAAGTTTGTTTATCTTTGTTTATAATTGTGTATGCTAATTGTAACCTATAATTTAGCGACTTCCAAAAAAGATTAATTGTTTCTAGTAGCCAAGTTTATGTTTATGTTATTGTGTCATTAAAACCTTGAACTTGTATTAAGGATATTAAAGTTTGTGGATTCCTAATTCATTTTAAATATTTATTAGTTATGGACACATGCTACGCTCATAGGCCCCTTGATGAAAGAACCCAAACCTGGAGACAGAAACCAAATCAGTTTTACATGATCAAGAGCTCTAGGCCGTGGACTCTTCAAGTGAGGATTCCATTTTACATCAATATACCATGTAATTAACATGAAAATGCAAAACGTACAGGATATTGCACAACCTTGTTTTCATGTTTCTGTTTTTGTGATAAATAAAAGTAGGGAAAATTGAGTACTTGTACCAAATGTCTGTAGAGAGCCTTGTATAGGCCTTAATTGTGTGCGACTCAACAAGTGAAGCATTGGGGGCTTCTCTTGAATGTTTAAAGAGGGTCAAGAAGCAACTCAAGCTGCCTGAGGAATAATCATGCAAGACGCTCCTAGTTGATGAGTGTGAGGAAGACTCCATGAGCTTTGATGCTGCTCCCTTCCAGTCCGTGTCCCATTGAATGATCTGTGCTGAGAACCTACAATTGTAAGACTCAGTGGCATCATCATTTTGGCCTCTGCTGAAACACTAAAGTTGAAAGTGCCTTTAAAAATCAAAAACTAGTAATGAGCACGCACCTTGCGTGTGAATAATGAGCAGAGGAATGTAACAATAAATAAAAAATTAAAAAAATTTGCCATAAAGTAAGTTAAAATGAAACTTATGTTAATCTGCATGTTTCCAGCATCAAATCAATAATCTCGTAGGAAAAGATATTTCCTTGCTTGGCATTGACTCCATTTGGTGATACAGGCGGGCTGACGCAAAGCTTTGGAAAAGATCATTAATACTCTTTATTTTCGCACAAATTAGTGGTGAAAGGACATAGTCCCTGAATTCCAAGGTTATTGGTACAACGTCCGTCCTGAAAATAATGACACACACAACCACAAATACATACAGATACAAAAAAAGGGTTAAATCTATGTTTACAAGGGAGGAAGGGATGGGAAATCTAGACAAAACAAATTGTTGATTGATGTGCAGTCATATTCCCATTCCTGAACCTCTAAATTTTTTGTGGACAGCAGAAAAAATTAAAAATCTGTTAAAAAATGATGCCGATTCATCCAATGTAAAGTAAATAACTTTTCCTATTTCACATATAAATCTTATCCAGAGTTCTTAAGATGAATCAATAAGATGATGTAGGCAGTACAGCTAGTCCCTACGATCTTTCTACATTGACTAATCATGAATATGAAGGAGTTTTTAATATTTTCAGAGCAAATGTGCAAACTACAAAAGATCAATTGCAAAAATAATCTATAAGTAGTCATGATTGATTGTCCCTAGTCATATGATGTTACATGTGCATTTTACATGTTGCATAACAAGGTATGAATTAGACAGAATACTGCAGACAAAAACCAAAAGGGTCACAGGAACAAAACTTGATCAACAGGTACAGCCATTACTGATGTGTAATCGGGGATCCAAATGCTCGATTTTATCAACATATACTTGCCTTAAACTTCTGAACCGCAATAAGCAGCCATTTGCTAAAAATTTCTAATCTGCAGTAAAGAGTAATAAGACTTAAAAGGGTGGAAATAGTAAAAAGGACTGAAGAAGAAGAAGAGAGTTGATGCTCTTAAAAAGGCAGAATGGTAGCAAGAAAAGAAGAATGAGGAGAAGAAGAAGACGAAGAAAGGAACAATGAGAACAAAAGAAATGAGGAAGAAAAAGAAGGGAGCTGCTACTGTAACAGAGGAAGAAAAAGAAAAGAAGAAGGAAAGGGAAGAAGAAGAAGAAGAAGAAGAAGAAGAAGAAGAAGAGAAGGAAGAAGAAATAGTAGATGAAAAGGAAGGAAGAAAAACATGTTTAGTTGTGGAAACAGAGGTATCATAAATTTATGCTCTTCATGTGATCACAAAAGATTATTACATTTTCCTGTATCTTTAAGCACCTCAAAACACTGATAACTTAGATTTAAAATTCCTTAAAAGATCTTTGGGAGATCTGAAGCTCTCTTGACAATTCAGCTGATTAGGCTCTTAAAGACTTCAATGTTTAAACTCATATGTAGGTAGGGAAAAAAAAAAACACATTACTACACCTTAGCCTTTTATTTTACTGAACGATTGTTCACAGCATTCCCTGTTAGAACATCAGATCATACTAAAAGGAATGCGGACAACAGATAAGACCAGATGTGCTTGGTGAAAGGAATGAAAGAAGCAAGACAGCTCAATATTCATAAGATGATTGATAGTGTTGGTGATTCGATATTAATGAGAGATGGCAGATCGAGAATTACAAATTATCCAAGTCTGTAAGTAATCTAATTAGGAACATAAAGGAGAATTTATTGAAATAAATGGAGCAGATTAAATGAGGAATGGTTTCAGTGAGAAGTCTGAGTGGGTGCTAGTGTGTATATAAATGTATGTAGGTTTTGTAATACATAGACTTGTATTGCTAAAATGGATCCCAAAACAGCTTTCAACAATTCGCTAAATAGAGGGATGGACAGCCGATGCTGTATAGATAAGGAGAAAGGAAGGGCTTCACAAAAAGAACCACATAATGGAACTACATAATACTATACTAGACCATGAAATCTAGTTATGATGGCTTGCTCAATTGCTTTATATTAAAAATTTGTTTTCACCAAAGTATCCCATTTGCAATATGGTTCATGCCTTGTTCCATTTGGGATGCCTCATATAGAAATCAAATCTTACATTTTTTCAGTCAAATGGGAAAAAGCTAGTCCCATGCATGTTGACCAGTATAAGGCATTTACATTTACTTAATAGTGAAATTTTAGAATAACATGTTTAGTTACTCATTTTGTAGTGAACCCAATATAACACAAGAGAGTCAATACTAATGGAAGAGCTGATTTGTGCTGTCTTTAACACAAAGATGAAGCTATACTCACAGTAATTGAGAGTCAACAAAAAAGGAAATTAATGCCCCGAATCCGAGTCTATGCAAAATATGTACTAAACCCGTACCCGAAGTGTTACTGGTGTAGACACCTGATTTTTGCACCTCTAAAATGGCAAAAAATGAAAAGTCAAACTTTCAGTCAAAACCTGAAGGGGTCAAAAAATTGAATTTTTGATTCAAGTGAATTTGACCATCAAACTTCATCTCATTGAAAAGAGCATTTCGACACGGTTCTAACGCAATTGAGTTTGCTGGAATCGGAGTCTGGATGAGGAAGTTATGAATCGGTCAAACTTTTGGGGAGCAAAAAGTTGACTTTTTGCTCAACCCCAATTCAGCTGTCCAAAGTAATTCCAATGGATAGGTGGTTCCGAGCTGATTCCAACGATACTAAGTTTGCTGAAATCGGACACCAGATGAAGAAGTTATGGGCAGTTGAAATTTCAAGAAAACTACCCGTTTGGCAGAATAGTAGCAAAAAAGCAAAATGAATTAACAAAATCAATAAAAAACATTTAATAAAACATATCTTAATATTTTAACATTTAAATAAAAAGTATCTTAATATTTTAATAATATAATCTTAGATTTTTTAATAAAATATTAAGAAAATCGGATAAAAATCTTTAATTAAATCAAATTGAATAAAAGATTTCAGATCCGGCATTTAAAAAACGTGCTCAACCGCACTTGAAGTACGGTTTAGTCTGAACCGTGCTTTAAATACGGTTTTGATCTTCTAGAAGGTGGACGCGTGTCCTGTACGGCGACAGCTGGCAGATTCGCGCAGATTTGCATGTGTTGAATGCTAAGTGCGGTTTTTTATTTTTTAGTGCAATTTTGTCACAACCGCACTTCAAGTGCGGTTCCGGCACTTTTTTGCCTATAAATAGAGGGCCACCCCTCCATTTGAAACAAGCTGGCCCCCCTCGATCCCCACACCCTCTCCCTGTTCCTTGATCATCCGAAATTCTGTCCAAATGCTGTAGAACCCAATCCCAAACATTAGAATGCCCAAAATACCCTTTGTTAGCCTTAACTTTGCTTAAACCTTCTCCTTACACCCATTTGATAAAAGAACCCAGCAAAACCCCTATTCAAATCATCTTGTGAAAACCAACGGGACGCGGAAGCTCTGCTGAATTTGCTCGAAAGAACCACAACACATCAAAACCAACAAGTGGGCCTATTGTAAGCATTTTTTTTTTATCAATATAAGCATAATATGATTACTTGCAATTTCCATTTAAGTTCTATACATACTGTTTTTTTTACATCTAACCTGTTTGTTGATTGTTGAATCTCTCAAAAGCTCCAACCCAAGGAGGAATAAATGGTCTTAAGGAAAAGGAAAAGATACTCTTGTTAAGTCCATTCTACTAACCCATTTTCTTGACCCTTTTAAAATCACTTATACCCCTATAAATTCCCTTCATTCCCTTCTTGAATTTGGCTGTGGGTAATTAAGAGAAGTCTCCATCTCTCAAAAGTGCAAAGGTAAAGAAAAATGGCTTTATAAGCCATATGAAGAAAATGTAACATCTGGAGGAAAGCAGAAGACCGACGGCAGTTGCCAAAAGTCCCAGAAAAGTCACCAAACTGATCCAGATCAAAATCGGTGTAAGCAAGTGAAACTGAGTAGCAACCGCATACATAGAGCGGTCTGGACAGAACCGCAGTACATCTACGGTTCTCACCAAACCGCACTGAGAGTGCGGTCAGATTGGAAAAGTGACTTAAAAATTAATTCATTTGGACCGATTGAACCTGATTCAACCCAAACCGGCCTTTTAGACAATTTGGGCTATTTTGAGCCCAATAAAAGACTGTGGGCCTAGACGGGCCCACCAAGATTACCATAGGCCCATTTGTGGGGCCCACCCTAGACCGGCCCAAACCAGGCCCGTTTTCCTTAAAACGGGCCCACGGCCAATTGACTCAGGCTAATGGGCCCATTCCAAGCCCACTAAGCCCAAACTAAAATTGTAAATAAATAAAACTTAATAAAATAACCAAATGGGTTGCCCAATAACCCAATTGGGCCCAAGACCCAACCATGGCAGCCCACGGGTCTTCCAACGGGACCCGAGTCCGACCCACTTCATCTAAATAAATAAGAAAGATAAAATCAAAATAAAAGGGACCCACACCTTCAGAGGGCCCCGCCAGATCTAATAAGGTAGCATGCTGGTCTAGGAAGGGTGAAAATTGACTCAAAACCAAGGAGACCCGAGGGACTTGCCAAACCGACGGGGCGGGCTGGGGTGTCTTAGGGCTTCCCCGGACGTAACCGAGGACTCAGCTAGAACTCTGAAAAGCCGCAGACCAGACTTAGACCCGGTTAGGGCAAAACCATGTCTGCCTGCACTCTCAGGCAGTGGCGACTCTGTAAGTCCCGTGGCACGCACGAAAAGTGCGCCCGGTGTGCGATCTAGGATCCAGGTTTTAGGTGCACACAACTAGGTTCAAAGCAACTAAATACTAAACAATTAAATTTAAACAATTTCAATTAATACGAGAGTGCGGAAGATAAAGCATCTAATTCATAAAATAAACATAGTTATATGAAACATCAAACTATCTCTCAAGATAAAATCATAAATCTTGTAAAATGGGTTGTTATCACTCTCTCTTGTAGTCAATTAAACCATAAATTGACAATAAAAGTAAACATCCATAACAACCCCCAAACAAAATCTAATTGGGGTAATAATAATTCTTTGCACGATAGTTAGCAAACTCCTGTTGCATATTAACCCAAAGTTCGTCCTCCCGTGGATCAACTGAAAACAAAACAAAATAAAACACGTATGAGATACGAATACCCCAGTAGATAATACTATGTGTGGATAAACAGTTTCATATATATATAAAAAGAAATTAGCATGCTTTCATGATTGACAAAATAAACAAATAACCATGATACAATCTCAACAATAAAGCAATACTCAAATAAAACTGTTCAATAAATAATACCATCTCTGATCTGAGGATATTGCCAGCCATCAATATCACGGCAATTATCCCAATATAAATACTCAACATACATGCCACATAAATCACTATATGTGAAATGTCAACAATATCTCAAATTGTGTAACCAATATCTGTCTCATGCATAATCTCATAACTCAGACCATAACAGATATTATAAGACTCATGAAGAAAGAAAGTTTTTGAAATGACACTCTCCACTCACTACACCATCTTGCAACTTATGGGCGAAGCTAGCAAATACAACCCTCATACCAGTAACTGGGATCTGAAATATGGGGCCTAGACATCAACTTATTGTGCACGAACTCACATACTAGCAACTGGAATCTGAAGTATGGAGTTCGCGAATACCACCCAAGCATACAACAACATAAATTTGAACGTGGGGATGGCCGCTAATCAATACATATAGGGCACCTCACCAGCAACTGGTATCTGAAATGAGACCTTATTGTACATGAAGACCTCCCAATATGAACTAACTCGTAAAGGAAGCGCAAATGCAAATTAGGAGTAATCAACCAAAGAAAAGACATCGTCACTCTCTAGCATAATCCTATGGATCTATATGCAGCTACTCCCACTAGACACACTCAAAATATCTCACTTAATACCAAAGCATTTAATAATAGTGCCTAGTTGCATATAGTAAAGCTTGTTCAATATCAAAACGGTATCTCAACATAAACAAATTTGGTGCAAAACTTTTCCTATCGATTCTAGTGGTTAAAACATATTTAAAACATGCTTATGTTAGTGTTGAAATCAACCAATTAGGCTTAAAGAAAGATTGATATCTAAAACTACCCTTATAGCCTAAAGTAAAGCCTATTTTAATAGAACATACCCAAAATCTTTATTAAATTATTTTTAAACAAACGGTGAGTCAAAACAACTCATAAACACCTAATTATTATTGGTACGTGGGTTTAATTCTATTAAAAATCATTTTATAGTGGAAAATTGCTCAAAAGTTCAGAAAATCAAAGTCCATGTTGACCTCTCAACCCTCATGCCCAAGCGGTGTGGTTGGGCAGTCTCAGAACTAAAAATTGTACAAAAATTAAAAATTGCGCTAGATAAGGGGCACTGAAGCGGTCATGTTTGGCGATCTTTAAACTATATAAATTGAAGGGGCGCTCAACCCTATCGTTCAAGCATTAATGTTGAGCGATCGCTCATAAGAGATTTGCTGGATAGGCACTTAACAGGATCACTTGAGTGCTCAACAAATTGTGGCAATTTCCTAAACATCCGATTTGTTTCCTTTTCCTTTAAATACTATTTAAGCAATGAAAACCACTTCCAACACAACCAATATAATCTATAATTCGTACCAAATCACGCTAAGCAATTTAAACTCAAAAAATCAAGAGACTAGCAACTAAATAGTGTGCTATCAACCTTTTGATCACTTGAAGACCTACTGTTAATTTATTCTTTTGTTTCCTTTAAATCACTCGATCGGATCCTTCTTCTACAATTGATCTGAAGCCCTCAAAGACCAGCAAAGAGCTCACGTACAGTCTCCTTCCTCCTTTACCCGTCAAACACCAAGAGAAGAAATTCTCTATTCCATTCGTATGCGACATGGGGTTTTAAAACCATATTTTATAAATGATGATCCCATGCTTCTCATATATACCATTCACTATACACTTAACCAATTAAATTAAAAATAACAGTTTAAATATTGTTCACCGTATATCTCAAGATCCAACCGTCGGATTTGCTTTAAACTATGGATCTCCTTCTTCTATAAGTTCACCTATATAAATTAAATCATAGATTTAGAAAAATCACCAATAATATTCGGACTTTTAATTAATTAATAATTCTAGAAAATTTTCGGGGTCTTACAAGGAACCACCCTGTGAAGTGACCTAATAGATCCCAATTATCCAAATCCTATTATCACATCAGCTCTTCCATTAATGATCTTGTCCTTTCAGTTGCTATCTATAAATCCTTCCTTTTAGTACAAATTCAATTTTGAGTTTTTCTTTTTATGCAAGTCCTTGAACTTTTGGAAAACATATTTTTAGCCTCCTTGTTATCTCCCTCTCTACCTTCTAGTATTGAACAGCTTTAGATCCAAGAAAGATGAGAGACATAAAGAAGAACGATACATGGGAAGTGCTACCCTTTCCCGAAAGCAATGTAGCCTATGTTGTTGGCTATAAATTAGCCTTGACATTTAAATACATGGCTGCGTGCAAAGATTTCAAGATAGATTAGATTCAAAAGGGTAAACCAAGATATATGATTTCAATTAACACATTTTTTTTGCTTTAGTTTCCAAAATGGACCTAGGAATAAAGTATAAATATAAACACCCAAAGTTTTAGGTTTGCAAGTGCAAAAAGTGCTTTTTAAACTTAAAAAGGGACCCATGGCCTTAGAAAATCTTCCAAAGCATGATACAAATATAATCAATCAAATCCCTTAAGAAGCTAACATTACAAAATAGAAAATTCCTCATATAGGTTGTTGATTAATAAGTATAAATATTGATAGCTGTAATGGTAAGTTCGTGTACCAATACAGATCGGTGAATCCATATTGGTAACAATGAAGTATCAATATTGAAAGTTTTTTTTTTTTTGGGTTAGGGATCAATATTGATAGTTTTATTGATAAGCAAAGACACCAAAATGGATTTGTTGATCCAGATTGGTATCAGACTGAGTATGTTTAGGAGTTTTGGTAAAAATCAAGGGCTCTTTCCGGTTTTGTTTGATACCTAATGTTTATGTTTCCAATTGGTTCAGTTTCATACTAAAAAAATTTCGGCCAATCTTTATTGGTAGAACAATACTTTAAATCATGTAATATAATCATAGTCCTACCCAAAAAAAAAAAAAAAAATGTAATATAGTCATAGGAAGCACCAATGAATTCAAAAGCACAAATACAACCTTAGCCAAGAGTTAAGAATTGATATTTGGGTTCTTTGAAGTGCTTCCTAAGAATTGTCATGGAAAAAATCTAAGGAATGTATGTGCCGCTCTCACTGAATAAAATTGAAAAAAGACAAAGCAAGGCAACTACTATACCTATGAAATGGAACCATAGACCCAAAGACTGAGCACCAAGTTACCTTGGTTAGGTATAAGAGATCGATCAACAAGCTGTTATATTTGGCACTCACTAGACCAAATATTGTGCATCCAATAGGCCAGTTTATGCACACATAGGAGACCTTTGCTATTCACACCCTAATATCTAGACAAGTAGACCATTTTAAAGAAAAAAAAATGCTGAAGTTTGACGCCACACAAGCATCGACGCTGCACAAAAAACCAGCCTAATTAGACAGATGTGGTTATCTAGTCAAGATCATGCTCTTTGTGGTTACTAGTTATCTAACTAGGTAAGATTCCTTATGCGCCATGCATGGGGATCTTGCCTCTATTTACTATGTTCATTATGCTAGTTTTATACACTCTAATGCTCTGAAAATTCTAGAAGTCCTGTTTCTGACCGAGCCACATGCTAATTCACATAATTCAACTCCTCCCATGGTAATTCAATTGCTTAGCAGAATAATAATTTTTACTTTAACCAAGCATCTATTCTAGACCTTTTTACTCTAAAAGAACCTGCATGAGCCACAATGTCCCTCAAGTCAAAAACCAATTTTTCCTTAGATTCATCATTCCTTCTATAATTTACTTATCTACTTTCCATTGTTGTCATCCCAATCAGCTCATAGGTTCACTGCGAACAGGGAGCAATTCAAGCAATTAATGTTGTCATGGTTTTTTAAAAGGCTTTTAGTAGAGAACCAATAATAAATGACAATCTGACAGTAAAAACCCCAGTATTTTGGACAGAGCAAAGGAAAAATGGAAAAAAAGCTTGTTGCCACAGAAACAAATTAATGTACCTAGATTTTTCTTATCCCACGTTTTCTTTTATAATATCACAAAGGTCATTCCAGGTTCTTGGACATTCCTTTCACTGTGTTACCCTGAAGTACCAAAGACTGCTACTTCCCACTAAAAGATCACTTTATCAATTTATGAACTCTTTGACACACGATTTTGATCCATCCAAATCATGGCAAGGCCACAACAAAATTAAAAAGAAGGCTTTGAAAATGAAAGGCGACTAAGAAGAAAAAAATCTATTTAATTGCTTCTAACAGTGAAATAAAGGGCGCTAAGAGACTAAAGGTTTCCCTATGTCAGCTTAAATAGCTAAAAGACTGATCACTATCTAGTGTCACTCTTATGAGCCTGTTGATCCAAAATAGATTTTATTTCTATTGAACACTCATGCATGGAGAGAAGTGTCCTGAAGCATGCAAAATAAGCTGTATATGCTTAATATATGAATATATCCACAAAAGTTATCATTAAAGCTACTGAAGCCAAAAGAACCACTCAGGTTAGAGTGGTGTGAGGCATCCTCTGATAGGAGGAAAAAGGTCCACAACATATCCAATGTCTTTTTAATTGAACAAATCTACAAAACAGAAAAAGTTTCAATAACCCAATAAATTTAAAAGAATCAATACAAATTGCAAGCCGACATTTTCAAATAGAATTTTAAACAACCAGTAGATACCGTCCTTGTTAAAAGCTTTACCTCTAGCTAGCATGACCAGGCGCCCCTCTAAGCAGTCCTCAATACTTTTCTATGCAGATTTAGCACACAATATCAAACTTCTCTACACACAAGACCAAAGAATGAAAGCCTGCAAATCCAAAGATAGAACCATAACTTAAATACTCTCAAGTCTGTCAACAAAAATAAATGCTGAAGAAAAAACTGAAGCAGCGCATACTTAGGTCGGAGCATCTGTAGAAAAGCAGAAATCATCTTCAGTTTTGTCTTGGACTCCATCATGTCGTTACAGGTGGCACAAATGTAGAGTGACCAGAGCCATCATACAAAATGTCCACTTTGATATGTCTTTCTTATTTGGAGCACTCTTGTGAGTTCCCACAAAAATACCACCTCAACATAACTAATGAACGGAATTTTGTGCGATTTGGGTTCTTGACGTGGAGTGTTTTTCTAAGTGGGCCCACAAAGACATTTACAAATTAGTATTTTGTAGTTTGCTAGGCCAACCGATTTCCTCTACAGCATTATCCTTTACGGCATTTTTACGGCGTAAAGGGTAACGCGATGCATGGATTAAGAGTCTCGTGCTTCGGCACGAGACTTTCGTTTGTTTAAAAAAGAAAAAACGAACGGCTCAGTTGATCAAGCCGTTCGTTTTTGACCCCAAATCAAATCAATCTAGACCAGACATCAAACCCAACGAATGAATTTGATCGACGAAGGCTTTAAGCGCCAATATTTGCAAAAATTTCCTCCGCCTACCGTTTCGTTGGCACTATGAAAATTTTCCACCTACCATTTCTTGGAGCAAGCCATTTCCTCTCAACCTATTTCCTCTACTGTTTCGTTGGCACTTCATTGTCGATTGGTAGGAGATTTGAAGAGGCGTCTGATCTTGCATAACCAATTTGAATCGGGATGAAGATTTTTGATCCTTCTTCTACTTTTGCGTGTTTTGTAAATCCTGGTAAGTTCGTCCTATCCATACTCGATTTCCACTTTTCATTTTGTTTTATTTTATTCTTCAATCCACTTTGTACAATGCGATTGGGCGTCCGTGTGCGGCTGATAATTTTCAAAATCATTCGTTTGTAAAATAAGGTATAAAATTTTCGAATGAACAGATATATGGATTGCTGGTGAATCTGATTTTCGATACATAGATTGATATAGGTTTTTAAATACGTTACTAAATTTTTTATATTATATAGACAATCTTTGGGTTTGATAAATTACAAATGTATTATTTGATGTTTTTTAAATAGTAGTAACATGTCTTTAAATTTTGTTAATTGCAGTAATGGTTAATGTTGTGAATGTATTGAAATTATTGATAAGTGAATGTATTGAATGCTTAATTAAATTTACTGGTAATTTGCTTCTTTTTAGTTAGAGATTGGTGAGACATGGAAATGTCATCTCGGATGACTTCCGATATCGTCACGCGGGGATCGATAAAATGTTAAGAGTCGCTACCATTCATGTTAAGGTGTGAATGGACACCAAAGGGATCATAAAAGCCAAATAGAGCCAGAGTAGCTCTAATATAAGGAAAAATCCAAAGATTGGGTACGGGGAATCATTTATGAGCGGGGGAAGGTGTTAGGCACCCCCACTCATCCGTCTAAGACGGTTACCACATGCTTGCTTATACTTTAAATCATTTATTAGTAAAATGAACTAAGGGGTGCTTAACAAGCACAATGTGTGTGACCCTTCCACATGAGAAGTCTAATGAACTTAGGCTCTCTTCGTGGATCCATCACTTCTAAAACTTCATGAGTGAAGTGAAATCAAGGTAAAAATGAAGAAAATCCAGCTAAGGCAAATCTGGAGAAATTAGGTCAAAAGAGCTTGAAAGCTTTGATAAACCATAACTCACCCAATTCAAATCCCAATCAAATGAAACCAAAGCCATTTGAAAACTGGTATATGGTAGAGTGTATAGTAAAAAATTCAGCTCAATCCGATTCAAAACAAGAGAGAAATCCACACATGAAATCTGCTGTTATAACTCAGAAAAAGTGTTAAGTAGGCATTTTCAAAGTCCTATTCGTAGAGTTTGACTCAATAAAAATCCATAAAAATTGGTATGAAGGAAGTATATAGTGCCATATTTCCAAAGAAAAAAACCTCACACCAATCTCTATCCGGATGTGACTTGTATGCTCTCTTGAACAGGCCCAAAAGACCACAGATGAGCTCTGGACTATGCCAGCGAGCACTTCTGAGTCAACTGAGCACCCAAGACACAAAACAGGTCAAAATCTGTTGAAACCAGTTGGAAATGAAAATAGACTTCTCAAAGAAAACTCAGAAACTGGAATCACATGAAACGGATTAAAACTGAGCAAGTAGTGCACCATCGAAGTAGCAAATTCAGCAATCTGGGCTGAACTGACCTACAAACTTTGAAGAGATGGTGTCAAAAATTGGCTACATGGAAGTGGACGAAAATTTCCAGATTTTAAGTAGGCTTTCCAATCTATCACATGTGTGTGGAATCACTCAAAAATTCATCCGGAGGATGAAGTTATAAGCATTCCAAGACAGGCCACAGATCTGCCCTATTTTGAAGTTTTTGAAGAGGAAACATGGAAACCAGTGCATGTGGATTCGACCAAAACCTCAAAAATCCATAAAATACCCTCTCATGAAGTTCTAAAAACTCTTTCTAAGGCCAATGATTTCGGATTTTCCATATTTAACACGGAAATCCAAGATCTAGGCTATCTTTGCAAAAACAATGACAAGTGGGTGTGAAGATGTGGAAAATCACATTTCTATGAGAAAGTTGGAATCCATGGCTATTAAGAGCATGGATTCACACCTTCTCCAAATACAAAATAAATCAGAGAAGCATTCAAGGGTTCAAAATAACCATATAACATGCTTTTCATCATTTGTGGGTTCTAGACCTAGATGATCCATTCCACCTTCCTTTTCCCCAGGCTCTCTCTTCACGTTTTACGGCTAGAGAGGATTCCCAGGTACTTTAGAAGGGGTTTGGGGCTACAAACAGCACCAAGGCCTTACACTACAGAAAGGTAGAAGATGAGAGATTGCTAGAATATAAAGAAGAAGCAATAACTCAAATGGGCTTTACCTTAGTAGCTTGAACGGTTGAGTAGACAATCCAGCAGAGGTTCTCCTTCTTCTTGCAGAGCTTCTAAGCTTCAGATTGTCAGCCATTTGCAAGAGGAGGACCCCTCTATTTATAGGCCAAGTCAAGGGTAGAAGAGTCTCAAGGGTAGGCCAAAAAGGCCTTCTAGATTATTCCAATTCTCCTCCAGGGCTTGAATTGGAGTAATTCAGCAAGTTTCGGAGGGTGAAATAGGGAGTTCAAGTCCCCAAGAGAGAGGTAATATGCGTAAATAAGGCTCAGAGATCGAGCCATTTCGCAAATCCCCGAAACAGCCAAAACCGTATACTCAGTGCGGTTTCTACACAACCGTTACTCAAAGTGCGGTTTATATACAAATTTAACCAAACCGCACATACAGAGCGGTTCAATTTAGTTATGCTTTAATTGATTGCTGTCCACGCGGCTTAACGGCCGAAGCTTCGCGAAGCCACGTGGCCGCCAGCGCAACAAGCATGGACCTGAACCGTGCTGTGTGTGCGGTTGCAACCGTACATACAGGGCGGTTGAGACCAAAACTATAAAAACCGCATACACAGTGCGGTTGGCACTGATTCTGAAAGTTCTTGAAAGTTTGACATGTGTCAAGGCTCAAACAAGACTTTTGGAGCCCTCCTTAGTTATTCTCTCATATTGAGGTGCAATTATGGGTGTCTACAACTGCCCCCTCTTCGCTGGAATTGGAATCAATTGACAGCGGAGAGCAAAAAAGACCCGCAAATTGGGCCTCTCAAGATCATGTCCATTCGATTATGAGCTGCAAGAACTCCAATATGGTATTTGAAAAAGAATTTGTTTAGAGGATCTGATGAAAAGTCCCTAACCTTAAGGGTCAAATCCTCCCCTCGCCTCTCACAGAGCGCTTGTGGCTATGAAGTGAGATTTGAGCAAATTTTTAAAGCAAAAGTTGATAGGGTGGTGTTTCTTGCAATTCATGACTATCATGGACATAGATCTTCTGAAAGAGATGAGAAAAAATTTTAAAAATTCATTTATGGGTGCCAACCGTACGGAACATGCGGTTTTTAACAATTTTGATTTCAACCGTGCTGTATGTGCGGTTTTGGGACGGTTTTAATACCAACCGTTCTGTGTATGCGGTTTTCTAGGTTGCATATAACCGAGACCGCGACCGCGGTTTCCCACTTCGCCTTTGCAAAACTCTGGAGAACCCAAGCCCTAGCTCTCTTCTCTGGTGACCGTGCATTCTCTCCGGTCTTCATCTGTCCTTCTCCGGTGAGATCACTCTTCCTCCGGCGAACTCATACTTTCCGGCGACATTGCTCATCTCCAGGTTCTTCGAGCGATCGACTCCCTCTGTAGCGATTGTAGCTCCCGGCGAACGCTTCATACTTTCCTCCTGTTACTGTCGTGTTCGCTCTATTGCTCCCCACGACCACGACTATCCTTGAAGTTCCGGTGAAATTAAATCCTCCATCTTTCTTACATTTTCGACCGAAACAGGTAGGTGGCCGAATCTGGATTTCTTATGCAAATTCTCAATCCGAAAATCCATGCATATATTTGCTGATTGAATGAACTTGTTTGAGGCATGGTTTTGATTCTTTGTCCTTGATTGACTGTATTGGCTGCTTAATTGCTGATGGGAGAAAATCCCCAATCTTGCATGTGCCCATTGTAAAAATTGACCTGAACCCAACCATGATTTCACTGCTCAGATTTCTGGTATGGTTTGGGTTCTTTGCTCCTGATTGAGAGACCTTCCAATTTCTGTGCTCGTGGACAGCATAGGTTTATCTGAATTTTGCCATGACATTTTGCAATTCTTTTGTAGGCCAATGCTGTTTGATATTTCCAATTTCTGTATCTGTGCATGCTGTCATGAATCTGATTTTTCTTGGTTGATGTTCCACCTGGAAAGGTGTGATCTTTGTTGTTTGGGATAGTGGCACAGATGTCTGCTCCTGGTTTACTTGCATGCTAGCATTGATTGGCTTTGGATCCAATTGGTGCTGACACCTTATTAGCACCAGAAACATTAATTTGAGTTGAACACCTGGATGCTTGTTAGGAACTTAGTGATCCTGAATTGCCTTTCCTTGTGAACAAGAATCAAATCTTGGTTCGGCCGGGCACTTTCTGGAGTGTCTCTTCCGATTTTCGTCTTTTCTGCAAACCAAACAAATTTGATTAATTTAAAGAAAGGAAAAGTTAAAGAAAACATGAAAGAAAATATCATGGCTCTATTTAAACAAAAAAGCATAATGAATTTCTCCCTGTAATTGGTCCTGTAGATGGCTCGCACACGTCGTGCTTCTCGGGGTCCCGTAGATGAGCCTTCGTCTTCGAGGGTTCGGAGGGACCTGGCCGATGTGGCTTCTTCTTCTAGGGTCGAGCCGGACCCTGAGCCTTCTTCTCCCAGTGGTCTGGAGCTTTCAGATTCAGACTCTGGAGCGTCTGGGGATTCGCTGGAGTCGATCCCAGAGGTATTCCCTTTCCCCCTTTTTTAAAATCCGGCCTTCCTTTCATCACCTTCAACTTAAACTCTTTTTATTTGCCTTTCTAGCCTGCTGGTGAGGTCCGAGAGCGTAGGGGAGCCCGTCGTAGAGGTAGGGCAGGAGCTCGGGTGACTCGTGTTGCTATTCCTGCAGAGATAGCGGGTCAGATCCGGGACACCTCTCTTCTTCATAGTTTGACGACGCATCCTTCGGTAGGCGTCAGGGCAGACATCCCTCTTAGATATCCTTCTTCCCATTTCCGAGGGAGCTGGGCCCTTTTCGCTGATGTAGTAGGGGCCTGTTCGACTTCTCTGTGCCGAGAGATGGGCCGTTTTGGATTTGGCCCCTTTATCACCATCACCGGCGTTCGTCAGGATCGGCCTTTGATCTTGGCTTTGATGGAGCGCTTTTTCCCGGAGACCCTGAGCTTCCATCTGCCTGATGTGGAGATAGGCATTCGTCCCTCCGACTTCGGTCTTATTACTGGGATCAAGATGACTGGAGATGTCATCACTGAGATGGATTGGCCGGCGGAATTGGAGATTGCTGAGCTGTTGGGATATGACGAGATGCCAGTGGAGGCGTGGGACCGGAGCAGGATCACCCGTATTTCCCGGACATGGTTGAGGGAGGCATTTTTGGAGAGGGGGTTCAGCACCTTAGCGGCGGAGCATCCCAGTTTCCCGATAGCTTTCCAGTTTCTTTTTCTTCTGATGATGGGATCCTGCTTATGCTTAGAGGATACTACTTCAGTTAGCCCTCACTTCTTGAGTCTTCTCCGTGATCTGCACCGAGCGAGGGACTATGCTTGGGGCCAGCTGGTTTATGGCACCCTTCTAGCGGGACTACGGCGGGTAGTTTCTGGCCTATCCTCTCCCAGGGGGGCCGGAGTGGGTTGCAGATTTTTCTGGCCCTTTCTGCAGGTATAAATTCTTTTCTTCTTCCTTTCTTTTTTTTTCTCTTATTCTCTCTTCTTTTCTTTGCTTAACCCCTTTTTTTTTTCTTCTCTTTTTTTTTTTCTTCTTCTTCTTCTCTCTGTTTTTTCTTTTTCAGTTCTTTGCTCGGATCTATGTGGCCCACTTTCGCCCTACCTCCACCTTGTCTGAGGGGACATTTCCCTTGGCCCGTCGGTGGAATCAGATTAGGCGTGACTCAGAGAAGAGTCGCCCTAGGTCGGCCAGGGCTCACCTGGACAGGACCTTCAGGAGAGAGGTAAGCACTTTCTTCATCTCTCTTTTCCTCATTTCCTTTTCTCCTTTTTATCAGATTCTGATATTCTTCTTTGTTTACCCTCAGCTATCCGTTCCCCGTCTTGACGGCCTGCATGACGATTTGGCTTTTCAGCCTTTTGTGGACGACGCTTTCGCCCTGGATCGGCGACGTCAGAGGTACCCATTCTTTATTGGGCAGTTGGGCAGTATATGGTACCTCGGGGAGCGCTTCTTCTTCCAGCATACTGGCGAGCCCCGGATCCCAGCGGCTCCTCCAGCTACAGCCCCTTTCACCCCTTCTGGTCCATTCGACCCTGCCCTCTTTGGTGAGTGGGAGGCAGGAGATGGCCTTTTAGTTGATGGTGACTATGATGCCTGGTTCGGGCAGGTCTCAGTGGGTTGTCTGATGCAGCCCATGCCCGTTCGAGGTGGAGTTACTGAGATAGGAGGGGTGGTGATCCGCCTCTATGATACCACGGTATGAATCTTCTTTTCTTGTGCATTCTTCTAGTCTTCCTTTCTTATTTACTGATATCTTTTCTCTCTTTATCTTATTTCAAGAGGCACAGCTAGAGGAGGTCCGGGCTAGATATGCGGATCTGGAGCGCCAGCTGGTGAGAGAGATGCCGCTATTACTGAGAGCGACGTCATCATCACTGGGCAGGCCGCTCTTATTGCCAACTTGCGGGCCCAGTTGGCCAGTGCTCAGGGCCAGGCGGGGCCTTCAGGAGCTCAGGTCTGTCTTCTTCAGTTTCTGTGTTTTTTCCTTTATCTTTCCTGCTTCTGATCAGTCTGTCTTTTGCCTTTCAGGAGGATGTGGCGGCTTCTCCATCCAGCTCTCGCACTCTATCTTTTTCCTTAGGAGCTACAGAGATCCCAGAGAGAGAGAGCGAGATGGCGGCCGAGGCTACCTCTGCTGCAGCAGTTCCTAAGTCATCTGAGATACCAGAGGCCGTGCCTGTATCTGAGGCTGCTCCTGTATCTGGGCCAGAGACTGCTCCTGAGACAGCGGAGGGTGATTTAGAGGCTCCTGCGGTTCCTGAGGCGGCCGAGCCCGTGAGAGAGGAGGGGATGCCAGATGTAGCTGATCCCGAGGTGGCAGGGGTGCGTGACGCAGCGGATCCCACCGATCTCTCTTCTCCTGCCGAGGATTCCCAGATTCTGGAGCTGGTCCCTTTGGCAGTGGACACTTCAGTCTCCTGCTTCATGGACTTGTCTCGGGATGACCCGGTTCCAGCTCCAGTCTCTTCTACCGATCCTGCGCCTCCTGCAGACCCGGTGCCTCCTGCTAGTCCGTCCTTGTTTGGCGAGCCTTCTTCTCCCGCTAGCCAGCACTTCTCAGATCACTTTTTCATCCGGCAGCGACGGCGAGGTAGAGGCGATAGGGATTGACCTGTTAGAGATAGGTTTAGAGTAGGATTTTATTTGACATTTGTATACAAACATGATGTATCCACTTGTAGTCATATAAAAAAAAAAAAAGATTTTTGGTTTTGTTTCTTTTTTGTGGATTTTTTGTTTATTTTTGTATGTTTGTCATGTTACAATTGTTATACAGGTAACAGGTCTTCTGGGGAACCTGACTTATTAAAAGAAAGAAGCAAAAACCTTTTTTGTGCAAAAACCGTACATACAGGGCGGTTATACAAGAACCGTACTTATCCCGCGGTTTTTAAATTTCGCGGGAATGCAACCGCACATTGAGTGCAGTTCAGGCACAACCGTTCTGTGTGAGCGGTTTTTGCCTTTAGGTTATTTTAAAACCGCGAATTGCGGGCAGGACGTCATTTTGATGTATTGCTTAGGTCAGAAACCCCCTGTTTCGGCGATTTTCTCTCTCCTAGCTGCCTTCAATCCACTTTTGCTCATTAATGGCTTCTGGTTCAGCTTCTGTGCCTTCTTCATCTTCTGTACCTGAAATATCAGTACCTATACCAAAAATTAGGTCCAAACCTCCTAATTTGACTAGGTATGCCATTGTAGATACATTCTATGAGAGGTGGGTCTCCTCAATGACCCCTTAAAATGAGATGGATTGGGCCTCTGCCAATCTAGGCCACCTCCTCTCAATCCCAAAGGTTCCTCTAAAATGGGAAATCATAGAGGCACTGATTGGGCATTGGGAGCCTCAATTGAACCTCTTCAGGTTTGGGGAAAAAGAGATGACCCCTACAGTCGAGGAGGTTGAAACCATTCTCAACCTTAGATCCTCCCCGAAAGTAGTCAACCCACCTCTCAAACCGAGCTTCAAAAAGGAAGCCTCCACCTTTTTAGGGATTAACAAGAAAGAGTTAGGGGAAGCCGACGCCTTATTGACCTTATCCAAGTCATTTTTGACTGAGAAGCTGTTAAATAGCTCCAACCAGTCGGCTCGGTTCAATGCCTTGACCTTGATAGTGGTCAATCAACTTTTGTTCCCCCGAGGTGATAGCGAGGTTGATTTATCCCTCATTTCAGTCATCTGCCAAGTTAGGGAGCGCGAAAGGCTTGCCCCTATGATCCTGGCTGAAATGTACCAGGCCTTGACTGACTGCTATCACCGGAAGCAGAAAAGTTTTCTTGCCTGCGCCCCTATACTTCAGGTAAAATCTGAACCTCTTTCTTTGAATTGTAATTTTTATTGCAAAATTGAAATTTTCTAAGGTTGGAAATGCTTCCCTGTTTTGTGCAGCTCTGGCTACTTGACCACCTGAGTCAGGTTGAAGAGATAACCCGCCGCTTCTTCCCTAGATTGGACATTCCTGTCTTGATGAGCAACAGGGGGTGTCCCAATATACATGGTGGCAAACAGGGATGGTTTGCTTTCTTGGGGACTCTTCAGGACGACCAGGTGAGATGGCCCGGTGCTTATCAACCCTCCGTCGAGACAGTGATCAGCTTCTCTGACCAGAATTTCGCTGTGCTCATGGGCTTGAGGTCTGCCTTGCTTTACTTGCCCTTGAGAGTTATTCGGCAGTTTGGAGAGGAGTCTCAAGGGATTATGGTACCTCAGGGGTATGAAGAGTTCATTGGTCCTCTCACACCAGCCACCATGGGGTTATGCTTCCGCCTGTTGAAGGAATGGTCGCAGGCTTGCTTCTTAAGAGGTCCTGTCTTCTCCAAGTTGCATGAGAAGGACTACCTCTTTTGGATTAGAGAGCAGGTGCAGAGCTGCGCTTCTGTACCAGTTGATCCTCCTGCTGTCCCGTGTCCTACCTATGAGGACCTTTTGGAGACCGAGCGGGCATCTCATAGGCGGCTTCAGCTCATATGGGTGGAGGAGGCCCGAACTTTGAGATTGGAGAAGGAAGACCTGGAGCGGCGATTATCAGAGCAGGTACATGCCCGTCGCTTCGAAGTGAGAGCTGCATGGCGCCGGCATGATGAGACCATGGCCAGGCTCAGAGATATGCGGACCAGACAGACCCTCTCAGATGATGTCATCTCATTCCTCAGTGACCCAGATGCAGAGGGGGCTGAAAGGCTTGTGGCGGTTCAGGCGGCCAGGATCAGAGAGCTTGAGGAAAGGCTGGGGGATAGAGATTAGTCCCTTTTATGGTATATATATATATATTTTTTCTTTTTTACACTTCTGTACAAAGAGAAACTCCACTAGTGGAAAGATAGAGAATACAAAATAGGTTTTTATACTATTGGCCTCAGAACTCTCATATGCTTGTAAAAACTGACAGTTTTAATGAAAAGTCACTGATTTCTCATCATTGGCCGAAATATAATTTTTCATTTTTATGTGTTTTTGTTGTAAATTGGCCCATAATGCTTTAATCCCATATAGTTGGATGAATTGAAGTAAGTTGGGCAAAAAGGGTATTTCAGTTAATGAGGAGGAAGCCAATCCGTTCCCCTTGGATCCCTTAGACTCATCCCCAAGCTTCCTTCCCACTTCCAGGGGATATGCCATGGCCTACTGGTTCAGTCCTGTGCAGAAAACCTGCCCAATTCAATTCTGCTGCACAAAACCGCGCATTCAGAACGGTTTAGCCAAAACCGTCTTCAATATGCGGTTTCATAGCCCTTCTGTCACAACCGTAGAAAAAGGGCGGTTCAGTTCACTCTGTATCCCAAGTGCGGTTGGTGACCTTTTCCTTGTTTCTTTCTTTTCTTTTATTCTTTTTTCTTTTGCCTTCTTTCTGCCAATATTGCCCCTAGCGCCTGTTACGGTTTTCACTAGGACTGGCTTATTTATTCCGTCATTGCCCTTTCAACATCTCGGGCTTGAAGGAATACACCCAGATCACCGAGGACTTGACCAATAGGACGAAATGAAGGCTGGGTTGAGTTTATGAAAGAAGGTTATTATTGGCTCAAAATTTCGACATCTTGAAAATGGGACAACTGGGTTTACAGTCATAATGGATGCGACCCCCATTCCCAATATTGGCCTTTTTTTCCTTTTCTTTGTATTTGGCCTTTCTTTGCTATTTTCCTTTTTGTGTGTTTTTTTAGCCATGCTCCATTCGCGACTGTAAGCCCCAGTTTGGGTTCTTTAAAATACGAACAGGCTCAACTTGGTTTAATCTAGGGATTTTAAAGTTTGTGAGGGATGAAGAAAAATGGCCTCGGATCATTTCTTTGTGATACTCCTTCAAGGGAAATATTGCTTGACCGCATCGGAGTTGATTGGCTCAGGAAAATCTGCCCCATCCATTTCTGTCAAGATAAGAGCGCCTCCTGACAAGACCTTCTTCACTACATAAGGTCCTTCCCAATTTGGCTTAAACTTTCCGCGAGGGTCTTCCAGAAATGGCAATATCTTCTTTAAGACTAAATTACCCACTTGGAAAGCTCTGGGCCTCACTTTATTGTTGTATGCTCTGGCCATTCTCTTCTGATACAGTTGACCGTGGCAAAGCGCATTCAACCGCTTTTCTTCTATCAAATTGAGTTGCTCATATCTAGACTGAACCCATTCAGCCTCTTCAAGCTCTGTTTCCATAAGCACTCTCAATGAAGGGATTTCTACTTCAACAGGTAAGACTGCCTCCGTTCCATAAACCAAGGAATACGGCGTTGCCCCAGTAGAAGTTCGGATCGAGGTTCTGTAAGCATGGAGAGCAAATGGTAACATTTCGTGCCAATCTCTATAGCTTACTACCATCTTCTGGATTATTTTCTGTATGTTCTTATTTGCCGCTTCTACTACTCCATTGATCTTTGGCCTGTAAGGGGCTGATTTGTGATGAATTATCTGAAACTGCTCACACATCTTCTTCATATCCTTGTTCTTAATATTTGAAGCATTGTCTGAAACTATGGCTTTTGGCAACCCATAACGACAAATTATGTTGTGCTTCAAGAACTTAAGAACGTGATTCCTTGTGATATTTGCATACGAAGCAGCTTCAACCCACTTTGTGAAATAATCAATTGCCACTAGAATGAACCGGTGTCCATTTGACGCTTTAGGAGAAATCATCCCAATGACATCAATACCCCACATGGAGAAAGGCCATGGAGAGGTCATGCTGTGCAGCTCACTTGGTGGTGCATGCTTATTATCAGCATATATTTGGCACAAATGGCATCTCTTAACATGTAGGCAACAATCGTGCTCCATTGTAGACCAATAATATCCCAATCGCAATATTTTCCTTGCGAGCATGTGTCCATTCATGTGCGGCCCACAGACTCCCCCGTGCACTGTTTCAATCAACCTTTCTGCTTCAACCTTGGTGACGCATCTGAGTAGAACATTATTGTAGGATCTCTTGTATAACTGCCCACCACTTAGAAGGAACTGTCCTGCTAACCTCTGTATTGTTCTTTTTTCAGTGGGACTGGCGCTTTCTGGAAAATTTCGATTATCCAAGAAATTCTTGATATCTTGGAACCATGGTATTTCTGATTCTTGCGCTCCTTCTAAAACAAGACAGTAAGCTGGCTCATTTCTGACTTCAATTTCAAGTGGTTGTATGTCTACCCCTTCTGGGATAATAACCATTGAGGCCAATGTCGCCAAGGCGTCCGCAAACTGATTCTTAGCCCTTGGCATATAGCTAAAGGAAATTCGAGTAAATTTGGTACTTATTTCTTCCAAATATTGGTGATATGGGATCAATTTATGATCTTTGGTTTTCCATTCCCCAGTTGTTTGGAAGATGATAAGACTCGAATCCCCATATACGTCAAGTTCTTGAACATCATGGTCTAGAGCAGCCTGTAATCCGATTATACATGCCTCATACTCTGCTATGTTGTTCGTGCACTGAAACCTCAATTTCACTGCGATTGGGATATGTGAACCATCTGGCTTTACTAATACCGCGCCGATCCCATTTCCATTCTTATTTGCTACCCCATCAAAGAACATCTGCCAGGAGTCTTCACTTTCTTCCTCTTCAGCAAATAAGATAGCCTTATCAGGGAAATTTGTCTTAAGAGGTTGATAATCTGGTATGGGATGCTCAGCTAGATGGTCACCAATTGCCTGACCTTTAATTGCTTTCTGAGTGACATATGTCAGGTCGAATTCTGAAAGCAAAAGCTGCCACTTCGCTGTTCTACCAGTTAAGGCCGGCTTTTCGAACAGATATTTCAACGGATCCATCCTGGAAATCAACATAGTTGAATAGCTTAAGAAATAGTGCCTAAGCCTCTGAGTTGCCCAGACCAAAGCACAACAAGTCTTTTCCAAAGACGAATATCTCGTCTCATAATCTGTAAACTTCTTGCTCAAATAGTAGATAGCCTTTTCTTTTCTGCCCGTTTCATCATGCTGCCCCAATACACATCCCATTGATGTTTCTAAAACTGATAGATATAGAATCAATGGTTTTCCTGGAGTTGGCGGTACTAGAACAGGAGGATTTAACAGATAATCCTTTATTTTGTCGAATGCTTGTTGGCAATCCTCATTCCATATAGTTGGGTTATTCTTCCTTAGAAGTTTAAAGATCGGCTCGCAAATAGCAGTGAGTTGTGCTATGAACCGGCTGATATACTGAATTCTTCCCAGAAAGCCCCTAACTTCCTTTTCAGTCTTAGGAGATGGCATCTCAATGATTGCCTTGGCTTTAGACGGGTCTATCTCAATCCCTCTTCTGCTTACAATGAAGCCTAACAATTTCCCTGATGTGACCCCAAAAACACACTTTGCTGGATTAAGCTTTAAGCTGTACTTCCTTAGACGGTCAAATACCCTCTTTAGATTGATCAAGTGGTCTTCCTCTTCACGTGATTTGGCAATCATATCATCCACATAGACTTCCATCTCTTTGTGGATCTGTAGACACCCCAAAATTGCACGATTTTGATAAATCTTGAAGGAGAGAAATATTTTATGAGAATTTTCAATTCTTTGCATTGGGTTTGAGATACTTAACCTATTTGAATCCAAAACCATAAAGGAAAAGGCCCGAATTCAATCTTTTGTGCAAAGTCAAACTTTTTCCGGTTGAATTTTGTTGACTTTTGACCCCAGAAAATGAAATATTTTTTAAAGCCAGATTTCAAAATAATTTTTCCCGGTAATCAGGTTTTTAGCCATGTTATTGCATAAAAGAATTTTTTGAGATTTTAAATCTTGACGAATACCTTGGTTTTAACATATTGAACCTTTTTTCCAGACCTGAAAAATCGGAATTTTGCCTAGAACTGGAAAGTTGACTTTTTATTCACTTGGAATTTGGGTCTGGAACTATTTTTAATGGATTCAAATGGGGGGTGTTTGCTTATTTACATGTAATATCTTAAGTAAATAGAGATTAAAAAATACGAGGACATTTACTTAAACGATATTACATGTAAATAAGTATTGCCTGTGTTAAAATTCGAAAAAAGGCTTTTTTCCTTGTATCCGGCAACTCAGGCCGGATACAAGTGTCCTTCTTTGTATCCGGTGGACAATGCCGGATACAAGTAGACCTCAGTGTATCCGGCATCATAGACCGGATACATTAAGGTACTTGTGTATCCGGCCTGACATGCCGGATACGCTAGTTTTGCTCAAAATTAGGGTTTTCCGAGAGAAATCACTTGTTACCATCATGTCCCTCATTAAATGAGGGGAAATCTCGGAAATAACCTTAGGGTTAAGGTTTGGGGGTTCTAGACATTAAGTTGTGTCTACCAATGACCTTAGCCTTTGCCTATAAATAGGAGCCTCCTCCTTGAGCAAAGGGCACACAACTCTTGTTTTGAATTCTCGCAAAGAAGAACTCCAAGAGAAGAAGAAAACCGCTGTGGAATCGCCTCCAGCTCTCAGGTAAGCCTCAACTTTTCTTTTTATTTTCTGTCTTTACATTCCTAGATCTAGATCTCTTCTTCTACCTTTCTGTAGTGTAAAGCCTTGTTTGTATGTGTGGAAATCCTTCCCCGGCTCAAAGTATCTCAAGACTCCCCTAGCCGTAAAACGTGAAGGCGGATCTAGGAGAAACGAGACTGGGGATTGACCCTAGTGCTAGAACCTATGTAGCATAATGCCTTTTTGATTGATTGTAAACCGTTCCATATTCAAAGTACCCTTGATTATCTTAAAGAGAACAGAGGGAAACGATAATGGAACGGAACCCTAGGCTATGCTAGAACCTATTTTGTTGAATCTATATGCATGTTGTATTGATCTTGTTTGGGTTTTTACACTTGCACATACATATCACTATTTTGGCGGGATAGGTTCATATTTGGGGTTTATTGCATTTATTGTGATAAAGCTCAAATATATGGCCTCAATCAAATTCTGGAGTGTTTTTAAATGTTTTTCAAAGGTTTTGGATTCATCTCACACGAATCTCACACACTTTATAAATTTTCGGATTTGATTTTCTTCAAAAATGGCTTAACTTGACAGTACCTGTACCCTTACTTCGGACGCCCATAACTTCATCATCCGGATGAATTTTGGGGTGATTCTAGAACCATGGGAAAGGTGAGGCTGTCTAGTTTATGTCCACCAAATTTCATGAATTTTCATCTAGCGGATTGTTGACACCTCTCTGTCGAAGTTAAGTGGACAGTTCAGGTCCAAGTACAGAACTTGTCACTTCGACGGACCGCCATGTGTTCGTTTTAAGTCCGATTCGAGTGATTTTTATTTCTGAGTACTCCTTTTTGAGTCTATTTTCAAATCCAGTTGGTTTCATAATTTTTGGATTCCATTTGAATTATTGGTAGCCGATTTACTCAGAACTGCTCATTTGCATTTTTCTGGGTAAATCTGTGATCTTCGGGGCCTGTTCGGGAGACCACCCAAGGCACGTCCGAAGGGATTTTTGTATGAGGCTAGTTTCTCTGGAAAGATGGCCATACAGACTTCAATCACACCAAATTTCACGGATTTCTATATAGTGGATGTTTCTAGACAATTTTCCAAAATTGCCCACTTACCACTTTTAAAAATCCCCAACAACAACTTCAAAGGAGCATAACTCCTAGATTGTTCATCGGATTAACTTGAGATTTTGCATGAGTTCCTTGTTTATCATAATCTTTCAAATAGAATTGGTTTGAATCAATTTGAAATTGGATTTGAATGATTTCAAGACAAAGGACCTTACTTTTTACCAAAAATTCCCGGATTTGCCTCAACTTGGTTTTGGCCACTTTTACTTTGATTTCCATCTTTTGAAATACTCCAGAAGTGATATTGACATAAGAGAGGATCTAAAATCCATTTAGATCTTCATGTGAAAATATCATACATTGTTCCTTTTTTAAGGCTTTTTCATGAATTTTAGCAAGCTTCTTATTTTCTTTTTGGCATGAACATACACTTGGCAACCACTTCGTGTGGATGAATGGGGGTGCCTAACACCTTCCCCCGTTCATAATCTAATCCCCTTACCCATCTCTGGATTTGATTTTCAAGTAGGGTTATTTTTATCCTAGAATTTGTCTTTTGGCTATTTTTGCCTACTTTTGTATCTTTGGTGTCCATTCTCACCCCAAAATCATGAATGGTGGCGACTCTCCCAATTTTTGCGTTGAGCCCGTGTGTTGACGGAGGGACGATCACTCCGGTGATTTTTTCCCATGTCTCACAGGATCATGTCATGGAAAAGGGCTGTCATGGCTCGCTGATATGTTGCCCCGGCATTCTTCAATCCGAAAGGCATGACTGTGTAGTGGAAGGTTCCCCAAGGAGTAATGAAAGCGGTTTTCTCTTGATCCTCCTTTGCCATTTTGATTTGGTTGTATCCGGAAAAGCCATCCATAAAGGAGAACAAATTGTGCACTGCCGTATTATCGACTAGGATATCGATGTGTGGCAAAGGGAAATCATCCTTCGGGCTCGCCTTGTTAAGGTCTCTGTAATCTACACACATCCTGACTTTTCCATCCTTCTTTGAAACTGGGACTATATTGGCTAGCCAATCAGGGTATGTGGACACCGCCAAAAACCCGGCTTGAAACTGCTTTACCACTTCATCTTTGACTTTCAAAGTCCATTCTGGTTTCAACCTTCTCAATTTCTGCTTAATAGGTTTTACTCCTGGCAGGATCGGCAGCCTGTGTACAACCATGTCTGTATCCAATCCTGGCATATCTCGATAAGACCATGCGAACACATCTTTGTAATCGGCCAAGAATTGGGACATTTCCTTCCGCTGCATTTCAGACAAGCATGCACCAATCTTTACAAATTTTGGGTCCTCTTCAGTTCCCAGGTTTATGGAAATGGTTTCTTCAATATTAGGTTGAATACCTTTTTCGTGACGCTCCAATTGATATGATATTTCTCTTGGAAGGTCATCGTCTTCGGCCTCGATCTCCTCTTCGATCCCCATTAGGTCGAAGTCGAGCTCGAGGTCGAATTCGTATTCAACTTGCTCTAGCTCAGTCTGTATATATGGCTCATAAGCAGTCTGGACCATTTTGAAAGCTTTAGATTTTCTAGAAAAATTTGAAAAATCTTTTTGGTTTTTTTGAGAACCTTCTAAAGAGGCTTTTCCTGAAGATGAAGGTTCATTAAAACCTTCAGGAAAAGGGCAATCCACTAATGGAGTTTTTTTTTTGGAGGCCGCAGCTGATTGCCAACCATATGCAGCCTCAAATGTCAAAGGGATCTCCTCCCAGTTTTTCAGTACAAAGCTCTCTGGAACAGGTGGTATAGTGCAAACCTGTTCCTTCTCAAGCTCTTGATCCGATACCATCATTACCGGATAGAAAAAACTGCCCTTTTCTGCTTCGGGGCTGAGTTAAGAAATGAACTTATCTGGGATCTTGATTGAGGCCCAGTTAATGAAAGGAACCCCTTCTTCCGCTTTTTCTCTTCCTTCATTCTCTGTCATTGCAAAGAATGCTCCTGTCTCTTCCGTGAAATCCTACTGCTCTTGTGGCAGTGGCTCAGGCTCACCCGTGGCTTCGGGCGCCAAAGTGGGGGAAAGGGGTATAAAAGGTTGAAGGGTTGAGGTAAAAGGTTTTCTGAAAGGGTTGTCATTAAAATACGGAGGCTTGGAGGAATCTGTAGGAGGAGCCGATTGAATGGTATGAGAGGGCTTCGGAAAAGTTTCCTTTAAATGAGGGAACTTTCCCTGATTCTTTTCCCTCTCACCACCATTTTCTTTCTGTGGTCCCCTCTTCCATCTTCTCATTTTCATCCCTAATCCTACTCGTGGGACCAGCCTTTGTGCCTCTATGGGCGTCACCCTTCCTTGCAGGTTAATGCCCAACCCCTTTCCTGGATGGAAATTGCAATCTTTCAGAACCTTCTCCACCATCTTGTTGGTGCATGTCGACTTCTCATTCTTTTTTAGACACCCCCCAGGTATGAAATTGACTGTTTCAAACTGAAAAGAGTGAAAGGCAATTTTGTCTGTGGTTAATTCCACATTAATAAAAGGTACGTCCGGTGGTATGACGGGAGGGACTAGGCTCTCGGCTAGGACCGTTATCACCCTTTGGCCTCTTATAAATTTTACTCTTTGATGAAGAGTGGAGGGTATACCCCTAGCTGAGTGGATCCACGGTCTTCCCAGAAGTAGATTGAAGGCAGCAGGAATATCTCTCACTATCCTCCTGTTCTGTTTTATCTTTGATTGGTCCAGACCAAGCCCCACAAATGTTATCAGGGGACAGACGTTTAAGGCTGACCCATTGTCAATTAGGACCCTGGCTATCATGCTACCCTTACAAAGCACAGTGATGTGCAAAGGGTCCATGTGATAACATCCGCCAGGGCTTATCTCGCTTTCTGAAAAACTGATTACATTGTGAGATAAAATCTGGCCGATCATCGTGCCGAGCTGGTCTGGCTCAATTGTTTTGGGCACGTGGGCGCTCTGGAGTACTTTTATTAATGAGTCCCTATGCTTTTCTGAATTAAGCAATAATCCTAGTAATGATATCTGGGCAGGGACCTTGGTTAGTTGGTCGACAATATTGAATTCATTCTTTTTCAGTATCTTTAGGAGGTCCTCTGCCTCCTTACTGTCGACCTGAGGGGTGTCTTCCCCTATTTTGGCCTTCCCCTTCTGGACTTGCTCTGCCTCTTTCTTTTCTTGTTCTTTTCCTTCCACACACCTCCCTGATCTTGTCATGAGGTTTACCTCCCCCTGACCTTGATTCCTGGCCACTGGGATAGTGGTCGTATAACCTTCGCTATAATTCCAAGGTACAGCAGTTTCTGAATAGGAGGGTTTAGGAACGTTAAATACCAAGGGCTGGAGATGAGACCTTGGTGCAGGAGTTGATGTGGGAATAAGGTTAGAAGAAGGCACCCCAATAACCAGAGGCGAAGATTGCCTGGGTTCTTTGGGTTGAGAGGATTTTGAGGTTTGAGAGGAAACAGATGTAATTGATGTGGTGGTGGGGTCATAATTAATGACCAAAGATGGTTTGGATGATGGAGTAGGTGGGGAAGCAACAGCCTGGTTGCAATTAATAATGAGAGGGGGTTTGGTCACATTAAGCTGGGCCATGAGAGAAGCGGCCCGGTTTAAAGAGGCATTAATGTCCTCTGCAGTCTTGCCATTTCCATTATTTCTGGAAATGACGTTGATTTGTTCCCCTATCTCTTCCTAGTCAAAATAGACCCTAACGGACGTCCCTATCGGCGTAATTAACTGCGAGGGATCAAACGTCCTAGGTCTAGAAGAGATGGTCCCTACAAAATTGGAAGGACCAGCCCCATTATGCTGGGGCAGAGGATTTTGACCAATGTCAGTCCTGGCGGGAGAGGGTGCAGCCGTGTTAAACAACAGGGTTCCCTGATCGATCAAATCCTGGATGGCATGTTTTAATGGCCAACACCTGTCTGTAGGGTGTCCTGGTGCACCCATATGGTATTCACAGGTGGTGGAGGGATCGAAATTCTTTCCCTTTGAAGCATTCGGATTTGGTTCTTTTAGGGTGACATACCCTGCGTTTAACAAGGATGGCAATAGCTGGGATGGAGTCACAGGAAGAGGGGAAAGGACCCTGCTCCTTCTGGACGCCATCCAAGCGTCTCTCTCCTCTTTTGAGAATACCCTTTTTTGGTTGGGCATTGCTGCTTGAGGAACATTAATGTTGAGAGGGTTTTGATAGGTCGATTGTGGCTGCACTGGACTGGGTGGAGGTGCAGCAATATTGATTTGGATGGGTTTTTTGGGTGGTTGGGGTTGTACCATGTTTACTTTCCCTTCTTTCTTTCCCCCATTCCTTCTTGCCCCATTTTTCTGCTTCTGGGCAGAAGGATCAAAAGTCGGCTCCTGTTGCCGAGCCGTGGCAGAATGGTCGTGGATTCGCCCGGATCTGATTCCATCTTCAATCCGATCCACGACCAGCACTAGGGCAGCAAAACTGGTGGTAACCTGTCCCACCAAGTGATTGTAAAATGGTTGCCCCAGTGTGCCAATGAAGGTGGTAACCATTTCTGGCTCCATCATGGGGGGCCTGACTTGAGAGGCGGCTTCTCTCCACCTTTTGGCATACTGTCTGACTGTCTCATCTCTTCCCTTACTCATTTTCATCATATCGTACCTGTCCGGCACGATATCCGCATTGAATCTGTATTGAGCCAGGAAAGCATTAGCCAGATCTTTCCACCTTCTGATTCTGCCATGGTCCACTGTTGCGAACCACCTCAAAGCTGCCCCTGTCAGGCTTCTTTGGAACAGTTGGATCAAAATGCCGTCATCCCGGCCGAACTGGCACAATGCCCCGCAGTAGAGCTTCAGATGGCTCATTGGGCATCCTGTGCCGTCATACTTCTCAAAGTCTGGGCACTTAAATTTGGCCGGTAAGCATGCGTCGGGGTACAGGCAGAGATCTTGAAAGTTGGTACCTCCCAACGTGTTGATCCCCCTCACTTCTTTCAGTTCCTCTTGAATGGACTCCAGTTTGTCCAAAAATTTTCTTTCGACTTCTACCCTCAGTCTATCCTTCTCTTTCTCCTTTTCCCTCTCACATTCAGATTCCTCCTCCCGGATCAGGATAGGCTCGGGGTTTGGCTGGGAGAGTTCAGGTTGAGGTGGGATTGGTTGGACTGGTGGTGGAAGTTCAGTCTGGGGTGGAGCCTGTGGTGGTGCATTGTGGGATGATGAAGCTTGGTGAACCTGAGCCTGCGCCTGTTGCGCCTGCATCTGAGCTTGAGCGGCTTGGTTGGCCAGCAAATTTTCCAATAGTTTGGTCATCCCTGCCACTTGCTCTTGCAGTTGAGCAAAGGCCTCAGTCGAAACAGTGGATTGTTCTTCAGCAGGGTTCATGGTGGCAGCTTTTAATCTCTGAGAACGTCGGGGAGCAATGGTTGCAGTAGTACCTTAGTACCTTGTACCTTAGTAAAAGAAAAAGACAAAAGAGGAAAATATTAGTATCCCATCAAATCAATTTTACACACCTATGCATGCATGCATGTAGGCTTGGTGAACATGAGTCTGGGGTTCCCTTTGCATTCATATTTTTTTGATTTTTGTATTTATGGTTAAAATAACCTTATTAAGATGAGGTGATTGATAGGAAAAAGATCAACCCACGGAAATTTTGTTTGAGTATTCTAGGGCCTCCAACATGTCCCACAGGAATGATATGGCTATAGTAAAAGCCTATAGTCAAATCAAGCATTGGAATTATGCAAGCTTCCAAGGGCTTACGAATTGGTTGGTGCGAAAAAGACCTACCAATATTGGAAAATTCTAGGGCTTCCAACATATCCCACAAAAGATGATGTGCCTACAGTAAAAGCCTGTAGACAAATCAAGGCTTGGAATCACGCAAGCTTCCAAAGGCTTATGATTTTCTAAATTCAGGCTTTAGAAGGCCTATGAAAAAGGATCTGGAATTTCAGGCTTCCAGGGATCCTATGAGTTTCTAAATTCAGGCCTTAGAAGGCCTATGAAGATTTTGGAAAAATATGGAATTTTAGGCTTCCAGGAGTCCTATGAGTTTCTAAATTCAGGCTTTAGAAGGCCTATGAAAATTTTGGAAAAATCTGGAATTTCAGGCTTCCAGGAGTCCTATGAGTTTCTAAATCCAGGCTTTAGAAGGCCTATGAAAATTTTGGAAAAATCTGGAATTTCAGGCTTCCAGGAGTCCTATGAGTTGATTTTCTGAAATTACAAGGCTTTCAGATGCCTAAAAAAAATTCTGATTTCCCCTTAGGTGTTTTGAGTTAAAAAGAGACTCAATTTGCCTTTAAGGTGATGATTTATTTGAAATCTTCTTTTATTCAAAATTTTGAATGATTTGACTTAGAATTCAAAGGTTTCCAAATGACCTATGATTTGAAATCTTAAAAGTTTGAATACTTTATGCTTAAAGATTTCTCATTTTGGGGTTGGAATTTGTTCCATTTCAAAAGAGTTGAGCTTCTTTTCCTTTTACTCTTGGTTTAGATCCCACTTTAGGCTTAAAACATGCTTTGGAAGCTTATTGTGATTTCCAAGTTCAATTCTTGGGGTTGAAGTATGATTAGGTTGGTTATTTGAACCAATTCTCCCTTGACCATTTACTTCACTTAAGATGGGTTAAGTGTTCAAATTAGGTAAAAAGAGCCTAAGATGAGCTTAAACCCCTACATTCGGTGCTTGATCCGATTTTTGGTTTGAACCAACTTTTATTTCATCATTTTCACCTTTGAGTTGGATTAATTTGTTTCACTTGGGTAAATCTGTTCAAAGTGACCTTAATCTCTTGATTTGGGTGAATTTGGAATGTTTTAAACGCCACTTATCTTGTTTGAAGCCCCTGCACATTTGCTTATATGGCTTATGGACGAAAGGACCCAGAAATGTTGGATAAGCAAGGCTAGAACAGGATTTCGGCCTCAAACCGTTCACTCAGGACGGTTTAGTGCAAACCGTATGTTACATGCGGTTGCAACGAAAATGCAGACAACCACATACTCAGGACGGTTGCAAGTCGAAAATGAGATTTTTGATTTGCTTCTTTTTCCGATTGGTTTTATTAGCTTGGTTAAGTGTCCAAACACACTGTTTACCATTGGGTGGCTTCCAGACTGCTCAAAATCGGGCATTTGGGACATCAAATGGCATTAAAAGCCCGCTTAGACCATGAAATTCATGAAGGTGCATGGGAGACCATAAATATGCATAAACAGATCTCTTATAGTAAAAGAAACATGTTACAATACAAATTGGCCTTCAAGGGCACGAATCAAAATAAAATGACAATTTTGGCCTCCTTGGGCTTGAGAAATGAAAATTTCTACACAAAAGAAAAAGGAGAGGCCCTTTGCACCAGCAGCTCTTGGATGGCCTTCACACACAAATTCCCTGCAGGAAAAAGGATTAGCCATATTCATACAAAGGAGGGCCTAGGCTCCCTCCTAAAAATGGACACCTAATGCATGGAATTTGGGACTTTTGGGTGCCTCCTATGGGCCTTTGGGTGGACTGACACCTAAGGAGAGTAAAAACTCTCTCTAAGGGCTACACCCATCCTAGGCTAACAGTAATTTTCTGGGAAGCACAAAATCCCAACAAATGAACACCGTGAGCATGCTTTTTATAAAGTAAAAAGGCCATCATAAGGAAAAACTGAAAATACTTTGTTACCTCATGTTTACCTTCAAAATGGTGTCCATATCATACCTCGGGCACCTGAGCCATGCAAGACGGCCTTCCCTCATTACAGGCCCTTTTTTTCCCCTCGCATTTGGTTTATTTTGGCCAAAATTGTGTTTCTCCACCTTCAAGCGTGGGGGTTTTGGGTTTTGGCTTATTGGCAACTTAGAGCTCAAGCCTAGTGTATGACCAGAATTCTAGATCCACCATGTCATCACATCATTGGCTCAAAGTCTCTAAGGTGAATGTTTTCACTTTCGCTTTCCGAAGTAACGATCTCGGTGCGCCAAGCTACACACATTCTTGTTCAACTTCCTATAGGTGATAGGTAGGCTGTGTAAAAAAATAAAAAAGTGCTCAAGTGCATTTGAAAAAGTGGGTCACATTCAACACAACGTCCCACCCTTGCAACTCTTTTTCGTAGCCATGCAAGCACAATCCAAAAACCACCAAGGCATGATATAGAAATCACATTTGAAGCAAACAAACATGAGAACATCCAATTAATAAAAAGAAAGCCTAGCATGCTCCATCTAAACATGCATTCCCACAATCATACAAACATGAAAGCATGTTATCATGTTATACAAAAATAGCATTTGATTATGGTGAGCATGCTTGACATGTTCAAAACATCTCTCAAAAAAATAATATCTCATGCTCATGACATTTAATCATAAATCAAAGCATGCTATCATGGAAACATAGTGATCTAGCAGGGTAAGACTAATTAGGCCTTCCTAAGCATGGTTCTAAACACAACCAAGCATACATCACATACCCTATTCTCATGGGTCTCATATTCTCTAAAATAGAAGCACACAAATCAAACATGCTTATTACAAACAAACAAAAAGCAAACAATCGATAAAGTCAATCAAAGCATGATCAAGCAATCAAAACATGGCTCAATTCCACTAGTCCCCAGCAGAGTCGCCAGTTGGTGAGACATGGAAATGTCATCTCGGATGACTTCCGATATCGTCACGCGGGGATCGATAAAATGTTAAGAGTCGCCACCATTCATGTTAAGGTGTAAATGGACACCAAAGGGATCATAAAAGCCAAATAGAGCCAAAGTAGTTCTAATATAAGGAAAAATCCAGAGATTGGGTACGGGGAATCATTTATGAGCGGGGGAAGGTGTTAGGCACCCCCACTCATCCTTCTAAGACAGTTACCACATGCTTGCTTATACTTTAAATCATTTATTAGTAAAATGAACTAAGGGGTGCTTAACAAGCACAATGTGTGTGACCCTTCCACATGAGAAGTCTAATGAACTTAGGCTCTCTTCGTGGATCCATCACTTCTAAAACTTCATGAGTGAAGTGAAATCAAGGTAAAAATGAAGAAAATCCAGCTAAGGCAAATCTGGAGAAATTAGGTCAAAAGAGCTTGAAAGCTTTGATAAACCATAACTCACCCAATTCAAATCCCAATCAAATGAAACCAAAGCCATTTGAAAACTGGTATATGGTAGAGTGTATAGTAAAAAATTCAGCTCAATCCGATTCAAAACAAGAGAGAAATCCACACATGAAATCTGTTGTTATAACTCAGAAAAAGTGTTAAGTAGGCATTTTCAAAGTCCTATTCGTAGAGTTTGACTCAATAAAAATCCATAAAAATTGGTATGAAGGAAGTATATAGTGCCATCTTTCCAAAGAAAAAAACCTCACACCAATCTCTATCCGGATGTGACTTGTATGCTCTCTTGAACAGGCCCAAAAGACCACAGATGAGCTCTGGACTATGCCAGCGAGCACTTCTGAGTCAACTGAGCACCCAAGACACAAAACAGGTCAAAATCTGTTGAAACCAGTTGGAAATGAAAATAGACTTCTCAAAGAAAACTCAGAAACTGGAATCACATGAAACGGATTAAAACTGAGCAAGTAGTGCACCATCGAAGTAGCAAATTCAGCAATCTGGGCTGAACTGACCTACAAACTTTGAAGAGATGGTGTCAAAAATTGGCTACATGGAAGTGGACGAAAATTTCCAGATTTTAAGTAGGCTTTCCAATCTATCACATGTGTGTGGAATCACTCAAAAATTCATCCGGAGGATGAAGTTATAAGCATTCCAAGACAGGCCACAGATCTGCCCTATTTTGAAGTTTTTGAAGAGGAAACATGGAAACCAGTGCATGTGGATTCGACCAAAACCTCAAAAATCCATAAAATACCCTCTCATGAAGTTCTAAAAACTCTTTCTAAGGCCAATGATTTCGGATTTTCCATATTTAACACGGAAATCCAAGATCTAGGCTATCTTTGCAAAAACAATGACAAGTGGGTGTGAAGATGTGGAAAATCACATTTCTATGAGAAAGTTGGAATCCATGGCTATTAAGAGCATGGATTCACACCTTCTCCAAATACAAAATAAATCAGAGAAGCATTCAAGGGTTCAAAATAACCATATAACATGCTTTTCATCATTTGTGGGTTCTAGACCTAGAGGATCCATTCCACCTTCCTTTTCCCCAGGCTCTCTCTTCACGTTTTACGGCTAGAGAGGATTCCCAGGTACTTTAGAAGGGGTTTGGGGCTACAAACAGCACCAAGGCCTTACACTACAGAAAGGTAGAAGATGAGAGATTGCTAGAATATAAAGAAGAAGCAATAACTCAAATGGGCTTTACCTTAGTAGCTTGAACGGTTGAGTAGACAATCCAGCAGAGGTTCTCCTTCTTCTTGCAGAGCTTCTAAGCTTCAGATTGTCAGCCATTTGCAAGAGGAGGACCCCTCTATTTATAGGCCAAGTCAAGGGTAGAAGAGTCTCAAGGGTAGGCCAAAAAGGCCTTCTAGATTATTCCAATTCTCCTCCAGGGCTTGAATTGGAGTAATTCAGCAAGTTTCGGAGGGTGAAATAGGGAGTTCAAGTCCCCAAGAGAGAGGTAATATGCGTAAATAAGGCTCAGAGATCGAGCCATTTCGCAAATCCCCGAAACAGCCAAAACCGTATACTCAGTGCGGTTTCTACACAACCGTTACTCAAAGTGCGGTTTATATACAAATTTAACCAAACCGCACATACAGAGCGGTTCAATTTAGTTATGCTTTAATTGATTGCTGTCCACGCGGCTTAACGGCCGAAGCTTCGCGAAGCCACGTGGCCGCCAGCGCAACAAGCATGGACCTGAACCGTGCTGTGTGTGCGGTTGCAACCGTACATACAGGGCGGTTGAGACCAAAACTATAAAAACCGCATACACAGTGCGGTTGGCACTGATTCTGAAAGTTCTTGAAAGTTTGACATGTGTCAAGGCTCAAACAAGACTTTTGGAGCCCTCCTTAGTTATTCTCTCATATTGAGGTGCAATTATGGGTGTCTACAGAGATTTAATCTTGTTTGCTTCAAATATATTTAAATTGTTTGTTGATACGAAACAAATTTCTCTCAGATATGGAAAGTGGGAGTCAAATGCTATTTGAGCTAATTAATGGCATTGTAGACATCAATGCAGATTTGGTTGAGCATTATGACATTGTAGGAGAAAACAGTGAAAGTGAGTTGGTACCAACGGTTGGCATGGTTTTTGTTACTGAAGAGGACGCTTTTAGGTTTTATAACAAGTATGCCAAAAGCAGTGGGTTTGGTGTTAGAAGAGATACGGTTCACAGCAGGAAGGCTACGGGGGTCATTATTGATAGAATTTTTTGTTGTTCAAGAGAAGATCATCGTTGATATGATAAAAGAGATAGTGAGGCCTGTGAGACATGGGAAAAAATCACCCGGAGATGACCATCCCTCCGTCAACACGTGGGGCTCGACATAAAGAAGTGGGAGTCGCCACCATCCATTTGTTTAGGGTGTGAATGGGCACCAAAAGAATTAAAAACAAGCAAAAAGAGAAAAAGTGCTAAAAGGCAAATTCTAGAGTAAAAATAACCCTACTTGAAAATCAAATCCAGAGATGGGTAAGGGGATTAGATTATGAACGGGGGAAGGTGTTAGGCACCCACATAAGGTGGTTGCCAAGTGTTACTCATGCTAAAAGAAAATATAAAGCTTGCTAAAAAATCATGAAATCCTTGAAAAAGAACAAATATATGATATCTTCACATGAAAATCCAAATGAATTCCAGATCTTCTTTTATATTAATATCACTTCTGGAATATCACAAAATGGTGGAAATCACAGCAAAAGTTGCACAAAACCAAGTTGAGGCAAATCCGGTAAATTTGGTAAAAGTAAGGCCATTTCTCTTGAAATCAATCAAATCCAATTTTTAATTAAACCAAACCAAATCCATTTGAAAGATTAGGGTATACAATAGTCTCATGCAAAATTTCAATCAAATCCGGCTGAAATTCTAAGAGTTATGGCTCTTTTAGGGTTGCTGCCGGAGAAAATCAAAAGTAACAAGTAGACAACTTTGGAAAATCACCAAGAAAACTCTACTCCATAGAAATCCGTGAAATTTGGTGTCAATGAAGTCTGTATGGCGATCTTTCAACAGAAACTAGTCTCATACAAAAATTCATTCGGATGTGCATTGGGTGACTTCCCGAACAGGCCCCGAGGATCACATATTGACCCAGAAAAGTGCTGTTGAGCAGTTCTGAGTAAATCTGCTCTCCACGACACAATTTAAATCAAAAAAAATATGAAACCAATTGGATTTAAAAATAGACTCATAAAGGAGTGCTCAGAAACAAAAACTACTCGAATCGGATTTAAAACGAACACATGGCGCTCCGTCGAAGTGACAAGTTCTGTATTTAAACCTGAACTGACCAATAAACTTCGACAGAGAGGTGTCAAAAATCTGCTTGATAGAAATTAATGATTTTTGGTAGGCATAAACTAGACAGCCTCACCTTTCCCATGGTTCTAAAATCACTCCAAAATTCATCCGGATGATGAAGTTATGAGTGTCCGAAGTCAGGGTACAGTTGCTGTCAAGTAAAGCCTATTTTGAGTAAAACCAATGCAAAACTGTGACAAAGTGTGTGCAATTCGTGCAAGATGAATACAAAACCTTCAAAAATCATTTTCAGACATTCCAGAATTGATTGAGGCCATTTATTTGAGATTTATCACAATGAATGTAATAAATCCCCAAATGTGAGCCTATCCCGCCAAAATAGTGCTATGTATGTGCAAGTGTGAAAATCCATACAAGATCAATATAACAACATAGCATGCATACATATTTATCAAAATAAGGTTCTAAAACAACCTAGGGTTCCGTTTCATTATCGTTTCCCTTTGTTCTCTCTCCCCGTTAAACACGGTTCTTCAAGATAATCAAGGGTACTTTGAATATGAAACGGTTTACAATCAATCACAAGGCTTATGCAAAAAGGGTTCTAGTACTAGGGTCAATCCCCAATCTCGTTTCTCCTAGATCCCGCCTCCACATTTTACGGCTAGGGGGAGTCTCGAGATACTTTGAGCTGGGGAAGGATTTCCACACACAAAGAAGGCTTTATTCTACAAAAAGGTAGAAGAAGAGATCTAGGTCTAGGAAAGTAAATACAGAAAAATAAAGGAGGGTTGAGGCTTACCTGGGGTTCTGGAAGTAATCCGGCAGCGGTTCCCTTCTTCACTCGGAGCTCTTCGATCTCCAAATTCTTGGCCATTTGCTTGAGGAAGAGCCTCCTATTTATAGGCAAAGGCTAGGGTTGTTGGTAGACACAACTTAATGTCAAGAACCCACCAACCTTAACCCTAGGGCTGTTTCCGAGATTTCCCCTCATTTAATGAGGGATATGATGGTAAAAAGTGAAATCTCTCAGAAAACCCTAATTTTGAGCAAAACTTATGTATCCGGCATATCAGGTCGGATACACAAGGGCCTTAAGGTATCCGGCATATAATGCCGGATACACTATAGCTTTCTTGTATCTGGCATTTTCCACCGGATACAAAGAAGGGTACTTGTATCCGGCCTGAGTTGCCGGATACAAGGAAAAAAGCCTTTTTTCCGAATTTTAACACAGGCAATACTTATTTACATGTAATATCGTTTAAGTAAATGTCCATTTACTTAAGATATTACATGTAAATAAGCAAACACCCCCCCCCCCCCCCCATTTGAATCCATTAAAAATAGTTCCAGTCTCAAATTCCAAGTGAATAAAAAGTCAACTTTCCAGTTCTAGGCAAAATTCCGATTTTTCAGGGCTGGAAAAGAGGTTCAATATGTTAAAACCAAGGTATTCGTCAAGATTTAAAATCTCAAAAAATTCTTTTATGCAATAACATGGCTAAAAACCTGATTACCGGGAAAAATTATCTTGAAATCTGGCTTTAAAAAATATTTCATTTTCTGGGGTCAAAAGTCAACAAAATTCAACTGGAAAAAGCTTGACTTTGCACAAAAGATTGAATTTGGGCATTTTCCTTTTCCGTTTTGGATTCAAATGGGTTAAGTATCTCAAACTCAATGCAAAGAATTGAAAATTCCAATAAAATATTTCTCTCCTTCAAGATTTATCAAAAATCGTGCAATTTTGGGGTGTCTACAAGGCCCAAAAGCATAGTACTGAGACGATGATTGGTTGTATAGCATGATTGAGAATTTTGATGAACGACATGGGAAAATATGTGGTGTCGCAATTTGAGCCAAAGCATAATCATCAGTTAGTTTTGCCTAAGATGGCTCATATGTTAAGATCTCATAGGCAGGTAAGTGACATCCAAGCTATGAAAATTGATTTAGCTAATAAAACAGGAATATCTCCCAAAGCAATTGTTGAACTTATGTGCAGAGAAGCTAGCAGTGTTGAAAACTATTTGCGTTACAAGCGCATGACTAGCATAGAAGTTGGGCAAGCAGGGGCCTTGATTCAATATTTGTTAAGAGGCAGGTAGAGAATCGAACATTTTTCTATTCGATTCAACTCGACGCCGAAGATCTAATAACAAGTCTTTTTTGGGCGGATGCAGGAATGATAGAGGATTACAATTCTTTTGGTGACATTGTATGTTTCAATACAATGTATAAAACAAATAAGGAGGGCCGTATTTTTGGATTATTTGTGGTGGTAAATCATCATAGACCAAGTATTGTCTTTGGAGCAACCTTACTTTATGATGAAACAATACCGACGTTTTGTTGGCTTTTCAAAAATTTGTTACGGCTATGTCTGGGAAAGAACCAAGAACAATACTCAATGATCACGATCAAGCAATGACAAGTGCAATTGCTTCTGTATTATCAAGAACGTATCATCGTTTTTGTGTGTGGCAGATGTTTCAGAATGCGGCAAAACATCTAAGTGATGTGTTTAATCGTGAGAAATCCTTTGCAAATGAATTTTCACGATGTGTGTCTGAGTATGAGAATGAAGATGAGTTCGTGGATGCCTGGAATGCAATGATTACCAAATATAATATGTCTGACAATCATTGGTTGCAGTGAAGATTTGATGAGAGAGAAAAATGGTCATTGGCATACGGAAGGAATACGTTTTCTGCTGAGATTAAGGGTGGCAATCGGTCGAATACGGATCGGATATATGTATATTCATATTTGAATCAGAATTTTATCGGATCTTAGATTTCGGATCCGTATTCGAACCACGGATCTAAATCCTATATTTGAATTCGCCAATTTCGGTTTCGGATCGGATTCGGATCGAATTCGGATATATATCCCATTCATTGCTAGCCCTACTCAGAGAGGGATTTAAATGAGAAATGGGTTTGAACTTCAAATTTGAAGCACCACGCAACAGTGGATATTGAGTGACTGACAAAAAAAAATCTTACCCCAGAACTTATAACAACCGGCCTATTTTGGACAATGGAATTTCAGAGCAAACAAAATAGGGGGTTTTGGAATTGGTTCTTTAAGTGGGTTTGCAGGTACCAATCGCTAGAGGGTGACAGCGACAAAGAGGATAGAAAGTTTAGATTTAGGGCAAATCATTCTCTAAAAGGTTTTTGGTTTTAGTTATGATGGTTCAACTGTAGTTTATAAATGGTCTACATTCTAACCGATGTTTGTTCTGGGTTTATGTATAAGATATATATGATTTTGGTTGGATCTTATTCGGATTGGATATATGTATATTCGTATTTGAATCCGAATTTTTTCGGATCTTAGATTTTAAATCCGTATTCGAACCACAGATCTTAGATTTCGGATTGGGTTCGCCAATTTTGGATCGGATTCGGATATATATCCGATCAATTGCCAGCCCTAGCTGAGATGAGCACCACGCAAAGGTCTGAAAGCATGAATGCAAACTTGAAGAAGTATTTGCAAAGTCATAAAGAATTTATTGGGTTCTTGTGGCATTTTGACTGACTACTAGAGGATAAAGGGTATGAGGAATTGAAAGCAAATTGTAAAATGCTTAATAGTGTTCCAATGATTGATGCACCAAGTGCGATGTTAGATGGTGTGAAGATGGTATATACAATGGCGATTTTTGAGAAGGTTAAGAAAGAGGCATACAATGTCATGACCTGTGTCCCTTGCAAATGTGGTAAGATTGGTACAGTTTCAGAGTATAAGATTGTTAATAATCTTGAGCGTCGGCGTAGAGAGCACACAGTTACATTTGATTCTTCGACTGTCACTGTTAGGTGCAGCCGTAAGAAATATGAGTATGCAGGAATACTTTGTTGCCATGCCCTTATTGTGTTGTTAGTGAATAGAATCACACATATCCCCAAGCATTACATTCTGAAGCGATGGACAAGGGATGCAAAGAACTAGGATTTTTTGACAAGAATCGACGGATCAATGGAGGAAGATGATCTGAAAGTAGAATTAGCTAAAAGATATAAATATTTGTGTTACATGTATATGCAAATAATAAAGCAAGCTGCGCAATACCAGGAGTTGTATGAGCATGCTGTGGAATTGGCAAAGAAGTTAAAAGATGGAGTTCGTATGATTGCAATTGGCAAGACATTGGAAAATCAATCTCAAAGGAATCCCCATGCAAAAAATAGTACAGCTGGATCCCAAAATACAGCCACTCACAATTTTGTAAGTGGCACTGAAGGAGCATGCACGGACAGTGCAGCTGACAATCGTACTTTTGACGATGGAGCTTTGATAGAAGATGTACTTTCTAAAGTGAAAGGTATCTGGATGAAGCATAAGGGTGGTCATGCAAAAACAAGTGTGTATCGAATTCCAGGAGCACTCAATAAAGCCATCAGGAAGAGATCCAAATGATCAAAAAGTTCTGGGAGTTAGTTGCATATATATGCTAGCAAACACAATAATAAAAGGGGAACAAAGGGTAAACGTTCAAATTTGGAAGTTGGTACCAGTTCGAATGCAACTCCTACTTTAAATCATACTGTTCCACTGGCTCCATTTGGAAATGAACTATTCATGATCCCGTTCGATGTTCATTTGAATCCATGTAATCCTTGCATTTAGGTATTTGTTTTGTTTATTTAATCATTTACCTTCTATTATTATAGCGGATCATTTATGTTGGATAGTTTGTGCACTAGACAGCAACCATTAGGATTTATGCATGGGTTACAAAGTAGTGTGGATGAACACTGTAATGGCATGACACAAAGCACGTATGACTCATCTTAATGCAGCCACGATTCCCTTAACCAAAGTGATCAACCTTTTACTCAATTGTTGTAGGTGCAAATACTCTAAGTTGTTGGATTAATATCATAATATTACGTGCATTTAACGCAACGTTTTTATATGCAGCCGTATTTATTTCCTTTTGGAGCTCAATCAAAAGCAAAGTTTTGAAGGTCGATCACTGGAAATTCTATAGTGCATACTTATTGTTCATTTACTTATTTTATTCTTTTATCAGAAATAATTTCACTTACATGGACTTCTCACAGCAGTTATCTCAGTATCGTGGTGACTAATGGGAGGAACATGGGAAGTGTTGGACATACCAAGCATAGGGAGAAGCACAAGCTTTGCATTGAAAACATTCATGTTCACGAGTGGACAATCCATGACTTCTCGACTCGTCTAGGCAATATCTTAATTGGGCGGATCTATATTATTTAATTGCGAAGCTATAATTTTTAGTAGTTAATTGATTCCTTTTTATATCTCACGGTTGGGGTGGTCTTTATGTACTTCAATTTTGTGGATTTTATTTCTTTTGAAGCAATAGTTTGTGATTAACTTATTATGTCAAATGATAAGTACTTTCAAATCTTAGTCAATGTGGACGTGTAATGATTTTGAGATTGGAAAGAAGAAGCACTAAGTCAAGGTAAGTTAAGTAAAACACCATATGCATTTCCAGGCATGAGGGGAAAATATAAATTGTTATTCCAAAACAAGCATTTTAAGAACTAAGATTAGTGTGTTAAATTGTAAGAGTGCAACCCACCCATGGAGTACAACCTTAAATACATATAAAGAAAGACAACGTTCAGGCACAAAGCTGTCAAATTAAGCTGACAACCAATAACAAAAATTTCTTTCACCTACCTGCTTTAGTCCTCCTCAATTTCTTCATCGTCATCATCCATGTCTTCATCCTCTTGATCTTGGACATAGCGCATTTGAAGTTGAGGCACTGCTGCCTGTACCTCTGGAAGCCACAGCTATGCGTCTTTTGAGTAGACCGAATCAGCGCTAGTTCTACGTGTGGTTGTTGCTAGACTTCATAAATCCTTGACAAATAATCCATAACGGTAGATGGATCAAATGGAGCAGCCGAAGATGAACTAGAATGGGAGGTTCCTACTTGGGAAGCTGCTTCACGAGGTCGATGAAGAGTACCACCCCGAGTAGCAACAGTAGAATGAGCAACACTCTGTGCTATAGTGATAGGCCCAATAGGAGGTGGAAGCACTATAGGGTGCTCAATCTCTAGAATTATGGCGCCAAGTCCATGCAAGAGTCGGGTAATGAGGCAATTGAATATAAGTTTTCGCTTCCTGGTGACGTGCTGTACGATGTGTAGCATTGAAGAAACTATATGCGAATGGAGGTCTACTGAATGACCTTGGAGTAATGCATAAAAGAACTGAAGTCTCTGGAGTGGGAGAGTATGTAAATGAGCCACCGAGGATATGTTGGTGCTCATAATTTGAAGAATAACTGAATGAGGAGTTGGAAGATTATCAACCTTTAGATGGGTTCCACGGAAATACGTTGTACTATTACGCACAAAAGATGCCATATGATCAAGTGAAGGGATGTCTAATTCATTATAGGGATATCTAGGCTCTAGGACTCTGGGTATCCCTAATATCAGAGAGATGACATCAGGGGTGATAAAAAATGTTTGATCACGAACATACACAGAAAATGCTGGAGGGATATTGGACCAACCATGTATGTTTGCATAGAACTCTTGAACTATGATGGGTTGAGGAGGTGTAAGATCTTTTAGCATAGGTTTCAAACCCCTAGAAGTAAAAACCAAAGTAATATCGGGATCAAGCTCCTTGATTATTACCTCCCGCTCTTATAGAAGAAGCTGGTCATGAAGGTGATCACGAAACCTACCTTGCGCATGGCGGTCTAAAAACACTGACTCATCTATTGGAGGTGGTTGTGTGTTAGACCTGGACCCACTGGTGCTTTTGCGTCTTTTAGGCATCTACAAAAAAAATGTAGAACAACATCCTATTAAATCAATTAATAAAAGATGCATGTATGTAATTGTAAAAAGGACATTGGCATATAGAAAATCACAGAGCTATGGTTTTCTGGGTGCTTATTGAAGCCACAAAAGAGAAGGTTAGCAACAAATTATTAATAAAATTGAAAGACAAGTTTCAAAGAAATGAAGAATTGCAATGTACTTTAGTGGGTTTTGTTAATTTTATTTCCATGGTGAGTTCATATTTTAAGAAATATGTTAAACACTCCAAGCAAAAGAACACGAAAAAAATTTGCCATAACATTGAAATCCATATCACAGAGCCAACGTGCCTGTTTTAGCAAAATTTTAAAAGCAATGTGCCCTTTCGAACAAATTGTTTTAAAGCAAGTATCTTCAGTTCTTCACTATCAGGGATCCTAGTCGGCTCCCAATAAAGGTTAGTACATACAATGAGCCTTTTCCTCATATTATGGGTAATTATCAACAATGTGGCTGAGCTATTCTTGCCTGGAATCAAGATTAAGAATTTACAAGTCTGTGATTTCAAACAACCAACCCCTTTGACTTGATCAATGCTTTTATTGAAACGGAAAAATGTAAAAAATAGAAAAAAAAATGATCTCTAACATCTCTTGCAAAAATACTTGAACTAAATGCTTTTAAGCTAAAGAAGTTGTAAACAAAAGTTATGAACAGGGAAAATCAAGTGGACATGCTCAATCATTTTCTATGCATCACCCTACTCAAGTATAATAATGTATAACCATAACAAAATCAAAACTTAAAACATGGAAAAAAATGTTAGAGATCACTCTCCATGTAACTTGGACGAACACAAAAAGGCCATATATCCGATCCCAACAACTTCAAAAATGTTTGTTGAGAGCAATAGATCTTGTAATATGAATGGAAGTGAAACTTGGAAGGAAGGAGGTGGACATTTACTAGAAGTGGAACAGCGCGATGTGAATAAGAAGCAACTTGCCCGCGTCGTTAGTTTTTTTTTCTTCACTTGACACTCGAGCGGGCGCAAATCACCCCAAAAGCGTCAATCTCGGGTTTTCTAAGTTAAGCCTTGATGCTCGAGCGAGCATAAATTGCCTCAAAACCGTCACTCTTTAGGTTTTCTGAGTTTTTGTTAGTTTTGCCTTGCTACTCGAGTGAGCGCAAATCGCCCCAAAACCATCACTCTTGGGTTTTTTGACTTTCTATTATTTTGCCTTGACACTCGAGCGAGCGCAAATCGCCCCAAAAACGTCACTCTCGGGTTTTCTGAGTTGGTGAAAGCATGCCTCAATGCTCGAGCAAGCATAAATCTTCCCCAAAGCGGTGAAAATACCATCGAAATTGGGTACTCTCGCTCTAGCGGTCGCAAATTGCGCAAAAAACGTCATACTTGGGTTTTTTTACGAAATCCTTGCACATGATAGGACTTGTAACCAAGCATTAAAGGACTTGTAATGGAGGATGATAGGACTTGTAACCAGGCATGATAGGACTTGTAACTAAGCATGAACATGAGAGGACTTGTAACCAGGCATTAGTGGACTTGTAACCAGGCATGAGAGGACTTGTAACCGGGCATGATAGGACTTGTAACCAGGCATGAGTGAACTTGTAACTAGGCATGATAGGACTTGTAACCAGGCATGAGTGAACTTGTAACTAGGCATGATAGAAATTGTAACTAGGCATGAGAGGACTTCTAACAAGGCATGAGAGGACTTATAAAAGGGCATTATAGGACTTGTAAGTAGGCATTATAGGACTTGTAACTAGGCATTATAGGACTTGTAACTAGGCATGAGTGGACTTGTAACGAGGCATGAGATAACTTGTAACTGGGCATTATAGGACTTGTAATTAGGCATTATAGGACTTGTAACTGAGCATGATAGGACTTGTGACAAGGCATGATAGGACTTGTAACCGGACATGATAGGGCTTGTGACAAGGCATGATAGGACTTGTAACCAGGCATGAGTGGACTTGTAACCAAGCATGAGCATGAGAGGACTTGTAACCAGGCATGATAGGACTTGTAACCAGGCATGAGAGGACTTGTAACTGGGCATTATAGGACTTGTAACTGGGCATTATAGGACTTTTAATTGGGCATGATAGAACTTGTAACCAGGCATTATAGGACTTGTAACCGGACATTACAGGACTTGTAACTAGGCATGATAGGACTTGTAACTAGGCATTATAGGACTTGTAACTAAGCATGATAGGACTTGTAACCAAGCATGATAGGACTTGTAACAGGGCATTATAGGACTTGTAACTAGGCATGATAGGACTTATAACGGGGCATGATAGGACTTGTAACCGGGCATGACAAGACTTGTATCCAGGCATGAGAGGACTTGTAACCAGGCATGAGTGGAGTTGTAACCAAGCATGAGCATGTGAGGACTTGTAACTACGCATGAGAGGATTTGTAACCATGTATGATAGGTGTGCACACCTGTATTCGTAGGACGAGGCACATGAGAGTGTGTGCTTCGGGACATTCGGAGTTGCCACTGCTTGATGAGTTATAGGTAGACACCAGGGTACTTATTCAGGTCTAATTTGATTGGTCTGCGGCTTTTTAGAGACTCTGGCTAAGTTCTCGGTTACGTCTGTGGAAGTCCGAAGACACCCCGTCCCGCTCCGTCAGTCTGACGGGTCCCTTGGGTCTCCTTGGTTTGAGTAAACTCAGTCTTTCCCAATTTCCTAAACCAACATGCTTGTTTATTTGGTCCGAGTGGGAACCTTTGAAGGTGTAGGCCCCCTTTATTTTAATTGATTTTATATTTTTAGCCATTAGGTGAAGTGGGTCGGACATGGGCCCCATTGGAAGGCCCATTGGATTCCATGTTGGGCTTAAGTTAAGCCCAAGGCCCATTAGGGTTATTGGGTAGCCCTTTTTGAATTTGGTTATTTGGTTTTGAGCTTTAATTATATTTACAAAATTTAATGTATTAAGGCTTTTAAGGCCCATTGGGCTTGAATTCGGCCCATGGGTAATTAACCAAGTGGCCTGGAGACCCATCATTTAAATGGGCCTTGGTATGGGCCAGACTGAGTGTGGGCCCCGTTGGAATGGCTACAAAGCCTTGGTGGGCCCAAATGGGCCCAGCGTCTCAAAATGGGTTTGGGTTGACCCAAAAACCCAATCGGTTTAGCTTGCATCAAAACGGGTCGGATCAGATCCAACTGGGTCTAAGAAAAAATGATTTTTAACTATTCATAGAACTTGACCGCATATGCATTGCGGACTGGGTAGAACCGCAGATGAAATGCGGTTTTGGCTTGTCCGAATATGCAATGCGGTCAGACCCAAACCGCACTAGATATGCGGTTTGGCCCGAACTTAAAAAATTGCCGCTGGGACCTGTTCGTTGGCTTCTTTTGGACGTCTGCCAGCTTCTATGAGTTTCGAAGCTTGCTCACAATGGTTTCAATGCCCGATTTTGGCTCAAGACAAGCCACTTTCACGAAGCTTTTGAAATGATAAGGATCTTTGATTGAAGACAACTACCGCAACTCTAAACAGGGACTCTAGGGGTCTCTGTTTGGTTCCCAAACGATCTCTATCCTTTCCCACATGAGAGAATGGAAAAGTAAACTCGAAAGACCTAACTTTTACCACTCCATTGATACATCATGCATTCATTTAAACCACTCATGAACCAACATACAGTGTGATAAATAGAGGCAAGTATGCATGAAGATCCAGAGCATGTGAAAACAGTGTGTGCATATGAGGATCCTACATACAAATCAATAATAAAGATAGGGTAAATAAGACGATGCTTAATACTATTCACATAAGATTAAAAGAAAATGATCTAAAGAGGATCTACTCTTACCTTGAGGGTGCTATTTATGTGTGTGTATAGTGCCTACCTTGATCCTCATAAAAAGAATATAACAAGCTACCCATGGGAGTGTATAGCTAAGTGAGAATATAGTGTTCATATGTACAGCCCTAGACACAAATAAGAAATATGGAATAAATAAGCATATAAAGTGTTAAGGAACTTATCCTGATTGAAAGGAAAGGGGGAAAAGAAAATTAGGGGTACACGGGATCCATATAAGAGGACAAACCTCTCTTACAAATAAACCAACAAAAGGAGATGTACTATCTCATATAAACGAACCCTTTCCTTTTTGTGAACAAATCTCTCTTCTTCTCTTTCATACGGAGATCCCTTCCTTACCAAGGGGATCTCAGTAACTTGCGAAAAAGGAGCAAAACGGTGAGAACAAGATAACAAAAGGATAGGCTCTAAAACAACCAAGAAGAAATCTGCTCAATAAAATTTGATTTAAATATATATTGTGAACAAAGTTGATAGAAACTTCACCTTGCTACTATTTCTTCCTTTGGATTGTGGAAATCCCCTATGATGAACAAACAGCAGCTTTGAGTTCCTTTGTTGCTCCAAAAAATCACCTCTCTTGGTTCTTTTGAGAGTAGAAATGGGAGAAAACAAAGAAAGAGAGGGAGATAGGGGTATTTTTGGTATGAAAAAGAGCTTGGATGGGTTAAGGATGGTTATGGCGGTTTCAGAGAGGCAGGGGGTCGGCAGGGCAAGAGAGGCCTCCTAAACAATGGTTGCTGGGGCTTATTTATAAGCAAAAATTTCTGGAACTGCACTTGAAGTGCGGTTTGTCCTGAACCGCACTTCAAATGCGGATTGACCTGATCCGCATTTGAAATGCGGACGGCCGCCCATGTGCGTAAATCCGTGCGAATCTGCTAGTTGTCGCCAGCTAGCGACATCGCACGTGTTTTAAGTGCGGAATTCAAACTTTTATCCAATTTTCCACAATTTTCAAATCTTATTTATTTTTTAAACGATTTTTGATTTATTTTAATTATAAAAAATGAGATATTTTAATAAAAAATATTATTTTATTAAAGATTTTTATTTATTTCTCCTTTTCTGCTTCTTTTGCCACATGGGCAGTTTTCCTGAAAATTTTGAATTGCCATAACTTTTCCATTCGATATCCGATTTCAGCAAACATAGTGGGTTGGAATCAGCTCGAGATTCCCTATCCACCGAGATAAAGTTTGCCAACAAATTCTGAGTTTTAGCAGAAAGTTGAAACTGCTCTCCAGAAGACAATTTTGCTCATAACTTCTTATCCAGGACTCCGATTCATGCAAACTCGGTTGCGTTGGACTTGTCTCGGGATCCTATATCTGCTGGGATCAATTTGAGCAGCTGGATTGAGTTTTATCAGAAAGGCAATTTCTGCTCCCCCAAAGCTTGACCAGCCCATAACTTCTTCATTTGGACTCCGATTTGTGCAAACTCAGTTGCGTTGGAGTTTTCTTTTCAATAGGAAGAAGTTTGGTGGTCAATTTGCACCAGATCAAAAAGTCAATTTTTTAACCCCTCAGGGCTTGACTTTTCAGTTTAAGTTTTTATCTTTTGTATTTTTTCGGGGGTGGAAAAATGAGGTGCTGACAATAGGACTTGTAACCAGGCATGATAGGACTTGTAACAGGGCATTATAGGACTTGTAGCTGGGCATTATAGGACTTGTAACCAGGCATGATAAGACTTGTAACTAGGCATGAGTGGACTTGTAACTATGCATGAGAGGACTTGTAACCAAGGATGATAGGAATTGTAACTAGGCATGATAGATTTGCAACCAGGCATGAGAGGACTTGTAACCAAGCATAAGAGGACTTGCAAGAAGGCATGAGAGGACTTGTAAGCAGGCATTAGTGTCATTAACTTTATCCTCTGGCACAGTTAAAAGGCCTAAATGATTAATTTTAACCTATATAAAATTTCCTTATGACTTAGTTTTTTCAAATTTTCCTTTGCTCCGTAATAATATTGTGCGCACGTCGGAAACGCCGCATGGGAAAATTCGGAGTCGTCACCACTTGATGGGGTGCAGGCGGACACCTGGGTGCCTAATCTTGTCTACTGGTCTTGTCTGCGGCTTGAGATTTTGAGAAATGTCTCGGTTGTCGTCTGGGGAAGTCCGTAGACACCCCAGACCACCCTGTCGGATGACGGGTCCCGTGGGTTCCCCTGGTGTGCGCACCCCCTTTTCGATTTCGGGCCGCACGACGAGGTGCATGTAGAAGTGATGCTCGCCTCGGGACTGTTTTGGTTTGGAGTCGCCACTGCCTGAGAGGTGCAGGCAGACACAAAAAGGGCACCTATCCGGGCCTAATTAATCTGGTCTGCGGCTTATTAGAGTTCTGAGCAAGTTCTCGGTTACGTCTAGGGAAGCCCGAAGACACCCTAGCCCGCCCCGTCGATTGACAGGTCCCGTGGGTCTCCTTGGTCTGAGTCAACTTAGTTCTCACCCAATTCCTAAGCCAGCATGCACACTTATTTGGTCTGGTGGGGACCGTCTGAAGGTGTGGGTCCCTTTTATTTTAATTTTATCTTTTTTTATTTATCTAAGTGAGGTGGGTCGGACCCGGGTCCCGTTGGAAGACCCGTGGACTGCCATGGTTGGGCCTTGGGCCCAGTTGGGTTATTGGGTAACCCATTTGGTTATTTTATTATTTTATTTATTTACAATTTAGGTTTGGGCTTAGTGGGCTTGGAATGGGCCCATTAGCCAAAGTCAAGTGGCCTTGGGCCCGTTTATTGAAAACGGGCCGGGTTTGGGCCGGTCAAAAGTGGGCCCCACAAGTGGGCCCAAGGTGCCTTGGTGGGCCTGTCTAGGCCCAAAGTCCAAAAATGGGCTTAAGACAGCCCAAGCTATTAAAGGGACTGGTTCAGGCCGGTTCAGGTCGAATTAGGTTCAACCGGGCCCGAAAAATTAATTTTTTAAGTTATTTACAGTTTGGACCGTATTTGATTCACGGTCTGGGCTGAACCGTAATTTTAACACGGTTCAAGCCAGCCCGTGGATTAATTACGGGCACACCCGGACCGCTCTGTGTATACGGTCTTTGCTCAATTTCGCCGTTTTGCTCCGACTTCGCTTGGGATCAACTCCGTGGTCTTCTTGGGATGTCCGACTTCCTTGGTTGAAGTTTCCAGCATCTTTGTTATAGTGCATTTACTCCATTTGAAGTCCTTCTTCCTTTCTTTTATGTTCATAAAGGCATATTGCTTTTGTAACCATCCGTGACCATTGCCGAGAAGGAAGGGGGAGGGAAATTACAGGGAATTAGAGGCATTCACATGTTTCCAAAACTCTTTCCATGACTGCAAATGAAATAGATTAATTAGCTTGCTTAAAAGCATCTTTGATAATCCATCATCATCCTCTTTTCCTTAACCATGGAAATGATCACTTGGGAATGGGTTTCTTGTGATATACAGCAATCAAAGAAGATGTTAGAAGTGATATAATAAAAACAAAACAGATAAGAAGTTTAGGAGATAGCCAAAAGTAGTTAAAATTTACTTAAAACTTGTAAAGATGCTTACAGTGTAACCTTTGGATTATTCTTGATGCGTGTTAGTTCCTCCGAATGATTTTGGCAGCGCTTCCGCACCTCCGTTGGATTTCACGGATTGGTTTGAACAGGGGTTCCCTGGGTTTCCTATGCTAAAAGGGTGAAAATGCAAGATTTAGGCAAGTTTTGGGCAGCACAGGGGCATTTTGGTCATTGGGATAGATGCTGACAGAGCAGAGGTAGGGCTTGGGCGTAAAAATGCCAAGGAAGGAGAGGGGGAGCAGCTAAGGGGGCTGGCTTGTTCAAATGAGGGGGGTGGCCTCTCTATTTATAGGCAAAATTTTCGTGCCCGTATTTGAACTACGGGCATGCCTTGCCCGTACTTCAAGTACGGGCGTGCCTTGAAGTACGGGCGAAAAACGAATATTTGCAATTATCGCAGATTCTTCCGTACGGGACGCGTGTCCCGCCACGCGTCCTCTTCTAGAAGTTCGCCCGTAGTTGAAGTACGGGCATGCCTTGCCCGTACTTCAAATACGGTCCAGCACGTTTTTAAAATGTTTGGATTTCAAACCTTTATTTAATTTGGTTTATTTAAAGATTTTTATCCGATTTTTTGATTATTTTATTATAAAACGAGATTCTCTTATTAAAATAATATTAAAAGATTATTTTATTTATTTAATTCATCTATTCTGCTTTTTACTGCTGTTTTGCCACATGGGCAGCTTTCTTTGAAACTTCAACTGCCCATAACTTCTCCGTTTGATGTCCGATTTTAACAAATTTGGTGTCGTTGGAATCAGCTCGGAACATACTATCCACTGGGATCAAATTGGGCAGTTGAATTGGGATCGAGCAAAAAGTCAACTTTCGCTCCCCCAAAAGTTTGACCGGTTCATAACTTTCTCATCCGGACTCCGATTCTGGCAAACTCAGTTGCGTTAGAACCGTGTCGAAATGCTCTTTTCAATGAGAGGAAGTTTGATGGCCAATTCTCTTTGGATCAAAGAGTCAAATTTTGGCCCCCTCAGGGTTTGACTTTTAATTTGACTTTTCATTTTTCTTTATTTTGGGGGTGCAAAAATCAGGTGTCTACACCTGGTTTGAGTCAGCTTACTTTGGTCTCACCAGATTCCTAATCTGGCATGCCATTTGGTTAAGTCTAGTAGGACCACCTAAGTGGTGTGGGTTCCTTTAATTGATTTTATCTTGCTTAATTTAGGTGATCTAAGTCTGACTGGGTGGGCCCTTTTGGCTCACGGTGTCACTGGTGGGCTTGGTTAAGCCCACGAGTCCCTTGGTGGGCCTTAGTCTAACCTGAGAGGCCCTTTGGGTTCAAGTTTAGTGAATTGAGTTTATCTTAAGTTTTAATTTAAAGATTTAAGTGGCTTTCATGCAAAAAATGGGTCGGCATTGGTTTGCGGGCCCTTAGGTGGGCCCCCATACTGGTTGCCAAAAGGATTTTAGATTATCTTATCTATCTTTGCCAAAGTGAGCTGAACATTGGGATAGGGGCCCGTAGTCCAGATTTGGGCTTGAAAACCCAAGTTCCTTGAAGCTTAGGGTTTGCACCCTTGCTCGATTCGGTTAATGGGCTTGGCGGGCCCGATAGGTCCTAGCCCTTGGTCTTTGCCAAACCACACAATTCAAACATCATTCCACAAAACAAGGTTTGGGTGGGCCGCATTGGGTTTGGCCCGCCCGGTTTGATTAGTTAATTTTACTTAACTTGCTTATTTGCATGCTTTAGTGTTTGTTGGGCTTGGTGGGTCCATTGGAAGGCCCACAAATGTACCAAGTTGGACCTGTGGCCCATGTCTCATGTTGGGTTTCCGGGTAACTTGAAAACCCTATTGGTTCAATTGGTTTAGCTGTAAGATCATGAAAATTCGGCAGGAATAAAAAATATACAAAAATGGCATTTCTGGCATGTAGTTGACCTCTGTGGCAGAGGTCAGCTACAAACAAATCTTAGGGTAGCCAACCATAAGGGTCGGCGACGAACACACCTAGGGTGATCCAACTTGAGTTGTCGGATCACCTTGAATTTTCTCTTTTGGGGGTTTTGCCATTGGGGTGGCCCTTATGGGCTTCCTAGGGACTTCTACAAGTCATGTGGGCCTCTGGGAGGACCCACATTGGTTCAGGTTTGGGGAGCACCCCCTTGGTTTCCTTTGAGGTTTCTTGACTACGGCAAAGGGGCCAGCAAAGGTGCGTGGGGCTGCCGTTGCTTCAACTCTTTTTTCCAACAATCACAATGGTAGCATGGGGTCTGGGCACCCCCAAATTTCATGGTTTCAGGTTGTCAACCAATGAACAATTGGAACTAGTGAACCATGCATTTCAAGTTAAACCAAACAATCACGAAACCTAGCTAGGGTGAGGCCTTGAACAGCTACTTACAGGGGGAAATCAAATCTGGTTTTGGTATGCCAACATGGGTAAGCAATACTTGGAGGGTGACCCATAGGTACTATGGTATTGGTGTATCAATGGGTTGAGTTGGACATGCAAATGGGTGGGCAGTGCTTGCTGGGACAGCTGCTGTCCAAGGGGTCCCATGCGTGCTGAGATCAACAAAGTAAAAGGGGGAGGGGGCTACACTCACATACATAAGAAGTTAGCAAGTCATAGGGGGAGAGGGATCATGCATTCATTCCTGAAAAACCATGAGGTAACACAAAGAAAAGGAAACATGGCCGTAGGGTACATGTGTGTAGACACCCCAAAATTGCACGATTTTTTATAAATCTTGAAGGAGAGAAATATTTTATTGGAATTTTCAGTTCTTTGCATTGGGTTTGAGATACTTAACCCATTTGAATCCAAAACGGAAAAGGAAAAGACCCAAATTCTATCTTTTGTGCAAAGTCAAACTTTTTCCGGTTGAATTTTGTTGACTTTTGACCCCAGAAAATGAAATATTTTTTAAAGCAAGATTTCAAGATAATTTTTCCCGGTAATCAGGTTTTTAGCAATGTTATTGCATAAATGAATTTTTTGAGATTTTAAATCTTGACGAATACCATGGTTTTAATATATTGAACCTTTTTTTCCATACCTGAAAAATCGGAATTTTGCCTAGAACTGGAAAGTTGACTTTTTATTCACTTGGAATTTGGGTCTGGAACTATTTTTAATGGATTCAAATGGGGGGGGGGGGTGTTTGCTTATTTACATGTAATATCTTAAGTAAATGGAGATTAAAAAATACGAGGACATTTATTTAAACGATATTACATGTAAATAAGTATTGCCTGTGTTAAAATTCGAAAAAAGGTTTTTTTCCTTGTATTCGGCAACCCAGGTCGGATACAAGTGTTCTTCTTTGTATCCGGTGAAAGATACCAGATACAAGCAATCCTTAGTATATCCGGTATTATATACCGGATACATTAAGACCCTTGTGTATTCGGCCTGACATGCCGGATACACTAGTTTTGCTCAAAATTAGGGTTTTCTGAGAGATTTCACCTTTTACCATCATATCCCTCATTAAATGAGGGGAAATCTCGGAAATAGCCTTAGGGTTAAGGTTGGTGGGCTATAGACATTATGTTGTGTCTACCATTCTCACCAACCCTAACCCTAGCCTTTGCCTATAAATAGGAGACTCCTCAAGCAAATGGCAATTAACTCTTGTTTTGAATTCTCGCCAAGAAGAACTCCAAGAGAAGAAGAAAACCGCTGCGGGATCGCTTCTAGAACCCAGGTAAGCCTCAAACTTTTCTTTTATTTTCTGTTTTTTTACATTCCTAGATCTAGATCTCTTCTTCTACCTTTCTGTAGAATAAGGCCTTCTTTGTGTGTGAAAATCCTTCCCCGGCTCAAAGTATCTCGAGACTCCCCCTAGTCGTAAAACGCGGAGGCGGGATCTAGGAGAAACGAGACTGGGGATTGACCCTAGTACTAGAACCTATGTAGCATAAAGCCTTTTGATTGATTGTAGACCTTTTCATATTCAAAGTACCCTTGATTATCTTGAAGAACCGTGTTTAACGGGGAGAGAGAACAGAGGGAAACGATAATGGAACGGAACCCTAGGCTATTTTAGAACCTCATTTTGATGAATATGTATGCATGCTATTGATCTTGTTTGGTTTTTCACACTTGCACATACATAGTGCCATTTTGGCGGGATAGGCTCATATTTGGGGTTTATTGCATTTATTGTGATAAATCTCAAATAAATGGCCTCAATCAATTCTGAAATATTTTCAAATGATTTTTCAAAGATTTGTGTTCATCTTGCACGAATGGCACACACCTTATCAGAATTTTGAGTTGGTTTTACTCAAAAAGGGCCTAACTGGACAGCAACTGTACCCTTACTTCGGACGCTCATAACTTCATCGTCCGGATGAATTTTGGAGCGATTCTAGAATCATGGGAAAGGTGAGGCTGTCTAGTTTATGTCCACCAAATTTCATTAATTTCTATCGAGTGGAGTTTTGACACCTCTCTGTCGAAGTTGAGTGGACAGTTCAGGTTCAAATACAAAACTTGTCACTTCGACGGAGCGCCATGTGTTCTATTTAAGTCCGATTCGAGTGATTTTTATTTCTGAGTGTTCCTTTATGAGTTTATTTTCAAATCCAGTTGGTTTCATAATTTTTGGATTCCATTTGAATTATTGGTAGCCGATTTACTCAGAACTGCTTAATGGCATTTTTCTGGGTAAATCTGTGATCTTCGGGGCCTATTCGGGTACCACCCAAGGCACATCCGAAGGGATTTTTGCATGAGGCTAGTTTCTTTTGAAAGATGGCCATACAGACTTAAATCACACCAAATTTCGTGGATTTTTATGAAGTGGATTTTTCTATGCAATTTCCCAAATTTGCCCACTTATCACTTTTTGATTATCCCCAACAGCAACCTTAAAGGAGCATAACTCCTAGGATTTTTATCGGAAAGAAGTGAAATTTTGCATGAGACCCTTATTTACTATAATCTTTCAAATGATTTGGTTTGATTTGATTTAAAATTGTATTTGAATGATTTCAAGACAAATGGCATTACTTTTCACCGAATTTTCCGGATTTGATTCAACTTGGTTTTTGAATAACTTGTGCTTTGATTTACATCTTTTTGTGATATTCCAGAAATGATGTTGACATAAGGGAGGATCTAGAATCCATTTAGATCTTCATGTGGAAATATCATACAATGGTCCTTTTTCAAGGTTTTCTATGATTTTAGCAAGCTTTCTTATTTTTGCATGAACATACACTTGGCTACCACTTCGTGTGGATGAATGGGGGTGCCTAACACCTTCCCCCGTTCATAATCTAATCCCCTTACCCATCTCTGGATTTGATTTTCAAGTAGGGTTATTTTTACCCTAGAATTTGCCTTTTAGCACTTTTTATCTCTTTTTGCTTATTTTTAATCTTTTGGTGTCCATTCTCACCCCAAAATTCTGAATGGTGGTGACTCTCCAACTTTCATTTCGAGCCCCGTGTGTTGACGGAGGGATGATCATTCCGGTGATTTTTCCATGTCTCACAATGTGAGACATGGAAAAATCACCTAGATGATCCCCTCCGTCAACACACGGGCTCAACAGAAATGGAAGAGTCGCCACCATTCAATTTTGGGTGTGAATGGACACCGAAAGATTAAAATAAGCAAAAAGGTAAAAACTAGAGTAAAAATAACTCTACTTGAAAATCAAATCCAGAGATGGGTAAGGGGATTAGATTATGAATAGGGGAAGGTGTTAGGCACACCCATTCACCCACACAAGGTGGTTGCCAAGTGTTGTTCATGCTAAAAAAATAAGAAAGCTTGCTAAAATAATCAAAAACCTTGAAAAAGTATTAAACAAATTTATGACACTTCCACATGAGAAATCCAATGAATTTCAGATCCTCTTTTATGTTAGTATCACTTCTGGGATATCATCATTAAATGGAAATCGAAGCAAAACTTGAACAAAACCAAGTTGAGACAAATCCGGAAAATTCTGTAAAAGCTAGAGCCATTTGTCTTGAAATCATTCAAATCTAATTTAAATTGAATCAAACCAAATCCATTTGAAAGATTATGATAAATAAAATACTCATGCAAAATTTCAATTAAATCCGGTTAAAACCCTAGGAGTTATGCTCCTTTTAAGATTGCTGTTAGAAATCGGTAAAAGTAATAAGTGGGTAACTTTGGAAATTCATTTAGAAAAATTGGGTCCATAAAAATTCGTGAAATTTGGCATGAATGAAGCATGTAGGGCCATATTTCAAATGAAACTAGCATCATACAAAAATTCATTTATATGTGCCTTGGGTGACACCCCGAACAGGCCCCGAGGGTCATAGATTAACCCAGAAAGGTGTTGTTGAACAGTTCTGAGTAAATCTGTTACCCAAGACATAAATGAAATCAAAAAATTATGAAACCCACTGGATTTGAAATTAAACAAGTAAAGGAGTACCCAGGAATCAAAATCACTCGAATCGGATTTAAAACAAACAGATAGTGCCCATTCAAAGTGATAGGTTCAACAGTTTGATCTGAACTGACCTATCAACTTCGACAGAATGGTGTCAAAAATCTACTCCATAAAATTGATGAAATTTGCAGGCATAAACTAGACAGCCTCACCTTTTCCATGGCTTTGGAATCACTCCAAAATTCATCCGGATGATGAAGTTATGGGTGTCCGAAATTAGGGTACAACTGCTGTCCGGTTTTGCCACTTTTAAGTAAAATCAACTCAAAACAGTGATAAAGTGTGTGGAATCCGTGCAATATGAATCAAAATAATTTGAAAAGATATTGAAGAATCTCTAGGAAGAAATAGGGCACAAGTTTGGCTCACCATTCTCTTCGATTGGAAAGAATATGCCAAAAACCCTAATATTGAGCAAAAATGCCCAAAACCAAGAGGTTGGACCTAGAGGTCTTCAATACTCAACAAGAACTTGCTTGAAATCAATAATAAACATCCCAGAAATGCTTGGGGCTATTTATTTCAGATCTATCACAATAAATGCAATAAATCCCAAATATAAGCTAAATCCGACAAAACAAGTGCCATATGTGCATATGTACAAATCAATTTTTCATAACAACATATAGCATTCATATCAATCCAGCGGGGTTCTAAACAACCTAGGGTTCCGTTCCATTCTCGTTTCCCTTAGTTCTCTCTCCCCGTTTTACGGTTCTTCGAGAGAATCTTGGGGTACTTTGAATATGAAATGGTTTTCATAGAATCAAAAGGCCATTCAAGTGGGTTCTAACACTAAGGATCAATCCTCAGTTTCGTTTCCCCTAGATCCCGTCTTCAAGTTTTACGGCTAGAAGGAGTCTTGAGGTACTTTGAGTAGAGGAAGGGGTTGCATACACAAAGATTAGGCCATTATTTTACAGAAAGGTAGAAGAAAAGAACTAACATTAGAATGTAAAGACAGAAAAACAAAGAGGGATTTAGGCTTACCTGGGTTTCTGGAAGCAGTGCGGTAGCGGTTCCCTTCTTCACTCGGAGTTCTTCAATCTCCAACTTATAGCCATTTGCTTAAGGATGAGCCTCCTATTTATAGGCAAAGGCTAGGGTTAGGGTTTGCATGATGCTAGACACAAAATGATGTCTAGAGTCCACAAACCTTAACCCTAAGGCTATTTCCGAGATTTCCACTCCTTTAATGAAGGATATGATGGTAAAAAATGAAAACTCTCGGAAAACCCTAATTTTGAGCAAAAAGCTTGTATCCAACATCTCAGATCGGATACAAAAGCACATATATATATCCGACATATGTCGTCGGATACATTAATACCTGCTTGTATCCGACAACTTATGTCGGATATAAAAAGATATGCTTGTATCCGACCTGAGTTGTCGGATACAAGAAAAAAATGCTTAATTCTCAAATTTTGTGCTGGTTTTAAAGGAAAGAATGAATTTTGCCAATTATTGTGCAATTTGGGGTGTCTACAGTACATGCATATTATGCTCATTCAAAACAGTCAAATCAAATAGCATGTCATACCGGCTTAAGTAAAATAGAGAAAAACCATGCTGGACATAGCAGAGACAGCAACAAACCAGGGGGTTTTACTCATGCAGAAGGGGTTGGGGACAACACCAAAGGGGAAAGGGCTTGGTCTTGGGCTTCCTAGGCTGCTAGGACAGCAGCAAACAGTGAGAGTTTGTTGCTATCCCCAGCAGCAACTCACTTGGGTCTTGGCGTGGTTTGAGGGTTTTGGGGTTCCTGACTTGCAGGGACAGCAAGAGGGTCATATTCTTGGCTCCAACAACTGCCATGAATGAGGCTTGGAGGGTGCTGTCCAGCACCCAAAGAATGCATGTACACACATGAAAACAGTAGCTAGCACATATCTAACCTTGATCACCCATATGAGAACAGCAAAAAAAAAAAAAAAAAAAAAAAAAAATTACTCACGTGATACTAGCATGTATGACACTGGGCCATTAAACAAAACAACAGTCCCATGCATGCAAGAGTAATACCGAGATGGCCTAGCATGCATCACTTATAACTCCCATCTAAAATCTGATCCCAGGGTTCATGCTCAAACAGCAAGGAGAAAGCGGAAAGAAAAAGAAGAAATCAGCATCTAGAGAAGGGGAAAGGAAGGGGGTTTACATGGGGATACATTGGAACGCATGCTAATAGGGAACATGCTCCCTTTTTTTATGGAATAAACTACTACCAAAGGAAACCAAAAACATGCTGGACCTGCACTTGTAGACCCTTAAAAGGACTTATGAAAGCTTCCCCTACACTCCCTTAGAACCATACGATTTCCCATTTTTCTCTTGGAGATTTCCTCATGACAAGATGAGGAACAAGGCATGAAGCTCCCATGAAAGTGGCTCAAATAGGCTAGAGGCCACATCCTCCTAAAAAATCATGCAAAAGAGTCCATTTTTATATATGTAATGTGAAACATAATGGGGAGCCATACCTGGGTGCCTTAAGGCCATCTTGTTGAGGTGTGTGGTTCCCTTGGAAGCAAAGCACCAGCTGGAAGTCTCCTTTCCAGCAGCAACAGCAATGTATCCTCTCTTGGTGGGTGAAAGATGGAAAGGATGAAGGGAAAAAGGGGTTGGAACTACCTTAGGGTGGTGTAGGAGGGTGGTGGAGGCAAGGAGAGCCAAGGGAGAGAGGGTTCAGGTGGGGGAAGGAAGTGGGAAAAGGGGAAAGGCCAGCAACCTCCGACCATGTGGTTGCTGGCCTCTTTTATAATAGAACATAATGTATCCGGCCTTGAAGGCTGGATACACTATGTCCTATGTGTATCCGGCCTCCAAGGCCGGATACACTAAGGGTTATTTGTATCCGGCATTAAATGCCGGATACAAAACACAATTATTCGCAAAATTAATGCTGCCGCGAATTTGTCGGGGAATCGGCGCGGATCTCGCTGACTGATATCTTTGTATCCGATGAATAGTATCGGATATATACAGAGGTATGTGTATCTGACATATTTGGTCGGATACAAATCGAAAAAATTACGGATTTGCCCCTCTACTTGACCAATTTGATCGATTCGACTGATTTAACACTTTTGGATATCTACGGATTGCCCCTGTGAATTTTGGTTTGGTCCCTGAGATTTCTGACAATTTTTGGATATTTGGGATTTAGTCACTAAGATATTTTGCTGCGTTTGTCGCCACGTGTGTAGTTTCTTTGCCACGTGTGTAGTTTCCGATTTTGCTACTCGGAAACTTCGACAGCTCATATCTCCTTCATTCGAACTCCGATTTGGGCAAACTCAATTACGTTAGAACCGTATCGGAGCTCTCTATCCAATGAAATAGGGTTAAGCACCTGGATTGGGGTTCGGCAAAAAGTCAACTTTCGGCTCCCCCTTAAGTTTGACCGGCCTGCAGAACCTTCATCCGGACTCCGATTCCAGCAAACTCAGTTGTGTTGGAACCGTGGCGAGATTATTTATCCATTGAGATAAAGCAAGGTGACAAATTATCACTTGATCAAAAGGTCAATTTTTGACCCCTCAGGGTTTGACTTTTTAGCTGGGTTTTGCCTTTCCAGCTCTTCCAGGAGCGCAAAAATGAGGTGCTTACAAATACATTTGACTTTCCAAAATTTTATAGCCTAAAATTGGGAATAAGAAGAAAATTGACTCCTCCATGTGCTCATAAATCATAGACAATCTTTGTGTGAAAGATATCTAAAACTAACTTTATAGCCTAAAGTTACGTGCAAATATAGCGATGTTAATAAGAAAGGACAAAAGCTATGTATTACAAAAGTATTGCCATGGCATTTACAAGCAAATAACTAAAAAAAGAGATGACTAACATTGCAATTTTACATTTGTCTTCCTTTCACAGATAGAGACCCAAATTTACAACTATCTCCACTCATTAGCAAAAGTCATTTACAAACAATTCAATCCTAAAGTTTTTAGGCTACAAAGGTGGGCTTGAGTTGGAGATGTTGCCCATCGTAGCCCAACATTGATTTCCATTTCTTTGCCATGATGCTGTCTAGTAAGTATCCAAAAATGTGTTGTAGTAAATCCAAAAACTGTCACAAAACAAAAGTACATAGATTTAGGAGTCAAGAAAGCATTAAAAACTTTAATAGAATTACGCAAATATCATTTATAGGCTGACACTTATGGACAAAAGTTCCTAAAAATCAGTAGTGTTTGTAGCACTTGTCTATTGCTATATAATTACAACCTCATAGCATCTTAACTGAACTTATCTTCATTTTGTTTCCTTGTGCTTCAAATTCTCCATTAAACTTGGTTGTTCAAGATGGCCTTCGGCGTTTTCACCTTGCTATGAAGCCAGGAATGCCAGAATAGTGATATGTACCTATAAACAATGCAAAATAATAAAGAAGGCATTATAATGTTATTAGTTTCAAAGAATTATGTTATTGAACATGTGACAGATAGGTCTTACCTCTTCATCTTCTTCCCCTAATTCATGGCCGACCAATAGCAATTGTTATTCATCGTCTACATTGGTCTCCTCCTCATTTGTGTTTGCTACCTTAGATAGAATGATGTCCTGCACTTGGTTTGAAGGGTGCATAACCAAGTCAACAAGGAACTTATCCCTAAAGTGTGTGATATTACTCTGAATTCATAGAAGCCGTACTTGTGTGTTACTAGCGTAGTTGCTCACTATAATTATTAAAAATCATTTAAGTTATGTACGCACTTGATCAAATGATGTAGACAAGTTGCTGCCCTCCCACACCTCCATGAATTTCATCATGAAGACACCAAAATCATACCTAACGGTATATAATCACATAAATGTAAGAAGCTAACATAGGTAATTATCGAAACAAACCTAACGACTTACCCATTGCTTTGGTGTGGGACGTTAACATGACGCAACTCCCATTGTAAGACTGGGAAGTCATCACCACCTCCAAAGGAACGTAAGATGTTATCCAACATCTTGGTCTACAAGTGACGCAACGAGTGTCAATATGATAATTGTTGTAAATGTTATGAGAAAATTTCATTAATACAAAATTACCTGTGTTGCAATTAAAGACTGATGGCCCACACAACGTGCCCCATCGTATGAGTCAAGCAGCTCCACTCTACGCTCTGCTAGGTTTAGAACTAAGAGAAACCAATGATTGCAGAGATACATGGGAACAAAAATCTACATACAAGTAAGACAACCTTATAAGGAAAAACCCATTAGAGACTTTGCTAAAGTAAGGATAAAAGAATAAAAAATTTGAAACAAATGGATTGTGAAGCTGGCACAATTCATTGCATCCCAAGAAACTTACGAGATTGCATTTAATGACTGAATACCCTAGTCGCTGTGGATTGAAGTAAGGGCTCAAGGCTTCGGTGGAATCACGATTAGTATTCATTATCCAATCCTGCATAATATATGGAAGGAAATTTTATTCATTAATGTGGCCTTGGAAAACAACAATTGGAAATATGCTAATGACTACTAGTGCTGTCACAAAAAGTACTTACACAAACATATGTTGGGAAATAATGCCTGGTGACTGTGCGGCTACTCGATAATAATTTCCTCTTTATAAGATATGCTCCAAAATCATTGATAACCTATCAAAATATACCATGAGAGATGACATGTAAAATTGAACAGCCAATATATTCACAAGATAGGCTTCGAATACCACACTATTAACATGTTTGTTATCAAACAAACATGCCAATTCAGATGCCGACGCATGAATGGAATCGTACTTGAATATAATTTCTCTGAAAAAAGTGAGGAAGAATTATTCACTACGAATTAAAATACATAAATAATATTTACAAGTTAATTTAAAAATATTATGTTACTCAGAATGTTTGTTTCGGCGAACGTATTGTACGAATAGGAGTCCTTCTATACCCAATTGAGGACACCTACAATGGGCGACATATGGAATGTGACAATGTCTTGTACGCTGATTCTTGCGGGTCCCCCTTTGCAGTTTGTTTACCTCGGTATGATCATTGCTCTCGTGGGTGCCATGATAGGAGGGTGAAATCCTTGCTTCATCAGGCACATTAGGCATGGAAGAGTTGGGAGCATCTATATCACTAGCGCTCTCACGTGGCATGTCGATATCAAAGGAGCAGATAGTTTCGCTTGACTTCGCATGATTTAGCATCTGACTATACATGTCCAATATCTTCGTGAGATGACCTTGAATAACCTGGGATATACAACATGCAATCGTAAACCAGGCTGATTTGTTCTTAATAAGAAAACCTAGGAAAGGGAGGAAAAAAAACGAATCTTATAGGATCTGGATCTCCACAAAATTGGCTTAGATCAATGAAATTTAGCTTACGTGCTTCGCCTGATGCCTCATCCTCCGCACGTCACTCGGTACGATGCTTAAGCACCTACAATATTTAACGTGTATATTATCGGGTACATAGAAATGCTGCATTATTTGAAAAATTGACAAGGAAACCTACAATAATCAATTCAACTCAAATATATATATTTATACCTTCCCGTTTCCATAACCACCAAGGGCCATTTCGTCCTTCTCCCTTTGGATAATCAACGCATCCATCCACGCTGCCATACGTGGAGTAGTGGGAGGTGTTGCTTCACTAACAATCGTCCAATCGTAATACAAAAACTAAGCAACAGAGAACAATCATTGGAATACTGCGTTTAATGGATGTAAGTTAGAGTATAGCCATGCATGTATTAAACACTATACATACCTGTAAGAATAACAAGCAGCCATTGACGCTTTTTCGTTTGTCCTTTTGAAACTCGGCTACGTGATGCATCAATAAGTCCAAAATTTAAATTAAGAAGAAAATAAAAAAAAATTCCTCCTTTTCCTTTTAGTTAGATAAGATTTCAATTATAGTAGGATTCTCTTTTTCCCTTTTTTAGATAATATTATCCTAAGATATAATTAAATCCTAATTTACTTTTATCTTTTTTGGTGAAATAAAATAGTAGACATCTAATTGATGTCTGTCTTGTGTAATGCCTGGTATAATTATTAATAGACTAAATAGTTCAGTACAAATGCTAAAGAAAAAAAAAACCTTGTGTAAGCACCTCATTTTTGCGCTTCCGGAAAAGCCAGAAATGCAAAACCCGGCTAAAAAGTCAAACCCTAAGGGGCAAGAAATCGACTTTTTGGTCCAGTGGTAATTGGCTACCTTGCTTTATCTCAATGGATAGAGAATCCCGACACGAGTCCAACGCAACTGAGTTTGCAGGAACCGGAGTCCGGATGAGGGTTCTGCGGGTAGTCAAACTTAAGGGAGGACCGAGAGTTGACTTTTCCTCGAAATCCGTGCCCAGTGCTTAGCCCTATGCCATTGGATAGAGGGCTCCGATACGAGTCTAACGCAATTGAGTTTGCTCAAATCGGAGTTCGGATGAAGGAGATATGAGCTGTCAAAGTTTCCAAGCAGCAAAGCCGGAAGCTGCACACGTGGCAGCCAATGCAGCAAAATATCTCAGGGACTAAATCTTAAATATCCAAAATCTTCCAAAAATCTCAGGGACTAAACTGAAATTCGCAGGGACCAATCTGTAATTGCTCAAAAGTGTCAAATCGGTCGAATCGGTCAAGTCGAAGGGCAAATCCGTAATTTTTCAACTTGTATCCGGTCAAATATGCCGGATACAGTGCCTATCCTTCATATCCGGACTCAAATGCCGGATACAAAGAGATCAATCAGCGAGATTCTCGCCGAACGCCCGACAAATTCGCGGCGGCATTAATTTTTCAAATGATTATGTTTTGTATCCTGCATTGAAGGCCGAATACAAAGGAGTGCATGTGTATCCGGCCAGGAAGGCCGGATATGAGGGAACCTTATTGTATCCGGCCTGAGTTGCCGGATACATTAAGTTGTCTATAAATAGGAAACAGCAGCCTGATTTCCGGGGTTGGCTTCTCTTAGGCTATTTTCACCCCTGCTCCCCCACGACACCAGGTCCGAAATCTCCTTCTCTAACCCCTCCTTGCTCCCCCAAACCTTAAGGATCATTCTTTTGCTTCCACCCTTCATCTTCTCCTTCATCTTCTCCACTTCAAATCTCAAGGGAAGAAGGTGAGTTTGCTGTGGGTGCTTGGAGGTGCTGTTCCAGGAACTATTTGGGCTTCAAGGAAGTTCTCTACACAACTCCGGGGTTCAAGAACCCCCAGGTAAGGTTCCTCCTCACATTTTATTGTACATATATTAAAATGAGGATTTTCTAAAGAGTTTACTCAGCTTGCTTTCTTCCTTAGCATAAATCTGTCTTCATGGTATGTTGGCATGTGTCATTCTCTTCTTTTCACTGCATGAAAATCTCTAAGTAAGGGAGATCCCACGCTTGGGTCTATGGGAGGATGAGAGATGGTCTATCACAGTTTCGGCCCTCTCAAGCCACTATTTTGACATGTGTTTGTTGTCTTAAGAGGAAGCATGTTTCCTCATGTTGTGATCCTCTTGTATCCCATATTTAACCCCCCCTTCTCATCCTTTCTTTGCTGGTTTTTGTGTTGGTTATTAGTAGGCTCGCAATCTTGTTTACAGCCATGATGCATGCTTAGGCAACATGGTAGATTTTGGCATGCTTGAATGGCTATGACATCCTCTCCCTTTTTAGTTTGCTGTCTTGAGGGTCTTACTTGCATGCTGGTTTCTTTGTTTGCTAGAAACATGTCTAGGCAGTTGTATATATCATCATCCAACATGAATTTGCATGCCTAAAAATCAGATTTGATGTGCTAGGTGTCCATCTTGTTCATGTTAGCCCAATCTTAGATTTAAAGCCTGCTCTGGGCTTGTTATTATCTCTTGCATGTGAAGCTTTGTCTCTTTCGAGAATAGGATTAAAGTAGGGATACACAGATCCCTACTCATTCCTTGCTTCGGTTGGGAAGGGGAAGATACACCCTTTGGTCCCCGTTGTTTGCTTAAACTTGGAAAACCCTTCAAGAGAGCCAAGTGGCTCTCACCTGAACCAACGTGGACTCACACAGGAGCCCACGTAACCCCTAGAGCACCCTAGAAGGTCCAGAAAACCAACCCCAAAGCAAGAATCCGAAAAGTTAGCTTCTGTAGGTTGATCCGGCAACTCAGGCCGGATCAACAGAAATCTATGTGTAGCCGGTAATAGATGCCGGATACACTAAGCCTTGTGTGTAACCGGCATCTCAGGTCGGCTACACTGCCAGACTGTATTTTGAGCCATTTTCTGATGTTGTGTTGATTTCTTGATGTGTTTGATCAATCTAAGTGAACCAGAAGGGTTTTCGGGTCACCCAGAAACCCAAGATGGTCCATGGACCGACTCGGTCCAAATTGATTTCCAGTGGGCCTTCCAACGGGGCCCACCAAGCCCAACCAACTTATTTGTGCTTAAATAAGACAATTAAAAGAGTTGAATGGGCCAGACCCTTTGAGGCCCACCAAACCCCGTCTTGGAAGCATGTTGATCTAGATTTAGGCATGGTTTGGCCGAGACCATGGGTAGGGCCTGTCGGGCCCACTAAGCCCATTGAACCAAACAAGTGTAGGGTTTCCAAAACCCTAACTCAGGAAGTCTTGCTTTCAAGCCCAAGCCCAGGTAAAGGGCCCTAAGCCCGAGGCCTGACCCGCTTTGGTATAATTAAATCAAGATAATCAAAATCGCTTGACAAACAACTGTGGGGCCCACTCAAGGGCCCACAAAGCAATCCCGGCCCACTTTTGGCATGAAATCCGTTTAAATAATCCAACTTAAACCCTAAAGTAAAATCAATTCATTTGAACCAAAGCCCAAAGGGCCTCTCAGGCTAGACTGAGGCCCACAAGGGACACGTGGGCTCAACCAAGCCCACCAAGGAATCCGCGGGCCTTCCAACGGGGCCCGCCCAATCAGACCCACATCATTTTAATTAAGAAGATAAAATCAAGTAAAGGGACCCACACCACTTTGGTGGTCCCGCCAGACTTAACCAAAATTGAATGCTGGATTAGGCATCAGGTGAGTGAGAGACCAACTGAGTTGACTCAAACCAGGGAAACTTATGGGACCCGTCACTTGACGGGGTGGACTGGGGTGTCTATGGACTTCCCCAGACCGCAACCGAGAACCTACTTAGAATCTTAAGCCGTAGACCAAGCCTTAGTAGAAGAACTTAGGCACCCAGGTGTCTGCCTGCACCCCATCAGGCAGTGGCGACTCCAAACAATCCCGAGGCATGTATCGTTTTGCGTGCGCCTCGTCGTACGACCGAAATCGGGTGCGCACACCTTGTTAATATAATTATCTAGTTTATTAACATTTAACATAAATAGAAGTCTAATTGATATCAATCTTGTCTATTTAGTTAACATCTCTCAATTTCAACCCCTTTTATTTTTCTATCAAATTGAAAATATATACTAAGAATAATTCTATTTTTTAAAAATTAAATTTTATTATATTTTCGTTATTTGAGAACACTTTCATTATATTCTTATAATAGTTTAATTAAATTCCAAATTCTTTAATATATTTTCATTATTTGAGGAAAATATATTAAGTATAAGTCTATTTCAAATGCCAAATTGTTAATTTTTGTTCAAATGAAGATTATATTGTTTATCTTTTGATTGTAATCCTAATTATTTTGTTATTGATGTCTATCTTGTTTAGTTAGTTCAGAACTCATTTTTATTTAGTTAATCATAATTATCTTGTTTAATTATATCTTAATTAAATATATAACTTAAATATATGAAATTAAAGGTTATGGAGAATGATATTTTAGGTATATGAAAATAAAAAAAACACTTAAAAGGTAGTTCGTGCTTTTAATATATACTAGTAAATGTCAACGTGCGTTGTACGTTGAAAATGATTTCAAGTTTATTATTTAGTTTGATATATGTTATTATTTTCCCACTTTCTTGAGAATTTATTTTGAGACTCTAAATATAAAAGAACATTTTTGTGTTATTTTTAATTTAATGTCATTTATAACGATTTTGAATAATAATAGGATTCACTTTTTGTTTTGATTCATGCGTTAATTAGAAAATTAAATATAAGGAATTTATAGTGAAAATTACATAAAACAAAAAAAATTCGATTGTACAACAAACCATTATTATGAATAGAAAAAAATAAAACAAGATCAAAAAATAAGGATAAAATTTTTTAAGAGAAACAATATAAAAATTCGATAGAATATAAATGTTATGAATTCCCTTTTTTTTAAAGAGTTGCTCCAATCATATGGCACTTTAAAAAGGATAAGATTTTAAATAAAAATATTGTAAAATATAAAATAAAATAGATTTATATAAAAGGTAACAAATGATTATTAATAATAAAATTTAAGATAAAAAGAAAATAAAAAAATATCCTTCTACATTATTAATTAACATCCCTTATTAGTTATATAAGATTTCTAATTATTTTTCAGATTCTCTTTTTCGTTTTGTTTGGATTTTGAAATTCTTGAAAGATTTATTTAAATAAGTGAAGTTTAAAAAACCAAAAAAAATTTTCTTTAATTGATAATTCAAGTAGATATAGCTAAATAGAATTTTGAAAAAGGGCTTATGCCTCTTTTCTTCTTTAGGATTTTTTTGATGAAAATAACATAAAATAAAAAAATAATTCCGAAAAAGGGGAATAAATTACTATATCAAATAAGAATAAAATAAAAACAAAATTATCAACTTGCATTAGTAATTAATAATATAAATAATTCCTATTTATCACTTATATTTTCATCTTGATCGATTAATATTAATAAATATCATCGTGGTAAAAATAAATATTTTATTTTAGATAAAAGAAATTTCTTAAATTTCCACCCATAATTAATTGGCTTATTTTATTAGTCATTGTCTTTTTATTTTATATTTCTTTATATTTACAACGTATAATTAATTGAATATGTTGCTTATCCTTTTTTTTATATTTCTTTATATTAGTAACGAAAATAGTACAAAATAAAACTAGTTTTATATTTCTTTAATATGAGAATTTTTATAAATAAAAAGTCCTTTCCTTTCATACACTCCACCCTTCATCTTGGTGCAATTTTATTAAGAAAGGGATTCCTAAAAAAAAAATTTCTTTGAGGGTTGAAGATTTGTTTAAATGGGGATCTTAATTTGGAAACACACTTATGAAAATAAAAAAACAATTAAGGTACGTCATGCTTTTATTAGTAGTAAATATTTGTATTTTATTTTAAATAAATAATCATTATATTATATAGCGCAATGAAATAACATATTAAAAAATTTTGTTATTGTTATTGTTATTGTTATTATTTAATATATAAATACGTATATTATAAATTGAATAATTATCTATTTTCTAATTATCGTTAATTGGAGAAGAAATAGATAAGTGTAAGTATCAAGAAGATGTTTGATTTAATAGGACTCATATCTAAGTTGGACTCATATTTATTCTCCGATTAAATATAATATTTGATTTTAATTATCATTATTAAACTAATTATCTATTTTTAATTATTTTTAATTGGAGAAGAAATAGGATTTTAATAGACTCCCATTAATAGTTGAAATATAATATAGAATCCATGTTTTGTGGATTGGTGTTTAAGAATATTTAATCCATGTTTTGATGTTTAAGAATATTTAATCCATGTTTTGCTAATTGTTAGAGAATGGTTGTAATGTGATAGGATTTTATTGGAGAAAGACTCTACATGTGGAATTAAAGATTATAGCAAATGACATTTTAGGAATGTGAGAACTAAAAACATTTAAGGTAGTTCGTGCTTTTAATAGCAGTATAGATATAGACATATATCATTAGATTTATGGTCCTTTGGTAGATTGAAAAAATATATATTAAAGCTAAAGATGCTTTTCTCAGTTCAAAAGTGAATCAGAGCTATCTATTGTATTCTAGGAACATTTGATTTTAATCTTATTTTCAAAACAGTGTGTTATATACTAATTCTAGAGGAAGTTAGAGTGGATGTGCAAAGTTGTTCTGCTGTTTCGTTAACCTTGTACTGCAGCGACAATAATTGGGGAACACATACTACCTGCGATCCATTCTTGAGAGGAAAAAAGAAATAAAGATAGACTGAGAAAACAGAAAATAACTCCGTCTAATCTCCCAAAAGAAGCGATTCCTAATAGTCTTAAAATAAAAAAAAAGACAAACAAGTAAATTCCTGCGTTGATCGGAACTCACGGTCCCCAAATCTCGAAAATAACTTCGTCTAATCGATTAGTTCATAGCTTCAAGTAAAAACAAAGGCCTAGAGACTAATTTTCCTGAAAATACTCATCCCCATTGATAGACCAACTTTCCTGAATATCCCTTACCCAGGAGATGTAACACCCTAGAATCAAAAGCCCAACGTCTATTTTGTTCTTTTGTATGAGTGAAACACTAAAAACCAATTTATCTCTACATATATTATTAGATTAACGCTAAATAATATTTATTAATCATGAATAAATAATATTTACGTGGTCATCTTATTAATTAATAATATTTATGTTTCGTTCTCTACCCTAATTATTTAGCAAATATATTTCTTTGTTATACGATTTTAGCTCATAATTTCTTATCCGGATTCTACTTTTAATTTTAATGATTAATTAAAAAGTAAAAATAAAAAAATAAAAAAAGAGTGTCCCAATCTGGGTTCTCTCTTCTAATGATTAATTAAAATAATAAAAATAAGGATGCAGATGCAAGAAAGACTACCTTTATCCGGAGTATCTCTTCTAGCCATATTTTACGTTTCAAATATTATTGAAGATTAGTTTTTGAATATTTTTATTATTGCCATATCAAATTCCTACCTAGGAAGTTTGTACTTTAAAAATCTGCTACTTGTTTCCTTTTTAATATTTATGTTGTTTTTAAAAATTAAGCTGGTCTAGGAAGTTCGTACTTTGGAGTTATTATTGCCTTAAATGCCTATTGATCAAATATTGTTATTTGTAAGTCTTTTAATCTATTTATATGACTTATCAAAAAGAAAATAAGATGATAAATTTAATTAAAAAGTTGGATTTTATTGGAGAAATAAAATAAAATTGAATTCTTCTCCACATTAAATAAGATGATAAACTTAATTGTTGGATTTTATTGGAGAAATAAAATAAAATTGAATCCTTCTCCACGTTAAATAAGATAATAAACTTAATTGTTGGATTTTATTGGAATTAAAACAATACGTTGAATTAAAGATTATAAAGGATATTTTAGGCATGTGAAAACTGAAAACACTTAAGGTAATTCTTGCTTTTAATAGTAGTATAGATATATATCAAATAATCAAAGTGTTGTAGTTTTTTGTATGTGAAAGTTTGGGTTTGCCCGAATCCAACCTGAAATAGTTTTAGGGTTAGGTTTGGGTTCACGGAATTTGGGTTTATCGCGGGCCAAGCAGAGTTTGTGTTCACTAATTTCAGATTGGGCCAAGCCCAAACTCATTAGAACTCAACCCAATTCGTCTACTTACTGCTCTAAACAAGGCTCACTAGTATAACGATATCACCGGCTTTTATTTGTTGCTTAGGTTATAAGCAAAAATGTTCAAAAACATCAACGGTTGTACAGGCAACAAGGACAAAGGCTGTGAAGCTCTGAAAAGCACAGAGACAGCAGAAAGAAGAAAGACGTAGTAGCCTGTAATGGCGATATCGGAGAAACTTCTCAGAACGATAGAAGATGCTTTCAGAGATCTTGCTGACTCTGTAAACTCCCCCACTCCACGCATCGATGTCGGCAAGTTCGCTAGTGCCAGCAGACTCGTTTCACCTCTCATTGGCTACTTAGGGGTGGGATTCAGGTTTGCCGCCATTGAATTTGACGCCAAGGTACTGTGCTTTCTGCTCTCCTTCTGCATCCAAACTATGATCTGGTCTTAATTTCTACTTCTTAGATTTCTTCCTGCTATATGTGTATGCAAGGTTGCTAATCTAGCAGAAGCGTCCAAGTCCATCGAAACCTTAGAAACTTTAGTGGATCGTGACATTGAGCAGAATTGTGCAAAGAGTTCCAACAGTCATTCCAGAAACCTTATTCGAGTGAAGCGTTCAATTGACATGCTGCGGTTGATGTTTGAACAGATCCTTTCTAGAGGGTAAGTTCAAGAATTCTTACTATCTCATAATCCAATTTGATGAATTAATTGGTAGTTAAATTGATTGAGTTAAGAGTCATTTGATCAGTTAATCTATAGTTTTAATTGATTGCTTTGGTATTTTATTATTGGAATCATCTAGCTCTCATTAGCAAGGATTAATTTATATTTTAAGATTGAAATCATCTAGAGGTGATTGACAGTAGATGGTTTTCTTTGGCAGTGGAAACTCTATCAAGGGTCCAACTGAGTTTGCTTATAAGCAAGTGTTTGGTCCATATCATGGATGGGCTGTTCAAAATGCTGTCCTTGCTTCAATGCTTCTTCTTCCTACAAAGGCTAAGCTCCTCAACATGCTTAATGAAGACGGTATGTTTATATGTTGTTTGATAACTTGTCAAATCTTTTAGAAATATAGTAAAAATTCCATTACTTAACATATTAGTAGGGTAATCCATTGATTACATAGCCAAGATGCTGTTACCAAACATTTTTTATAAAAAACAATTTGAAAACTAAAATATTTTGAAGTTTCCTTTTTGAAAAAACCTGCTTGGTAGCATTTAATATTTTAATTACAATCAATTACGGAAAAAAGTAGAGTTTAATAAACATGACTTAAAATCACTGCATAATTATAGTAGTTGTGTAAGCTATGGTTTCGGTAGTAATAATGGTGATACTAATGATAGTGATGGTGATGATCTTGATGGTTGGTGTAGTGGTAGTGGTGGTGGAGGAGGAGGAAGAGGAGTAGGAGGTGGTGGTGGTTGGAAGAAGTTGTGATAGCGGTCGTTCTAGTGGTAGTAAATAAAGACATGAATGATTTGATTCATAAAACATGGACTGACAAAAATGCCATAAAATTTAGAAATTATTTTCTGTTTTTAAAAACTGAAATTTTCAGCATTGAGAAATAAGGCTGTTTTTGGATTTTTTTTATTAATAAATATAATTTGGAAATTGTGCTACACGATTTTTTGGGTTTTCAAAAAAAAAAAAAAAAATCTGTTTTCAAGAATGTTACCAAACAGCTTCTAAAAAACTACAATCTCGACAACACAAGTCCATTATTATTTTATTTATGAAGAATATTAAATGAAAAATGTTATATTAAAAAAAAAATACAATATATTTAGGGATGTCAAACGTGCCATGTCATGCCGCCCACGTGCTAGTTTTTGGATAAGGAGAAGATATTGGTGGTAGTATTGGAGGCTGTGGTGTGGGTGGTTTCTGTTGTGGTGTTGGCGGTAATGGTGGGGGTGGAGTCATGGAGGTGGTTGTGGTTGGGAGTTGCTGTTGGTGGTGGAGGCAGTGGTGGTGGTGGTCATCGTGGTTGTAGTCATGGAGTTGGTAGTGGTAGTGGAGGTGGTGGTGATTTTGGTGGTTGAGTTGGTGGATGTGGTAGTGGTGCAGCTAGTGGTGGTGGTAGTCATTGCGATTGTACTTGCGGAGTTGGTATTCGTAGTGGAGGTTGTGGTTATTGAGTTTGTGAAGGTGGTGGTGGTCATCCTGGCTGTAGTCATGGAGTTGGTAGCAGTAGTTGAGGTGGTGGTGGAGCTTTTACTGTGGTGATAGAGGCTGAGGTAGTGGCGATGGCAGCAGTGGAGGATGGCCGTAGTAGTGATAAATGAAGGCATTAGTAATTTGATTAATGTACAAGAAATTACAAAAGTTCCGTCAAAAAATTTGAAAATGTTTTTCTGTTTTTAAAAAATAAAATTTTTTAGCTTCCAAAAAAAAAAAAAAAAAAAGGCTGTTTTTGGATTAGTATTGTTAAAAATAATTTGAAAATTGTGCTTACCAAACGAGATTTTGTTTTTTCTCAATGACCTAGCGGCCTCTTAGCTTTTGAGCTTGAAAAGCTAAAGTAATTTGATTGGCTTGTTTGATTTTCAAGTTTCTCAACAACTAGGGCTTGGATATGGAATCTGGATGTAACTAACATCCTATTTGTAGAGCGGTTGGTTTCCCAGAGTCCTTGCATGATTAATGGTCTAAGTAATGAATCATTAATTTTTTTTATGATTGAGCTCATATATAATTATGATTCATGCTAAACTTGGATACTTGATTCATGAATAAACCAAATTGTCTTCATGTATAATGTGTCTATGCATATATATAATTATGATGATTATTGTGTGATGTGTTTTACTTTCTCCCTTGTCTCTAGAGGCATCAGCAGTTGTTCATATGCAAAACTTCGTTGATGCGACAACTTGTGTCTTACAATACATTGAAAGGCTATTCCTTTCAAGAGAGTCAGGTGCTGATTTACTTGGAATGATTTGATTTTGATTCCATCTTTTTGTTGTTGTGATTTGCCTTGATTATATATCTGCCATGTAAATTAATATAACTTGTAATTCTATATTCCATATAGAAAGCTATATATCCTCTTTACATTAAATAAGAATGTAAGAAGACAACTTTATTTATATGTTAAACTTAAGAGTATAATGTTGGGTATGTCTTTAATTACACCACCCATCAACAGCCTTGTTAAAAGAAGCCACGTGGAATATTGCGTATGCAGGTGAAAGGATTTAAGTCATTTTATGTGCTCGTCCATAGCCTTTTGATGCGCATCTTTTACGGACTTGTTGGTAGATGATTTAAATTCCTATAGGTGAAATAGCCGCACCATTAGAGAATATGTAAAAAAGAATATGAAGATTAAGAGGCCTAACTTATTCATAGTCATGCTAAAGAAATTAAAAAAAAAAAAATTACTCTATTGTATAGCCAAATGTAAGATATCTTTTAATTAAAGCAATTATACTGAAATGGAAAATCCTTGGTATCAAAATAAGTAGCAAGACCAAGTGATATAGAAAGGTGATTTCGTTAAGTCTTCAATAACATTAAGGAAACAATGTTGCTTACAATTAATTAGATCATCCTCTAGTTTAAAAAGTTAGCTTCAAGGAGATGTGAATCTAAATGCATGAATTATCATAATCAATTTCCCTTTTCTGACGTTTTCCTAGCTTGATTTACAAAACCTATACAAACCAACCGGAAAAGAAGAGCAAAAAGGAAATGATCCAACAGGCTAGAGCCATTATCTATCAATATAAAGAAACAGCTGCTCAGAAACAGAGTAATGATAGACTACATGATTTTGAAGGCCTTTTCTTTTATTTTTTAAACATGGTTTCTTGCATCCGTTCACTCTCCGAAGCATGATTAACAAAAAAGGCCATTTTGCCCTTTACCATGTCCTCCTCATTTTTGCAGTTCCTCAGGTATATTAATTGTGTAGTAAGAAGGAAAACTTTTTCTTAGAAATTTAAACTTTTCTTTTTTTGGTAATGAAAAGGGAGGACAGGGGCTAGCAACGTGGCTAACCGCGTGACCATAGTGGCTTCCTTCCGTTGTGGAAGTTCATCCCTGCCTTAGTTGTGGAAGTTCATCCCTGCCTTAGTCAGGGCGAATGGACCATCACCACACCACCACGAGTATTCAATGAACTGTGTGGGTACTGGCTTGAGACCTTTACACTAACCCTGCATGCAAGCGATTTGATCCAAGGACCTCAACCTCCTAATAACCCACAAACTCTTGAAAACTTACATTGTTGCCTGATTTTCCTTGGAAAATTTTGCTTCATCCAGGACCTTCGGACATGGAGGACGATTGGATTGGGTGAAGAGAGATTAGGACTTTATCACTTGTTCAAAAAACCAGCAACTCTACCAGCTGTTCATTCATTTGCTTCCTCAGTCAGCAACACAAATTTTGACATTTGGAATTATAGATTAGGCCACTTATCAGATTCTAGATTTGATTTTATTTGCAAAAATGTACCTGAAATAAAATTTGAAATTCCCACTGATTGTACTGTTTGTCCTATTGCCAAACAGCAAAGACTACCATTTCCCACCTATATGACCAGATCTGTCAAAGCTTTCCACCTTGTTCATTGTGACGTATGGGGACCCTTCTTTATCAAGTCCCTAGATGGTGCACAGTACTTCCTTACTATTGTGGATGATTTCTAACTCTCCAAGGGCACCATAGGCCAGAAAATTTGTGTGCACAGTCCCCAACAAAATGGTGTTGCAGAAAGGAAGCACCAACATCTCTTGAATTTATCCTCATTTTTGTAGTTCCTCATGTGTATCAATTGTGTAGCAAGAAGGAAAACTTTTTCTTAGAAAATTATTATTATTTTTTTGATAATTAAAAGAGAGGAAGGGGGCTACCAACATGGCCAACCCCTCTGGGCGTGACTATAGTGGCTTCCTCCCACCATGGAATATTCAGATTGAGCCATAGCTACCACACATCCACTACAAAAAAAAAAACACGAATCAGTGGCAGATGGTAGGGTATTTTTAGCGGCGGGTTTTAAAAGACCGCTCCTAAAACACCCAACATCCTTTTTAATTCGCTTCCCAAAATCTTCTGCAAAGAACCTTATTGCCATCGAATAATGTCTCTATCTCGCTCTCTATTTCTCTCTTTCAGTTTGAAACCCTCTTCGGAGAACCTCATCGCCATGATCTTATATCTTTCTTTATCTCTCTCACTGCGAAACCTTCAACAATTGCATAGAACTTCATCGCCACCGGTGATCTACTGATAAATTCCTAAAATCTATAGATCCTTCTCCAGTGTAATTAAGCATTTCTCATTTTAGAAGCCGATCGATCTTGATCTGAACACTGAAATGAATTTGTAAGTCGATTCTTAATTTCTCTGCTCTTTATGATCTAATTGATCTTTTTGATTTCCTGCGGACTGATTTCTTGAGATTAGTGTTTATCGTCGATTAATCGCTCTATCAATCGGTTGTTGAGATTCGAAGGTGAATTGTCATCACTGATGGTTTGATCTATCGATAGTATTAGCACCATCAGTTATTCTAGTGAAGCAGGCGATTCTGTGGGCTGGTGTCATCTGTGCAACACCAATGCGAAGCAAGGGACCGCTAGACAGCATGCATGAACAAATGTGCAGATTTTTGTATGGCTACAGACCATTGGCTAACATTCGAAGGTGCTCAATTTTGTTTAAAAGTACAACAAAGTAAAAAGCCGCAACTCCCAATTCCTTGCAAATTGCAAATCAGATGCTCTTTTTACTGCTTTAGAAATAGGGAAGATAACCACAAGGACAAACAAGGCAATTGAAGGCAACTTTTCAATTGAGTTGGTGCTTTTTTTTTCCTTCATCATGGGAAGACAACCACAATGACAAACAAGGCAATTGAAGGCAACTTTTCAAGTGAGTTGGTGCACTTTTTTGTTCCTTCATCATGTTTGTTCTTATGTTGCAATGGGTTCTATGGATTAATTTTCTTTTTTATTGGTTTATTGTTGCAACGGGTGGGGGGCAGGAATGGGCAGGGGCAACGGGGCAAGCACAAGGGGTGGTGGGCAGGAATCCGCATGGACGAATAGCCCATTAATATTAAATACTTTTTTTGAAAAAGGCAACTTGTTAGTGGTGGTAAAAAAACCGCTGCTAAAGACAAAAATGACCGCCACTAAATGTTTTAGTGACGGGTAGGGGTCGAACCGCATACTTTTTGTGGCGGATTTTTTTAGCTTTACCAGCAGTCATTTTTTTAGCTTTACCAGCGGTTTTTGACCGCTGGTAAAGGCTTGAATTTTTGTTGTGATCCCTGCTTAGTCAGGGCAAATGGACCGTTACCACAGCACCATGAGTATTCAATGATCTGCGGAGGGATTGGCTTGAGACCTTTAGACTAACCCTACATGTAGGGGATTGGATTCAAGGACCTCAACCTCTTAACAACACACAAGACCATTGGGGCACCACACCCGTGGTTTAGAAAATTAATTTATAATCTAAAAAGTATTTTCTTCTGAGGCTCTGTTTTTTGACCTAGTGTTAGGGTTGCTTATTGGGTTGGGCTAGCACGAGCACGGCATGGCCTAGCACTCTTAAAGCATGCCTGTGCCTGGCCCGGCCCAACACGCTTAAAGTGAGCCCATGCTTGGCCCGACCCGCTAGTGGGCCGGCACAGCACGACATGTGGCTCCTAGCGGGTTCTGCCATGCCTAGGTGCTAGGGCACGGGCCCCATTAAGGCACAACCCACGTCAAGCGGGCTAGTTGGGTTGTGCCCGCATGCTGGTCCAATGGCATGCGGGCACGAGCACGACCCAATGGTAGGCACGGCAAGGCTGGCCCATCGTGCCAGCCCACCTGGCATGTAATTTTTTTACCCCCAAAAGTGGGTTTTCTCCTTTTTTTTTTTTTACAACTTTATCCCTCTAAACTAGTTGGGATAGATGAGTGTCAACGTAGTTAGGATAGATGGGTGCCAACCTAGTTGGGATGTACTTATACTATAGTGATACAATATTATTTGTGCAAGTGTATTATGTATAAGTTAGTTGTATTTGCAAAGTTGTACACTTGTAATAATAAATTTATTTAAATTTTTTGAGCAAATTCTATCTCAGTATGTGTAAAACATTTTTGTGAATGATAAACATATTTTTTTAGAATTTTTTTAATGTTTTTTTAATTAATTCTTTCTATTTTCTCCAATTTTTTTTTTGTGAAAAAAAGGACTCAGGCCCACGAGGCCTAGCACAGCCTGTCAAGTAAGCAAGCCATGCCCATGACGGCTCGCCAGGCACGGGCTAATCGTGCCTGTGCCATACCAAACCAGCCTGTTAAGCAACCCTACCTAGTGTTTGATGATCTTCAATTAATTTATTTGTAGTTCACATTGTAGCTAATTAGATACATTGACGCCAATGCTATCGCTCTATTGGTGATTGGGGAATTAAAAAATTGACCATTTTGCCCTTTACCAAGTTCTCATTTCTGTAGCAGTTCTTCTCAGGTTTTTTTAATGGTGCCTTAAGAAGGAACACTTTTTCTTCGAAAATTAATTTAATCCAAAATGTATTTACTTTTAAGGCTTCGTTTGTTGAACTAGTGTTGATGATCTTAAATTAAATTCGGTTATTTGCAAGTCACATTGTAGCTAATTAGATCCATTGGTAAGAACGTGTCTCAATCAGTTGTTGTTGAAGAGCAGTGTGCGAGGGTGGGGCTCGAGGTAGGCGTTGCATGTGGGAGAAGGCATCGTTCCCCGACTGTGATATGGGCTTTTTGGCTTTGATTTTTCCATTAATCCGATCATCTCTGGCAAATCTGTCCAACTCCCCATTCTCGTTTTCTCCTTGACAACATCTTCGCTTGCTGCTCTCTTCTTGAAGCATCTGCTTGTGCTTTCCCTTGGAAGGAGTTCATAGCCCCACCGATGGACTCGGGTGAAGTTGACTCCGACGAATCTGACGGGGACGACAATGGGGGGACCAGTTTTCTCCAGTGGGAAAGCCGGTATCGCGTACCCCCTTTTTTGGTTTAGTTTCTCTTTTTTGGCTAGGGTTTATTTGTGTCTTTGTATGTATCCTGTGTTTGGTCCTGCCGGTGTTGTGTTGTTGTTTATAGTCGTGATGGTCAGGCTTTGTATCTGTTTGTTTTTGCTGTCTCTTGGAACTGGGTTGCCATGGTCAATCCCTGTAACCTATGTCTCTTTGCATGGTTGAGGTCCGGTTCGCCGGTTACTCGTCCACTTTTCTCACCTCGCCATTGGCGATGGTTTCCTCCCCTCCGTTGGGAGCTTTTAGTTTAATCCTCTCAAGTGTAGACCCTTCGTTAGAACCAACCGCTAATTTTTAGCTAGTTACTGCGGCTCCTACCACTAATCTGACATGCATTCTCATTCCGAGACATAGGTGATGGGGTTGCTGTGGTGGTCTTGTTTCTTAAGTTTCTTGTTGATCCCATTGGTCTTTTGTATCTTCGGCAGGTTGTTGTCTCTGTAATTTGGCCTTTGTTTATTGAATATATGTAGGCTCAGCCTTTCACCAAAAAAAAAAAAAAAAGCTAATTAGATCCATTGACGCCGACGCTATCGTTCTATGGGCGTTCGTGTTTCTTTCTGGAATTTAGAAGCTTCCACTTTGGCCCAAGAATCAACTCTGCAACCAAAACACGAAATAACTCTAACACGTTAACGATCTTAAGACGCATCCTTTCTGCTTTGTTCGTGTAGACATCTTAAGTCTCAAAAAGGAACTTCCATTAAGTTTTCTCTGTTCTTCCTCCTCCTCCTCCGCCGCCGCCCCCCCCCCCCCCCCCCCCCCCCCCCAATTTCTTTCATTAATCCTTGCTTAAAAAAACGATGTCGATCTTCAATTATTTCGATGCTGTTTTTGTCGAGTACGTGGGCCAAAGGGCTTCTTCTTCGTACTCTTCGTGTTCTTCTTGTATTTGCATTGAAATTAGTGAGGAGAACAGACGATAGCAGGTCGAAAAAGGGATTTGTTGGAATTTGAAGAAGGGATGAAGAAAAGCTGCACATCATCACCACCACCACTTGCGCATGGCAGGATGCCGCCAAGAAAGCAAAAGAGGGCTCCATGTTTTGTTGTAGAGTGGATGAGTGGACGGCTTGCATTGTTTCGAAACTGGAATGAAATCGTCTGCAATTTTTTTCTGAATTGCTTACTGCAATTGAAATGGGATGCTTCCACTTGGAGCATCCCATAGTTAATGAATTTTTAAGTGAGTCTCACATAAAGCAATTATAAAAAGTGAAAATCATTAACCATGGGATGCTCCACATGGAAGCATCCCATTTCAATTGCAGTAAACACTTCAGGCTTTCATTACAGACGACGTCATCTCTTCGAAACCATTGTGCCATATTGAAAGCATTGACTTCGATGTTTGTATTGCTGATTCTTTCCTTGTTTCTACCCCCTGTAAATTCCTGATTTCAAGGGGAAAGAAATACACTCTCTCTCAATCTTTCAATTTAAAACAATACGAAAAGTAGAGAAAAAAAAACAAATTAGTGAAAAGTAAGAAATTTTTTACTATATCCAAATATTAAGATAAACAAAGTCTTACCCCAATCCATTTTTAAATATATCTACTACACTCTATACACATGATTTATTTAATAATAATATAATCCATCACAATAGTTTAATATAATCCATTTTTAAATATATCTACTATGCTCTACGTTTCACGGGCATATTTAGCCTATGCTTGGTGGGCCACGGGCAGGGCATGGCACGGCCAACATGAGAGATAGGTTGTGCCTGGCCTGTAACTCAATACCCTAGGCGACTAAGGCCGAGCAGTGCTATGCCATGCTCCATAAAAAATATTTAGAAAATAATAAAAAAAAGAAATAAAAATAAAAAACATTAAAATTCTAAAAATATATATTTATTATTCACAAAAATTTCTTGCACATATTGGGAAACAATTTGTTCCATAAAAAATAAATAAAGAATTTCTATTACGAAACATTATAACTTTGCATTACTTAAAAATGTAGAAAATTCTAAAAAAATTGTAAAAGTTGGGCAAACCTGCGAGTTGGCACGGTCTTAAAGTGTGCCATGCTGCCCGTGTGCTTTGCGGGCCATGGCCCATGGGACCATCATGCCTTGTCGGGTCTAGGGCCCGGCAAGGCTAGCACGGCACAGCCCTAGTAGCCAAATACATCATTTGTTCAAGCAAATAAAAGGCGAATTTGAATACTAAACATTTTGAGGGGATGATATCCTTTTTCTAGAAGTAGTTTACATTTCCTTCTATCTTTTTGTGAACAAAAGTTAATAATCCTAAAGAAAGAATTAATAGGAGCTAGTGGATGGAAGATTTACTTGTCAATTTAAAGTCATTATTGGTGATTTCATTAAGAGATCTAATTTAAAACACTAAAAAAACTTAGAAAATGATGGATGATATGTCTATAATTAAGTATGATAACCTTTGATATTCTACATGATAATTACATCCATATGATTTAATTTAAAATTACAATATCTTCGGTGATATACAAATTAGAGAGAGAAACTACTGAATCCTTTAATCCACTTATAGCATCTCCCATCAATCGACATATTTGTATCATAGAAAATATATTTAAAAATTCCCAATTTTTTCCGTTCTTAACTTTTCTAACGTGTTTCGTTTCCTACAGCACCGAATGGATAAACTTTGGTCCATATAATAATTATTTGTTCACATAATTCCAATAAATAGGAATTTTATTTGATATTAGAAACTAATAGGATTTAAAAAGGATAGTTATAAGTAATTAGGAGGACATGATTCTTTGGAATAAGGGCATCGATAAGAAATTTCCTATCTACAATTTAAAATCAATTTAGAAAAAGCTAAGGGGCTCTTTAGGCATGAAATGTCAAGCTTGCGAATTCCCTTTATATAAGGTATTATATAGATTTTGATGTTATTAATTAGCCCTAATTACTGCTATTTTTCGTTCAATTCTGGCACATTCATAATTCAAATCTCTAAATTATTTAGTTTTTTGTCCGTGATATATATATATTATATAACACAAAGTCACAGAGCCCAATTTTGGCCATCAACCAGCCCATTAACATCTCTGACAAATCCAAGACAAGGACTCTTAACAACTGAAGCTATCATTCGAGGCCTATTTTGTCTGCCAAATGGACTTGTAATAACTAGAAGAATCATATTTCTGAGACACGGGGTATCAACGACTTTGGTCTTTGATTGACTCAGGGATAAGGTATAAGCGCTTCAATCATTTTTTTTCCCTTTGAGACTTTATTCTACTTTTCAGTGCCCTTCTTTCCTTTGCCGAAGCATCCTTCTAGTTTGAGGAGGCAAGCAACCTCTTAACAAGGAATAAAGGAACTCATCGTTGGCCCCATCAGCTATAATAATTAAGTTATTGATGGTACCGTAACTTCACTTTAAATCATTGTTTGATCAGGAAAGCAAGTAAAAAAAGGCTAATGGATCCTCTGTGGAGCGGATCCTCTGTTAAGCGCAATCCAACGGTCAAAACGTTGGATCAAATTAAATGAAGGCTATCAAATATGGGGTACCTCAGACAAACAATAGGATACCTTTGTCAAATATTGTGATACCTCAGGCAAACATGGGGGTATCCGATCATCTTCATGGAGGTACCTTCGGCCTAACAATGGAGTACCTTTGTTAAATACGGGGTACCTCAAGTACCCCACTATAACCCGAAACTACCTCCCTAAATCGTGGTAAGTACCTTCTAAAATAAGTTTAAGGTACCCTATTGTAAGCCCAAGGTGCCCTCATGTAAGTTTAAGGTACTCCCATATAATCCTAAGGTACCCCCTCATAGTAAGCTATATGCAGTCACCAAAATTAGCCTAAGGTATCTCGTTCTAAACCTAAGGTACCCCAATATAAGCCGAAGGTACCTCCCTATAGAGAGGATCAGACCAAATTAATTTGGTCCGTTGGATTGCGCTTCACAAAGGAACCTCTGCTTCATAGAGATCCGTTGGCAAAAAAAAGGGGACTTATTCGATTCCTCTGCCGCTTACTTGGAAGAACTTACTTTTAGGCACGTTTGGCCTACCAAAGGCAAAAGACAAAGTTCTTTGGAACGAAGAAGTCATTCTCTTTCTTGGCATGTAAGGATTTCCCAACTTAGCTTCTCTATGTTGAGCAACCTAAGATGCCTTCGTCGTGTTATAGTTCTTTGGTGTTGATCATAAAGGCATGTAAGTATTTACTTGTGTTTAGACCATTAGAGTTGAAGAGGTATTCCACACAAAAATGATTTGGGGAAGAAGGCGCCCGACACTTCAGACCACCCAAACTCAAGTCCTAACTTCAAATTAGGCTGGTAGTCTGAATATATTTATATGTAGTCGGTTCGGTTTGACCAAAAAACAAAAATCGAATCAAAAACCGAATCCCCGAACCAAAACCAATTAATAACCAACCAAACCGGGCATAATAGGTTTGGTTTGGTATTTATTGGTTTTAACCGAACGTTGCCTTCCCTGTATAAGAATCCTTATTTTGGTTCAATCTATCGGTTTTAAATCTCTGTATAAGAATCCTTGTGATTGTCCAAAGCCCAAACCCGTCTTTGTTTCTATACCCTATACTCGGGCGCCAGATTAATAATCATGAAACCCTGGTTCAGTTACGTCTCACTTTGGCAAATTTCTCTAAAATCTTATTTATGATTAAAAATATTTAAATACGTAATTCATTTATATTTATTAAAGATATTGATAACCATTTCTCCACAGATGATCGATTAAACAAATTTATATATATAAAGAACATTCAGAATATAAAAAATTTATCTTAAAATATATACAAAACCATTAACATTAGTTTCATGCATCGAAATTGAAAACTGGGTCCGGCAGCGGTTCAACATGCCTGACGGCCATACTCATTTAACTCATAAAGCCAAATTATGCATAGATTTATATTATGTTTTCTATTTTATTTATGAAGAATAGTAAATGAAAAAGGTCATATTAACAACAACAACAACAAAAAAAAAATAGAATACATTTAGGGATGTTAAACATGTACATGCCATGTCATGCCGCCAACGTGCTCGTTTGTGGATAAGGAGGATACAGTGGTGGTAATATTGGAGGCTGTGGTGTAGGTGGTTGTGGTTGTGGCGTTGGTGGTGATGGTGGGGGTAGAGTCGTGGCGGTGGTTGTTGTTGGTGGTGGAGGCAGCGGTGATTGTGGTGGTGGTGGTCATCGTGGTTGCAGTCATGGAGTTGGTAGTGGTAGTGGAGGTGGTGGTGATTTTGGTGGTTGAGGTGGTGGATGTGGGAGTGGTGCAGCTAGTGGTGGTGGTGGCGGTAGTCATTGTGGTTGTACTCGCGGAGTTGGTATTCGTAGTGGTGGTTGTGGTTATTGAGTTGGTGGAGGCGATGGTGGTCATCCTGGTTGTAGTCATGGAGTGGGTAGCAGTAGTTGAGGTGGTGGTGAAGCTTGTACTGTGGTGATGGAGGCTGAGGTAATGGTGATAATGGTAGTGGAGGATGGTCGTAGTAGTGATAAATGAAGGCATTAGTAATTTTATTAATGTACAAGAAATTACAAAATTCCGTAAAAAAAAAGTGAAAATGTTTTTCTGTTTTTAAAAACTAAAATTTTTTAGCTTCCAAAACAAAAAAAAAAAAAAGGAAAACGCTGTTTTTGGATTAGTATTGTTAAAAATAATTTAAAAATTGTGCTTACCAAACGAGATTTTGTTTTTCTCAATGACCAAGCGACCTCTTAGCTTTTTGAGCTAGAAAAGCTCAAGTAATTTGAGTGACTTGTTTGATTTTCAAGTTTCACATCAACTAGGGCTTGGATCTGGAATCTGGATATAACTAAAATCCAATTTGTAGAGTGGTTGGTTTCCCAGAGTCCTAGCATGATTAATGGCCTAATTAATGAATCATTAATTTTTATGATTGAACTCATATGTAATATAGGATTCATACTAAACTTGGATACCTGATTCATGAATAAACCAAATTGTCTTCATGTATAATGTGTCAGCAGTTGTTCATATGCAAAACTTTGTCGATGCGACTTCTTGTGTCTTACACATTGAAAGGCTATTCCTTTCAAGAGAGTCAGGTGTTTTTGGTTATGGAACAAGGTATCAAGAACCTCGTAAAGTAAAAGCAACCTTGCTTGTTCTTTGTCTCCTCTGTAATTATTCTTGCCTTAATCCTTTACCACTCTTTTGAATAGTAGCAGCATCTGTTCCATGGAAATTGGCTGTTATGATCAAGCTTCATTACAGAGAGTGAGGGAGATAGGTAAAGCACTAGACAACCTGAATGAGGAGTCATTTTGTGCGGAGCTGGAGTTGCAGGAATTGAAGAATAGAAAGTCTAGCCAAAGGTCTGACAGGGAGACGCTCGACAGTTGCATTCTTGGTCGTTTGTTTTGAAACGAGATAAAAACAGAAGAGAGAGCTTCAAAATAGCTCGGTCTTTTAGATTTCGTGAAAATACGGCTCAAGGCTTCTCAAGCTGCTCCTGCAACCACCGCAGGTAAGAGAAACTTTTCCTTTCTTCTCTGTTTCTCAAGCAATTTTTTTCTCTCTGTCTTCGATCGCCGTTTTCCCAAGTTACAGGTTTGTGACAGCTACATTATTACAGCAGTATCTCCAAGTCCCAAGCGCTTAAGTTCTTACGGTTGAACGGTGAACTGAGATCCAGGGTTGGAGTGATACTTTGAGATGGCTTTGGAAATCTTGACTTTCATCAAGGAAATGGCAGGGGGGTTGGTTCTTCCAATAGCGCATCAGCTTGGTTATCTCTTTCACTACAAGAGAAACATAGAGAAGCTCAAGAAAGAAGGTGAAAGACTGGAGGCCATCAGAAGGGACGTTGAAAGAGTTGTTGATAGCGCCAAAATGAAGGGGGAAGAAATAAAAAGTGAGGTTCAAGCGTGGCTAAGTGAGGTGGATTCTATTACGAGGAAGATGCAGAGATTGGATGATGAAGGCAGAATGAACAAGAGATGCATCAATGGATGGTGCCCGAATTGTTACTGGCGTTACAGAGTAGGTATGCAAGCAGTGCAGGAAGCCGTCACCGTTCGTGATATCCAAGCAAAAAGAAACTTCGGTGACAATGTATCCCACCCTCGGCCACCCCCGGAATTCATGCCTACAGCAAATTTCCACCCTTTTGAATCGGCGAAAGAGGCTATGATGGAGGTTATGGAGGCGTTGAAGGGAGATAAAGTTAGCATTGTGGGAGTATATGGCATGGGAGGTGTGGGTAAAACAACCATGGTGGATCGAGTAGGTACCCAAGTCAAGAATATGGGGCTCTTTAATTATGTAGTAAAGGCTGTGGTGTCCCAAACCCCAAATCTGAGAAAGATTCAAGACCAGATTGCAGACTTGTTAGGCCTGAAACCGGAAGAAGAGAGTGATGAAGGCAGAGCAAGTAGGTTGAAGGAGACAATTATGAGATTGAAGAGGATCCTCATAATTTTGGATGATGTTTGGAGTAGAAATATAATAGAGTTATCCGAGGTGGGAATTCCCTCTAGTAGCGACCTTATGCATTGCGAATCCAAAATCATCCTAACCACAAGAGAGGAGCATGTCTGCCGTGTTATGGGGGCTCAAGCGGTGATCCATCACAAGCTCTTGTCTGAAGTGGATTCATGGATCTTATTCAGCAGCAAAGCGGGTGCAGTTGTGGATTTTCCCCACATTAATCCTGTTGCAAGGAATGTTGCAAGAGAATGCGGGGGTCTTCCGATAGCTCTTGTAACAGTTGGAAAGGCATTGGTGGGTCAAGATGTTGAAGAATGGAAAAAGGCAGCTCGAAGGCTCAAAAAGTCTGAACTTGCAAACCCAAATGATGAAGGTAATGTGTTCAACTGTATAAAGTTAAGCTATGATTACTTGAGAGGCAAAGATACCAAGGCATGCTTCTTGATTTGTTGCCTCTTTCCTGAAGATTATGAAATCGACGTGGAAGATTTGGTGAGGTATGGGACTGGACTGGGGCTGTTTCAGGCTAACTCCATGGAGGAAGCACGAGGCGATGCACATACTGTGGTAAAGCATCTTCAAGCTTCTTGTTTGCTGTTAGATATTGGTTGGGAGGGATATGTAAAAATGCATGATGTTATACGTGATGTTGCCATATTGATAGCATCATCCGGAGAAGAGCACGTGTTCATGGTGCAAGCTGGTCTTCAATTGGAGAGGTGGCCACATAAGGATTCATTAGAAAGCTACACAGGAATCTCACTTATGTCAAATGAAATTAGCAACCTCCCTGATGGATTGGAATGCCCCAAACTCCAGGCCTTGCTGTTGCAGTACAATACCCGTTTAGGGGAGATCCCATGTGAATTTTTTAGAAAGATGATTACACTTAAAATTTTGGATTTAAGTAGCATTCAAATTTCATCACTACCCCCATCAATTGGTCTCCTAACAAACCTGCAGACACTGTGTCTAGACCGTTGCCGATCGACAGATATATCTGCGCTTGGAAATCTGAAGAAGCTCAAGATACTTAGTCTTAAAGAATCTTTCATAGAGGCACTGCCAGAAAAAATGGGGCAATTGAGTAATCTAAGAATACTGGATCTCACCATGAGTGACATAGTTCGAAGGATTCCTCCAAAATTGATATCGGGGCTGTCTTGTTTAGAAGAGCTGTACATGGAGGGTAGCTTTGCAAAATGGAGGCATGGGGTAAAAGGAGAAGAGGAGGAAGAAGCAACTACTGCTAGCTTTGATGAGATAATAGACTTGCCCTGTTTAACCATTTTAGAGGTTGACATATCTGATTATAAGTGCATGCCTAGAGATATCAAGGACTTTCCCAAGTGGGCAAAATATGATATATGTATAAGTGGAGACCGATCCTTGAGGTTAGTGAGGGACTTTACTACACACTCAAAGGGCTTGGTCCTGGACACTGAAACCAGAAACTTACCATTTTGGTTTAATGAGGTAGTGTCAAAGGGTGTAGAGGACTTAATGTACTCAAAGTGTGGCTTCACGAACATACTTGTAGAGTATGATGAAGGGAAATTAACTGGTTTGAGGTCCCTCCTTGTTGATCAATGCAATAATATATTCTCTCTCATGAATACAGTAGACTGGATTCCAAACAAACCTGTATTTGAGAATCTGGAGGAATTACGTGTTGAAAAAATGAGCAACATGAAAGAACTCTGCATCGGAGAACTACCACAGGGGTCCTTCCGTAATTTGAAATACTTAGAAGTGCGGCAGTGTAAAGAATTGAGGAATGCACTTCTGCAATCCAATTTGTTGCAGAGGCTACAAAATCTGGAAAGAATTCATGTCAGTTTCAGTTCTTTTTTGAGAGAGGTGTTTCGATTGGAAGGGCACGAGGAAGGACAATTTTACTTGAGGAGATTGAAAAAAATGATGATTTACAAGCTACCTGAATTGATCAAGATATGGAATGGTCCTACTCGACCTGCAATGTTCCACAACCTTAATGTTGTAAGAGTGATCTATTGCAAGAAACTGAGAAATCTCTTCACACTCACTATAACTGCAGGTCTTTTGCAACTAGAAGAACTTTGGATAGAAGATTGCGATGCATTGGAGTTTATTGTTGGAAAAGAGGAGGAAGAAGAATCAAGGGATAAAATAAAATTTCCCCAGTTGAAGATTTTATCTCTTCTACATCTTCGAAACCTTAGTAGTTTCTATGCTGGAAGTAGTGGAATTGAATGCCCTTCCTTGGAACAATTATATGTGCAGGGCTGCCCAATTTTTGAGACTTGCGCTTCTAACTTCCACAGCACTAAGCAAGTCCAAGTAAACAGCGAGCAGCATTTGGAACTCCTAAGGAACAGGTACGCTTGGACACAATCTTTTGGCCTGGCAGTGGCTTGCTTGTATCTGATAACAGTATCTGTTTTATGGCATTGACTTCAGCGATTTAACTTTTCGTGTAGAGAAGTTAAATAAAAATTCTTGAAGAAAATATTTCTAAAATTATATCGTTAAATCCTTTTGATTTCATAGATTTTATTTTGTAGAATCTTTTAAGAGTAAAGGGTCTTTATTTATGTCTAAATACCTCTTTTGTGGTCAAGCTAAAATCTTTAAGCAGTGGAGGACATATAGGTATGCTAGGTTCAAAGGTTTATAGCTAATAACTACTTTTCTTCCAAATGCATTGTTCAATTCATTTGAAATGCCTATCTAGTTTCATTTCAATCAACATCTACTGTGATTAGTTTGTGTTGTTACAAAATAAGACAATCTTAATATTATTTTCCTTCTACAATTCTCATTTTTAATGCATATTTATTTTCATTGTCGAAGAAACTTCATGTACTATGTACAAGAGATAGAGTTCTGGCCAAGTTCACGTCGTCTCTCTCCCTTTTCTCAAAGGTTTATAGCTACTAATTATTTTCCTTCTACAATTCTCATTTTTTAATGCATATTTCTTTTCATTGTTTTCTTATGGTTCTCAAAAGAGTGTCGGAGGAGCTGATATAATACAAGAGATAGAGTTCTGGCCAAGTTCACGTCGTCTCTCTCCCTTTTCTCAAGCTGCTTGCGAACGCAAAGGCCCGTGGATGCTGTCGTTCACATTTAAAAGTCAAATTTCTTTTGTCTCAAGAAAAGGGCATTGTAAGGTCATTTGAAATCCTCGAACTTGTAATTAATTGTTTCTAGTAGCCAAGTTTATAACTCATAGGCCCCTTGAAGATTCCATGTTACATCAATATACCATGTAATTAACATGAAAATGCAAAACGTATACTTTCATGTTTCTGTTTTTGTGATAAATAAAAGTAGGGAAAATTGAGTACTTGTACCAAATGTCTGCAGAGAGACTTGCATGGGCCTTAATTGTGTGTGACTCAACAAGTGATGCATTGGGGGCTTCTCTTGAATATTTGAAGAGGGTCCAGAAAGCAACTTATTCCGCCGTTGTTAAATTGCATCTACCCAAGATGCCTGAATGGTCCTTGCTAGTTGATGAGTGTGAGGAAGGCTCCATGAGCTTTGATGCTGCTCCCTCCCAGTCCATGTCCCATTGAATGGTCCTTGCTGCGACCCTACAATTGTAGGATTCAGTGGCATCCTCACTTTGGCCTCTGCTGAAACACTAAAGTTGAAAGTGCCTTTAAAAACCAAAAACTAGTAACAAGCACTTGTGCTGTGCGTGAATAATGAGCAGAGGAATGTAACAAGAAATAAAAAATTTGCCATAAAGTAAGTTAAAATCAAATTTATGTTAATCTACATGTTTCCAGCATCAAATCAACAAAATAATTGTACGAATAACATTTAAGAACTTTGAAGCAATAATCTCTTAGGAAAAGATATTTCCTTGCTTGCCATTGACTCCATTTGGTGATACAGGCGGGCTGACGCGAAGCTTTGGAAAAGATCATCAATACTCTTTATTTCCACATAAATTAGCGAAGGTTTGGAAAAGATCATTAATACTCTTTATATTTATACGCATACCCTTCTGATGCAAAACATTGGGAAGATTACTTGGGAATTCTCTCATGTACCTGCAATTCTTTCTCTACTTATTTCTTCCACCAGCCTTGCCGGTTGAGTTTTGTCTTATTACGTTTGTGGTTCTCTGTAGGGGTCCACGACAACGTCCATCCTGAAAATAATGACACACACAACCACAAGTACATACAGATACAAAAAGGGTTAAATCTATGTTGATTGATGTGCAGTCATATTCCCATTCCTTAAATATATTGGGGGTTCTACATTTTTTGTGATAAGCAGAATATGAATTATACAAAATACTGCTAGTTCCTACGATCTTTCTACATTGACTAATCATGAATATGAATGAGTTTTTAATATTTTCGGAGCAAATGTGCAAACTACAAAAGATCAATTGCAAAATAATCTATAAGTAGTCATGATTGATTGTCCCTAATCATATGATGTTACATGTGCATTTTACATGTTGCATAACAAGGTATGAATTATACAAAATACTGCAGACAAAAACAAACAGGGTCACAGGAACAAAACTTGATGAACAGATACCGCCATTACTGATGTGTAATCAGGGATCCAAATGCTCGATTTTATCAACATATACTTGCCTTAAACTTCTGAACCGCAATAAGCACCCATTTGCTTTTTAAAATTTCTAATCAGCAGTAAAGAATAATAAGACTTAAAAGGATGGAAATACTAAAAAAATTGAAGAAGAAGAAGAGAGTTGATGCTCTTTAAAAGGCAGAATGGCAGTAAGAAAAGAAGAATGAGGAGAAGAAGAAGACGAAGAAAGGAACAATGAGAACAAAAGAAATGAGGAAGAAAAAGAAGGGAGCTGCTGCTGTAACAGAGAAAGAGAAAAAAAGAAGGAAAGGGAAGAAGAAGAAGAAGAAGAAGAAGAAGAAGAAAATGGAAGAAGAGAAGGAAGAAGAAGTAGTAGATGAAAAGAAGAAAAACAACATGTTTAGTTAGGGAAACAGAGGTATCATACTAAGATGAACAAGTTGATGAGAACTTCGTAAGCACTATAATATAACTGAATCAGATGCATGATTAATATATTTATGCTCTTCATGTGATCACGAAAGACTATTAAATTTTCCTGTATCTTTCGGCACCTCAGAACACCGATAACTTAAGACTTAAAATTCCCTAAAAGATCTTTCGGAGATCTGAAGCTCTCTTGACAATTCACCTGATTAGGCTCTTAAAGATTTCAATGTTTAAACTCATATGTAGGTAGGGAAAAAAAAACACATTACTACACCTTAGCCTTTTATTTTACTGAACGATTGTTCACAGCATTCCCTGTTAGAACATCAGATCATACTAAAAGAAATGCAGACAACAGATAAGACCAGATGTGCTTTCTGAAAGGAATCAAAGAAGCAAGACAGCTCAATATTCATGAGATGATTGATAGTGTTGGTGATTCAATATTGACGAGAGATGACAGAGAATTACAAATTATCCAAGTCTGCAAGTAATCTAATTAGGAACATAAAGGAGAGTTTTCAGTGAGAGGTCTGAGTGGGTACTAGTGTGTATATGTATGTATGTAGGTTTTGTAATCCATAGACTTGTAGTTACTAAAATAGATCCCCAAACAGCTTTCAATAATTCTCTAAATAGGGATGGACAGCCGATGCCATAAAGATAAGGAGAAAGCAAGGGCTTCACAAAAAGAACTACATAATGGAACTACATAATACTATATTAGACCATGAAATCTAGTTCTGATGGCTTGCTCAATTGCTTTATATTAAAATTTTGCTTTTACCAAAGAATCCCATTTGCAATATGGTTCATGCCTTATTCCATTTGGGATGCCTCATATAGAAATGAAATCTTGCATTTTTTGAGTCAAATGGGAAAAAGCTAGTCTCATGCATGTTGACCAGTATAAGGCATTTACATTTACTTAATAGTGAAAAATGTAATAGTCATAGTCCTATACAAAAAAAAAAAAAAAGAAAAGAAAAAAAGAAAAAAGAAAAATGTAATATAGTCATAGGAAGCAATCCAATGAATTCAAAAGCACAAATACAACCTTAGCAAAGAGGTAAGAATTGATATTTGGGTTCTTTGAAGTGCTTCCTAGGAATTGTCATGGACAAAATCTAAGGAATGTGCCGCTCTCACCGAGTAAAATTGGAAAAAAAAACAAAGCAAGGCAATTAATATACCTATGAAATGGAATTCAACTCCTCCCATGGTAATTCAATTGCTTAGCAGAATAATAATTTTTACTTTAACCAAGCATCTATTCTAGATCTTTTTACCCTAAAAGAATTTGCATGAGCCACAATGTCCCCCAAGTCAAAAACCAATTTTTCCTGAGATTCATCATTCCTTCTGTAATTTACATATCTACTTTCCATTGTTGTCATCCCAATCAGCTCATAGGTTCACTGCGAACAGGGAGCAATTCAAGCAATTAATGTTGTCATGGTTTTTTAAAAGGCTTTTAGTAGAGAACCAATAATAAATGACAATCTGACAGTAAAAACCCCAGTATTTTGGACAGAGCAAAGGAAAAATGGAAAAAAGCTTGTTGTCACATAAAAAAATTAATGTACTTAGATTTTTCTTATGGGAAAATTAATTTTTAGTGGTACTTTATCAAACTATTTAAGATTTAGTCGCCCAAGTTTGTATCACCTTTATCAAAACATTTAAGATTCAGTGGTATTTGACTATTAACAACCTCTTTTCTTCCCAGAATGTCCTTTTCTCCCCTTTTCTCATTTAAATAAATTAAAAATTAAATAAACAGGTTTCCAAGATTGCCCTTGTTACATTTGAAATTGATTGAATTAAGTATATTTCCAAAAGTTCCCTTTACCCCCAACTTTCTTATTTTTTATGTTTATTTCTTTTCAAAAAATATTAAAGAAAGAAAAGGAAGAGAGAGAGGGTCTCAAAAAAATGACTTGTACAATATTGTATCTTGACTTATACAGTTATAAGATAACTAGTACCACTCAATCAAATTACATATATATATAATATGTGCCCATAAAAAGACTTATACATCTTTACCAAATGATTTATACAATTTTATGTACCGACTTGTGCGACTCAATCAAATGACTTGTACCTTCTATCAATTGACTTGTACATCAATATACCCTAACTTGTATACCAATATAAACTTTCACTTCTCTATCAAATGACATGTATAATGATATGTACTGACTTATACCTTTATAAGAGTACATGTACTACTCAATTAAATGACTTGTACATTCTATCAATTGACTTGTACAACAATATATACTAATTTTTATGTGTTGGGAAAATGTCTTTTCCCATGTGACAATTGAATGACAAAGGTTCATAGAGTCTAATAAAATTTCTGTTAAGTATTAAAACTGATGACACGTGTTGAATGAATCATGAGTTGAGTCAATGAAGTTTGTTTAAGTTGGTGGCTTTAGTTTGCTACCAGCAGGTTTAAGTGTAACCTAGTATAGCTACAGACCTAACAGAAATCTCAGGTGAATACGAGAATCTGTTAGGTTCTCTTAGTTAGTTACAAAGGTTGTTGAGGTTGTTGGGCAGGTAGTTTTCAAGATGGTTGGACCCCTGATTTAAAAGTGGAACTGAAGGTTCTTGGAAGCTGGATCTTTGGGAGTCCAGAAGTAGCTTGGTGAAGAGTGCAGCTGGAGAAAGATCAGAGATGTTGAGGTTGCTATAGAATTCTGGAAAACTGGGAAAGTTTTTAGAACAAGAACATTCCAAATCTGTGTACGATTGGAATGGGCAATCTCATTGATAACATCATGTTCGTGTGAAGTCTTGAAACTGCTGGAGAAGATGAAGATCAAGTTGTTGCAGACAAAGGTTGTGGAATCAACTTTGTAAGTGAATTTTTATGGTTGTTAGAAGTTCACTGTATGTCTGAATTTTTGTAAAGAACATTTCATATGAATAAAGTGTTTCCAGGCGTGGTCTTCCTCAAAAAGACTCGAGGTTTTACCTAGATTATTGTCTAGGGTTTCTTCGTAAAGATCTTGTGTCTTCTTGTGATTGTTTTGGTATAATACTTGATACTTGTTTAGAATCTTAGAGAACAGGGCCTTAGATTTTGAAATCTCAATTGGTATCAAAGCCTACCCACTCAAATCTGTTTAAGAGTGTAATCTTGGTTCTCTAATGGACTATAACAAAGAAGGGGCATCTTCCTTTAGGCCTCCTCTATTTGATAGATCGAATTATGCCTATTGGAAGGCAAGAATGCAAGCATATATGAAATCTTTAGATGAAAGAATCTGGTTATCTGTCTTGAATGGATATGAAGCACCCACAGAAAATATTCAAGGTGTTCTTGTTCCAAAGGCTTATGATAGGTGGAGTAAAGGATAGTTTGACAACTATAGCTGGAATAATAAGGCTATTAATGCCTTATTTAGTGCTGTTACTGTTGAGGAATTCAGAAGAATCTCAACCTGTGAAATTGCTAAAGAGGCTTGGGATATTTTAGTGGTTACTCATGAAGGTACAGCTACTGTTAAATTGTCCCGGTTGCTACGTTTAACCACTGCCTTTGAAACAATTCAGATGGATGAAGAAGAAACCTTCGACCAATTCTATTCAAGGTTAAGTGACATAGTTAACACTAGCTTCAATCTAGGAGAGAAGATTCCCACATCCAAGGTTGTAAGGAAAATTCTGAGATCTCTACCTGAGAGATTTCAACCCAAGGTTACAGCAATAGAAGAGGCTAAGGATGTTGATGCAATGAAAGTAGAAGAGTTGTTGGGCTCTCTACAAACATTTGAAGCTAATCTGGAAATTTCCAGGAAGCAAAAGGGGGTTGCTCTTAAGAGTATAAAGGAGGATAAAGATACAGATTCAGATGATGATCTTGAAGAGTTGGTCTCACTTGCTAAAAAGTTCAGAAGTCTCTTCAAGAAGAAGCAATCAACAAACTCATTAGTGAAGCCAAAAGATTTCAGATCTGATAAGAAGAACAGTGAAACAAAGACAGAAAGTAAGAAAAAACTGAAGGGAATCCAATGCTATGAATGCCAAGGCTTTGGCCATATTGCTGCTGAATGTCCTAATAGAGTATCCAAGAAGAAAAATGCATTAAAAGTAACTTGGAATGACAGTGATGAAGAGGAAAGTTCTGATTCTGGAACAGAGGAAAATCAAGAGAAACTCATGGCTTTTGTTGTTACTAACAATTCAGATAGTGAGTCTCCAAGTGAATGTAGTGAAGATGAAGATTCAGAAGAGAATGGTGATCTTCAAGAAGCATATAATCTCCTGTATAGGGAGTTTCACAAGCTGTAGAAAAGATGCAAAAGAATTTCACTCCAATTAAAAAGTGCTGAGATAGAGAAAGAAGCTTATTTGAGACAAAGTGAAGAAATGGAAAATTTTGTCCTTGTAGACACCCCAAATTGCACTGTCAAAATGATCAATAATCATCAAAAATCAATATCTCCTTGAAAGCCAGCACAAAAATTGAAGAAAATAAGTTTTTACCTGTATCCGGCAACTCAGGCCGGATACAAGTACTCCTCTTTGTATCCGGTACAAAATACCGGATACAAGAAAGCTTTAGCGTATCCAGTATTCTATGCCGGATACCTTAAGGTCCTTGTGTAACTGGCCTGATATACCGGATACACAAGTTTTGCTCAAAATTAGGGTTTTCCGAGAGCTTTTCACTTTTACCATCATATCCCTCATTAAATGAGGGGAAATCTCGGAAATAGCCTTAGGGTTAAGGTTGGTGGGCTATAGACATTATGTTGTGTCTACCATTCTCACCAACCCTAACCCTAGCCTTTGCCTATAAATAGGAGGCTCCTCCTTAAGCAAATGGTCATTAACTCTTGCCTTGAATTCTTGCCAAGAAGAGCTCCAAGAGAAGAGGGAAACCGCTGCAGAAGTGCTTCCAGAATCCAGGTAAGCCTCAAACCTCTTTTTAAATTTTGTTTTTACATTTCTAGATCTAAATCTCTTCTTCTACCTTTCTGTAGAATAAGGCCTTTCTATGTGTGTGAAAACCCTTCCCCGGCTCAAAGTATCTCGAGACTCCCCCTAGCCGTAAAACGTGAAGGCGAGATCTAGGAGAAATGAGACTGGGGATTGACCCTAGTGCTAGAACCTATGTAGCATAAAGCCTTTTTGAATGATTGAAAACCGTTTCATATTCAAAGTACCCCATGATTATCTTGAAGAACCGTGTTTAATGGGGAGAGAGAATAAAGGGAAACGATAATGGAACGGAACCCTAGGTTGTTTTAGAACCTTATTTTGATGAATATTTATGCATGCTATATTGTTATATTGATCTTGTATGATTTTTCACACTTGCACATACATAGCACTATTTTGGCAGGATAGGCTCACATTTGAGGATTTATTACATTCATTGTGATAAATCACAAATAAATGGCCTCAATCAATTCTGGAATGTTTTTAAATGATTTTTAAAGGTTTTGTGTTCATTTTGCACGAATTACACACACTTGGTCACAGTTTTGCATTGGTTTTACTCAAAAATGGCTTAGCTTGACAGCAACTGTACCCTTACTTCGGACGCTCATAACTTCATCGTCCGGATGAATTTTGGAGCGATTCCAGAACCATGGGAAAGGTGAGGCTGTCTAGTTTATGTCCACCAAATTGCATTAATTTCTATCAAGCAGATTTTTGACACCTCTCTGTCGAAGTTGATTGGACAGTTCAGGTTTAAATACGGAACTTGTCACTTCGACGGAGCGCCATGTGTTCGTTTTAAGTCCGATTCGAATGATTTTTGTTTCTGGGCACTCTTTTATGAGTCTATTTTCAAATCCATTTGGTTTCATAATTTTTTGACTCCATTTGAATTATTGGTAACGGATTTACTCAGAACTTTTCATCAGTACTTTTCTGGGTAAATTTGTGATCTTCGGGGCCTTTTCGGGAGACCACCCAAGGCACATCCAAAGGAATTTTTGTATGAGGCTAGTTTCTTTGGAAAGATGGCCATACAGACTTCAATCACACCAAATTTCATTTATTTTTATGGAGTGGAGTTTTCTAGGTGATTTTCCAAACTTGCCTACTTGCCACTTTTGATTTTCTCCAGCAGCTACTTTAAAGGAGCATATCTCCTAGGTTTTCAACCGGATTCACTTGAAATTTTGCATGAGTCTTTTATTTACCATAATCTTTCAAATGGATTTGGTTTGATTCAACTTAGAATTGGATTTGAATGATTTCAAGACAAATGGCATTACTTTTCACCGAATTTTCCGGATTTGATTCAACTTGGCTTTGTACACTCTTTTGCTTGGATTTTTATCCTTTTATGACATTTCAGAAATGATATTGACATAAGAGAAGATCTAAAATTCATTTGGATATTCGTGTGAATATATCATACACTTGTTCCTTTTTCAAGGCTTTTGATAATTTTTAGCAAGCTTTCTTATTTCTTATTTTTTTTTTTTGCATGAATAACACTTGGCAACCACCTTGTGTGGGTGAATGGGAGTGCCTAACACCTTCCCCCGTTCATAATCTAATCCCCTTACCCATCTCTGGATTTGATTTTCAAGTAGGGTTATTTTTACCTTAGAATTGGCATTTTTGCACTTTTTGCTTATTTTTAAACTTTTGGTGTCCATTCACACCCCCAAAATCTGAATGGTGGTGACTCTCCCAATTTTTACATTGAGCCCCGTGTGTTGATGGAGGGATGATTATTCCGGTGATTCTTTCCCGTGTCTCACAGTCTTGGAAGCCAAAATTAGAAAAACCTTTTTGATATCTGAAATTCATGGTGCTGAAATCAAAAACAAGGAACAAGCTACTGAGTTAGAAAACTTAAAAGGTAAAATCTCTTTGGTCAAAAATGAGCTCAAGTTGTCTAAAATATCATTTGTAAAATTTTCTGCAGGAACCAAGGTTCTTGATGGAATGCTTGAAAGCCAAAGAAGCAAAAAAGATCTAAGTGGTCTCGGCTATGATGCTGAAAACTCACTGAATCAAACTCTTAAAGAAAGAGAAAGTAATGTCAAATGAAGAAAGCCCTTCAAAAGGCCTCCCCAAGGGTAAAGCATTACATGGTAAAGATCTTTCTTCACATGAAAAATTCAATTCCAGAAATTATGTTCATAGAGGTAATGGTAGAAACAAACTAGAACCTAAATCTTTATCATTTGTACCTATATGCCATTTTTGTGGAAGGAAAGGACATATCAAACCTAAATTTCACATCCTTCATGTGTTACCTAAGAAATATGGTGACAAGGAAAAATTTCAGACTCAAACTAAGTCTGAAATTTTCTTGTTCAATAAGTTTGATGCTCTTTTGAGAGAAACTGAGCTGCTGTCTCAAAAATTTCAGAACTTAAGAGATACCAAATATCCCATAAAGTCTATCCAAAAATTGCAAAAGAATGCATCAACACCTTCAAGTAACCCCTACTTGAGAAATAAGGTACCTAAAGTGAAGAAAATCTGGGTTAAGAAGTCTAATCTTGTTGGTGGAGATATTTTTCACAAAAACTTTGAATGATCAAAAGTCTGAAACTCTTAGGAAATCATTAGGAATATGCTCCATGGAACATTAGTGTTATAAAGTCTTATCACTCTTTCAATTCACCAATCAATAAGCTACATTTTCTTTTCAATAAGCAGTGTTTTGATTTGCGCATGGCTAAAATTCTTTAGATTTTCATCTTAATCTTTAGAATATGATGAGTTTTATATTTTCTCTAGATCTCCAAAGATGCATGGCTCTTTGACTTTCATTTTCCCATTTTATTTACTGCATTTGTTAATTTGTCTAATTTGGAGTGTTTCTTTGGGATCTTAACTGGACATTGGATGAGTAGAATTTTTCCTCATAGTTTTGATTTTTTTTAATCAAAGAATTTTCTACTTATATCCTTCTTTAATCTTGGCATGAGTTCTCTTGTTAAGCACTTGTATCCCTTGAATCATTGCATGACAAGAAGGGGGAGAATAGTACTTTTCTTGAGGGGGAGCTGATGAAGTGGTATTGCTGGAGCTGATGGAGGTGGACTTGACTTGAGGGGGAGATGTTCCTAGAGGGGGAGAAAGAAAGATGATGCCAAGGGATATGGTAAGGTAGATGGTACAAAGGGGGAGCAAGCAAAGAGGAAGCAAGGAAGAAAACTAACTTTCTAAAATGACTACAGTCTTTTTATATACTGATATTCATGCTTACTTAAATGTCACTGATGTGATCTATGTTCATATTTTGATGGTGATGTGATGATAAATTGAATATATGTTGGTTATCTTTCCATTCATACAGTTGAATGCATTCATTCATTAAATTCGTTCATAAATTGTTAAAGTTTTGTCATGCAATTGTCAAGGGGGAGATTGTTGGGAAAATATCTTTTCCCATGTGACAATTGAATGACAAAGGTTCATGGAGTCTAATAAAATTTCTGTTAAGTGTTAAAAGTGATGACATGTGTTGAATGAATCATGAGTTGAGTCAATGAAGTTTGTTTAAGTTGGTGGCTTTAGTTTGCTACCAGCAGGTTTAAGTGTAACCTGGTATAGTACAGACCTAACAGAAATCTCAGGTGAATACGAGAATCTGTTAGGTTCTATTAGTTAGTTACAAAGGTTGTTGAGGTTGTTGGGCAGGTAGTTTTCAAGATGGTTGGACCCCTGATTTAAAAGGGGAACTGAAGGTTCTTGGAAGCTGGATCTTTGGGAGTCTAGAAGTAGCTTGGTGAAGAGTGCAGCTGGAGAAAGATCAGAGATGTTGAGGTTGCTGTAGAATTCTGGAAAACTGGGAAAGTTTTCAGAAAAAGAACATTCCAGATCTGTGTACGATTGGAATGGGCAATTTCATTGATAACATCATGTTCGTGTGAAGTCTTGAAACTGCTGGAGAAGATGAAGATCAAGTTGTTGCAGACAAAAGTTGTGGAATCAACTTTTGTAACGCCCCGGATCCGAGTCACGAAATAACACCGTAACTCATCCTCGGAGGTTAATTTAAAACACAGGATCGCAATATCAGAGTGAAGGAAAACATGAATACAACAATAGCTATATAACAGAGTGCGCTAAAATATTCCCAAACTAAAATAAAACTCACATGTCCAAGTAACTACCCGCAAGTATCGAGCTCTCCAAGAGTATCTGAAAACAAAACGAAAGCAATAACAATCCGACTAAACTTCAATAATCCAATTCATATCAGTGCGGAAAACCATCAGGTAAATCAAGCAATAACAATCCGTTTTCAATCCCGAAGCTATCGGTAAAATAATGATTAACTGACAACAACATAGCAATTAACCATAATTTCGTATCTCAAGATATAATTCCAGATATACCAATGTCATATAACACAAAGTCTTCTCATAACCATGCCCACGCCTCCATATGTATATCCGGCCTACTCAGGGTTTCGGATATTGAAATGACTGCATAATCCAATGCAGGCCTACTCCCCAGGTTTCTGCATTGACAACCAGGCCTACTCAGGGTTTCTGGCTGCTCTACACCGGCGGGAGGTACAATACCCAATAATCGGTAAACAATATTCCATGAACCATAAATACCAACAAACCAGCGAATAAAACATATCACGTCAAACAAAATCAAATACCAACATTGGTCAATGTCATGACTATTGTTTAGTTGATAAATTAAACATGCCAAGTAGACACTCCACACCTCCATGTACACAGTTCCGGCCTACTCAGGGTTTCGGAAACTCTGAAATGACGGCCTACTCAGGGTTTCGTCATCCAATGTAGGCCTACTCCCCGGGTTTCTGCATTGACAACCAGGCCAACTCAGGGTTTTTGGCTGCTCTACACCGGTCGTGGCAACACACAAGGCCATGCAATTTCAACAACCAACAATAACATTACATTACTAAGCTTAGACTCTGGATCCAGGACAAGCTAAACCAAAACAGTAAATCATCGTATAATCTCAATTCTAATATCAAAGTAAAACCATTCATTCCACATCATGTATAACTCATCACAGTTCATCACCTGTCCCTCTGGACCAAGCAGTATCTCAAGTACTTTCAGTATTTTCTCATTTCCGCAACACATGCCATTTGAATACAAAACACAGTTATTCATACCAAGAAAACCTTACAATACATTCAGAATTTTCCAAACAAGTGAAACCAGATGTCAATAATTTCTCAATCAAAACAGTGTATAAATTCAAGGGAAAATTACTAGGAACTCCCATTGTTTTGGTATCCAACACAACATATACAAATAACCTAAACTCAACCTTAGAAGCCTTTGGGAATTTGCCACTAGAATTTCCTCTAGGAATTTAATAAGTAATGCAAGTTCCAAGGTTCCCAAACAAGTGATTGGTTAAATGGTATAAACCTCAAGACATCAAAATCCCCCTTGGTTCAGTCAAGAATCACTTTCGGCAAGTTAAATTGGATATGCGCTCACTTCCTGAAGTGAGCACCAGGTGAGCGCCAGTCGGCGGATAGGATTTAGGCCGAAATGGGACTATGCGCTCACTCGACACTAAGTGGGCGCGAGCTGAGCGGAAAAAGGGCGCGAGATGGGCGCCGGCTTCGAGCGAGATTCGCGCATACATTTTAGTGAGCGCGAGCTGAGCGCCAAGTAGGCGCCAGCTCGGCGGATAATAGAATTTCAACAGGGCGCCTACTTCCTAAGTGAGCGCGAGTGGGCCCCAACTCGGCGGATACCCACTGCGATTTTCGACTCTCTGTTATTTCGAGATCTCTATCTCTGGCCGATTTGTTTCGGTCTGTAATTGTTCCAATACACTCCCAATGTTCCCAGAATACTTCCCAACCAGTTTTGGATTTAATCTAAACACATTTAATTTCAAGTTGCATTTCAATCTCATGCTCGGACTCTTGGTATTCCAAAAAACCCAGAAAACTCAGAAATCACTCATGCATCAGAATAAACTTACAAATAAACACAAAACCTTAGTTGTAAATCAATCCTACTCACTCTTATACGCTTATCCCAAAATAACAGGTTATTCCACAACCACGGCCGATCACCGACTCCGACTGCGCACGTGGATGCGAAGGTCGCCGAACTGATCCCCTGTTCGCGAGAGGAATAACCCACTGAAATCCGACTCCACTAATCCGGTCGTAGCTCTTGCGGTTCTCATCTCTTCCCACCGAAACCCTAATCGCCACAGTAGCCGCCCTAATTTCAGAGCAGCAACCTTCCCCCAAATCCCCGAAAATTTATATGAGTTACCTATTTATAAAACATCGCAAAAGTTTAACCTAATTCACCCTCGAGGTTTTATTAACCCTCGGAATCCCCTTTCTGCCCCTCATTCAACTTGGCTTTCCCGTATTTACTTATTGGCTAATTTCCTATTCACTACCATATTTTTAAGTTCGATAATTAATTACGTATTAATATTCCACCTCATTCTCTTTGACAACTAATGACCACAAATCTCTAGCAATAAATGAATTTTGATTAAACCTGTCCATAAATCCTTGTGTTCATACTTTTGCAAATATTTTATTTTATCTAATATTTTATATTGTTTATTTTTTTTCTACTCAAAACCTAATTTCCCCTTTAGTATAAATACCTTCCATACATATTGCCGCTCGACAACCTTTGAAAATCATTGATTCCGTGTACGCTCGTCCACCGAAATCCCTACGTATACCCGTATCTACTTAAGTTAATATGTACACATAATGAATTTTAATAAATAATAAATAAATAAAAGCTTAGCAAAAATCGGGGTTTTACAACTTTGTAAGTGAATTTTTATGGTTGTTAGAAGTTTACTGTATGTCTGAATTTTTGTAAAGAACATTTCATATGAATAAAGTGTTTCCAGGCGTGGTCTTCCTCAAAAAGACTCGAGGTTTTACCTAGATTATTGTCTAGGGTTTCCTCGTAAAGATCTTGTGTCTTCTTGTGATTGTTTTGGTATAATACTTGATACTTGTTTAGAATCTTAGAGAACAGGGCCTGAGATTTTGAAATCTCAGTATGCCTATACAGACTTATACCCCTCTATCAAATGACTTGTACAATACTAAGTACTGACTTGTACATTTATAGACGGACTTGTACCACATAATCAAATGACTTATACCTTCTACCAATTGACTTATACAACACTATATACTAATTTGTATGCCTAAACAGACTTATACATCTCTATCAAATGACTTGTACAATACAATTTATTGACTTGTACAGATAAAAGGCGACTTGTACCAATCAATCAAATGACTTGTACCTTTTATCGATTGATTTGTACAACAATATACACTAACTTGTATGCCTATATAGACTTATATCCCTCTATCAAATGACTTATACAATGCTATATATAGACTTGTACATTTATAAGAGGACCTTTAGCGCTCAATCAAATGACTTGTATCTTTTATCAATTGACACAACAATATACACTAAATTGTATGCCTATATAGACTTATACCCCTCTATCAATTACTTTTATTTTGCTAAGTACTGACTTGTACATTTATAGGAGGACCCATAGCACTCAATCAAATGACTTGTACATTCTACAAGTCAATACATTGCATTGTACAAGTCATTTGATAGGGAGGTATAAGCCTATATAGTCATACAAATTTGTATATATTATTGTACAATTCAATTGGTAAATTGTACAAGTCATTTGATTGAGTGCTACAGGTCCTCCTATAAATGTACATGTCAGTACTTCACAAAGTACAAGTAATTGATAGAGGGGTATAAATCTATATAGGCATACAAGTTAGTGTATATTGTTGTGTCAATTTATAACGCCCCTGGAACTGGGTTACGTAATGGAACCGTAAGTTGTCCCCGAGGAGTTAGCTTTTCTATATAGGATCGTTATATCAGAGTAAGGAAAACATGAAATGGCAATAACATAATCAGAGTCAACTAAAATTTTCCCCAACTCACCTAAACCAAGCATAAACCCGCCTGTATCGTCCTCTCTGAGATCTGAAAACAACACAAAAGGAATGAGATACGACTATCTCAGCAAGTAGCAATGCATGCTCAAACATATTTAATTTAATTTCTAAAACATGCACGATTAAAACATACTCAATGACTAACCACGAATAAATCGATTAATCAGACTAATCCGGCAACAATATCAAACCACATAATAAGGTGGGACTCGTGAAATTTGACCACTTTGTAAGGTTAAGTTCTAGCTCCAAACAGTTCCAGTCCGAGAACCTCTGCCAAATCTGATACCTCTGTAAACTGTTTCCAATATATCGTCTCTTGGTGGAAATCACAAGACCTCACCCTCTCCAAGGGTGGAAATGGATATCAATCCAGTCTGAGAACCACTGTCGTAACTGCTGCCAACAATAGACCTCACCCCCTCATGGGGTGGAAACGGAGCTGTTGCAGCACATCCCTCATGGAAGGCCTCTTTATATGGAGGAAACGCATAAAATAAATCCCTCTTAGTTTGCAGCACTTCCCTCATGGAAGGCCTCTCCACATAAAGGAAACGCATGAAGGAAACTAGACTTTAACCAAACAAATAAGACAGACTTCACTTACTAACTAAATTATGGATCCATAATGTGCTATGCCCTAACTAGTTTAAATGATTAAACCAACCAGTAAAGCAAGGACTTCGATTCAAACCAAAATATTTCAACATGCAAACCATTATACAACTGAGTGCGAGCAACATATTCATGGCTACTCAGGGCCAACTTACTCCCTCATGGAGTTTCCCAAAATATTTCTCATGAAAATCCAAGAATGAATCAAAATGAATTAGACAATGGAAGCACAAACCCCTTCTATTTAAAACTGTCTATATTTACTAAAAATTAACTCAAGTCAAATCAAAATAATGCTCAAGCAAATGGAGTCATTAACACTACCAAATTCAGCTCAACAATCAACTAGAATTCTCAACAATGGAAATTTCCATAATTTGACACAACCGGTAAAAGTACTTTATAAATTAACCAAAATTAGAAACCAGCAATCTTTCGAAGAAAACATAACCAATTTCTAATCAGGTCACAAATAGAGAACATCAAATTTAATAATATTATAATCAGGTCAAGAACTCTCCGATTAGCAAAATTTCTTTTACATATTTCCACATAATCTCTCCTTCAAATTTATACTCAACTTTACTTTTCGTAGGGCTCTATTAGTTCTGGAAATCCTGTTTAGAATTTTGAACAAATAAATTTAAGCAACTAAGAGAATGGACATAATCTAAAATATTAGAAAGTATAAAGTTTTACTTAAATTCCAAATCTGCCACATATGCATTAGTACTATTCAATCCCCAAAACTGAATCAATTTTAGACAAAATCCTCTAAAATATTGTTAGTTAGTTTCCTCACTCACCCTTTTTCATCACCTAATAACAGTTTCTACAGAACTACTGTGATTAGAAAATTATGTCCAAACAAACTACACTTTCCAGAAAAATCTGTGCAGATAGGTGCACAAGTAAAATGTATTTTAAATTACCCAAAAGTGAGCTTATATTAAATATATATTTTTAAATGAATCTAGACCCAAAACCCTACAATTTTCATGAGGACCATCGTACCCAAATCTGTCATTTGATACCTACAAAAAAATTCACTTTTGTGAAAAAGTGGGTGCAGTCCCAAAACAGACATTTCAACAACCTCTAAACTTAGAATTCAAAATTCACATGGACTGATCTAAAATTTCTTATTCAAACTTTTTCTAGCTTAATTCTAATCCTCTAAATAGTGTTTTTGCACAGGTTTGGATTTAATTGAATTGCTCAAACAATTTATACGAAATATACTCTCCAGTTTAGCTCAAAACAAACATTTCAACAACCTCTAAACTTAAACTCTCCAGGATGTAAAAATACCTTAAAATCTACCCTCTTATTAATTTGGAAATTTTCAGAATATAAAACAAACCTAAATCCATCATAAATTATAATCTATTTATTTTCTATTGAATTTTAATCATAACTATATCAATTCTGTGTTTTCTGACCTAATAAGAAACAAATCCCCATAACTCATTCATTTCTTAACAAAATAACATGAAATCTGGTTTGTTAGACTTCTAACTCAATACACTAAAATAACCTATAGCTGTTTTGGAAAATTCCTCTTGGTTAATTAATCATAAGTTTTCGAAATCTACTTTAATTCAAAATCCTGTACAGACCAACAACTGTAATAATTCAATTAACATTACTAAATCATAGGTTTTATCCCAGAATATATTTTTCAGTGAAAACAGAGAAATAATGGAACAACTTTCATTTAGAAACCGAAACCTAAATATATCTCTAAATCAATCTAAAAATTCCATCTTTCTGAAATTTTCTGCAGAATCTGAGTTTTAACAGTTTCTATCAATTTCGTTCAATTCAAAACTAAATTTCAGGATGTCCACAAAACACACGAAAATCCTGACATTTGAAAGGGCTACTTGCCTTATATCTGATAGGCTCCCAACTTAAATAACCCAGCAATGAACTCAATTTTTCACCATGGTCAAAACCCCTTCAAAATCTGATCTGGACGTCTGGAGCACTCTACCACTTGAGTTTGCTGTAGAAAATTCTTCCAAAAGACTCCAAACGAATTCTGGTTCTCCCCCTTATGCTGCTCCTCTTTTCTCCAGCAACAAGGACTCCAAGAGTCCTTTCTCCAGCAGCAATAATTTCAATAGACCTTTCCCTAGTATCTAGAACTCCAAGAGTCCTTTCTCTAGCAGCCCTTAGGAGCTCAAAAGCCTATTTCTCCAGCAACTCTCCAGCAGTTTTTCTCCTCTACGTTTTCTCCAATTGTCTAGATTCAGCAATCCAAAAGTCTCACTTCAGCAACCCAAGAGTCAAGACTTTTAGTTTAATGCTCCAGCAGTTTTTAGAATCCCAAGGGTCTAAATCTAACTCTCCAGCAACCTTTAGAAACCCGAAGGTCTAACTCTCCAGCAACCTAACTCTTCAACTTCTTCATGATCCGGTGCAACTCCACTCCACCAATTGCCTACACCAATAGCCTATCGACCCTTGGTTATTTGATTTACAATCCTTACCAACAACACACTTATATTATTATTTGTTTCCAGCTCTAAATTTTTCTCATAATATTTATTTAATATTGAAACTAAAATATAACATCACTTACCGTTAATTCATATAAACCGAATTTTTCCAAAGTTCCCAAATTACCCTTGCTTGACCCTCACCTAAAAATCCACCAATATTAATTTTTTAAAATTTATTAATTCTTTCCATCAATTAAATAAATTACTAAACCCTAAAATCCAATTTTTAATATTATTAAAAATTCGGGGTTTTACACAATTGATAAAAGATACAAGTCATTTGATTAAGTGCTAAAGGTCCTCCTATAAATGTACAAGTCTATATATAGCATTGTATAAGTCATTTGATAGAGGGATATAAGTCTATATAGGCATATAAGTTAGCTTATATTGTTGTACAAGTCAATCGATAAAAGGTACACACCTTTTATTTGTACAAGTCAATACATTGTATTGTACAAGTCATTTGATAGAGATGTATAAGTCTATTTAGGCATACAAATTAGTATATAGTGTTGTATAAGTCAATGGGTAGAAGGTATAAGTCATTTGATTATGTGGTACAAGTCCTATAAATGTACAAGTCAGTACTTAGTATTGTACAAGTCATTTGATAGAGGGGTATAAGTCTGTATAGGCATACAAATTAGTACATATTGTTGTACAAGTCAATTGATAAAATGCACAAGTCATTTAATTGAGTAGTACATGTACTCTTATAAAGATATAAGTCAGTACATATCATTATACATGTCATTTGATAGAGAAGTGTAAGTTTATATTGGTATATAAGTCAGGGTATATTGATGTACAAGTCAATTGATAGAAGGTACAAGTCATTTGATTGAGTCGTACAAGTCGATACATAAAATTGTATAAGTCATTTGGTAAAGATGTACATGTCTCTTTATAGGCACATATTATATATATGTAATTTGATTGAGTGGTATTAGTTATCTTATAACTGTATAAGTCAAGATACAATATTGTACAAGTCATTTTGTTGAGACCCTCTCTCTCCTCCTTTCCTTTCTTTATTATTTTTTGAAAAGAAATAAACATAAAAAAAAAAGAAAGTTGCGGTAAAGGGCACTTTTGGAAATATACTTAATTTAATCAATTTCAAATGTAACAAGGGCAATCTTGGAAACCTGTTTATTTAATTTTTAATTTATTTAAATGAGAAAAGTTTCTCTGTAATAGTCAAATACCACTAAATCTTAATAAAGGTTCTATGAAACGTACAAGTGACTGAATCTTAAATAGTTTGATAAAGTACCACTAAAAATTAATTTTCTCTTTTCGGATCACACGTTTTCTTTTATAGTATCACAAAGATCATTCCAGGTTCTTGGACATTCCTTTTCACTGCGTTACCCTGAAGTACCAAAGACTGCTACTTCCCGCTAAAAGATCACTTAATCAATTTATGAACTCTTTGACACACGATTTGGATCCATCCAAATCATGGCAAGGCCACAAAAAAATTAAAAGAAGGCTTTGAAAATGAAAGGCGACTAAGAAGAAAAAAATCTATTTAATTGCTTCTAACAGTGAAATAAAGGGTGCTAAGAGACTAAAGGTTTCCCTATGTCAGCTTAAATAGCTTTTTTTTTTTTTTGGAAAAAGGAAATTTGATTAAATGACCAAAGGTCTAGTACATCTGGGAAAAGCACGCCCCAAGAAATCATCTTTCACAAGACTATCTATGCAGGACGGGAGCTGAGAAAACCAACAGCAGGAGAAATAATCAATAGAAAAATTTTCAAGGGAGTCAGCCACTCCGTTAACTTCTCTAAAAACATGAGAAAAGGAAACTTCATCAAAGAACCAACAAAGCAACATGGCCTCCTCCAAAAGATTAGCAATCTTCCATGGAATTTCAGTCATCTTCTTTAAACAATTGACCATTGTCTTGGAGTCACTTTCAATAACAATTTTTTTGCATCTTCTTGCTCTAGCCAATTTAAAACCCTCAACTATAGCCGTTGCTTCAGCGACGAGAGAAGAGGCTATTCCGATTTTGCAAGCCAGAGCCGCCATATGTCTTCCTTCTGAGTCTCTAATCATCACACCTATTTCTGCTTGGCCTGGGGCTCCTCTAGCAGCACCATCAGTGTTCACCTTGTACCAGTCTTCCTTTGGTCTTTGCCATCTAAAGTAATGCTCTTCCTTATATCTTTCTCCATCTCTTTCCTTTAGCTTCATCAACATTGCTGTGTCCTCCTGTAGACCATTAAAAAAAGATATTGTTAGATTGATATCAGGTTTAGTGTTTTCAAATAGGAAATTGTTCCTTGTAATCCAAACCACCCAGCTTAAGTTAGCCCAAGCAGCAGTAATTCTCTCCATCTGTTGTTGGTCACTTCCTTGGCCCTTCATTATGTTGTTGAACACCCATTCCTTACAAGTTTGTATCTGATTATTTGCTGGTATTCTTCCTCCCATTTTCCCAAACCAAATTGCTCTGGTGAATTCACAGTTAAGAAACAAGTGTAGATCAGATTCTTGTTCCTTGTTGCACAGGCAGCACATCTCCACCTGGGCTCCCAATCTTTTTTGAAGCAATTCATTTGTGGTGGTGCCTCCCTGCAGATATTTCCATAAAAAGAATTTGATCTTTTGGGGAACTGGAAGTCTCCACAATTTCAACCATTCCTTTTCATCTCCCTGGTCTTGTGCTTGTTCAGTTAGTATATGATATGCCGAGGATACAGTGAAGTTTCCAGTTGCAGTTCCTGTCCAAACCATTTGATCCCTTGGGCCATGCTTATTGATTGGGATTGTGACAATTTGTTGGGCAACCTGTTCGGGCCAGACCAGAAGGAGCTTTTCCAGAATCCAACTCCTACTTTGTTGATCAATCAAATTAGCAACCTTGCACAGATTAAGTTCTCTACATCTGTTGATGTTGATCTGATGCTGTTGTTGAGACCACCCAATATCATCAATGTCAATACTTTTACCATCAGCAATTTTCCAACCTCTTCCCCTGCAAATAGTACCTCTTGCTTTGCAAAGCTGACTCCATAGCCATGACCCATTTTTTCTTGGCTTGCAATCAAAGAAACTCTTGTTGTGATAATATTTAGATTTGAAGAGTCTTGTCCAGAGTTTGTCTTCCTTAATTGCCAGGGGCCAAGCTGCTTTAGCAAATAAGGCTTCATTAAACTTTCTTCCATCTTTGATATTGAGGCCTCCTTGTCTTTTCGTTTGGCATAACTTCTCCCAACTTAAAGTGTGAAGAGTTCTGTCTTTATTGGGTTTATGCCAAAAAAAGTTCCTTGCTTCTTTATCAATTCTATCTGTTATAGTCACAGGCAGCTTCATGCAACTCATCATATATTGAGAAGTAGTTGAGAGGACCGAATTAACTAAAGTAAGCCTACCTGCTTGATTGAGCAGCTTGGCTTTCCAACCAGTTAATCTAGTATTAATTCTCTCAAATATGGAGTTGAATTGAATAACCTTAGGCTTTCCAAGGCAAATAGGCATACCAAGGTACTTACCAGAGCTTTGAAGCCAAAACATCTTACAATGTTACCTTTCTCTTTACCTTTGATGCTGGGGCTTAAAAACAGTTCTGATTTACTCAAATTAGTTTTATGACCTGCAACCTCACAAAAACAGTTAATAATGTCCACAAAATGTTGAACCTCTAACACAGAGGCTCTTCCAAAAAGGAGGATGTCATCAGCATAAAGTAGATGACTTATAGGCTCGGCAAATCTATTCGCTTTTATACCATGGATGATGCCTACATTCTCAGCCTTAACAAGGGCAAAAGACAGAATTTGTTGGGTCAAAATGAAAATATAAGGAGACAAAGGGTCTCCTTGTCTAATTCCCCTGGAGGGCTGAATCTTACCACAAGGTTTACCATTAATCAAAATACTATAAGACACAGTGGTAATACAAGCCATAATGGTATCCACAAATTTTTTGTTGAACCCAAAAGAACTTAGAGTTTTGTTTATGAAAGTCCAATCTAGTCTATCATAGGCTTTAGCAAGGTCCAATTTAGCAGCAAACAGCCCCTGCTTTTGATTCTTTTTTTTTCCTTTAACAATGTGGAAGAGTTCTTGAGCAGCAAAATTATTTTCATGAATGGTTCGACCTGGTATGAAAGCACTCTGATGGGGGTATATCAGTTTTGACATTAGAGGTCTCATTCTGTCAACAATGATTCGGGAAATGATTTTATAGCAGAAGTTGCACAGACTAATAGGTCTAAATTCTCCTAGGTTCCTAGGGTTTTCAGTTTTGGGGATGAGCACAATATAAGTAAAGTTTATTTTTTTTTCCAAGTACCCAGTTCTAAAAAAATCTTTTATCATTTTGCACACTTCTTCTTTGATAATTTCCTAGTAGCTTTGGTAGAAAATTCCCTGAAAGCCATCAGGTCCAGGGCTTTTCAAAGGGCCAAGCTTCTTGATAGTTTCCCATATTTCCCCATCAGTGACATCCCGGTTGAGAATTTCATTTTCCAGATTTGAAATGGAGGGGTTAATATGGTTAAAGATGGAGAAATCCCTGGTTTTGCCGTCTGCAGTAAAGATCCCAGAGAAGTAATCAACGAAAGATTTTTCAATCTCTTTCGGATCCTCCACCAGCTCACCGAACTCATCTCTAATGGACATGATTTTATTTTTAGCTCTTCTATTGATTGTTGAAAATTGGAAAAACTTGGTATTTAAATCTCCATCTTTAATCCAGTTTATTCTAGATTTTTGATACCAAAATTGTTCTTGGGCTTTTAGAGATTCTATATATTCTTTTCTAGCCAACTTTTCAATCTGGAACAGATCAGTTGTTTCTCTCTCCTCCAACCTTTTTTGGATCTGCTTAAGCTTTTCATATTTTTCCAAGACCCTTTTGTTTATATCTCCTACCTTCTCTTTACTCCAAGTACTCAGACTTCCCTGGAGTTTGTTGATTTTGTTTAGAAAGTTACCATTTCCTTTCCCCCAATTTTCTGCAATGACACTATAACAGTTTGGTTCACTTATCCAAAATTTTTCGAACCTAAAGACCTTATTTATGTTTCCTTTTCCCTCAAGGCAGAGGCACATAGGGGTGTGGTCAGACCCCACAATCGGGTCCAACCAAAGGGTGGCATTAGGAAAGAGGGAGCACCAGTCAGTGCTACATAATGCTCTATCAATCTTTTCTCTGATTCTAGCTAACCCCATTCTGCCATTATCCCAAGAAAATTTCATGCCCTTACTAGGAATATTAACAAGATTGCAATCATGAATGAAATTATTAAAAAGATTGGCCTTGCGTACCTTGATATTGTCTCCTCCTCTTTTCTCATGTGCGTAAAGCACAACATTAAAATCACCCACCGTGCACCAAGGGTCACTACTTCTTGTAGCAATTCTTTTTAGCTCTTCCCACTGTTGAGCTTGAGTATGGAGGAGGGAACTTGCATGGACAAATGTGAGCTCAAAGTTCTTTCCAGTCTTTGGTTGAATCAACAGGTGGACGCACCATTGCAGCACTTTGGCAATAGTTATGTTGCATGACGAATCCCACATTACCCAGAAACCATCCGCTCTATTGGTGGCAGCACTCCACCACCAATTGGCAAAACCCCATTTTCGAATTTTTTTTTTGAGGTTTTTTCATTCATCAATGTCTCAGAGAGAAGGACAATATTTGGCCTATTTGCGCGTATGAGGTTGCGCAAGTGGAGTCTCGTCGGGGTTTGGCCAACACCCCGACAATTCCACGCAATTAATTTCATCTATTCCTTATCGGCTGATCAAGATCAGCCTTGGAGATACCAGCAGAAGTCTCTGGGGAGGAAGAAGGGAAAACAGAAACCGAAGTGCAGGCTTGCTTCTCACTGAGGTCCGAAATCACAACACCTTGGGCCTTTCTCTTTTTGTTTTGGTAAGTACCCCCCTCTCCAGCAAGGGCGAAGTCCAGGTCCATTAAAAGACTGATCACTATCTAGTGTCACTCTTATGACCAGAATCAAGTTTTAGCATTAAGTATGTTGGGTATAATAATACAGTTTGAGCCTGTCGATCCAGCATAGATTTTATTTCTATTGAACACTCACGCATGGAGAGAAGTGTCCTGAAGCATGCAAAATAAGCTGTATATGCTTAATGTATGAATATATCCACAAAAGTTATAATTAAAGCTACTGATTCCAAAAGAACCCTCAGGCTAGAGTGGTGTGAGGCATCCTCTGATAGGAGGAAAAAGTTCCACAACATATCCAATGTCTTTTTAATTGAACAAATATACAAAACAGAAAAAGTTCCAATAACCCAATAAATTTAAAAGAATCCATACAAATTTCAAGCCGACATTGTCAAATAGAATTTTAAACAACCAGTAGATAACCTTCTTGTTAAAAGCTTTACCTCTAGTAGCATGACCAGGCGCCCTCTAAGCAGTCCTCAATACTTTTCTATATAGATTTAGCACACAATATCAAACTTCTCTACACATAAGACCAAAGAATGAAAGCCTGCAAATCCAAAGATAGAACCATAACTTAAACACTCTCAAGTTTGTCAACAAAATAAATGCTGAAGAAAAAACTGAAGCAGAGCATACTTAGGTCGGAGCATCTGTAGAAAATCGGAAATCATCTTCGGTTTTGTCTTGGACTCCATCATGTCATTACAGGTGGCACAAATGTAGAGTGATCAGAGCCATCATAAAAAATGTCCAGCTTGATATGTCTTTCTTATTTGGAGCACTCTTGTGAGTTCCCACAAAAATACCACCTCGGTGTAACTAATGAACGGAATTTTATGCGATTTGGGCTCTTGATGTGGAGTGTTTTTCTAAGTGGGCGCCACAAAAACATTTACAAATTAGTGTTTTGTAGTTTGTTACGCGCGTAGTGCGTGTAGTCCCTTAGTATATAGATAAATACTAGTGAGAGGGCATGTGCGTTGCATGTGTAGCCACTTCAATACATTTTGCACTCCAATATATTTTGTACTTATAAGAAGTTACTGCCTTCTTTCTTCAAAACTTGATATGTCAATGTACTAGGGCTGCAACTTGGTGCAATTATGTTCGGGTTGGCCTCAACCCAAGACCAAATCAAGGTTATTGATGATCGGTCCAAAATCAAACCGAACCGACCTCAAAACTGAAATCCCCAAATCAAAAACCAAATCGATTTACATGCCGTCCAATCCCTTACATGCGGTCCAATCTCTTAAGTAGTTTGCATGCATAAGATGGAGCACAGAGCTTAGAATCCCAAGTCATATGTTAATTGTTTTGGATCGCATTTTTGAGCTCATGAATCAATTTAATAATTAACTACAAAGATTTATAAAATAATAATCTTATTCATTATTTTATAACTTATAATTTATAAGTTATATTTTATTATTACAACTTTATCTATTGTATATTTTTTTTTATATTATTATATTTCGGTTTGGTTCGGTTCAGTTCGGTTTTACACTTAGGAAATTCGGTTTGGTTAAACCGAGCCTTCAACCCAAAACCGAACCAAAAAAATTCGGTTCTCTATTTTTAGAACTAAAACCTACCCAAAGACTATATAACCCAAACCAAACCAACCCAAAGTCGGGTTGGACGGGTTCGGTTTCGATCTTAACCAACCCAAGTTGCTGCCCTACAATGTACCAATTTTACTTTTAATTAATATCTAAACACTATGGCGGCGATGGAAATGTACGTATTTTTACTTTTAATTATTATATAAATAATATGGTGATAATGACGAGGTGACGGCAAATTTTTGTTCAATGTGAATGCTTCTCACATTCCTCATCTCTATCTACTATCATTTGATTCCTTCCAAATCCTAACGTCTCTTGTTGATTGATTTAGATCCAAAATGCTAACATCTCTTGCTTAAAAGCCTAACATTAAAAACTCTATTTTAATGTTAATCATATTTTATTAACAATTTTGGGTTAAAATTGTTAATTAGCTTATGATTTTAGTTAGTTAACTATTTACATTATTTTATTAGGTTTAATACTTCAATACTTATCTATTTTATAAAAAAAAAATTCATAAGGTAGAATTATTTTATTAATTAATATAAATTTAATAGGATTTTAATCAACATTTATTAACGTCTCTCTTATTAATTAACGTATTAATTTATTAACATACATCTAATTGATGTCTCTCTTGTTTAGTTAGTTGATGATATATATATAATCTTATATTGGTTTGTAATTTACTTTTTTGTTGTTACTTTATAAAATCTTTAAAATAGTTAACTATTTTAGTTAGTTAACTATTTATTAACGATATAATTTACTTTTATGTTGTTATATTATACTAATGTTAATCCTATTTCATTTTAGTTAGAGTTAAAAACATATCTCTATATTTTATATCATATGTTAGTATGATATATATGTCATTTAGTTAGTTAGGGAAGGACATTTTAGGTATGTGAAAATGAAAACACTAAGGTAGTTCATGCTTTTAATAGTAGTAAAGATAAATATATATAACGCCCCGGATTCGAGTTACGTAGCATAACCGTAATTCATCTCCAAGGGTTATATTTTTCAAACAAGATTGTTATATCAGAATGAAAGAGCACATGAAATGAACAACATTTGACCACACCAAAAACAACTACATCACTAAACTGAATACAAAATACATTACATTAACACAACTCTCAACCCAAGACAAATGTAAACCTAAGTTAATAAAAAAAAAAAAACAGCTATATAACGCCTGTATTTACAAGAATGGGCTAAGCCCTCAAACCAATACCTGATAAACACAAGAAAAACATATATACAATATACATCATTCCAAAAACTAAACCATCCAACATCTATAGATTTAAAATAAAATTCACTAAGGTTTTCACTCTCTTTCTCTCTTTCTCATTTACAATTTATACAATGTACAATATCCAAAACAAATTTTACAACTATCCAAAAGAAGATATTTGCCTTCTCTATCTCTAGCCGGAATAGTGATCCTTCGGCCTATACTCCAGATCCCCCTTGATACTCTACCCTAATATGCGGCTCACCAGCAGAATCTAAGACAAAACCGATAAATCCAAAACACGGGTGAGACTAATGTCCCAGTAAGTAGCACATGCATGATATAAAACTGTTTATGCAACTTTAAGCTAATGAAATAACATGCTAACATATCGTACGATAAATTTCTACTAATTAAAGACAAGTTCTTAATTAATAGGCATGCACAAGCCTTAGACAAATAGTACCAATATGATATCCACATTCACTAAAAATTGCAAATAAAGAGAATTTGTAAATAAGACAACACAAGCAATTTTGGTGATGAAGGGAAAACTCTAAGAGAACTCTCAAAGAGAAAAACCCTCTGGGCGATTAGGTGCCACCTCAAAAAATTCACTATAAGAAGAAGACTTACAGACAGTGGTTCAGACGACCCAACACAGACTTTGACTCACAGTGTAAGTATCTAAAGAACTCTTCAGATTTGCAACCTTGCAACGATCCAGAACTCTGAATATCTTCTTTGTGAAGTGCCAAACGAACTCACTCAGCAACCGTAGGAACTCCCATGAGCAAGCTCTCCAACTCGGAACTCCAAGGTAAGAGAAGAATGAAGGAAAGAAGGTTTGATGGCTCAAAGGTAGAAAGGGAAGGAGAAAAGTTTCTCTTCCTCACACACACGATTTAGGGTTCTAAAAAAACATCTTGAGTAAGTCTATTAGAAACCCTTAACGATCCTTATATAGATAAGAAGAAGATCTAGGAGAAGAAGGAAACAAATAAAAAAAGATCAAAAATTTATAAGTGTTTTTACGACTTGAATGTTCTAATGTTCATCGAACGCGGATCTCACGTTCAATTTGTAACACAACTTATATTAACACGTTTGAAAGAGGTTCTCACGTTGGGTTCAATCAATACTAACGTTCGAACGAAGGCTCTAACATTAGGTTAAAATACACTAACGTTTGAACGTTGTATCTCACGTTATTGAATGCAACTCTCGGGTTTCTCTGCAAACTCTGAACGGTCGAACGGCAAGTCTCACACTCTCGAACGCTACTCTTGGGTTTGTTTGCAGAACCTAAACGGTCGAACGCTGCATCCCACGCTATTGAACACTACTCTCGGGTTTGTTTGCAACTAATTTTTGCACTGAACTGTCGAACGGTGCTTCAAACGTTTATCGAACGTTCATCATATTTTCTTCAATTTGAATCTGACTTTGACACCATTTGAACCATGACTCCTATAACATATTCCAATCAACTTAAACACCTTCAACACTTACTCTTTGACACGGAATTAAGCCAAACCAAAATATTAAACCTAACAATTACTTACTAGTAGAAATTAAATATTTTATCTATATTTTTTTTGGAATATATAAGTTGCAACTTGACTTTTATATATTTGAATACAATAATGTCCTCCTCTTTTTTAAAATGTTACGATTACGAAAATAAATATAGTATTTAATATATCAAAATTGTATATATAGTAAAAATAAATATATTATATAATTTAATATATGAAATTTGGTACATTTTCACTTATAATTATTTGAATAAATTTCTTTCATTCTTGAGGATTTATTATTGAAGTATAATAGATAAGTTATTATTTAATATAAGAATACTAATTTTAAAAATTAAAAATTATTTTTCCATGTTCTTGAGAATTTATTTTGGGATACTAAATATAAAAGAAAATTATGGTTTTTTCTAATCTCATTAATAAGGATTTTGAATAATATTAGGATTCAATTTTTGATTTGATACATTAATTGTTAATTATAAAATTGAATATAAAAATTTTATAGTCAAAATTAAATTAAATTGCCTGTATAACAAACTATTATTATGAGTAGAAAAATATAAAATAAGAACAAATAATATCTTTTTTTTTTCTTTCATTCTAAAAAGGATAAAAATTTTAAGTGAAATAAAATAGAAATTAGATAGAATTCCAAAAAAGGTAATGAATTCTTATTTTTGCAAGAGTTGCTCCAATCATATGGGATGTTAAAAAGGTATAAAGATTTTAAATAAAAATATTGTGAAATATAAAATTAGATAGACTTATAAAAGCTGTAATGAATAATTATTATTAATAAGAAAATTTAACTTAAGAAGAAAATAAAAAAAATCCACCTTTTCCTTTTAGCTAGGTAAGATTTCAATTATAGCAGGATTCTTTTTTTTTTCCCCTTTTTTAGATAAGATTATCCTAATATATAATTAAATCTTAATCTACTATTATCTTTTTTGGTGAAATAAAATAGTAGACGTCTAATTGTTGTCTTTCTTATGTAATGCTTGGTATAATTATGAATAAACTTAATAGTTCAATACAAATACTAAAAAAAAGGCCTTTGTTAATATAATTATCTATTTTATTAAAGTTTAACATAAGTAGAAGTCTAATTGATGTCAATCTTGTCTATTTAGTTGACATCTCCCAATTGCAACCCCTTTTATTTTTCTATCAAATTGAAAATATATATTAGGGATAAGTCTATTTTTTATAACATTTAATTTAATTATATTTTCATTATTTGAGAACTCTTTCATTATATTCTTATAATAGTTTAATTAAATTCCAAATTCTTTAATATATTTTAATTATTTAAGGAAGATATATTAATTATAAGTCTATTTTAAATGCCAAATTGTTAATTTTTGTTCAAATGAAGATTATATTGTTTATCTTTTGATTGTAATCCTAATTATTTTGTTATTGATGCCTATCTTGTTTAGTTAGTTGAGAACTCTTTTTTATTTAGTTAATCATAATTATCTTGTTTAATTATATCTTAATGAAATATAGAACTTAAATATATGAAATTAAAGGTTATGGAGAATGATATTTTAGGTATATGAAAATAAAAAACACTTAAAGGTAGTTCATGCTTTTACTATATACTAGTAAATGTCAACGTGCGTTGCACGCTGAAAATGATTTCAAGTTTATTATTTAGTTTAATATATGTTATTATTTTTCCATTTTCTTGAGAATTTATTTTGGGACTCTAAATATAAAAGAAAAATTTTGTGTTATTTTTAATTTAATCTCATTTATAAGGATTTTAAATAATAATAGGATTCACTTTTTGTTTTGATTCATGCGTTAATTAGAAAATTAAATATAAGGAATTTATAGTGAAAATTACATAAAACAAAAAAAAAATTCGATTGTACAACAAACCATTATTATGAATAGAAAAATATAAAACAAGAACAAAAAATAAGGATAAAATTTTTTTAGAGAAACAATATAAAAATTAGATAAAATTCCAAAAATTGTAATGAATTCCCTTTTTCTTAAAGAGTTGCTCCAATCATATGGGACTTTAAAAAGGATAAAGATTTTAAATAAAAATATTGTAAAATAAAAATTAAATAGATTTATATAAAGGGTAACAAATGATTATTAATAAGAAAATTTAAGATAAGAACAAAATAAAAAAATATCCTTCTACATTATTAATTAACATCCCTTATTAGTTAGATAAGATTTCTAATTATTTTTAGGATTCTCTTTTTCGTTTTGTTTGGATAAGGATTTGAAATTATTGTAAGATTTATTTAAATAAGTGGAGTTTAAAAAACAAAAGAAATTTCTTTAATTGATAATTCAAATAGATATAGCTAGATAGAATTTTGAAAAAGGGGTTACTCTTTTTTTCTTCTTTAGGATTTTTTTGATGAAAATAGTATAAAATAAAAAATAATTCTGAAAAGGGGAATAAGTTATTATATCAAATAAGACTAAAAAAAAAAAAACAAAATTATCAACCTACATTAGTAATTAATAATCTAAATAATTCCCATTTATCACTTATTTTTTGATCTCAATCAATTAATATTAATAAATATCGTCGTGGTAAAAATAAATATTTTATTTTGGATAAAAGAAATTTCTTAAATTTCCACCCCTAATTAATTGGCTTATTTTATTAGTCATTGTCTTTTTTAATATTTCTCTATATTTACAACGTATAATTAATTGAATATGTTGCTTATCCTTTTATTTTTTTTATATTTCTTTATATTCGTAAGGAAAATAATACAAAATAAAAATAGTTTTATATTTCTTTAATATGAGAATTTTTATAAATAAAAAGTACTTTCCTTTCATACATTTGACCCCTTCATCTTGGTGCAATTGTATTAAAAAAAGGATTCCTAAAAAAAAAAATTTCTTGAAGATTGAAGTTTCGTTTAAATGGGGACCTTAATTTGGAAACACACTTAAGAAAATAAAAAACAATTACGGTACGTCATGGTTTTATTAGTAATAAATATTTTTATTTTATTTTAAATAAATAATAATTATATTATATAGCGTGATGAAATAACATATTGCAAAATTATTGTTATTGTTATTATTTAATATTTCAATACGTATAATATAAATTGAATAATTATCTATTTTCTAATTATCATTAATTGGAGAAGAAATAGATAAGTAGGGTTGCTAAACGGGTCGGCCCGGCATGACACGGTCTCGTTTAGCTCGTGCCTGGCGGGCCGGGCACGACACGGCCTTCCTGGCAAACGGGCCGTGTTGGGCTGGTCCATTTACCGAAACCCCAAGCACGGCCTAGCCCGTGGCACGGCTAGGGCTAGGCCGTGCCGGGCAAGCGAGTCGCCCGTGGGCCTAGGGTAATTTTTTTGCAAAAAAATGCGAAAAATAGTAAAAAAACCATTAAAAATTCTGAAAATATGTTTATTATTCACAACATTGTCTTACACATACTGGGATAGAATTTGCTCAAAAAAATTTAAATAAATTAATTATTACAAGTGCAAGTTACTTACCTCTTAAACTGTGCTGAGATGAGGAATTGCAAAAGTGTTACTTGCATCTATTACCGCTTGACTGTCCAAGCAGTAATCAACACAAGTAACGCTTTTGCAACTCCTATGTAGCCGTGAAGAGGCTTGTTTAATGATTTGCTAACAGTCGGGCTCAAAAAGCACTGTGACTCTACCTGCCATTAGCAAAGTCATTAAACATGACTCCAACTCTTTAAGGAGAAAATGAAGGAAACAAAAAAAAAAAAAAATTCATAACTTTCTTATAGTCCTATTAAGAGATTTGCCATTGGTCGGCCTAGGGATGCCCCCAAGTGAGCACTCTACCGAGTTTGCCAGCCATCGTCCAAATCCCTAAATAGGACCCTAAGAAAGTAAGAAGAGAAGAAAAGAGATGAGAAGAGGTGTGGTTTGGAGTGGGAAGGGTTAGGCCTATTTATAGAAAACCAAAAGTGGCATTTTACCACCTCTACCCTCAAATATGACTGTTATTTGGCTGTTGGAAGGGTAGAAATGGTCATTTGCAGTCAAGTATAGGTATACCCCCCTAATATGGTTGTTAGGGGGTAAAATTGTAAAAAAAAGAAGTTACTTTTTGGGGTAAAAAACTGCTAGCCGTTTTGTGCCTGGTGGGCCAGCACGTCGGGCCCAATGGGCCAGCACACTAGCCCACTTGATGCAGGTCATGCTGCCCACGGCTTGCCGAGCCGATGTGCTTGGAGGGCCGTGCCCAGTTTTCAGGGCCTAGCACAGCCAGGGCCACGAGCTGTGCCATGCCGGCCCACTAGCGTGCCCGTGCTGGCCCCGTGCTGGCACGACTTGATTAGCAACCCTAAGTATAAGTATCAAGAAGAAGTTTGATTTAATAGGACTCATATTTATTTTCCAATTAAATATAATATTTGATTTTAATTATCATTAGTAAACTAATTATCTATTTTTTAATTATTGTTAATTGGAGAAGAAATAGGATTTTAAAAGACTCCCATTAATAGTAAAAAAAAGAAAAAAAAAAGAAAGATAATCTTGAAATATAATATTGAATCCACGTTTTGCTAATTGTTGGAGAATGGTTGTAATGTGATAGGATTTTATTGGAGAAAGACTACACGTGGAATTAAAGATTATAGGGAATGACATTTAGGAATGTGAAAATTGAAAACATTGAAGGTAGTTGGTGCTTTAATAGAAGTATAGATATAGATATATATCATTAGATTTATGGTCCCTCGACAGATTGAAAAAATATATATTAAAGCAAAGATACTTTTCTTGGCTCAAAAGTGAATCAGAGCTATCTGTTGTATTCTAGGAACATTTGATTTTAATCTTATTTTTGAAACAGTGTGTTATATACAAATTCTAGAGGAAGTTGGAGTGGATGTACAATATTGTTTTACAGTTTAGTTAATTTTGTATTGCAGCGACAATAATTGGGGGATGCATACTACCTGCAATATATTCTTAAGAGGAAAAAAGAACTAAAAGATAGATTGAGAAAATAGAAGACAATTGTTTTGCTATGGTCTATGTTAATCAAATTGAACCAAAGTTCCCAAAAGAAGCGATTCCTAATAGTGTCTTAAAAAAAATAAAACAAACAAGTAAATACATGCGTTGATCGGAACTCACGATCTCAAAATCGCGAAAATAACTTCGTCTAATCGATCAGTTCACAGCTTCAAGTAAAAATGAAGGCCTAGAGACTAACTTTCCTGAAAATACTCATCCCCATTGGTAGACTAAATTTCCTGAAAATCCCTGACCCTAGAGATGTAAGACCCTAGAATCAAAAAGCCCTAATGTCTCTTTTGTTCTTTCGTATGAGTGAAACACTAAAAACCAGTTTATCCCTACACATAGTATCAGATTAACGCTAAATAGTATTTATTACTCATGAATAAATAAAATTTACGTTTAGTAATATTATTTATTAATAATATTTACGTTTCGTTCTCTGCCTTAATTATTTAGAAATATTTTTCTTTGTTATAAGATTTTAGCTCATAATTTTTAAACCAATTTGTTGAGATCTTAGGTGTCGTTTGGTAGGGTTTGTGGTTTCTAGGTTGTGGATTATAATCCAAAATTTGAAAATCCAGATTTTTATTGTTCATTTTCCAAATCCATAATCCTGTTTGGATACCACAAATTTTAGAACACAATCATGGAGTCAATTGAGTATTGATATAAGGGGTCAAAACCTAAAGTGAAAGCAAAATCACAGAATAAACTCCATTCCGAGCAGAATCCAACAGATTATGGTATTCCAACAACTCATGGATTTTTCTGCCCTAAAAGAATTAGGGCATTACATTCGAGCAGAACCCATAGGCTGTACAATGAAAATCATGATCCCATTGGATCATGAATTTTTCTGCCATACCCACAAGAGAGAGAGAGAGAGAGAGAGAGAGAGAGAGAGAGAGAGAGAGAGAGAGAGAGAGAAGAGAGAGAGAAGAGAGGGAATGGTTCACCTGGTTGCAGCAGCTTGAGAGGAAGGCGGCAAGAGCAAACATCGGGGTCGAGGTTAGCAGAAACCATCTTCAATCCCAATTTTGAGCTTTATATATCAAATGACCAAAATCTATAGAAACCATCTTTTTATAGATTGTAGTTTTTGGTTTGATTCTAAAATTTGATAGTATAATCCAGTGTTATAATCTGTACCAAATACCTTTTGTGGATTTTGGATTCTACCAGAATCCAAAAACTGAAACCCTACCAAACGACCCCTTAGTTTCTTAGCCGGATTCTTCTTTTTAAATTTTAATGATTAATTAAAAAGTGAAAATAAAAAATAAAAAAAGAGTGTCCCAATCTGGATTCTCTCTTCTAACGATTAATTGACATAATCTCAATCTCTATCTCTACTACTTAAAAAGAAGGAAGGGGCTTAAGTGTTTGGGCACATTTGCATTCCCACAGTGACCTCCACCATTTTGCATATTGCTTCGGTGAACACAAATGTGCCCAAACACTTTCGTAAAAAGTTGCTTGGGGAACAAGTATCGAAGAGGAGTTGCTTGGGGAACAAGTATCTAAAAAGGAGGAAGGGATTTACTAAACCAATAAACAAAATGGTTGCTGACAACGTAAAAAGTGGCTTGGGGAACAAGGGATTCACTGCACTGTGGGAATGCAAATGTGCCCAAACACTTAAGCCCCTTCGTGCTTTTTAAGTAGTAGAGATTTGCATTCCCACAATGCCCTCCACCATTTTGCATATTGCTTCGGTGAATCCCTTGTTCCCCAAGCCACGTTTTACATTGTCAGCAACCATTTTGTTTATTGGTTCATTAAATCCCTTCTTCCTTTTTAGATACTTGTTCCCCAAGCAACTTTTTACGTTGTTAGCAATTAGCAATGTTTGTTTCACAAGAAGAGTTTGCCAAGACGTGGGGCTGCTGTTTGTTTTGCAGACAAAGAGGAAAGGACAACGCCTCCTCACAGCAGGAATACGTACGCCAACTCCTCTTGGCTCTTCCCCTCACCCTCTTCCTTTCTTCCTCCCTTTCTTCTCTCTCACTCATCCTCAGTTTCTTTTTTTTCTTTTTTTCCGTTCTTGCAGATTCCACACGGCAGATGCTGTTGTTGAAGAACAAGCGGCATCCGAACCAATGTTTTAGCATCAATGTTTTTTTTTATCTCTGAGTTTGCATTTTCAGGTTCTTATTTGCTTCTTTTTCTTTAGAATTAACCCATTAGAGATTTGTACACATTGAGTTCTCAACCATTGGCAAACCTGCGACCTTAAACAACTTCTCCTAAATCAAGTTAGATCTGCCTATAAGATGATAACCATTGGAGACCAAGGAATTATATAAGCAAATAAATAGGATGTGCTTGCCATTAGTTGGGTGATACCTGTGATGGAAAAGCAGAAGATATACCAGACCACTTACGTAGTAGTCCAGTGCTTGCCATTCTCTTCACGGAATTACTCATTGTTAGTTGAAATAACCACTGAATCCATTGAACTATTATTTGATTCAATCCAGCTCTGGTGGCCCTTGTTTGCATCTATTTGGTAGCTTCATTTTCCCCTCTTTCTTCATTTCCATCTCTTGGGTTCAATACAGAGCATTTGAAGAACCTGATGTTTGTTTCTGTGTGCATCGTTGGTATTCAATTGACTTCGATGCAATTGTAGGGACCATAGCATTTGAAGAACTTGGGGTTTATTCCATATTTAAATTGTGTTGGAGTCATTACAACAGCTGAAACGTTAGCCAAAATAAGTTTCAGAGTGAGTTCCTGTTTTGCGACTATTGGTAGATCAAGCTGGTCTGAGTTTTTATTTCGTTGATTTAACTAATTGTTGAATAAAAATGTTGCTTCTTCTCTAAAGCCTTCATGAGGCTAAACTGATCTAAGCACTCTTTTTAACCACAAAAAATCACCATGCCTTCTGAAGATATAATATCGCATTGCTCAAGTGGAAAGGACCAACCAATGGGTATATAATCACCTGTACACTCTTCCCTCTTGCACATAATGTATTGATTAGAGATCAGCCAACCCTTAAGAATAGATTATATTTCACCAACCTGCTGTCCGAAGGAAGAGTGTAACAGTTATTTCTCACTTAAGAACACAAAAGCATTTGGATGCTTTTGAATTGGACTTTGTGATTGTGTCTACCTCAACGTAAGTGAAGAGACCTATCATTAAGATTCTAAATTTTTTGGTCCTCTTCAGCCAACTCAATCTTAATAAATCCTATTTGTTTGGTGCAATAACTATAGGTGGGTTCTTATTCAATTTTCTATTAGTTGACTATTATAATTAATTTACGAACGCATGACACAAATAATCTGTCTTGTCATTTTAATGTCTAACCAATTTTATTTATTTATAAATTACTAATTAAATTAGTCATACATAAATGTAGGACAAGATTGTTTGTTTGCTGTTACTAAAAATGCTGACCATATGTAGCAGTTTACATCACTTTGAAGATAAAAGAATAAAAGCATATGACATCTAAGCAAGGTGTGGATTGAAGAATATATAAAAGAAATAGATATGCCCATCTATCAAAAGAGGAACGAGAACGGCATATTCGTGGTGTCATACAGTCTAGAAAAAGGAGAAGGGACTATACTGTTATTGTTGCTGAACATAATGATGAGAATGACGCTTCAAAATCAAGCCACCACAGGAGGGTGACGTGGTTGCTCAAAGCTCGACTAATTTATAGAGAGATTGCAGGTGTGTGGGTATAAAAGGAAATAAATCTATATTTCTTATCTTTTTCCTCTCATTAGAAAAGAATGTTTTGATGAATTGATATTGTTCATTATATTGACAGGAACTATGCTATATGAGCCAACATGTTCAAATTTGCATATCCTCAAGATAGTTCCATCATGCAATTATTGTGGCACCAAAAAATTCAAATACGAACCTCCTACATTCTGTTGCTATAATGGGCAAGTTGTTCTATCTAACACTAGAATTTCGGATGAGTTATACAGCTTGTTCAACTCACATGAAAGTGAAGCAGTTGAATTTTGGAGACATATTTGGGCATACAATATTATCTTTTCATTTACATCATTTGGTGTCAATTTGGATATGGCATTGGCAAACTCAAGACAAGGTATCTACACCTTCCATGTACAAGGTCAAGTTTACCATGATCTACCTGCGTTTGCACCCCAGGAAGGTAAACCTTGTTATTTCCAATTATACTTCTATGAAACCGACAATGAACTCCAAAATAGGCTGAATATATTGCAAGATATACATTTGCGGGAAGATACTATGATGAAGCTAATGGTTATACTACTAGAAAATCCTTATGCTGAGTTCTTGCGTAGTTTAAAAGATATTCCATCATTGGAAGATTATGATATTCATATTAGAAGTGATGTCAAACTAGACCAAAGGGTGTATAATACACCATCAGCCGATCAGATCGCTGCTATTTGGATTGAAGGAAATAATCCTAATATGCGACAAGAGCGAGAGATTATAGTTCATGCACATTCAGGATATAGGCATCGAGTTAAACATTATTATGGTTGCTATGATCCTTTGCAGTACCCGTTATTGTTTTCGTGAGGGGAGGTGGGATGGCATCAAAATATCTATAAGCGACACCATATAGGATGCCAAAATATCAAGGATGCAGCTACTGGTGACTCAGCCACACAAAATTTTATATCTACATAAGAAATTTCAATCGAGAACAACAAGGTGCGTTGTTAAATATCAGTTCCAATCATGATATGAAAGTATAAATTTTATTTAGATATTGGTATTACAATGGGATGTTTCATAAATTGTTTTTTTTTATCCTTTACATTGTAGACCTTGATAGCGGAAATAGATAAAAGGTTTTATGCCGACAATCAAGGATCGACTTTTCGGTGCCGCCTGGCGTGTCGCCAGGCGGCCGAAACGGTTTGCCGGTGAGATGTCGGTGAAAAGCCGGCGAAATGGGCCGAAAAGGCTTTTTTGGCGAAATTGGCGGCACATCAGCAACGTGCCGGCAAAATGGCCTGACAAAATCCATTTTTTGGCAAAATTGGTGGCACACCGGCGGCACGCCAATGAAAAGCCAGCGAAATGGCTTTATACACATGATTTTATACAATCCATGTTTTGGTGAAATTTTACCGAAATTCTGGAGAAATTAGCAAATTTGGCGAAATTGGCGGTGTGCCGACGAAAAGCTAGCAAAATGCAGGGGGGACCATTTCGAGGTCATTTTTCGTGCCGCTGACCTAGCGAAATACGAAATTTCGGCGGCACCTCACGAGGTGCCACTGAAACGGCAAACCTTGCCAACAATACTATAGCTATAAATTGCAAATCAGAAATTCAGAGAGTTCTATACTTTTGCTTGCTAGGCGGCTATTGCAACAATATGTTGTCGACATGTATATAAAATTGGAGACAACGCGATTGGACTATTATCGAAGGAAGCAGTCAAACATCAGGGCCAAATTATATCAAGGGATTGTTGATAGTGTGTTAGTCGGGGAAATTCGAGGAAGCAAAGTTGGTCAAAGAATAGTTTGACCAGCATCATTTATTGGTAGACCAAGGGACATGCATCGTAGATATCTTGATGCTATGGTGTTGGTGCAACGATTTGGGAACCTAATTTGTTTATTACCATGACGTGTAATCCCGATTGGAAAGAAATTTAGGGTCAACTAAGACCTGGTCAATTACCACAAGATAGACCAGATTTGACAGCAAGAGTTTTTAAAGCAAAGCTTCAAGATTTGAGGATCAAATGTTCAAAAAACATATATTTGGGTAGGTTATAGCACATGTTCATGTTGTTGAATTTCAGAAAAGAGGATTACCACATGCACACATGCTTGTAATTATGAAGCCAGAGTATAAGATTGATAGACCTGATCAATATGATATATTCATATGTTTTGAGATACCGGATCCTAAGGTGTATCCTAGACTTTATGAGTTGGTTATCAAACATATGATGCATGGACCTTGGGGAGTTCTCAACAAGAAGAATGTGTGTATGAAAAATGGGTCGTGCAAAAATCATTATCCTCGACAATTGTCGGCTAATACATTACAAGGCAAAGATGCATATCCAATCTATAGGATGTGAAATGATGGCAAGCAGGCATTAGTTTGGAATGTTATGTTGGATAATCGTTGGGTTGTCCCTTACAATCCATACCTTCTTACGGGATACAATTGTCACATTAACATTGATATATGTTCAAGTTTGAAAGCAGTGAAGTACTAGTACAAGTACATCTACAAGGGTCATGACAAAGTTGCTTTACATATTACGCCTTCTGAACGCAACATTATTATTGATGAAATTCAACAATTTCAAGGTGGAAGTTGGGTATCTGCACAGGAAGCAATGTGGAGGATTTTTGAATTCAACTTGAATGAAATCTATCCTGCAGTTATCAATTTGCAATTGCATCTTCCCAACAAACATTGTGTGTATTATTGGGAAAATCAAAATCTTGAAGATGTGGTTAATGCGGACAATGTTACAAAGACAATTCTCATAGAATTTTTCTATATGTGCCGCGTTGACTTAAATGGACAGAATTATTTGTATAGGGAATTTCCTGAACACTATGTTCGGAATAAACAAGCAAAATGTTGGACAATAAGAAAAACAAGAGATGTTGTAGCGCCCCAGATCTGGGTCTACCCTATCACGGCACCAACCCATACCCGAGACCTACTTATGGGCCCAATAGAACCTGATTGACACAATCAATCCTGGGCAATCACATCATAATCATCAGAGTGCATGACTAAAGAAGCATGCAATAAAAATTTCCATCCAATCAAAATATCATCTGTACTAATAATCTCCAAAACATAATATATATGTGAACAGAATACAATTAAGGCAACTAACCATTCACAATGATCTTTCCAAAATATACAAACACGTACAAAAGATATCTTCCAAGAGTATGAGTCAAAAAATGATATTTACATCCCATATACAATCCCCAAGACAAAATACAACATAAAAAAAAAGTCCTACTGCGGGTAGTAGTAGGCCTTAAGCCTGTACTCAAGCTCACCCTTAATAACTGCCCCGGTACGCAGCTCACCAAGCAGATTTGAAAACAAATCCGGTAAAACAAAACACGCGTGAGACATAAAGTCCCAGTAAGCAACAAACATGCATGCAGAGAAACCATTTATGCAATTTTGTAACATCATGATAACATTCACAAGTATAAGATACCAAATGTAAACCAAAACATCTCACACAGATATGGAGTGTAATTCCAAGTCAAATATCTCAATCGGGTAATTCATGAAATCAAATCAACGATTCCAAGTCACATATCTCAATCGGGTAATTCATGAAATCAAATAAACGATTTCAAGTCAAATGTCCAAATTAGATTAATAATCGCTGTCCAAGATTAAGGCCAAGCGAAGTATTTCAACACTGTCGACGAATCAAAGCCTAGTGGAGTACTTCTACACTGCCGACGAAATCAAGGCCAAGTGGAGTACTTCTATACCGCCGACGCATCAAAGCCAAGTGGAATACTTCTTCGCTGCCCGATGAATTAAGGCTAAGTGGAGTACTTCTACGCTGCCCGATGAATCAAGGCTAAGCGGAGTACTTCTACACTACCCCGGTTCATGACATCCAAAATCAATCAAAACGAATACCATGAAATCCTCAAAATACATTTTTGATGAGTGGGACAGTCTTAGGATTCCTAATAAGGTCACCTTACCAAAAATCAATGGATTCCAAGACGAAAAGTTTTGGACCTAAAAAATATTCCAAGTCTGGATAAAAACGTTGACTTTTCGGTGTAGAATTTTTCTAAACAAATCTACAAGGAATTTCGGGCTCAAATTCTGGTTGTAGTCTATTGGAGGGTATACAAATCTTCTAGAATTTTATGGGCTTCTGAATCACTCGTTTGGATATCAAACTCAAAAAGTGGCCATTTTTTAAAACCGGGAAAACTGGAAAATTAGGCACAAACTGAAAAGTTGACTTTTTATTGGTTGGGAATTGGGCATTGGGAGTATTTTTATTGGTTCCAAATGGGGGGTAAAACCTTATTTATATGTAAAAACTTAAGTAAATTGAGCAATAAATACACAGGACATTTACTTAAATGTCTTTCATGTAATAAGGGTGCTATGCGAGAGGCCTGGGTTGTTTGGGAAACGGTTGGAGAGAAAAAGGCTGAACAAATCAAGAAACAGGATCCACGATTAGGTCGTGGATTAATCGCCCAGGGGCGATTAGCTTTAGTGTTCGAGCGTTGAGGTTTAAAACAAAGGCAGCGCGCGCACGGTGAAGGTTGACGTTCGCGCGCTGAGGCAATACACAGGTTGGCGTGCACGTGTTGAGCTTTGACGTTCGCTCACTAAGGCTCTGGATTAATCGCCCAGATTAATCCTGATTTGCGATTTATGATAACAGAGACTTGTTTTTAGGGTTTTGGCTCAGGATTAATCGTCAAATTTCAGGATTAATCGCAAGGTCAGGATTCTGAAATATTTTGACTATTTTCAACACAAAACTCATAGAAATCCTTTCCAACCTTTCCAACATCAAAATGGGTGATCACAAAACATCCCTACACACTTAAAAACACCTTCTAAAATAAAGATTCATCTCAAATTTACATGAACACAAATCAAACACATGAAACCTCATTCAAGACACAAATCTCAAACCCTAATATAAAATATGATCAATAGAGTTGGAAGTCCATGGCAAATCAATAGAAAACTAACCACGATCATCATACAATCAAAACCTACGAATTTTAGAAGCGAATAGCAACATGCAAGATCATTTCTTCAAATAAATCAAACCCTAGAGAGAGAATACGAATTTTAGTAATTCATTTTGTTTTGAAGGGTTTGCTACTTACATGTAAATGGAGAAGCAAACTTCTCTCCAAGCACTTCTCTCCTTCTTCTTCTTCCTCTTGAAGCTTCCAAGCAAGCTCTAACACTTTCCCTCTTGTTCTATACGACCAAGACAAGAGAAATGGGTTTGCCAACCCTTAATTAGAAATTAGGGCATCCTTTTATATGCCCAAGTTTTGGGTATTTCAAATCTGCCCCTAAACAAGGCTTTTATTCAGCTAAAACCCTAGGGTGTACCTAAGGCATACCAGGGGGTATCTTAGTGTTATTCGAGTGGGGTACCTTGGTATTAAGTGTGGGTACCTTGGTGGTTCAAGGTTTTCTTTAACTATTTCAAGGGGTACACTGTAGAGATGTTTAGAGGGTACTTTAGTGTTATTCGAGGGGGATACCCTGGTATTAAGTGGGAGTACCTTAGTGTTAAGTGGGGGTTTGCCTTAGCCACTTCAAAAGGCATGCTTTAGGAATGCTTGGGAGGTGTACCTCAGTTAAAACAAAAGGTACCTCAGTTATATAAGGGGTACTTTAGTTATTTGAGGAGGTACCTTGATGTTTCAAGGGATTTACCTTAGTCATTCTAAAGGGTAGACTTTGAATAAGCTCAGGGGGTGTACCTCAGTTATATTGAGAAGGGTACTTAACTATAGAAGGGGTGTACCTCAGTTATATGAGGGGGTACCTTAATTATATAAGGGGTTATACCTTAGGCAAAACAATGAGGGGTTACCTTACTTATATAGGGGTTTCTTTAGTTAGACAAAGGGGGTACTTTGGCTATATAGGGGGTGTATCCTAGGTAAAACAGTGGGGGTACCTTACTTATATGAGAGGAGTACCTTTAGGAAATACAATGGGTGTACCCTAGTTAATATAGGGGATGTACCTTAGGTATGTTGGAAGTACTTTAGTTATAGAAAGGGGGTACCTCTAGCTGTATAAGAGAATGTAACTTAGCTAAACAAGGGGTACTTCAAGTAAGACAGTAGGGTACCTTAATTAAAATAAAGAGATACCTTAAGCAATACAAATGAGGTACCTTAGGTATAATTAGAGGGTACTTTAGGTATTCGGATGGGGTACCTTAGGCAAAACAGTGGGGTACCTTAGCTAATATGAGTGAGGTGCCTTAGGTAATATAAGGAGATACTTTAGGTATACATGTGGGGTACTTTAGGCAAACACAAAGGGATACCTTAGGTAAACACAGGGGTACCTTAGGTAAACACAAAGGGATACCTTAGGTGAACACAGGGGTACCTTAGGCAAACACAAAGGGATACCTTAGGTAAACATAGGGGTACCTTAGGCAAACACAAAGGGATGCCTTGGGTAATACTTGGGTGTACCTTGGATATAGAAGTGGGGTACCTGGGGTATACTTGAGAGCTTATTTGGGTATTCTTGGAAGATACTTAAGGTAAACTTGAGAGGTACCTTGGGCATTCTTAAAAGTTACTTTGAGTATTCTTAGGGGATAATTTGGGTATACTTGGGAGGTACCTTGGGTACTCTTAGGAGTTACTTTAAGTATTCTTGGGAGTATTTTGGGGTATACATGGGTATACACTAGTGTTATCAGGGAGGGTACCTGGGATAAACTTTGGGGTACCATGGGTATACTTGGGAATTACTCTAGGTACCCATAAGTCTAATCTTTCAGAATTTGATTTCCAATTCACTAATGCTAATTGGAGAGTATCTTAGATAATTGGAATTTAGAAATAACATTAATTAAGCTTACCTTAATATCCTTCGTAAAGTTCAATTGATTTCTCTAAATCCTCAAGAATAATCCACATTTAATTCATCTTCATAACACAAATACTTAAATAGTCTAATGATCACACTTTAGATAATTAATCTTAATAATTAAGATATAATCTGGGTCGGGGCTTTACAGATGTGATCGGACGTATAAATGGTGCAAATCCATCTGAAGGGGAGCGGTAATGTAACACCCCAATAAGCCGTATTTCGTCCCTTTGGACTAAGATTAGCTGAGGGATGTTAACAAAGGTCCTACTAAACTTGATAGTAATTTTTTTCGAACAAAGGCGTATATAACGCTTAGAAAATGGACGATATCCAAATGTATAAAACCTGATAAACGTGGGTGCAACACATATTATGTGTACAGCCAAGCTAACTATAAAAGAAATAATTAAGGTCTGTGCAATGAAGAAAAGGTAGCAAAAGAACCCATTAAACGTTATATACATAGTTCTACAAAAGTGGGTCATCTAAGCTTCTCACATCCCTCTCTCTCTCTCACTCTATCTACATATATCCAAAATAAAATATACATGTATCTAGGTAGTCCTAGCAGGCCTGAAGAAGTCTTCCTCTCTGTATCTCAAAGCTTTCTCTTTCCCTTTATCGGCTTTTGCTCCAGATGTCGATGGATCTAAAACAAAACCGATAAACCACGTTTGATGAGACGAAGGTCCCAGTAAGCAACACTATGCATGCTTTTAAAAACACAGTTCATACCATATCTTTTAAATCCATGATGTATAACAAGATATCAAAGTTCGATGCAACATGCCAATATATATCATTAAAGATCACCAATAATTTTCAACACATGCTTACACAGGCATTCATTAATCAATAGAACTAACATTAAAACATATTAACTCTATGAAATAACAACCACTTTGGTCTTCTTCCATTTATTTGGTTACTTAGGTGGTTTAATTGTAAAATATCATGACCACATCTAACTCTATAGGTTTCCCTTATAGGTTAGGCATCCAACCCGATTCCCCTTGGTATTGGGCATCCTAACGCCGATTCCCCTTAGCATAGGGCATCCACATGAAGCTTGGGCATTAGCCACCAATTCCCCTTAGTGCTGGAATTCAATACAATCATTGGCCTCAAGCCGGAATCAATGAAATCAAAGTACAGTGAAACTATAGTATGAAAGGTCATGATATTTGTACTTAAACATACCCACTTAAGTTATACGGATCCGCATCTTAAGTTAACATTTTATGACTTTTTTTTTTTGTATCTTATACAATCATTTCTATGTCAACAGAATTATGCTTCTCAAATACCGCCCGTAGGGCTACTAATTCATAATTATCCAGGCCATTGCCCCATAGATTTTATCTCATTTTCAAATCATGAGCCTATGCCCTCATGCTTCCATACAAATAAATTTTAAGTCGTTCATTTCATGTAGAAAATTCAAGCAATACTTTCTTATGCAAAAACATAGCATCACATTTATCTCATTTTATAAACAGACTATACTCATATGCATCTAAAATAAATTTCAACCTCATGTAACAGCAACTTATAATAATACTGATCTCATTTCAATCTTAATTTATGAATTTGCAAATCTTAAATTAATCGTATGAAAAATTAGGCTAACATACACTTTTTCCTAAAAATGCAATCAAATTGCAGATTTGATTTTTGACCCTTACAAAGTGTCAAACCTCATTCAATTGGTGAAGAACTAACTAGTGAGTTATGTACTAATAAAAAGGTTTATGAGTCTAGTTTCTAACGCATCAAACGGAATTAAATTTGAAGTTTCTTAGAGAAAGTTATAGCCATTTTACTACAGGTGGTTACAAGCTGTCTTACCACACTAGGACGAGAACCATCAAATTTCCCTGATTTTTCTTGCAACATCCTGATTTCCAATCTGTCCCAAATCACTTCCATTCAATTATAAACACCTTAAACTAAATTTTAAGCTATTAGCTTGAATTTTTACGCATCGTTTTCATGTCTTCACACGCTAACGAAATATAGTGCGATTTTGAAACAGTTAACAGGACTGCTTCAATTTGTAAACTTACAAGGCTTGTTCCTAAACTACCAATTTTTTTATACTTCCCAGATCCCTTTATCACCTCCTAACATCACTAATTATCACAAATAAATTTTCAATTGCAATCTAATATAAGACCAAAGCACTTATACTACGAAATCCCTAAATCTAAACCTATTTCAATTGTTAAAATTCTAACATCCAAAACTACAGTAAATTGGCATTCTCAAGAGTCCAAAATCTGTATGATACACCTAGCAAGCATACCGTTTGGTTCTCTTAACTTATCCCTAACAAAAGAACACAAATATATATGAAATAGATCATTTTTATCACCCAAATTACTATATCAGCAAAAGTAATCCGAAAATTTATTTTAAATTCAAGAAAACTAAATCAAAAGTTTACTTTGAAGGGTGTTGTTTACCTTGAGGCTATAATCACACTCTTCTTAGCTTTAGCAACCCAAATTTGAAATCAAAATACTGATTTCTTCAAGTTTCCAGCTTTGTTCTTTTCTCCAAGCTTGAAATCAGCAATTTAACTCCACTTTAAACTTCTAGTATGCTTTCCCATTGAATGGAGTCCTTCCTTCAACCAAATACAGCAAATCCCCCCACCAATTCCTAGGGTTAGGGTTTTGTTTAAGAGAAGAAATGGAGAAGAGAAAAAGCCCCCAAATGATTCATACAAATGAGGCTTTAGTTGAGGTTTCATCAATTTTCTCATTCCCCATATTACCCTTGTTATTTAAAACTATTTACCTCCCTATCCTTCTCCACTAGTTCATTATATTTACAAAACATCAATTGTTTATTAATACTCTAATTAAACTCTAAATTACAATTAAAACTCACCTTAAGGTCCCTTCTTAATTTGAGGACTCTTTGCTTCATAATTCCAATCTAGACCTCTGAAGGATCACCTTCATAACACAAACCCTGTGTCAGTTATAATATTACAATTATAACTTATCATTGATTAGGGAGTTGGGATCTTACAGGTATTATTTGAGAATACTGCTGAATCATGTTAGAAGCCCAACATCATTTGAGAATCTCTTGAATGTCAATGGCATATGATGTACATCGTTCAAAGATTGAATCCGCACAAAAGCGTGGGATCCTAGAATCAGATGAGAGTATATTTGAATGCTTGGAAGAAGTCACATCATTCCAAATGCCATTAGAACTGCGCAGACTATTTGCAACTATATTAGTTTATTGTGAACCTATTGATGTAAGAAAATTATGGGATGAATATTTTGATCATTTGTCAGATGATTTCAAAAGACTGGATGACAACGATGTTGAATACCATGTTTCAAGTACACTAAAAAGTATCAACTACTTCTTGGAGAGTATGGGAAAAGGTATATTGGATTACAATTTGCCAAGGATAAATCCAAATAGAAGTTCTGATGACTATGCGTATACACGAGAAATTAATGATGAAAGACAAATAGTTATTACTGATGAAGATTATATAATGTCCTCACTTTTGAATCCAGAACAACAAAGAGCATATGATATCATAATGGACCGTGTGAAATCAAATATTGGTAGAATATTCTTTATTGATGGGGCTTGGAGGGACTGATAAGACTTACTTATATCGTGCACTGCTTCTATTATGCAAGGAGGACGAACTGCACACTCGAGATTTAAAATACCACTACACACCACAAAATGTAGCATGTGCAATATCTCTAAACAAAGTGGCCTAGCGTTCTTATTACAACATGCTAATTTTATTATATGGGATGAAGCACCAATGGCCAAGCGAATGGCAACTAAAACTTTAGACAAAGGCCTACAAGATGTCATGAGTAGTCAATTACCTTTTGGTGGTAAAGTTGTTGTGTTTGGCAATGACTTCCGTCAGGTACTTCTAGTGGTACCTCGTAGCACTAGAGCCGAGACAGTTAATGCAAGTTTGGTGAGTTCTTGCTTATGGCCAAAAATGGAGAAGCTAAATTTGACAACAAACATGAGAGCATCCTCAAATGCTTCTTTTAGAAAACTTCTATTAAATGTTGGAAATGGTGAGGAACCTACCATTAATGAAGATATGATACGAATTCCAGAAGAAATGGTTATCAAATTTGAAAATGATGAAAGATCTGAAAATTTACTAATTCAAAGCACCTTTCCTTCACTACAACAAAATGCTTCTTCACTGCATATATCATTGAACGTGCAATTTTGGTTACCAAGAATGATCTTGTGGATAAGCTAAATGAAAAGTTGATTACACAATTTCTTGGTGAGGTACTGATCTGCTACAGTTTTGATTCAGCATTTGATGACTCGAACACTACATATCAAGAAGAATTTTTGAATGCATTAACGCCAAATGGACTACCTCCTCATAAGTTGATGCTGAAGTTGAATTGTCCTATAATATTGTTATAAAATTTGGATCCAACTAATGGTTTATGTGTGAGACATGGGCAAAATCACCGGAGTGATCATCCCTCCGTCAACACACGGGCTCAACGCAAAAACGGGAGAGTCGCCACCATTCATGATTTTGGGGTGAGAATGGACACCAAAGAGTTCAAAATAAGTAAAAAGTGAAAAAAAAAGAAGCATTCTAGAATAAAAATCCTACTTGAAAATCAAATCCAGAGATGGGTAAGGGGATTAGATTATGAACGGGGGAAGGTGTTAGGCACCCCCATTCATCCACACAAAGTGGTTGCCAAATGTATGTTCATGCTAAAAAGAAAATAAGAAGCTTGCTAAAAATCATGAAAAAGCCTTGAAAAAGGAACAATGTATGATATTTTCACATGAGGATCTAAATGGATTTTAGATCCTCTCTTATGTCAATATCACTTCTGGAGTATTTCAAAAGATGGAAATCAAAGTAAAAGTGGCCAAAACCAAGTTGAGGCAAATCCGGGAATTTTGGTAAAAAGTACGCCATTTGCCTTAAAATCATTCAAATCCAATTCTGAATTGAACCAAACCAAATCCATTTGAAAGATTAGGGTAAATAAGAGTCTCATGCAAAATTTCACTTCATTCCAATGAAAAATCTAGGAGTTATGCTCCTTTGAAGTTGCTGCTGGGGATTTTTAAAAGTGATAAGTGGGCAACTTTGGAAAATTGTCTAGAAAAATCCACTACATAGAAATCCGTGAAATTTGGTGTGATTGAAGTCTGTATGGCCATCTTTCACTAGAAACTAGCCTCATACAAAAATCCCTTCGGATGTGCCTTGGGTGGTCTCCCGAACAGGCCCCGAAGATCACAGATTTACCCAGAAAAGTACAAATGAACAGTTCTGAGTAAATCGGCTACCAATAATTCAAATGGAATCCAAAAATTATGAAACCAACTGGATTTGAAAATAAACTCAAAAAGGAGTACTCAGAAATAAAAATCACTCGAATCGGACTTAAAACGAACACATGGCGGTCCGTCGAAGTGACAAGTTCTGTACTTGAACCTGAACTGTCCACTCAACTTCGACAGAGAGGTGTCAAAAATCCGCTAGATGAAAATTCATGAAATTTGGTGGACATAAACTAGACAGCCTCACCTTTCCCACGGTTCTGGAATCACCCCGAAATTCATCCGGATGATGAAGTTATGGGCGTCCGAAGTAAGGGTACAGGTGCTGTCAAGTTAAGCCACCTTTGAAGAAAATCAAATCCGAAAATTAATAAAATGTGTGTGATCTGTGTGAGATTAATCCAAAACCTTTGAAAAACATTTTAAAATACTCCAGAATTTGATTGAGGCCATTTATTGGAGATTTATCACAATGAATGTAATAAATCCCCAAATGTGAGCCTATTCTCCAAAAAAGTGTAACATGTGTGCAAAAGTGAAAACCCAAGCAAGATCAATACAACATGCATATAGATTCAACAAAATAGGTTCTAGCATAGCCTAGGGTTCCGTTCCATTATCGTTTCCCTCTGTTCTCTTTAAGATAATCAAGGGTACTTTGAATATGGAACGGTTTTCAATCATTCAAAAGCCTTACGCTACATGGGTTCTAGCACTAGGGTCAATCCCCAGTCTCGTTTCTTCTAGATCCGCCTTCACGTTTTACGGCTAGGGGAGTCTTGAGATACTTTGAGCCGGGGAAGGATTTCCACACATACAAACAAGGCTTTACACTACAGAAAGGTAGAAGAAGAGATCTAGATCTAGGAATGTAAAGACAGAAAATAAAAAGAAAAGTTGAGGCTTACCTGAGTTCTGGAGGCGATTCCACAGCGGTTTTCTTCTTCTCTTGGAGTTCTTCTTTGCGAGAATTCAAAACAAGAGTTGTCTGCCATTTGCTCAAGGAGGAGGCTCCTATTTATAGGCAAAGGCTAAGGTCATTGGTAGACACAACTTAATGTCTAGAACCCCTCCAACCTTAACCCTAAGGTCATTTCCGCGATTTCCCCTCATTTAATGAGGGACATGATGGTAAAAGTGAAAAGCTCTCGGAAAACCCTAATTTTGAGCAAACTTAAGGTATCCGGTATGTCAGACCGGATAACAAAGGGCTTTATGGTATCCGGTACATGGTACCGGATACCCTAAGGCTCACATGTATCCGGTATGAGTATCCGGATACGGGAAGGGGTACGTGTATCCGGATTGAGTATCCGGATACAGGTAAAAGTTTATTTTCTTCAAATTCTGTGCTGGCTTTCCAGGAGATAATGATTTTTGATGATTGTTTGTGCAATTTGGGGTGTCTACAACTGCCCCTCTTTGTGGGAGCTGCGAAGCAGTGAGCTGCAAAGAGTAGACAAGCCCAAATTGCATTCCCTTGAGCATGATTTGCTCGGTTCAATTCAATTTCTGTAGAAAACCATTTTTGAGTGGAGATTTGCCAAAAAGCCCTCACTTTAAGGGGGCATCTCTCCAAGAATTCTTAAATTCCACTGAGCCCTTTGTGGCTGTGAATTGGATTTTAAGCCCAAAAATAGGGTTTTTGAAAAACTGATTTTTTATCAAACCAAGTTGAAAATTGAGTGGATATCATCCTTTTGACCAGGCACATTTCCCAAAGTTGTCCCGAATTCGACAGAGCTCTCGTGGCTGTGAGGTGGATTTCAAGACAAAAATAGGATTTTGAGAAAATATAAATTGTAGCACAATTTTGCTCTTTCCTTTTCCTTCTCTTTTTTTCTTTTCTTCTTTTTTTTTCTTTTTTTCTTTTCTCTTTTTTTTTTCCTTTTTTTTTCTTTTCATTTCCTTTTCTTTTTTTTTCTTTTCATTTCCTTTTCTTCTTTTTTCTTTTCATTTCCTTTTTTTCTATTCTTTTCTGTTTTTTTCTCTATTTTTTTCTGTTTTTTTTTCTTTTTTTCTTTGGTATCCGGTGAGTGTATCCGGATAATCGAGGGTCTGCGGGTATCCGGCCTGAGTATCCGGATCCCCCAGGTTTTATAAGTCGCGCGCGACCGCGACTTTTCCTCTTCTTTTCTTCTTGCTCCGATTACTCAGACCGGCTCTCTCCTTCTTCTTCTTCACCCGACGGTTGCTCCCTTCTTCTCCGACGATTCCCTGAGCTCCGGTGGCTCCTATTGCTGCCGGCGAGAGTCTGCACCTCCGGCGACTTCGTGATTGCTCCTTGACAGCCGCAGTCGAGCCCTAGTTTGGTGCTTTGGTTTTTCGCTCGTCTCCTTTCGATTGACGACTTCGCCCAAGCACTGGCGAGCTCCGGCGACGGCTATTGACTCCGGTAATCCCTCATTCACAGCAGTGTTCATTGCCCATATCTGGCTGCTCAACTTTTCTTTGTCAATCCAACAGTAAGTGTACCTTCGGCCTTAACAAATTTTCCTGCATATCTTGTGTACTGAATCCCATGCTCGATCAATTCTAACAGTGTGTCTTGCCCTGATTGCTCATTGTCGAGAAATTTGAGTGGCAAATTTGCTCCCATTCATTGCCGAACTTGAGCTAGGATTGTAACATGCCATGTTTTAATTTCTGCTTTGATTAGAATTGCTGCCGATGATGGATCTTGACTGAATTTGTTTTGATTTCCAGCTTGATTATGCCAATTCTGGATCTCTGAATTTTTGCCCAGTTTTGAGCTTGAGTTTTTGCATTGATGTTTTAGCAAATCAAATCTCTCCATTGCCTTGGTTGATTCTTGAGTTGTTGCCCATGACTAAAACCACAGTGGACTGATATCATGCTGTTGCTTGCCCTCCACATTGATCCTGTTGGTTGTCCGAATTGCCTGGTCTTTTGAATGATAGGTTGCTTTGGATTTTCATTCCATGTTGCAATTGACCCATGCGGCATTTTTAATTGTAATACCATGCTTGTGATTGGGTGCTGCAATTATGCTATAACTCTTAATAACCATGCTTTGCGTCTTTGATGATGTCCATACCCAAGCACTTTGACTGTTAGTGGATATTCATTTGCTGATTGTATTTTTTTCTGGCAACCCTGGTATGATTACTTCGATGCTTTTGTTAAGATGTGGAGACTGGCATTGCCCTTTTTCCCAATTCGATTGCCACCTCTTAGCTTGAATTTGGATCACTTATTGGACTCAGGCTTCTCCTTGGAACTTTTCCCCACATGGTAGTGCTTCTGTTGGTATCCTGAGATTTTGTAGGACTTAATCGCATGCAGTTCTTGCTAGGATCTTGCTTTGCACATTTTTCCTGATTACACCTGGTAATTAAGAAAATATTAATCTTTCCAGAAACATTAGGACCATATTTGGAAAATTTTTGATAAGCAACTTAGCATAAAATTGTTGATATAGGCAGAAATACCAAATGCTTTCTAAAACAGACAAAATACCCACAATTCATGATAATTTGGAAAAACTATGTAAGACTGGGAGCAAAGCCAACTTTGAAATTCATAAAACACTTCCCTGTGTAGATGGCTAGGAGTCGTTCCCGAGTTAGAGAGGAGGCTGACCCTGCTGATCAGCCCTCTAGTTCGCGGGCTCGGACAGAGGCGAGCTCCAGTGCTACCTTGTCTGAGCCATTGGATGTCTCCAGGGAGAGCTCTGCTGAGGTAGGCTTTCAAAAATTTTTTTTCATTCTTTCTTCATTCTCTTCCTACATCAATCTTCACACCTTTCTCTTTGAAATTTAGCCCGTGGTTGCCCCGGCTCGGGGTCGAGGCAGAGGCAGAGGCAGAGTTCAGGATCAGGCCCCTGAGGGCGAGAGAGGCCGTGGTAGAGGCCGAGGCAGAGCCAGAGATATGGCTCCGGAGGGGGTTGCTGTAGCCCTTGCAGGAGTTTCTGAGGAGTTGAGGGCCTCTGTGCATGATACAGAGCTCCTCCATGGCTTGGATAGCCATCCTTCCATGTGCATCAGGGCAGATGTGCCGCTTCCCTATCATTCCTCCCACTTACGAGGTAGCTGGGGCAGATTTAGTGATCTAGCTCAGTCGCTTTCTCCAGCACTCAGGCGGGAGTTTGGGAGGTGCCACCTGGACCATTTTCTTAGCATCCCATCCTTCAGAGCCGACCGTCCGCTTATTTTTGCCATGATGGAGAGATACTTCCCAGAGACTCAGTCGTTCCACCTGCCGGACGTGGAGCTGGGGATCCGCCCCTCTGATTTTGTGATGATTACTGGCATTCCTCTGACGGGGCGGACCATTGTCTTGGAGCGGCCTTCTGCGGAGGATATGGGACTTCTCTTGGGATATCAGGCCCTGCCACCTACTGCTTGGGATGGGCGGAGCGGCCGGCTCTCCATTAGCTGGCTGCGGGAGAGTCTGGCTCGACATTTCGAGAGGAGGCATGAGACCATCTCTGCGGAGGATGCAGCCTTTGCACCGATCTTCCGACATGTATTCCTGCTGATGTTGGGGAGCTGCTTCTTCCCGGAGGATACCACCGGTGTCAGCCCACTTTTCTTGGATGCCTTGAGAGATTTCCATCAGACCCGCCAGCTGGCATGGGGCCGACTTATTTATGGGACCATCTTGGCCGGGTTGTGCCGTGCAGTTCGAGGTCTGGCATCCCCGAGAGGCGATGGAGTTAGCAGCCGGTTCTTCTGGCAGATTCTACAGGTATTGCATTCATCTGTCTGGTTTAAGTCCTTAGGCTTTATCTTTTCTTGACTGATATTTCTTTTTATTTTTTTTATTTTTTTTAGGTGTTCATGTACACCTATATGACCTTCTTCCGCCCCTCTCCGGTTCCTGAGGTTGCGGATTTCCCTGTGGCCCTGCGATGGTCGGCCCAGGTTCGAGATGCTGATAGGAGCCAGCCTCGCACTGGCCGGGTGCACTTAGACCGTGCCCGCCGATCTGATGTAAGCCTTTTATCTTTTCCTTTTCCTTTCCTGTATTTTGACTGTACCTGACAGTTTCCCTTTTTTTGCAGCTCCTTCTGTCCCGATTTGATGACGTGGATGTTGGGGTGGCTCGTGAGATGGCGGTACAGGACGCCTTTGATAGAGATCGACGACGTCAGCCCTACCAGTGCTTCCTCGGGAGGCTTGGTAGGGTGATGTACTTAGGAGAGCGCCTGTACTTCCAGCACACCAGCGCACTTCGCATCCCCGTCCCTCCTCCTCCTGTGGGTCCCGACACACTCCTTCCCGGCTTCGACGTGGATCAGTTTGATCATTTTCTGGATGCAGAGGGGCTCACAGTAGCCGGAGATTACGACGAGTGGTTCCAGAGGGTGTCTATTGGATGCTTGATGGATCGACCCACTCGTGCCGGGGTGACTGAGATCGGCGGGATCCGTATCCGGATCCATGAGGACACCGTAAGTCTTATACTCTTTATATTTTCATCCTTTTTTTTTTCCTTATGCATTTCTGACCCTTCTTCTGTTCTTGTTGGCAGGTACACGAGCTGAATACCATCCGGGACCGGTTTGAGAGTCAGCGGGCTGCGATCGATGATATGATCGCGGAGCACGATGCGGTCGTGGCCCAGCGGGATTCCCGGATCAGGGAGCTGGAGGCCTTAGTTGCTGAGCTCCAGTCTAGACAGGTATCTGGCTTTCTCATATGTTCATTTCTTTCATCATTTTCCTGTTTCTGCTATTCTGATATGCTTGTTTGACTTGTGCAGGGCCCGGTCCATGATCAGGATGCCTTCTTTGAGCATGCTTTCCTGATTCCTGACCCATCTCATGCTCGGGCCTCTGATCCCGAGGATGCCCCAGCGGCTGGTCTTGACGAGCCGGATCCTCCTGCTCCTTCTGCAGACATTCCTGGTATGATCTTCTTTTAATTCTCCTCTTTTATTCTTCCTTATATCTGAGTCTTCTGACTTTTCTCTTTTCTGTGGACTCAGCTACTTCTGATCCTGGCCCCTCTGCTGCTGATGCTGGGCCTTCTGGAGCTGCGGAAGCAGAGGATGCTTTGGATGAGGGCCCAGTTGGGCCGGTTGCTGCTGAGCCCGAGGCTTCTTCCCCAGATTCTGCTCCTGCTCCTCCCCCAGATCTCGAGGATTATTGCTTGGAGTATCAGCTTCAGCAGGTGGTAGGTCGGCATCCTCGCCATGCAGCCGAGCGGATCCTTGCATACTCTAGAGGCCGAGCACTTTGGAGGAGACGCCGTAGAGGTGGACGCGGCCGAGGACGCGGGGATGATCCTGCATAGGAGTAGATTAGGATTTGTTTTTTCATTTTCATGTATTTATATCATCATCCCTGTACAAAACTTCCAGATATATATGAAAAACTTTTTATTCATTCTATCATGTCTTGTACATCTTTTGTTCTCAATTTTATGCAATTATGACATGTAAGCAGGTAAAACAGGTAAAAAAAATTCGGATTTTTCATCCTTAGCTCTTTTTTTGCATTTTTTCTCGGTATCCGGTCTGACATACCGGATACATTGATTGGTCTTTGTATCCGGTATGTCATACCGGATATTCATGGAATCCTTTGTATCCGGTATACTTATCCGGATATTACCAAAGCCTTTGTATCCAGTCTGAGTTACCGGATATGTTAAAAGATGCTATAAATGCAACCTGCCTCGGGATTTGAGCATTTTTCACGAGTTTTTGAGTTTAGAAAACCCCTTTTTCGCCTTTTTCCTCCTCCTCCTGAGTTCTAGCTTGCTCCCGTCAAATCCAATGGAATCCGGATCATCTTCTGCCCCATTATTGTCTGTCCACACTGCCTCCCCTGCAAAACAGCCTTTTAGATCAAAACCCCCAAATCTCACTAGGTACAACCCTGCGGATTCCTTTTACACAAGGTGGGTTAACTCTATGACCCTAGATGAGGAGAGGAGATGGGGTTCTACTAATCTTGGCCATACCCTACTTATTCCCAAGGTTCCCTTTAGGTGGGAGATTATAGAGGCCATGATTGGTCATTGGGTTCCTGATCTCAACTTGTTCCGTTTTGGGACCCATGAGATGACCCCAACCATTGAGGAGGTGGAAACCATCCTGGGCCTGAGGTTTGATGAGAAGGTGGTGAATCCACCTCTTAAGCCCAGTTACAAGAAGGAAGCTTCTACTTTTTTGGGCATAGGGAAGAAGGACCTGGGGGATTCTGACACCCTTTTGACCCTATCTAAGGCTTTTTTGACTGAGAAGCTTTTGAGGGGGGAAGATAAGGAGGCCCGATTCAATGCGTTGACCCTGATAGTGGTCAACCAGTTGCTTTTCCCACGGGATGATGATGAGGTGGACTTGGCCTTGATTTCTGTGATATGCCAGGTTAGGGAGCGGGAGAGGTTGGCCCCTATGATTTTAGCTGGGATATATCAGGCCTTAACCGACTGCTACAATAGGAAGTCGAAACGCTTCCTAGCATGTGCCCAGATCCTGCAGGTAAAAAGTTTTTTTTTTCTTTTTTTTTTCTTGCTTTTTGGCTTTCTTTTTTGCCTTTTTTTGCTTCTTTTTCTTTTTTTTTTTTTTTAATACAATGTGCTGACATATCTCTCTTCCTTTGCAGCTTTGGCTACTTGATCATTTGAGCCAGATTGAAGAGATCAATCGACACTTCTTCCCGAGTCTAAAAGTCCCTCTCTTGATGAGCAACAGGGGGTGCCCCGATATTCCAGGGGGCAAACAGGGCTGGTTCACTTTCTTGGGCTCGCTTCAGGATGACCAGGTGAGATGGCCTGGTACTTATCAGCCTAATGCAGAGACAGTGATTAGCTTCCGTGACCGCAACTTTTTGATTCTGGCGGGCCTGAAGCATGCAGTGCTGTATCTTCCTCTGCGGGTCCTTCGTTAGTTCTGAGCGACCCAGGGGATTATCATCCCATGTGGATATGAGGATCGTCTTGGGCCCCTTTCTATGAAGCTGAATGCCTGGTTGATGAAGGAGTGGTCCTATGTCCGCTTTATGCATGGTCCAGTCTTCTCAGAAGCCCATGTGAAGGATTATCTCTTCTGGATCAAGGAATAGGTACAGACTCAGGCCCCAGTACCCGAAGATCCTCCTGTAGTCTTGGCTCCTACTTATGAGGACATTCTAGAGTCTGAGCGGGCTTCTCATAAGCGGCTTCAGCAGATATGGGTACGGGAGGCCCAAGAGCTCAGGATACAGGGCGCTTATCTGGAGAGGCAGCTTGAGGAGCAAATCTCACGCCGTATTGCCGTGGAAGAGAAGCTGGAGGAGCAGAGGCAGGCTCGTTGCTTTGAGGTCCGTATGATCCGGCAGAAGTACCAGGATACTTTGGCCAGCCTTAGGAGTATGCGGATCAAGCAGGCCCTTTCAGATGAGGTCATTTCCTTCTTGAGTGATCCCGCTGCAGAGGGGGCTTCAGGAGTCATTGCAGCTCAGGCAGCTCGGATTCGGGAGCTTGAGGAGCGGCTAGGAGACTAGCTTTATTTCCTGCACATTTTTCATACCTTTGTACAAAATTGAACTCCAATAGTGGAAATACAAAGGATTTAATTCAAAATAAAGTTTTTATATTATTGGCCTCAGAATGCTCAGATGCTTGTAAAAACAAAGGTTTTATGAAAAGTATTTGATTTCTCATCACTGGCCAAAGTATAATTTTTCCTTTTTATATTTTTTTTGTATTTTTTTTTTGAAATTTGGTCCATGCACTTAATCACCTATAATTAAAGGAATTAGAACCAGGTTAAATAATGAAAAGGGTAGTCCACAAAATACTGAGGGGTCAGAACCGTCCTTCTTAGGACCTTTAGAGTCATCCCCAACTGCCAAAACTGCCCCATTCTGCTCATGCCAACTTTGCTTGAAGCTCGGATCCCCATGATCAACTCAACCTCTGATTTTCTTTCATTTTTCTTATTTTTTTTCTTTTTGCCTTTTTGCCAATATTGCCCCTAGCGCCAGTTACGGTTTTCACTAGGGCCGGCTTCTGAATTCCGTCATCACCCATCTTACTCTGATATTTGAATGAACAAGATAAGATCACCGAGGGCTTAAAAATAGGACGAAATAAAGGCTAGGCTCAGTTTATGAAAGAAAGGGTATTAAAGGCCCAAAAATTTTCAAGTGTGGAAATAGGTCAACCGGACTTACAGTCATGATGAATTTAACCATTTTTCCCCAAATTGCATTTTTTTGCATCTTTTTTCACACTTGGCTTTCATTTGCCATTTCCATTGCTTTTCCTCTCTTTTTCTTTTTCTTTCCTCACTTTGCCCCAATTTGTTTTGCCCCAATTTAAGACTGTAAATCCGGTTTGGGTTTATCAAAGAAACGAACCGGTTCAATTTGGCTAGACTAGGGATTTGAATTTTGAATGAAATAACGAAAAATGGCCTCGGATCCTTTCCTAGAAATATTCACTCAAGGGAAATACCTTTTTACCGCATCGGAGTTAATGGGCTCAGGAAAATCTGACCCATCCATTTCTGCTAAGATGAGTGCACCCCCTGATAAGACTTTCTTGACGACATATGGGCCTTCCCAATTGGGCTTGAACTTACCACGAGGATCTTCCAGAAATGGTAAGATTTTCTTTAGCACTAAGTTTCCTTCTTGGAAAGTTCTGGGCCTCACTCTCTTATTGTAGGCCCGGGCCATTCTCTTCTGGTACAACTGTCCATGGCAAAGTGCTTTCAACCGCTTTTCTTCTATCAGGTTAAGTTGATCATGTCTCGACTGGACCCATTCGGCTTCTTCTAGTTCTGCTTCCATGAGCACTCGGAATGAGGGGATCTCTACTTCCACGGGCAAGACTGCTTCCATCCCATAGACTAGGGAGTATGGGGTTGCCCCAGTTGAAGTCCGGATCGAGGTTCTGTAGGCATGTAGAGCAAGTGGTAGCATTTCATGCCAATCCTTGTAGCTTACTACCATCTTCTGAATGATTTTCTTTATGTTCTTGTTTGCTGCTTCCACTGCCCCATTCATCTTTGGCCTGTACGGAGCTGACTTATGATGGGTGATCTGGAACTGCTCACACATTTTCTTCATGTCCTTGTTCTTAATATTTGAAGCATTGTCTGATACTATGGCACTTGGCAGTCCATAGCGACAAATGATATTGTGCTTCAAAAACTTCATAACATGGTTGCTTGTGATATTTGCATATGAAGCTGCTTCCACCCACTTAGTGAAATAGTCAATCGCCACCAGGATGAATCTATGTCCGTTCGATGCCTTAGGTGAAATCATGCCGATGACATCTATGCCCCACATAGAGAAGGGCCAGGGTTATGTCATGTTGTGCAGCTCACCTGGGGGTGCATGCTTGTTATCTGCATATATCTGACATTGATGGCACCTCCTGACATGTATACAGCAATCATGTTCCATGGTCGTCCAGTAGTATCCTAGCCTCAGGATCTTCTTAGCCAGCATGTGCCCACTCATATGGGGCCCACAGACTCCTCCATGTACAGTCTCAATCAACCTTTCTGATTCAGCCTTGGCTACACATCTTAGCAGAATGTCGTTATGTGACCTCTTGTACACATGTCCACCACTTAGCAGAAATTGACCAGTCAATCTCTGTATTGTCCTCTTTTCAGTAGCAGTGGCATTTTCTGGCAGACTCCGATTATTCAAGAAATTCTTGATATCTTGAAACCATGGTGCTTCTTCTTCTGGTGCTTCTTCTAGAACGAGACAGTAAGCCGGTTCATCTCTAACCTCAATTTCCAGCGGTCTGATGTCTACTCCTTCTGGTATGCTGACCATTGAAGCCAAGGTAGAGCATCCGCAAACTGATTCTTGGCCCTTGGCATATAGTTGAAGGAAATTCGAGTGAAATTTGTGCTTATTTCTTCCAAATACTGGTGATAGGGGATCAATTTGTAATCCTTGGTTTTCCACTCACCAGTTGTTTGGAAGATGATAAGACTCGAATCCCCGTATACGTCAAGTTCCTCTACTCCATGATCCATGGCTGCTTGCAATCCAATTATGCATGCCTCATATTCTGCTATGTTATTGGTGCACTGGAATCTCAGCTTTACTGCAATCGGGATATGTGAACCATCTGGTTTAACCAAGACTGCCCCTATTCCATTACCATTCATGTTGGCGGCCCCGTCAAAGAACATCTGCCAAGAACTCTCACTTTCCTCATCTTCAGTGTATAGAATTGCCTCATCTGGGAAGTTGGTCTTCAAGGGTTGATATTCTGGTAGAGGATGTGCAGCCAGGTGATCAGCTATGGCTTGACCCTTGATTGCCTTCTGAGTGATGTACGTGAGGTCAAACTCGGACAGTAGTAGTTGCCACTTTGCCGTCCTGCCAGTCAGTGCCGGTTTCTCAAATAAATACTTCAGCGGGTCCATCCGAGATATCAATAGTGTGGAGTGACTAAGGAAGTAATGCCTTAGCCTCTGAGTTGCCCACACTAGAGCACAACAAGTCTTTTCCAATGGTGAGTATTTGGCTTCATATTCTGTGAATTTTTTACTCAGATAGTAAATTGCCCTTTCTTTTCTACCAGTCTCATCATATTGCCCCAGGACACATCCCATCGACGTTTCCAACACTGACAAGTACAGGATCAGTGGTCTTCCTGGAGTTGGTGGCACTAGTACAGGTGGGTTCAGCAAATACCTCTTTATTGTGTCAAATGCCTGCTGGCAGTCCTCATTCCAGACCGTAGGGTTATCCTTCCTCAAAAGTTTGAAAATTGGTTCACAGATAGCAGTGAGCTGTGCTATGAACCGGCTTATGTATTGAATCCTTCCAAGAAAGCCCCTGACCTCCTTCTCGGTTCTGGGTGCTGGCATTTCAATTATGGCCTTGGCTTTAGCCGGGTCAATTTCGATTCCTCTTCGGCTCACTATAAACCCCAGTAACTTCCCTGATGTAGCCCCAAAGACGCACTTAGCCGGGTTAAGCCGTAGACTGTATTTCCTGAGCCGATCAAACACTTTCTTCAGATTGATCAAGTGGTCCTCCTCTTTGCATGATTTGGCAATCATATCGTCCACATAGACCTCCATCTCCTTGTGGATCATATCATGGAATAGTGCTGTCATGGCCCGCTGATATGTTGCCCCGGCATTCTTGAGTCCGAATGGCATGACTGTATAGTGGAATGTGCCCCAAGGTGTGATAAATGCTGTTTTCTCTTGATCTTCCTTAGCCATCTTGATCTGATTATATCCTGAGAAACCATCCATGAAGGAGAATAGACTGTGTACCGCAGTATTGTCCACCAAGATGTCTATGTGTGGAAGCGGAAAATCGTCCTTTGGGCTTGCCTTATTCAAGTCTCTATAATCCACGCACATTCGGACTTTCCCGTCCTTCTTTGGTACCGGCACTATGTTTGCGAGCCACTCAGGGTACGTAGAGACTGCCAAAAATCCGGCTTGAAATTGTTTGACCACTTCGTCCTTGACCTTCAAGGTCCATTCCGGCTTCAATCTTCTCAGCTTCTGCTTAATCGGCTTAACCCCTGGCAAAACTGGCAACTTGTGCACCACCATGTCAGTGTCCAACCCCGGCATGTCCCGATACGACCAAGCAAACACATCCTTGTAATCTGCCAAGAACTGTGACATTTCATTTTTCTGCACATCAGACAAGCATGACCCGATTTTCACAATTTTTGGGTCCTCTTCGGTCTCAAGATTTATGGATATGGTCTCCTCAATATTAGGTTGGACCCCCTTTTCATGACGTTCCAATTGGTATTCAATTTCTTTTGGAACGTCTTCTCCTTCGACCTCGGTCTCTTCTTCGACCCCCATGAGATCAAAGTCGAGCTCAAGGTCGAAGTCATATTCAACCTGGTCCAATTCGGTCTGATTATATGGTTCATAAGTGGTTTGGACCTTTTTGAAAAATTGAAATTTTCTAGAAAAAATAGAAAAATCTTTTTGGGTTTTTTGTGGGCTTTCTAACAATAATTCCCCTGAAGACGAAGGCCCATTAGAACCTTCAGGGAAATGGCAATCCACTATTGGAGTTTTTTTTTGGAAGCCGCGTCAGTTTGCCACACAGACGCTGCTTCAAAGGTAAGGGGAGTTTCCTCCCAATTGTTTAATACAAAATTTTTGGGAGCAGGGGAAATAGGGAAAGCCTGCTCCTCAAGCCCAGCATCCGATGCCATCATCACCGGGTGCGTACTGCCCTTTTCTGCTACGGGGCCCAATCCAGAAACGACCTCCTCCAGCATCTTTACTGCGGCCCAGTCAATAAACGGCAGTTCCATGTCTGCCCCTGTCTTTTCGCCTTCAGTCATGGCGAAGAAGGCCCCAACATCTTCAGAAAAGTCCACCTGCTGCTCGGGCTGTGGTCCAGGCCCATCCACTGCTCCTAGTATTGGAGATGGGTTATAGGGTTGTAGGGCCGAAACAAAAGGCTTTTGGAATGAGTTGACATTTCGGTATGGGGGTTTGGACTGGTCCATGGGAGGAGAAATTTGGATTATGTAGGAGGGTTTTGGAAAGTTCACCCTCAGATGCGGGAGTTTTCCTTTGCTTCTGCTCTCCCCTTCTTCATATTTCATTCTTCTCCAGCCTCTGGGCTTGAAGCCCAACCCTACCTTGGGGATCAGTTTCTTAGCCGTGATTGGCTCCACCATCCCCTGCAGATTGATCCCCAGGCCTTTCCCTGGGTGAAAGTGGTATTTCTCCATCACTTTCTTGACCATCTTTTCTGCAGTGGTCCCCTTTTCTTTCTTTTTCTCACACCCCCCAGGTATGTAATTGACCGCCTCAAATTGGAATGAGTGGAATGCAATCTTGTCGACAGTTAGGTCCACATTGATCAAGGGTACATTAGGTGACACGATGGGCGGCACCAAGTGTGAGACATGGGGAAAAAATCACCGGAGTGATCGTCCCTCTGTCAACACACGGGCTCAACGCAAAAATTGGGAGAGTCGCCACCATTCATGATTTTGGGGTGAGAATGGACACCAAAGATTCAAAAGTATGCAAAAATAGCCAAAAGAAACATTCTAGGATAAAAATAATCCTACTTGAAAATAAAATCCAGAGATGGGTAAGGGGATTAGATTATGAACGGGGGAAGGTGTTAGGCACCCCCATTCATCCACACGAAGTGGTTGCCAAGTGTATGTTCATGCAAAAAATAAAGTAAGAAAGCTTGCTAAAAATCATAGAAAACCTTGAAAAAGGATTAATGTATGATATTTTCACATGAAGATCTAAATGGATTTTAGATCCTCTCTTATGTCAATATCATTTCTGGAATATCTCAAAGGATGGAAATCAAAGTAGAGGTTGCATAAAACCAAGTTAAATCAAATCCGGAAAATTCGGTAAAAAGTATGCCATTTGCCTTAAAATCATTCAAATCCAATTCTGAATTGAACCAAACCAAATCCATTTGAAAGATTAGGGTAAACAAGAGTCTCATGCAAAATTTCACTTCATTCCGATGAAAAATCTAGGAGTTATGCTCCTTTGAAGTTGCTGTTGGGGATTTTTAAAAGTGGTAAGTGGGCAACTTTGGAAAATTGTCTAGAAAAATCCACCACATAGAAATCCGTGAAATTTGGTGTGATTGAATTCTGTATGGCCATCTTTCAACAGAAACTAACCTCATACAAAAATCCCTTCGGATGTGCCTTGGGTGGTCTCCCGAACAGGCCTCGAAGATCACAGATTTACCCAGAAAAATGCAAATGAGCAGTTCTGAGTAAATCGGTTACCAATAATTCAAATGGAATCCAAAAATTATGAAACCAACTGGATTTGAAAATAGACTCATAAAGGAGTACTCAGAAACAAAATTTACTCGAATCGGACTTAAAACGAACACATGGCGGTCCGTCGAAGTGACAAGTTCTGTACTTGGACCTGAACTGTCCACTTAACTTCGACAGAGAAGTGTCAAAAATCGGCTAGATAGAAATTCATGAAATTTGGTGGACATAAACTAGACAGCCTCACCTTTCCCATGGTTCTGGAATCGCCCCAAAATTCATCCGGATGATGAAGTTACGGACGTCCGAAGTAAGGGTACAGGTGCTGTCAAGCTAAGCCATTTTTGAGTAAAAACCAAATCCGAAAATTGATAAAAAAAATGAAATCCGTGCAAGATGAACACAAATACTTCAAAATCATCCGAAAGGCATTCCAGAATTGATTGAGGCCATTTATTTGGGTTTTATCACAATAAATGCAATAAACCCCAAATATGAGCCTACCCCGCCAAAATAGTGATATGTGTGCAAAAGTGAAAAAAACCTAGCAAGATCCATACACATGCATATAGATTCAACAAAATAGGTTCTAGCATAGCCTAGGGTTCCGTTCCATTATCGTTTCCCTCTGTTCTCTTTAAGATAATCAAGGGTACTTTGAATATGGAACGGTTTACAATCAATCAAAAAGCCTTACGCTACATGGGTTCTAGCACTAGGGTCAATCCCCAGTCTCGTTTCTCCTAGATCCGCCTTCACGTTTTACGGCTAGGGGAGTCTTGAGATACTTTGAGCCGGGGAAGGATTTCCACACATACAAACAAGGCTTTACACTACAGAAAGGTAGAAGAAGAGATCTAGATCTAGGAATATAAAGACAGAAAATAAAAAGAAAAGTTGAGGCTTACCTGAGTGCTGGAGGCGATTCCACAGCGGTTTCCTTCTTCTCTTGGAGTTCTTCTTTGCGAGAATTCAAAACAAGAGTTGTGTTCCATTTGCTCAAGGAGGAGGCTCCTATTTATAGGCAAGGGCTAAGGTCATTGGTAGACACAAATTAATGTCTAGAACCACTCCAACCTAAACCCTAAGGTCATTCCCGCGATTTCCCCTCATTTAATGAGGGACATGATGGTAAAAGTTAAAAGCTCTCGGAAAACCCTAATTTTGAGCAAACTTACGGTATCCGGTATATCAGACCGGATAACAAAGTGCCTTAAGGTATCCGGTACATGGTACCGGATACGCTAAGGCCCACACGTATCCGGTATGACTATCCGGATACGGGGAGGAGCACTTGTATCCGGATTGCGTATCCGGATACAGGCAAAAATTTATTTTCTTCAAATTCTGTGCTGGCTTTCCAGGAGATAATGATTTTTGATGATTGTTTGTGCAATTTGGGGTGTCTACAACTGCCCCTCTTTGCGGGAGCTGCGAAGCAGTGAGCTGCAAAGAGTAGACAAGCCCAAATTGCATTCCCTTGAGCATGATTTGCTCGGTTCAATTCAATTTCTGTAGAAAACCATTTTTGAGTGGAGATTTGCCAAAAAGCCCTCACTTTAAGGGGGCATCTCTCCAAGAGTTCTTAAATTCCACTGAGCCCTTTGTGGCTGTGAAGTGGATTTTAAGCCCAAAAATAGGATTTTTGAAAAACTGATTTTTTATTAAACCAAGTTGAAAATTGAGTGGATATCATCCTTTTGGCCAGGCACATTTCCCAAAGTTGTCCTAAATTCCACAGAGCTCTCGTGGCTGTGAGGTGGATTTCAAGACAAAAATAGGACTTTTGAGAAAATAGTAAGAATTATAGCACAAGTTTGCTTTTTTTCTTTTTCTTTTTTTTTCTTTTCTCTTTTTTTTTCTTCTTTTTTTTCTTTTCTTCTTTTTTTCTTTTTCTTTTTCTTTTCTTCTTTTTTTTCTTTTCTTCTTTTTTTTCTTTTTTTTCTTTTTCTTTTTCTTTTCTTCTCTTTTTTTTTTATTACAATGTGCTGACATATCTCTCTTCCTTTGCAGCTTTGGCTACTTGATCATTTGAGCCAGATTGAAGAGATCAATCGACACTTCTTCCTGAGTCTAAAAGTCCCCCTCTTGATGAGCAACAGGGGGTGCCCCGATATTCCAGGGGGCAAACAGGGCTGGTTCACTTTCTTGGGCTCGCTTCAGGATGACCAGGTGAGATGGCCTGGTACTTATCAGCCTAATGCAGAGACAGTGATTAGCTTCCGTGACCGCAACTTTTTGATCCTAGCGGGCCTGAAGCATGCAGTGTTGTATCTTCCTCTGCGGGTCCTTCGTCAGTTCCGTGCGACCCAGGGGATTATCATCCCATGTGGATATGAGGATCGTCTTGGGCCCCTTTCTATGAAGCTGAATGCCTGGTTGATGAAGGAGTGGTCCTATGTCCGCTTTATGCATGGTCCAGTCTTCTCAGAAGCCCATGTGAAGGATTATCTCTTCTGGATCAAGGAACAGATACAGACCCAGGCCCCGGTACCCGAAGATCCTCCAGTAGTCTTGGCTCCCACCTATGAGGACATTCTAGAGTCTGAGCGGGCTTCTCATAAGCGGCTTCAGCAGATATGGGTACGGGAGGCCCAGGAGCTCCGGATACAGGGCGCTTATCTGGAGAGGCAGCTTGAGGAGCAGGTCTCACGCCGTATTGCAGTGGAAGAGAAACTGGATGAGCAGAGGCAGGCCCGTCGCTTTGAGGTCCGTATGATCCGACAGAGGTACCAGGATACTTTGGCCAGCCTTAGGAGTATGCGGATCAGGCAGGCCCTTTCAGATGAGGTCATTTCCTTCTTGAGTGATCCCGCTGCAGAGGGGGCTTCAGAAGTCATTGCAGCTCAGGCAGCTCGGATTCGGGAGCTTGAGGAGCGGCTAGGAGACTAGCTTTATTTCCTGCACATTTTTCATACCTTTGTACAAAATTGAACTCCAATAGTGGAAAGACAAAGGATTTAATTCAAAATAAAATTTTTATATTATTGGCCTCAGAATGCTCAGATGCTTGTAAAAACAAAGGTTTTATGAAAAGTATTTGATTTCTCATCACTGGCCAAAGTATAATTTTTCCTTTTTATATTTTTTTGTATTTTTTGAAATTTGGTCCATGCACTTAATCACCTATAATTAAGGGAATTAAAACCAGGTTAAATAATGAAAAGGGTAGTCCACAAAATACTGAGGGATCAGAACCGTCCATCTTAGGACCTTTAGAGTCATCCCCAACTGCCAAAACTGCCCCATTCTGCTCATGTCGATTTTGCTTAAGGCTCAGATCCCCATGATCAACTCAACCTCTGATTTTCTTTCATTTTTCTTATTTTCTTTCTTTTTTTGCCTTTTTGCCAATATTGCCCCTAGCGCCAGTTACGGTTTTCACTAGGGCCGGCTTCTGAATTCCGTCATCACCCATCTTACTCTGATATTTAAATGAACAAGCTAAGATCACCGAGGGCTTAAAAATAGGACGAAATAAAGGCTAGGCTCAGTTTATGAAAGAAAGGGTATTAAAGGCCCAAAAAATTTTCAAGTGTGGAAATAGGTCAACCGGACTTACAGTCATGATGAATTTAACCCTTTGCCCCCAAATTGCATTTCTTGCATTTTTTCTCACACTTGGCTTTCATTTGCCATTTCCGTTGCTTTTCCTCTCTTTTTCTTTTTCTTTCCTCACTTTTGCCCCAATTGATTTTGCCCCAATTTGACTGTAAATCCGGTTTGGGTTGATCAAAGAAACGAACCGGCTCAACTTGGCTAGACTAGGGATTAAAATTTTTGAAGGAAATAAAGAAAAATGGCCTCGGATCATTTCCTAAAAATATTCACTCAAGGGAAATACCTTTTTACCGCATCAGAGTTAATGGGCTCAGGAAAATCTGACCCATCCATTTCTGCTAAGATGAGTGCACCCCCTGACAGTACTTTCTTGACGACATATGGGCCTTCCCAATTGGGCTTGAACTTACCACGAGGATCTTCCAAAAATGGTAAGATTTTCTTCAACACCAAGTTTCCTTCTTGGAAAGTTCTGGGCCTCACTTTCTTATTGTAAGCCCGGGCCATTCTCTTCTGGTACAACTGTCCATGGCAAAGCGCTTTCAACCGCTTTTCTTCTATCAAGTTAAGTTGATCATGTCTCGACTGGACCCATTCGGCTTCTTCTAGTTCTGCTTCCATGAGCACTCGGAGTGAGGGGATCTCTACTTCCACGGGCAAGACTGCTTCCATCCCATAGACTAGGGAGTATGGGGTTGCCCCAGTTGAAGTCCGGATCGAGGTTCTGTATGCATGCAGAGCAAGTGGCAGCATTTCATGCCAATCTTTGTAGCTTACTACCATCTTCTGAATGATTTTCTTTATATTCTTGTTGGCTGCTTCTACTGCCCCATTCATCTTTGGCCTATACGGAGCTGACTTGTGGTGGGTGATCTGAAACTGCTCACACATTTTCTTCATGTCCTTGTTCTTAATGTTTGAAGCATTGTCTGATATTATGGCATTTGGCAGTCCATAGCGACAAATGATATTGTGCTTCAAAAATTTAATAACATGGTTGCTTGTGATATTTGCATATGAGGCTGCTTCCACCCACTTAGTGAAGTAGTCAATCGCCACCAGGATGAATCTGTGCCCGTTCGATGCCTTAGGAGAGATCATGCCGATGACATCTATGCCCCACATAGAGAAGGGCCAGGGTGATGTCATGTTGTGCAGCTCACCTGGGGGTGCATGCTTGTTATCTGCATAGATCTGGCATTGATGGCACCTCCTGACATGTGTACAGCAATCATGCTCCATGGTTGTCCAGTAGTATCCCAGCCTCAGGATCTTCTTAGCCAGCATGTGCCCACTCATATGGGGCCCACAGACTCCTCCATGTACAGTCTCAATCAATCTTTCTGATTCAGCCTTGGCAACACATCTGAGCAGAATGTCATTATGTGACCTCTTGTACACATGTCCACCACTTAGCAGAAATTGACCAGCCAATCTCTGTATTGTTCTCTTCTCAGTAGCAGTGGCATTTTCTGGCAAACTCCGATTATTCAAGAAATTTTTGATATCCTGAAACCATGGTGCTTCTTCTTCTGGTGCTCCCTCTAGAACGAGACAGTAAGCCGGTTCATCTCGGACCTCAATTTCCAGCGGTCTGATGTCTACTCCTTCTGGTATGCTGACCATTGAAGCCAAGGTTGCTAGAGCATCCGCAAACTGATTCTTGGCCCTTGGCATATAGTTGAAGGAAATTCGAGTGAAATTTGTGCTTATTTCTTCCAAATACTGGTGATAGGGGATCAATTTGTGATCCTTGGTTTTCCACTCACCAGTTGTTTGGAAGATGATAAGACTCGAATCCCCGTATACGTCAAGTTCCTCTACTCCGTGATCCATGGCTGCTTGCAATCCAATTATGCATGCTTCATATTCTGCTATGTTATTGGTGCACTGGAATCTCAGCTTTACTGCAATCGGGATGTGTGAACCATCTGGTTTGACCAAGACTGCCCCTATTCCGTTCCCATTCATATTGGCGGCCCCATCAAAGAACATCTGCCAAGAACTCTCACTGTCTTCCTCTTCAGTGTACAGAATTGCCTCATCTGGGAAGTTGGTCTTCAAGGGTTGATATTCTGGCAAAGGATGTGCAGCCAGGTGATCAGCTATGGCTTGACCCTTGATCGCCTTCTGGGTGATGTATGTGAGGTCAAACTCGGACAATAGTAGTTGCCACTTAGCCGTTCTGCCAGTCAGTGCCGGTTTCTCAGATAAATACTTCAGCGGGTCCATCCGGGATATCAAGAGTGTGGAGTGACTAAGGAAATAATGCCTTAGCCTCTGAGTGGCCCACACTAGAGCACAACAAGTCTTCTCCAATGGTGAGTATTTGGCTTCATATTCTGTGAATTTTTTACTCAGATAGTAAATTGCCCTTTCCTTTCTACCAGTCTCATCATGCTGCCCCAAGACACATCCCATTGACGTTTCCAACACTGACAAGTATAGGATCAGAGGTCTTCCTGGAGTTGGTGGCACTAGTACCGGCGGGTTCAGTAAATACCTCTTTATTGTGTCAAATGCCTGCTGGCAGTCCTCATTCCAGACCGTAGGGTTATCTTTCCTCAAAAGTTTGAAAATTGGTTCACAGATAGCAGTGAGCTGTGCTATGAACCGGCTTATGTATTGAATCCTCCCGAGAAAACCCCTGACCTCTTTCTCAGTTCTGGGTGCTGGCATTTCAATTATGGCCTTGGCTTTTGCCGGGTCAATTTCAATTCCTCTTCGGCTCACTATAAACCCAAGCAACTTCCCTGATGTAGCCCCAAAGACGCATTTAGCCGGGTTAAGCCGTAGACTGTACTTCCTAAGCCGATCAAACACTTTCCTCAGATTGATCAAGTGGTCCTCCTCTCTGCAGGATTTGGCAATCATATCGTCCACATAGACCTCCATCTCCTTGTGGATCATGTCATGGAATAGTGCAGTCATTGCACGCTGATATGTTGCCCCGGCATTCTTGAGTCCGAATGGCATGACTGTATAGTGGAATGTGCCCCAAGGCGTGATAAATGCTGTTTTCTCTTGATCCTCCTTAGCCATCTTGATCTGATTATATCCTGAGAAACCATCCATGAAGGAAAACAGGCTATGTACCGCAGTATTATCGACCAGAATGTCGATGTGTGGAAGCGGAAAATCGTCCTTTGGGCTTGCCCTGTTTAAGTCTCTATAATCCACGCACATTCGGACCTTCCCGTCCTTCTTTGGTACTGGCACTATGTTTGCGAGCCACTCTGGGTACGTAGAGACTGCCAAGAATCCGGCCTGAAATTGTTTGACCACTTCGTCCTTGACCTTTAAGGTCCATTCCGGTTTCAATCTTCTGAGCTTCTGCTTAATCGGCTTAACCCCTGGCAAAATTGGCAACTTGTGCACCACCATGTCCGTGTCCAACCCCGGCATGTCCCGATATGACCAAGCAAACACATCCTTGTAATCTGCCAAGAATTGTGACATTTCATTTTCTGCATATCAGACAAGCATGACCCGATTTTTACAATTTTTGGGTCATCTTTGGTCCCAAGATTTATGGATATGGTCTCCTCAATGTTAGGTTGGACCCCCTTTTCATGACGTTCCAATTGGTATTCAATTTCTTTTGGAACGTCTTCTTCTTCGACCTCGGTCTCTTCTTTGACCCCCATGAGATCAAAGTCGAGCTCAAGGTCGAAGTCATATTCAACCTGGTCCAATTCGGTCTGATTATATGGTTCATAAGTGGTCTGGACCTTTTTGAAAAAATTAAATTTTCTAGAAAAAATAGAAAAATCTTTTTGGGTTTTTTGTGGGCCTTCTAAACATAATTCCCCTGAAGATGAAGGCCCATTAGAACCTTCAGGGAAATGGCATTCCACTATTGGAGTTTTTTTTGGAAGCCACGTCAGTTTGCCGAACTAACGTTGCTTCAAAAGTAAGGGGAGTTTCCTCCCAATTGTTCAGTACAAAATTTTGGGGAGCAGGGGAAATAGGGAAAGCCTGCTCCTCAAGCCCAGCATCCGATGCCATCATCACCGGGTGGGTACTGCCCTTTTCTGCTGCAGGGCCCAATCCAGAAATGACCTTGTCTGGAATCTTCACTGCGGCCCAGTCAATAAACGGCAGGTCCATGTCACCGTCAGTCTTTTCGCCTTCAGTCATGGCGAAGAATGCACCAACATCCTCAGAAAAGTCCACCTGCTGCTCGGGCTGTGGTCCAGGCCCATCCACTGCTCCCAGTATTGGAGAGGGGTTATAGGGTTGTAGGGCCGAAACAACAGGCTTTTGAAATGGGTTGACATTGTAGTAGGGAGGTTTTGATTGGTCCATAGGAGGACAAATTTGGATCATATAAGAGGGTTTTGGAAAGTTCACCCTCAGATGCGGGAGTTTTTCTTTGCTTCTGCTCTCTCCTTCTTCATATTTCATTCTTCTCCAGCCTCTGGGCTTGAAGCCCAACCCTACCCTTGGGACTAGCTTCTTAGCCGTGATTGGCTCCACCATCCCCTGCAGATTGATCCCCAGGCCTTTCCCTGGGTGAAAGTGGTATTTCTCCATCACTTTCTTGACCATCCTTTCTGCAGTGGTCCCCTTTTCTTTCTTTTTCTCACACCCCCCAGGTATGTAATTTACCGCCTCAAATTGAAATGATTGGAATGCAATCTTGTCGACAGTCAAGTCCACATTGATTAATGGTACATCAGGTGACACAATGGGCGGCACCAAGTTTTCGGCTAGGACTGTTATCACCCTTTGCCCTCTTACATATTTCACCCTCTGGTGGAGCGTGGATGGTATTGCCCTAGCCGAATGTATCCACGGCCTTCCTAGGAGTAGATTGAAGGCTGCGGGTATATCCATCACTTCAAATGTGATGTTAAAGATATTCGGCCCAATTGTGACCGGCAGTTCAATCTCCCCTAGGGAGTGGGTCTTGGAGCTATCAAAAGCCCTTACTATCCGCCCATTTTGCTTGATCCTTGACTGGTCCAGGCCCAGCTTGGTAAAAGTGATTAACGGGCAAACGTTTAACGCTGACCCGTTGTCAATTAAAACCCGTGCAACCATGCAGCCCTTACAAAGCACAGTGATGTGCAAAGGGTCCACATGATAACACCCACCTGGGCTGATCTCACCTTCTGAGAAACTTATCACATTATGTGACAAGATTTGACCAACCATTTTACCAAGCTGGTCTGGATCAATGGTCTGGGATACGTGTGCACTCTGTAGCACCCTTAACAATGCATCCCTGTGCTTTTCAGAATTCAGCAAAAGGCCCAGTATTGAAATCTGGGCCGGGACCTTGTTCAGCTGATCCACAAGATTGAATTCACTTTTCTTGATTATTTTTATGAGGTCGGCTGCCTCATTTTCTGCACCCTGGGGGGTGTCTTCTCCCACTTTATTTTTTCCCTTCTGTTTTCTTTTTTCATTTTCTTTTTCTATTTTTTCTTTTTCTGCTTCTGTCTCCTTCTCTTTCTCTTCACCCCCTGCACATCTCCCCGACCTCGTCATGAGGTTCACCTCCTCCTGGTTCTGGTTCCTGACCATTGGAACCGTAGCCGTGATTCCCTCGCTGTAGTTCCATGGTACAGCGGCCTCTGAATAGGCTAATTTAGGGATGTCAACCACTAGTGGCTGGAGTCTGGACCGGGATGTATGGGCCGGTTTAGGGATAGTATGGGCTGGCTGCACATTTACAACCAGGGGTTGAAGTTTGGATTTGGTGGGGACAGAAGAAGTGATGGAAGCAGTGGTGGGGTCAAGATTGATGACCAGTGGAGCCTTAGACGGCTTGGATGGGGAACAAGTGGGTGGACTGCAATTGAAGACCAATGTGGGCCTTGCAGTATTTATCTGGGCCATCAGAGAAGAGACCCGGTTTAAGGAGGAGCTTATGTCCTCAGCAGCAAGATTATTTTTTTGGGAGACCATGTTGATCTCCTCTTCTTCCCCTTCTGGGAAAAATCGGACCTGGACCGTGGTCCCCACGGGAGCTATGAGCTGTGATGGGTCAAAGGCCCTTCTGGTGGTGGATATGGCAGTGATGGAATTGGAAGGGCCTGCCCCATTGTGGTACGGCAGAGGGTTCTGCCCAATATCATTTCCCGACGGGGCGGGTGCAGCAGTGTTGAACACTAAGGCCTTCTGGTCCAACAGGTCCTGGACCGCATGCTTCAATACCCAGCAGGTATCTGTAGAATGCCCCGGTGCACCCATGTGGAAATCACAGGTGACCGATGTGTCAAAATTCCTCCCCCTGGTGGCATTCGGGTTGGGTTCTTTCAGAGTCAAGTACTCACCTTTTAGCAGGGTTGGCAATAGTTGGGAAAGAGATATTGGTAGAGGGGTGAAAACCCGGTTCTTTCTTGCTGCGAACCAGGCATCCCGCTCCTCCTTAGAAAAAGTCCTCCTTGTGTTAGCTGGCACAGAGGGAGGGAAGTTGACATTCAGCGGGGTCTGGTACGACTGCTGGGCCTGCTGGGCCTGTTGGGGTGCCGAGATGTTGACGTGAAGTGGCTTCTTGGCTGGAGGAGCCTGGACCAGGTTCACCTCCCCTTCTTTTCGGGCCCCCGTCTTTTTGAATCCGGCCCCTTTCTTCTGGGCCATAGAGGCCGAGGACTCAGACTGCCCAGTAAGAGTAGAGTAGTCTATCAGCCGTCCTGACCTGACCCCTTCCTCGATCCGGTCCGCTACCTGTACCAGGGCTGCAAAGTTGGTGGTGATCTGACCCACCAGATGGTTGTAAAAGGGCTGCCCCAGTGTGCCCATGAATGTGGAGATCATCTCCGGCTCTTGCATAGGTGGCCTGACCTGGGAGGCGGCCTCTCTCCATCTCTTGGCGTACTGCCGTACCGGCTCCTCTTTGCCCTTGGTCATCCTCATCATGTCGTACCGGTCCGGCACGATCTCAGAGTTGAACTTGTATTGGTCCAAGAAAGCGTCTGCTAGGTCCTTCCACCTCCTGATTCTTCCATGGTCCACTGTAGCGAACCACCTAAGGGCTGACCCGGTCAGACTCCTCTGGAAGAGCTGGATCAGTATTCCATCGTCCCGGCCAAACTGGCACAGGGCCCCGCAGTATAGTTTCAGATGGCTTAATGGGCAGCCCGTGCCATCAAACTTGTCAAAATCCGGGCACCTGAACTTAGCCGGTAGACAGACGTCCGGGTACATGCACAGGTCCTCGAAGGTGGTGCCTGCATGGCTGCCTCCCCCCTTCACCTCTTTCAGCTCTGCCTGGATTCTTTCTATCCTCAGCAGCATTTTCTTCTCCATCTCATCTCGGGCCTTTTCTTTCTCCAACTCTTTCTCAGACTCAGCTGTATTTTCCCTGATCAGAATGGGCTCAGGGACCGGTTCAGAAATGGGCTCAGGCATGGGCTGAACCGGAGGCGGTATGTAGGCCTGAGGAGGTGGTGCCTGATGGGAGGTAGAGGCCTGGTTTTGGGCTTGGGCCTGTTGGGCCTGCGCCGCCAGTAAGTCCCCCAGCATCTTGGCCAGACCGGCCACTTGCTCCTGCAGTTGAGTGAAGTCCTGAGCGGGGACAGTAGCTTGGGCTTGGTTCTCTTCAGTATTCATTGTTCTGGCTTTGGATCTAGTTACTGGAGCAATGATTGCAAGTGTACCTGGGTTGAATGTACCTGAGGAATAAAAGTGAATAGAACATGTAAGCTTCCATTTAACTTGAGTCACACCCCTATATATGTAAACCAGTGGGTTAGGTGAACACCAATCCAGATTTTTTTTGTTTTTATTTTTTTTTTTGTTTTGAGTTGGAATATTCTAGGGCTTCCAAGGGTCCCAATTTTTTTTGATTTGATTGATAAAAATAACCAACCAAGGTTTTCATCATTTTTTTTTGATTTGATTGATAAAAATAACCAACCAAAGGTGTCTTGGACTACTCTATCCAAGTATCCCACAAATGTTTTGATTTGATTGATAAAAATAATCAACCAAAGGTGTCTTGGAATATTCTAGGGCTTCCAAGTATCCCACAAATGTTTTGATTTGATTGATAAAAATAACCAACCAAAGGCGTCTTGGACCACTCTATCCAAGTATCCCACAAATGTTTTGATTTGATTGATAAAAATAACCAACCAAAGGTGTCTTGGACCACTCTATCCAAGTATCCCACAAATGTTTTGATTTGATTGATAAAAATAACAACCCAAAGGTGTCTTGGACTACTCTATCCAAGTATCCCACAAATGTTTTGATTTGATTGATAAAAATAACCAACCAAAGGTGTCTTGGACTACTCTATCCAAGTATCCCACAAATGTTTTGATTTGATTGATAAAAATAATCAACCAAAGGTGACTTGGAATATTCTAGGGCTTCCAAGTATCCCACAAATGTTTTGATTTGATTGATAAAAATAACCAACCAAAGGTGTCTTGGACTACTCTATCCAAGTATCCCACAAATGTTTTGATTTGATTGATAAAAATAACCAACCAAAGGTGTCTTGGACTACTCTATCCAAGTATCCCACAAATGTTTTGATTTGATTGATAAAAATAACCAACCAAAGGTGTCTTGGACTACTCTATCCAAGTATCCCACAAATGTTTTGATTTGATTGATAAAAATAATCAACCAAAGGTGTCTTGGACTACTCTATCCAAGTATCCCACAAATGTTTTGATTTGATTGATAAAAATAACCAACCAAAGGTTTTCATTTTTTTTTATTTGATTTGATTGATAAAAATAACCAACCAAAGGTTTTCATGGAATATTCTAGGGCTTCCAAGTGTCCCATTTTTTTTTTTTGATTTGATTGATAAAAATAACCAACCAAAGGTTTTCATTTTTTTTATTTGATTTGATTGATAAAAATAACCAACCAAAGGTTTTCATGGAATATTCTAGGGCTTCCAAGTGTCCCATTTTTTTTTGATTTTTTTTATTTTGATTTGATTGGTAAAAATAACCAACCAAGGTTTTCATGGAATGTTCTAGGGCTTCCAAGGGTCCCAATTTTTTTGATCTTTTTTTATTTTGATTTGATTGATAAAAATAACCAACCAAGGTTTTCATGGAATATTCTAGGGCTTCCAAGGGTCCCAATTTTTTTGATTTTTTTTATTTTGATTTGATTGATAAAAATAACCAACCAAGGTTTTCATGGAATATTCTAGGGCTTCCAAGGGTCCCAATTTTTTTGATTTTTTTGATTTTGATTTGATTGATAAAAATAACCAACCAAGGTTTTCATGGAATATTCTAGGGCTTCCAAGGGTCCCAATTTTTTTGATTTTTTGATTTTGACTTGATTGATAAAAATAACCAACCAAGGTTTTTTTTTTCTTCTTCAAATTTGCTGAATTTTCTCAGTTTTCAAGTTCCAGAGTTTGACTGACACATGTTTGAGTTGAGTTGGTGTCAAAAAATATGACACCTTGGTTTCCTCTTTGATTTTCAAACTTAGGTTAAATCCTGAAAGAATATTTTATTTTATTCTTTTTTTTTTGTTTTTCTTTCTGTATTTTGGAACATTTTTTATGCTCTTTTCGGGGTGCCTAAGGATTATCCACAGTGTTTTAGGCATTTTATTCTGAAAATTTGGGCTGAAAAGCCAATTTGTGCATTTTTTGAATGTATCCGGTATAACATTCCGGATAATAATATGCCTTATTGTATCCGGTTACCATAACCGGATTCACGCATATGCCTTTTTATCCGGAAATATATACCGGATATGAACAGGGTTGTTATTAACCGGCCTGAGTTACCGGTTATTGCCGCCGGTTATTGCCGAAATGGCCTTTTTTGACTCATTTTTTCACCCGATTAGTTTTTTTTTCATTCCCAATTGATGTTCACCTTAATTTGACCTTCAAAACTTGCCCCAAATTGGGCTTGGACATTATATTTGCAAAATCCCCAAATTCATGCAAAGAACATGGTTTTACCTTGCCACCTTGTATTACCTTCATTCAATATGGTATTCACATTATACCTTGGCCTGTAAAACATGCAAACGGCCTTCCCACATTTACACCCAATTCCCCAAACGCAATTGTGTGCTTTTAGCTGAAAACGTGTTTCTCCACCTTCAAGCGTATGGTTTTTTGGGTTTTGGCTTAATTGGCAACTTAGAACTCAAGTCTAGTGATGCCCGGAATCGAATCACAGATCCCATTGTCATCACATCATTGACCCAAATTCTAAGGTAAATGTTTTCACTTTCGCTTTCCGAAGTCACGACCTCGGTGCGCCAAGCTACACACATTCATGGTTCAACTTCCTAATAGGTAAAGGGTAGGCTGTGCAAATTGTTTCAAGTCCTCAAGTGCAATTTTAAATTGTGGTAACATTCACAACGTCCCAGCCCCTTGCCACTCTTTTTCGTAGCCATGCATTCAATTTCTAGCCAAGGTACATATGACAAAAATAATGAAGCTAAATACAAGCAAGCAAGCACCAAATATGCACAAAAATATTACATGCCCAAAAAGTGGTATACAAAACATGTTATTTGCACAAACAACCATTAAATCATGTAAGCATGCTTGAAACTCAAAAGCATTCCCTAAAATCCCAGATTTCATGCTCTTTTTCATGCTCAAAGTATACCATTTCTACCCCAAGTTGATGCCTAAAAATTTAGCACTACTTGACATGATACGAGAAAAGTTTTGATGGTAAAAGCATGCTTTAAAACTCCCAAAATATGCACTAAATTTCCAGATTTTTTTTCCTTTACTTTCATGCTCAAATCAAGTCTTCCTATACCCCCAAATCAAAGGCATGGCATCATACAAACATTAAGCAAAAAAAAACTTTATTCATGGCAAAACATGCTTGAATACCCAAAATACACATAAAATTTCCAGATTTCAAATTTTGGTTTTTTTTTTTTTTAGCTCATGGCCTTCAAACCCCAAAATAACACATGCTATCACATAATATAGCCAAGTCATATCACAATATGGGTTTTCTTTTCAACAAAAATCAAGCAACATGCTTATGCCATTATCCAAAGCATACCAATCTGATTTGAAATGTAACAATATGCCCAAATAGAGTAATCAAAATAGCAAGCATCAAAAGTATAGAAAAGCATGAACAAACACAAAATGGCTTAAATCCACACGTCCCCAGCAGAGTCGCCAGTTGTGAGACATGGGGAAAAAATCACCGGAGTGATCGTCCCTCCGTCAACACACGGGCTCAACGCAAAAATTGGGAGAGTCGCCACCATTCATGATTTTGGGGTGAGAATGGACACCAAAGATTCAAAAGTATGCAAAAATAGCCAAAAGAAACATTCTAGGATAAAAATAATCCTACTTGAAAATAAAATCCAGAGATGGGTAAGGGGATTAGATTATGAACGGGGGAAGGTGTTAGGCACCCCCATTCATCCACACGAAGTGGTTGCCAAGTGTATGTTCATGCAAAAAATAAAGTAAGAAAGCTTGCTAAAAATCATAGAAAACCTTGAAAAAGGATTAATGTATGATATTTTCACATGAAGATCTAAATGGATTTTAGATCCTCTCTTATGTCAATATCATTTCTGGAATATCTCAAAGGATGGAAATCAAAGTAGAGGTTGCATAAAACCAAGTTAAATCAAATCCGGAAAATTCGGTAAAAAGTATGCCATTTGCCTTAAAATCATTCAAATCCAATTCTGAATTGAACCAAACCAAATCCATTTGAAAGATTAGGGTAAACAAGAGTCTCATGCAAAATTTCACTTCATTCCGATGAAAAATCTAGGAGTTATGCTCCTTTGAAGTTGCTGTTGGGGATTTTTAAAAGTGGTAAGTGGGCAACTTTGGAAAATTGTCTAGAAAAATCCACCACATAGAAATCCGTGAAATTTGGTGTGATTGAATTCTGTATGGCCATCTTTCAACAGAAACTAACCTCATACAAAAATCCCTTCGGATGTGCCTTGGGTGGTCTCCCGAACAGGCCTCGAAGATCACAGATTTACCCAGAAAAATGCAAATGAGCAGTTCTGAGTAAATCGGTTACCAATAATTCAAATGGAATCCAAAAATTATGAAACCAACTGGATTTGAAAATAGACTCATAAAGGAGTACTCAGAAACAAAATTTACTCGAATCGGACTTAAAACGAACACATGGCGGTCCGTCGAAGTGACAAGTTCTGTACTTGGACCTGAACTGTCCACTTAACTTCGACAGAGAAGTGTCAAAAATCGGCTAGATAGAAATTCATGAAATTTGGTGGACATAAACTAGACAGCCTCACCTTTCCCATGGTTCTGGAATCGCCCCAAAATTCATCCGGATGATGAAGTTACGGACGTCCGAAGTAAGGGTACAGGTGCTGTCAAGCTAAGCCATTTTTGAGTAAAAACCAAATCCGAAAATTGATAAAAAAATGAAATCCGTGCAAGATGAACACAAATACTTCAAAATCATCCGAAAGGCATTCCAGAATTGATTGAGGCAATTTATTTGGGTTTTATCACAATAAATGCAATAAACCCCAAATATGAGCCTACCCCGCCAAAATAGTGATATGTGTGCAAAAGTGAAAAAAACCTAGCAAGATCCATACACATGCATATAGATTCAACAAAATAGGTTCTAGCATAGCCTAGGGTTCCGTTCCATTATCGTTTCCCTCTGTTCTCTTTAAGATAATCAAGGGTACTTTGAATATGGAACGGTTTACAATCAATCAAAAAGCCTTACGCTACATGGGTTCTAGCACTAGGGTCAATCCCCAGTCTCGTTTCTCCTAGATCCGCCTTCACGTTTTACGGCTAGGGGAGTCTTGAGATACTTTGAGCCGGGGAAGGATTTCCACACATACAAACAAGGCTTTACACTACAGAAAGGTAGAAGAAGAGATCTAGATCTAGGAATGTAAAGACAGAAAATAAAAAGAAAAGTTGAGGCTTACCTGAGTGCTGGAGGCGATTCCACAGCGGTTTCCTTCTTCTCTTGGAGTTCTTCTTTGCGAGAATTCAAAACAAGAGTTGTGTTCCATTTGCTCAAGGAGGAGGCTCCTATTTATAGGCAAGGGCTAAGGTCATTGGTAGACACAAATTAATGTCTAGAACCACTCCAACCTAAACCCTAAGGTCATTCCCGTGATTTCCCCTCATTTAATGAGGGACATGATGGTAAAAGTTAAAAGCTCTCGGAAAACCCTAATTTTGAGCAAACTTACGGTATCCGGTATATCAGACCGGATAACAAAGTGCCTTAAGGTATCCGGTACATGGTACCGGATACGCTAAGGCCCACACGTATCCGGTATGACTATCCGGATACGGGGAGGAGCACTTGTATCCGGATTGCGTATCCGGATACAGGCAAAAATTTATTTTCTTCAAATTCTGTGCTGGCTTTCCAGGAGATAATGATTTTTGATGATTGTTTGTGCAATTTGGGGTGTCTACACCAAGTTTTCGGCTAGGACTGTTATCACCCTTTGCCCTCTTACATATTTCACCCTCTGGTGGAGCGTGGATGGTATTGCCCTAGCCGAATGTATCCACGGCCTTCCTAGGAGCAGATTGAAGGCTGCGGGTATATCCATCACTTCAAATGTGATGTTAAAGATATTCGGCCAAATTGTGACCGGCAGTTCAATCTCCCCTAGGGAGTGGGTCTTGGAGCTATCAAAAGCCCTAACTATCCGCCCATTTCGTTTGATCCTTGACTGGTCCAGACCCAGCTTGGTAAAAGTGATTAACGGGCAAACGTTTAACGTTGACCCGTTGTCGATTAAAACCCGTGCAACCATGCAGCCCTTACAAAGCACAGTGATGTGCAAAGGGTCAACATGATAACACCCACCTGGGCTGATCTCACCCTCTGAGAAACTTATCACATTATGTGACAAGATTTGACCAACCATTTTACCAAGCTGGTCTGGATCAATGGTCTGGGATACGTGTGCACTCTGTAGCACCCTTAACAATGCATCCCTATGCTTTTCAGAATTCAGCAAAAGGCCCAGTATTGAAATCTGGGCCGGGACCTTGTTTAGCTGATCCACAAGATTGAATTCACTCTTCTTTATTATTTTTATGAGGTCTGCTGCCTCATTTTCTGCACCCTGGGGGGTGTCTTCTCCCACTTTATTTTTTCCTTTCTGTTTTCTTTTTTCTTCATTTTCTTTTTTTTCTTTTTCTACTTCTGTCTCTTTCTCTTTCTCTTCACCCCCTGCACATTTCCCCGACCTCGTCATGAGGTTCACCTCCTCCTGGTTCAGGTTTCTAACCGCTGGAACCGTAGCCGTGATTCCCTCGCTGTAGTTCCATGGTACAGCGGCCTCTGAATAGGCTAATTTAGGGATGTTTACCACTAATGGCTGGAGTCTGGACCGGGATGTAGGGGCCGGTTTAGGGATAGCATGGGCTGGCTGCACATTTACAACCAAGGGTTGAAGTTTGGAATTTGTGGGGACAGAAGAAGTGATGGAAGCAGTGGTGGGGTCAAGATTGATGACCAGTGGAGCCTTAGACGGCTTGGATGGAGAACAAGTGGGTGGACTGCAATTGAAGACCAATGGGGGTCTTGCAGTATTCATCTGGGCCATGAGTGAAGAGACCCGGTTTAAGGAGGAGCTTATGTCCTCAGCAGCAAGATTATTTTTTTGGGAGACCATGTTGATCTCCTCCTCTTCCTCTTCTTGGAAGAAACGGACCTGGACAGTGGTCCCTACTGGTGCTATAAGCTGTGATGGGTCAAAGGCCCTTCTGGTGGTGGATATGGCAGAGATAGAGTTGGATGGGCCTGCCCCATTGTGGTAAGGCAGAGGGTTCTGCCCAATATCATTTCCCGACGGGGCGGGCGCAGCAGTGTTAAAGACCAAGGCCTTCTGGTCCAACAGGTCCTGGACCGCATGCTTCAATACCCAGCAGTTATCAGTAGAATGCCCTGGTGCACCCATGTGGAAATCACAGGTGACCGATGTGTCAAAATTTCTCCCCTTTGGGGCATTTGGGTTAGGCTCCTTCAGAGTCAAGTATTCCCCTTTCAACAGGGTTGGCAATAGTTGGGACAGCGATATTGGGAGAGGAGTAAAGACTCGGTTCTTCCTTGCTGCGAACCAGGCATCCCGCTCCTCCTTAGTAAAGGTCCTCCTTGTGTTAGCCGGCACAGAGGGAGAGAAGTTGACGTTCAGCGGGGTCTGGTATGACTGCTGGGCCTACTGGGCCTGTTGGGGTGCAGAGATGTTGACGTGAAGTGGCTTCTTGGCTGGAGGAGCCTGGACTAAGTTCACCTCCCCTTCCTTTCGGGCCCCTGTCTTTTTAAATCCGGCCCCTTTCTTCTGGGCCATGGAGGCAGAGGAATCAGACTGCCCAGTCAGAGTAGAGTAGTCTATCAGCCTTCCTGACCTGACCCCTTCCTCTATCCGGTCCCCCACCTGCACTAGGGCTGCAAAGTTGGTGGTGATCTGACCCACCAGATGGTTGTAAAAGGGCTGCCCCAGCGTACCCATGAATGTTGAGATCATTTCAGGTTCCAGCATAGGTGGCCTGACCTGGGAGGCGGCCTCTCTCCACCTCTTGGCATACTGCCGCACAGATTCATCTTTGCCCTTGCTCATCCTCATAATGTCGTACCGGTCTGGCACGATCTCCGAGTTAAATTTGTATTGGTCCAAGAAGGCATCTGCCAGGTCTTTCCATCTCTTGATCCTTCCGTGGTCAACTGTAGCAAACCACCTCAAGGCCGATCCTGTCAAACTCCTCTGGAAGAGTTGAATCAGTATGCCATCATCCCGACCAAACTGGCACAAAGCCCCGCAGTATAGTTTCAAATGGCTCATAGGGCAGCCTGTGCCGTCGAACTTGTTGAAGTCCGGGCACTTGAACTTGGCCGGTAGACATACGTCAGGATACATGCACAGATCCTCGAAAGTGGTGCCTCCATAGCTATTTCCCCCTTTCACCTCTTTCAGTTCTTCCTGGATCCTTTCTATCCTGAGCAGCATTTTCCTTTCAGTTTCTTCCCTGGCTTTTTCCTTCTCCAGTTCTTTCTCGGATTCTGCTGTATTTTCCCTGATCAGAATGGGTTCAGGGACTGGTTCAGAAATGGGCTCAGGCATGGGTTGAGCCGGAGGCGGAATGTAGGCCTGAGGTGGTGGTGCTTGATGGGAAGTCGATGCTTGGTTTTGGGCCTGGGCCTGTTGGGCCTGAGCCACCAGTAGGTCTCCCAGCATCTTGGCCAGACCAGCCACTTGCTCCTGCAGCTGAGCAAAGTCTTGAGCGGGTACGGTGGCTTGGGCTTGGTTCTTTTCAATGTTCATAGCTCTGGCTTTGGATCTGGTCACGGGAGCAATGATTGCAAATAAGTGTACCTGGGTAAGGAAAAGCAAAGAAACATGTCAGCTCCCATTTAATTTGAGTCATACACCTATAAATGTAGATAAGTGGGTTGGGTGAACACAAGTTCGGATTTATTTGTTTTTTTTTTTTGTTTTTTGATTGTTGGAATATTTTAGGGCTTCCAAAGGTCCCAAAGAATAAGAAATGTCTAAAATTCAGAGGCTTTTAGACGGCCCAAAGGATACGTGTCTATAATTCAGAGGCTTATAGACGGCCCAAAAAAGTTGTGTCTAAAATTCAGAGGCTTTTAGACGGCCCAAAGGATTGTGTCTATAATTCAGAGGCTTATAGACGGCCCAAAGGATATGTGTCTAAAATTCAGAGGCTTTTAGATGGCCCAAAAAGGTTGTGTCTAAAATTCAGAGGCTTTTAGATGGCCCAAAAAGGTTGTGTCTAAAATTCAGAGGCTTTTAGATGGCCCAAAGGATATATGTCTATAATTCAGAGGCTTATAGACGGCCCAAAGAGATTGATGTTTGAAATTCAAAGGCTTTCAAACGGCCCAAAAAGGTTGTTTCTAAAATTCAGAGGCTTTTAGATGGCCCAAAAAGGTTGTTTTTAAAATTCAGAGGCTTTTAGGCGGCCCAAAGAGATTGATGTTTGAAATTCAGAGGCTTTCAAACGGCCCAAAAAGGTTGTTTCTAAAATTCAGAGGCTTTTAGATGGCCCAAACAGGTTGTTTCTAAAATTCAGAGGCTTTTAGATGGCCCAAAGGATATGTGTCTATAATTCAGAGGCTTATAGACGGCCCAAAGAAGTGTGTCTAAAATTCAGACGCTTTTAGACGGCCCAAAATAGGTTGATGTTTGAAATTCAGAGGCTTTCAAATGGCCCAAAAAGGTTTGTCTAAAATTCAGAGGCTTTTAGACGGTCCAAAAGAGGTTGATGTTTGAAATTCAGAGGCTTTCAAATGGCCCAAAAAATTGACTTTGAGTGGTACTCGTGACCAAACAAAGGTTTTTGGATTATTCTGAGGCTTCCAAATGTCCTAAAAAGATTTGACTTTGATTGATAAAAATAACCAACCAAAGGTTTCTTGGAATATTCTAGGGCTTCCAAGTGTCCCACAAATGTTTTGATTTGATTGATAAAAATAACCAACCAAATGTTTCTTGGAATATTCTAGGGCTTCCAAGTATCCCACAAATGTTTTGATTTGATTAATAAAAATAATCAACCAAAGGTTTCTTGGAATATTCTAGGGCTTCCAAGTATCCCACAAATGTTTTGATTTGATTGATAAAAATAACCAACCAAAGGTTTCTTGGAATATTCTAGGGCTTCCAAGTGTCCCACAAATGTTTTGATTTGATTGATAAAAATAACCAACCAAAGGTTTCTTGGAATATTCTAGGGCTTCCAAGTGTCCCACAAATGTTTTGATTTGATTGATAAAAATAACCAACCAAAGGTTTCTTGGAATATTCTAGGGCTTCCAAGTATCCCACTTTTTTTGACTTGACTGGTAAAAAGGAGACCAATCAAGGGTTTTTTATGGAATATTCTAGGGCTTCCAAGGGTCCCAATTTTTGATTTGATTTGATTGGTAAAAAGGAGACCAATCAAGGGTTCATGGAATATTCTAGGGCTTCCAGAGGTCCCACTTTTTTTGACTTGACTGGTAAAAAGGAGACCAATCAAGGGTTTTTTATGGAATATTCTAGGGCTTTCAAGGGTCCTAATTTTTGATTTGATTTGATTGGTAAAAAGGAGACCAATCAAGGGTTCATGAAATATTCTAGGGCTTCCAGAGGTCCCACTTTATTGACTTGATTGGTAAAAAGGAGACCAAACAAGGGTTTTTTTTTTTTCTTCAAATTTGCTGAATTTTATCAGTTTTCAAGTTCCAAAGTTTGACTGACACATGTTTGAGTTGAGTTGGTGTCAAAAAATATGACACCTTGGTTTCCTCTTTGATTTTCAAACTTAGGTTAAATCCTGAAAGAATATTTTATTTTATTCTTTTTTTTTTGTCTTTTTCCTTTGTTTTTGATTTTGTATTTCTGGAACATTTCTTATGTTCTTTTCGGGGTGCCTAAGGATTATCCACAGTGTTTTAGGCATTTTATTTTAAAAATTCGGGCTGAAAAGCCAATTTGTGCATTTTTTGAATGTATCCGGCCTGAAGTACCGGATAAGAATATGCCTTATTGTATCCGGTCACCCTAACCGGATACACGCATATGCCTTTGTATCCGGAAATACATACCGGATATGAATAGAGTTGTTATTAACCGGCCTGAGTTGCCGGTTATTGCCGAAATGGCCCTTTTTGACTCATTTTTTCACCCGATTAGTTTTTTTTTATTCCCACTTGATGTTCACCTTAATTTGACCCTCAAAACTTGCCCCAAATTGGGCTTGGACATCATACTTGCAAAATTCCCTAAATTTAGGAAAATAACATGGCTTTACCTTGCCACCTTGTATTACCTTCATTCAATATGGTATTCACATTATACCTTGGCCTGTAAAACATGCAAACGGCCTTCCCACATTTACACCCAATTCCCCAAACGCAATTGTGTGCTTTTAGCCGAAAACGTGTTTCTCCACCTTCAAGCGTATGGTTTTTGGGTTTTGGCTTAATTGGCAACTTAGAACTCAAGTCTAGTGATGCCCGGAATCGAATCACAGATCCCATTGTCATCACATCATTGACTCAAATTCTAAGGTAAATGTTTTCACTTTCGCTTTCCGAAGTCACGACCTCGGTGTGCCAAGCTACACACATTCATGGTTCAACTTCCTACTAGGTAATGGGTAGGCTGTGCAAATTGTTTCAAGTGCTCAAGTGCAATTTTAAAATTGTGGTAACATTCACAACGTCCCAGCCCCTTGCCACTCTTTTTCGTAGCCATGCATTCATTCCAAGCCAAGGCATATATGACAAAATAATGAAGCTAACTACAAGCAAGCAAGCACCAAATATGCACAAAAATATTACATGCCCAAAAAGTGGTATACAAAACATGTTATTTGTACAAACAACAATCAACTCATGTAAGCATGCTTGAAACCCAAAAGCATTCCTAAAATTCCAGATTTCATGCTCTTTTTCATGCTCAAAGTGTACCATTTCTACCCAAATTGGAGCCTAAAATTTTAGCACTACTTGACATGGTTCAAAGGTGTTTCAATGAGGTAAAACATGCTTGAAATCCCCCAAATATACACTGAAATTTCCAGAATTTTCATGCTCAAAAGTGCTTCCCTTATACCCCCAAATTAATGCCTAAAAATTTAGCAACTACTTGACATGATACAAAAGTGTTTTAATGAGGGAAAACATGCTTGAAAACCATCCTAATGGCTACTGTATTTACAGATTTTTGCTCATTATTTTCATGCTCAAAACATGGCACTAAAAACCTCCTAAAACAAGGTACAAAAAAACAAGTAGGCATGCACAACAAGATAAGGCCATAAACATGATCCTAAGCATAATACAACCATATACGCATGCCTTTATCCATCTAGATTTCAAAGTATCCCAATCAGATTTCAAGATACAACAATATGCACAAATAACATAAGTAAAATAGCAAGCATTCACAAGTAAAGAAAGCATGAACAAAACACCCAAAATTGGCTTAAATCCACAAGTCCCCAGCAGAGTCGCCAGTTGTGAGACATGGGAAAAAATCACCGGAGTGATCATCCCTCCGTCAACACACGGGCTCAACGCAAAAGTGGGAGAGTCGCCACCATTCATGATTTTGGGGTGAGAATGGACACCAAAGAGTTCAAAATAAGCAAAAAGTGAAAAAAAAAGAAGCATTCTAGAATAAAAATCCTACTTGAAAATCAAATCCAGAGATGGGTAAGGGGATTAGATTATGAACGGGGGAAGGTGTTAGGCACCCCCATTCATCCACACGAAGTGGTTGCCAAATGTATGTTCATGCTAAAAAGAAAATAAGAAGCTTGCTAAAAATCGTGAAAAAGCCTTGAAAAAGGAACAATGTATGATATTTTCACATGAGGATCTAAATGGATTTTAGATCCTCTCTTATGTCAATATCACTTCTGGAGTATTTCAAAAGATGGAAATCAAAGTAAAAGTGGCCAAAACCAAGTTGAGGCAAATCCGGGAATTTTGGTAAAAAGTACGCCATTTGCCTTAAAATCATTCAAATCCAATTCTGAATTGAACCAAACCAAATCCATTTGAAAGATTAGGGTAAATAAGAGTCTCATGCAAAATTTCACTTCATTCTAATGAAAAATCTAGGAGTTATGCTCCTTTGAAGTTGCTGCTGGGGATTTTTAAAAGTGATAAGTGGGCAACTTTGGAAAATTGTCTAGAAAAATCCACTACATATAAATCCGTGAAATTTGGTGTGATTGAAGTCTGTATGGCCATATTTCGCCAGAAACTAGCCTCATACAAAAATCCCTTCGGATATGCCTTGGGTGGTCTCCCGAACAGGCCCCGAAGATCACAGATTTACCCAGAAAAGTACAAATGAACAGTTCTGAGTAAATCGGCTACCAATAATTCAAATGGAATCCAAAAATTATGAAACCAACTGGATTTGAAAATAGACTCAAAAAGGAGTACTCAGAAATAAAAATCACTCGAATCGGACTTAAAACGAACACATGACGGTCCGTCGAAGTGACAAGTTCTGTACTTGAACCTGAACTGTCCACTCAACTTCGACAGAGAGGTGTCAAAAATCCGCTAGATGAAAATTCATGAAATTTGGTGGACATAAACTAGACAGCCTCACCTTTCCCACGGTTCTGGAATCACCCCAAAATTCATCCGGATGATGAAGTTATGGGCGTCTGAAGTAAGGGTACAGGTGCTGTCAAGTTAAGCCACCTTTGAAGAAAATCAAATCCGAAAATTAATAAAATGTGTGTGATTTGTGTGAGATTAATCCAAAACCTTTGAAAAACATTTTAAAATACTCCAGAATTTGATTGAGGCCATTTATTGGAGATTTATCACAATGAATGTAATAAATCCCCAAATGTGAGCCTATTCTCCAAAAAAGTGTAACATGTGTGCAAAAGTGAAAACCCAAGCAAGATCAATACAACATGCATATAGATTCAACAAAATAGGTTCTAGCATAGCCTAGGGTTCCGTTCCATTATCGTTTCCCTCTGTTCTCTTTAAGATAATCAAGGGTACTTTGAATATGGAACGGTTTTCAATCATTCAAAAGCCTTACGCTACATGGGTTCTAGCACTAGGGTCAATCCCCAGTCTCGTTTCTCCTAGATCCGCCTTTACGTTTTACGGCTAGGGGAGTCTTGAGATACTTTGAGCCGGGGAAGGATTTCCACACATACAAACAAGGCTTTACACTACAGAAAGGTAGAAGAAGAGATCTAGATCTAGGAATGTAAAGACAGAAAATAAAAAGAAAAGTTGAGGCTTACCTGAGTTCTGGAGGCGATTCCACAGCGGTTTTCTTCTTCTCTTGGAGTTCTTCTTTGCGAGAATTCAAAACAAGAGTTGTCTGCCATTTGCTCAAGGAGGAGGCTCCTATTTATAGGCAAAGGCTAAGGTCATTGGTAGACACAACTTAATGTCTAGAACCCCTCCAACCTTAACCCTAAGGTCATTTCCGCGATTTCCCCTCATTTAATGAGGGACATGATGGTAAAAGTGAAAAGCTCTCGGAAAACCCTAATTTTGAGCAAACTTAAGGTATCCGGTATGTCAGACCGGATAACAAAGGGCTTTAAGGTATCCGGTACATGTTACCGGATACCCTAAGGCTCACATGTATCCGGTATGAGTATCCGGATACGGGAAGGGGTACGTGTATCCGGATTGAGTATCCGGATACAGGCAAAAGTTTATTTTCTTCAAATTCTGTGCTGGCTTTCCAGGAGATAATGATTTTTGATGATTGTTTGTGCAATTTGGGGTGTCTACATTATGTAATGGTATGAGGATGGTTTGCAAGGGCTTTGACAGAAATGTTATCCATGCTGAAATAACAATAGGACATCATTCAGGACAATAAGTACTTCTTCCAAGAATACCATTGTCTCCTGCTGAAAACGAAGGTTATCCATTTAATTTCAAGCGCAAACAATTTCCAATACGTCTGTGTTTTGCAATCACAATAAATAAAGCACAAGGGCAAACTATAAAAAATGTTGGTGTTTATTTGCCAGAACATGTCTTCTCACATGGGCAACTATATGTTGCATTATCTATAGGCGTTTCAATGTCTACAACCAAAGTTTTGATCAAACCTAATTCAACTATCAAGAAGCAAGGAACATACACCAAAAATATTGTCTACAAAGAAGTTTTGGCTACAGCAAGGTATGTATTACAATTATGTCATATGTTTTATGCATTTTATTTGATATAATTTATATTAACAATGTTATTTAAGTTTGACCATAATTGGACATAGTCATTGCTTCGTTATCATTAAATTTTTTGATGACAAAATAAGAGAAGTATACCAAGGACTTGCAAATTAATTGAGCCTTCATCAATTAACCTGCAAGTAAATTAGCTTTTTCTTTGATGCCTGTTGACTCTTTTGTTTTGTATTTACGCATGATGGATATACATTTGTTTTCACTTTTGTAGCTTATGGAAGACCTAAAGAAAGGTGTTTATGTTGATAACCTGACAGAGTATGAAGCCACTATTGTTAACGATGTTATCAAACTTGTTTTACAGTTGGGTTTAATTGGTAGTTTATACAAGTTATAATGAATTGTGTGAATACGACCTTGATTAGTGTTTTATCTACCCAGGGTGCGAAAAACCAAAAATGGCAGCAACTCATATGAACAATGAAAGCAGCCGGTCCCACAGTGTCTTACCTACTGTAGACACCCCAAATTGCACTACAAAATGAGAAAATAATGAAAACATTAATTGGAAGTTAAAACAGGCCAAAAATGCATGAAAATGAATAATTTAAGCCTTGCCCGTATTATATCTACGAGCTAAGCGCGCCCGAATTTTATATATGGGCACGCAGCGCCCGTAATACATATACGGACACCATTGGATCGTAAATCATTTACAGGCACATTAGACTCGTGCGAGTTTTATTCTTCTCTCGATTTCTGAGCCTTATCTTTAATCCAATATCCCTTTAAATGAGCGAATTATATATTTTATTCATGCGAAATATCTTTGTAGATAAAGGATGGGCATTATCTTGTGTTTAACTCAAACTGAAACTTTATCTTGCCAAACCTTGGACCAACCTTACCCCTGGGTTCGCCTATAAATAAAGGGCCTTTCCTCAAGCAAAAGACCACGAAAATTTGAAGTCTAAGAAGCTCCAAGAGAAAAGAGGAATCCCTGCTGCTTTGCTTGCTCAATCCAGGTAAGTCCCTTTTCCCTTTTATTTTCTGTCTTCAATTCTAGAAGTAATAGGATCTTTTCTATTGCTATAGAATAAGGCCATCTTTTGTACTTGTATTCCTAAACTTGTCTCTAAGTACCTCAAGAGTCTCTCTAGCCGTAAAACGTGAAGAGAGAGCTAGGGAAAAGGGGAACAGGTGGATCCCTAGAATAGAACCCCATATCTGTTTTTCCCCTTTTTTTTATAGAATAAGGCCTTTGATTGTGTTTGTATAACCAAACCTATCTCTAAGTACCTCAAGAATCCTCTCTAGCCATAAAACGTGAAAAGAGAGCTAGGGGAAAAGAGAATAGGTGGATCCGTAGGGTAGACCCCCATGTACTCTAATCTGTGAGATGTGGCTGCTTCGAATATCCTGATCATGTTTTAATGGTTTTTATGTTGAATCTGAATGAATCATATGAATCCATGATGTTTATAGCATGAAATCCTCATTTTTTCTAAAAATTTGGATTTTTCACATATTTGCACCTACAGCACTGTTTTCGTGATTTTTGTGATTTTAGGCTAAGATCCTGGATTTATCATGATCAATATGATAGATCTGGATCCAGAAGCCTGAAAGTAAATTCTAGGGTTTCATGATATAGTTTTTAAATTGTTTTTCATTATTGAGAGAAGACCCTACGGTCTAAGTTCTCCCCTTTTGATGTTCTTCATCAACGTGGGTATTTTTGGATTTGATTTTTTGATTTAATATGAAATTTGGGCTATATCTATGTCCTGGACTATTCAAGTTCAATTTTGAAATATTTTATAAAAATCATATTTTTCTAGATTTCTAGAATTTACCTTGAAGCTAGATTTTTTAAGATTTCACTTTAAATTGGTTTTATTTGATTTTATCTCAATTTTATTTTGATCATGAAACCCTAGGAATGGTATGATCATATTTGAAAGTTCTGGATCAATCAGGCTATTCGTATGAAAAACAATATATTTTGTCTTTTTTGTGATTTTTCATGATTTTTGTAGCAAGCCCTTTTTCCTTTGAAATACATGAACAATACCTGGTAACCACCTTGTGTGGATGAATAGGGGTGCCTAACACCTTCCCTTGTTCATAACCTAATCCCCTTACCCCTCTCTGGTTGTTTTTTTTAGAGGGTTATTTTTACCCTAAATTTGCCCTTTTGTGCTTATTTAATATTTTGGTGTCCATTCACACCTAAATTGAATGGTGGCGACTCTTTGTTTTAACCAATCCCGTGTGATGATTGAGGAAGTCAAATGGATTTTGATTTTTTCCCATGTCTCACACCTACATTATTGAGAGTGGTTGGGAAAACGATCCCATGACCCACCTTAGATTCTAAAGGGTAAACTTAGTAGATCTTGCTGGTTCTAAGCGGTAAATTTTTAAATCCATTGTTGACTGTGTAGTTTAGTTTTTAGTTGATTCTTCTAACTCTGCAGAAAACCTTTGGTGCAGAAGGTGAATGCTTGAAAGAAGCTGCAAACATAAACATATCATTCATCAACTCTTTGGTATGTCGTTTTTATTTTAGTTACATCACATTGTAGAGATGGCATTACATCCAGTAATTGATTTTCAAAATTTTGTATTATGTATCTTTGGTCTATAGCTCTTCTTCATGCCCAATGAATGCCAAATTATTCCTGGTTTGGGATGCCTCTTTAAGAAAGATTTAGCTATTCCAAAAGAATATCATGATGGTCAGATAATGGGTAGAAATATCTTCCCTTGCCGCTTCTGTGCAATACAGTAGAAATGTTGGGTATATGCAACCTACCGTGAGATTTCATCAGCTAAAAATCGGACCAACTAAATAAATAGTGACCAATCACATTCAATATTTTGGATTCTCATAGAAACTCCATGCACAACCTCAGCAAGAAGTCCTTAACCAAATGCTCATCCACTGGCTGGCCCATGAGATTGGTGTGCTGCATCCCTGCAACATGAAGTTCAAATAGTCCTATTATTCCATGTTATAAAATGGTCAATTTTTATAATAGCTTTTTTCAGTAGAGAGGCAAGGCATAATTTAAGTTTTTAGAATGAATTTTTTTATGCTGTTATATAATTATATTGGATTGTTAACATGTCTTGATTGAAGTCTAGTGATTATGACTTTGGTGGACATGACATAGGGAAAATATCGGCATATTCCCTACAGAGATTATAGGGTCATATTTTTCCTCCAGGTAAGTTAACTACAGTCCTTGAATACAAGGTTCCCAATTCTTATCAATATGCCCTTTTATATTTTGTGTCATCAGTACACTACAAGACTCTCTTGAGTGGAAACTCAAAAATAAAAATTATATCAAATGTCAGCCCATCTATTTGCTTTGTGATCAATTTGATTTTTCCATCTAGATTATGCTCTAAAATGGCTGCTATTCTGATTAATTTTATTTTGCTTTCGTGCAGCTCAGTAAACAAATCACTGTGCACTTTGAGGTTTGCCCAAAGTGCCAAAATTATTCAAAACAATGTAATGATTTTGAATTCATTAATTCAGTTATTCTAATCAAAAGTTGGATCTTTTGAAAGCATTCAGTTTCTGCAATGTCCACGCTAAAGTGAATGAAGATGCTTAAGGTGATGTCATATCATTGCAGTGGCAAATACGACAGCGGAAGGTATTATTTAAATGTGTTATGCCATTATTCATTTTATGTTTCGTGCATTCAATAATTGTGTTATGCCATTATTCATTTGAAAGCATTCATTTTATGTTGTGCGCTTTGCCCTCCACGTGCTTTCTACTTGAATTCCTTAATTTAGATTCTTTATGTATTGTGCAGCAGGTGGTTGTGAATTTCAGTGCATCGTGGTGTGGTCCTTGTAGAATGATTGCACCATTTGATTGTGAGCTCTCCGAGAAATACCCTTCCCTCATGTTTCTAACTGTGAATATTGATGAGCTACCTGTAAGTAATTATCATTTATGTGTCTATTTTGCATTTCATTTTTAGAAGTCACCCCCTTTTTATTTTTTATTTTTTATTCACTACAAAAAAAAAAGTGATATAACGACACTAATATAAGGGCACTTATAAAAAAAGTGCCGTTATAAGTGCCTAAATACGGCATTTCATATTCAGATACCGTTATAAAACAATTTCTTACGGCATTTCCTAGAAAAATGCCGCTATAAAACGATTTATTACGGCATTTTCCTAGTGAATGCCGTTATAAAATAATTTATTACAATATTCTTTAACTGAATGCCCCTATAAAACAATTTGTTATGGCACTTATCTATCAAATGCCGCTATACAATAATTTATAAAATATTGTATTACGGCACTTTACTATGAAATGCTGCTATAAATATAAAATAATTATTAAAAATAAAGTAATCTTTTTGGGTAAATTTATTTAATTGATGTATTATGAAAATAATTCAGATTTAGCAATGAAATTATTTGAAAGAAGACTAGTTCTTAATTATTTAAAGAAAACATAATTAATTACCAATTGGAAAGAATTGGATGATTGAATATGAATTAGTTTTAAAAATTAACCCTAAAAACTGATTTTTTTTTGTCAATTTGTGCTTAATGAATGAGACAGAACAGAAGACCTTGTGTGTTTTGGTTCCTCTATAGTTACTGTTTCTTTCTGGCGATTCTCACGAAGTGGAGTGTGTTTTGCTGTCGCTAGTCTTTTTCAAGTAGCGCATCAGAAATTTCAGACCTTAATTAATTCTTTTTTCTGATCATTTTCGTCAAAAAGCTTGTGGAGAAGGCCTCCAAGAAGGTAAGTAACTGATTGATGATCTCCTTATGCTATTTTTGTGCTCCGATCGGTTGATCTGAGACTTTAGTGGACAAATTGTAGTGATCACTACAACCGATCGATTTTTTTTAAGGAGTGAAAGGTTCCATTCTATCGTGTTTTTCGATGAAAATTTTTGGAGACCTGCGTTTCTGAAGTGAAAGGAACTTGCGATTTTGTGAAGTTTCTACGTACAAAGGTTTGTCTCTTTGATTTGTCTTTCATCTTGTGATTGAGTTGTTGTGATCGTCGTTGTGATTTTTTAGGTTTTTCGGTTTCCTTTTCAGATTATTGTTACAATTGTTTAGATTTAGGTTTCTATGTTGTTTAATGATTTCTCATTTTTGTTTCTTTAGATCTTTGATTTGTTAGTTTGTTATTAATTCATTACTGAATACTACCTTTAAGAATTTTTTTGATAGATTTCATTTTTTTTCGTTGCTTATTTAGGGATTAGTAGATTGTTAAATTGTTTGCACATGAGGTGTTATGTGGTTTATTTATTGTTAACTGAGTCCTTTTTTGCTCATTTTTTTCGTTGCTTATTTAAACTGTTCTGCCATAACTGCATTATGTGGTTTATTGTTAACTGAGTCCTTTCCGCCATGCTCTTTATCAATTACAATAGTTGTTGCTAATTGGGCAAATGATTAAGATGATGGTTTTGACCAAAATGATGTAACTTCACTGGCTAAGATGATAGACAAGGATGAACATTGATAATTATATCCCCATCATGTCCAGTGGAGCATAATTGAAAACATGTTGATAAAGAACAATAGTAGAACGTGGCCTCTAACTTTTTTAATATTGTTGTTTTTTGTGAGGAATTTACAAAATCTATATCTCTTTTCTTTAATTGATGAATAATGAAAGATTTTATTGGTGGGGGGGGGGGGGGGGGGGGGGGGGAAGGAAATCTACAGCCCTCAAGGAGTAGGATGCAAAATTAAGTACAGAAAAGGTAAAACTGGTATTTGTCAAATGAAAATTATAAGAAATCAAGGACTTCACAATTCCTTGATCTATTAGTTATGTTTCTACTTTTTTTGATTCATCTGAATGATGTATCTCAATGAATTAGCCAAAAATTCTTTGCTCAGTTAGTGGTACTACAAAGAGACTTCATGAGAAACCTTACCCTGTGCTAGGAAATGCCTCAAATTGCCTGGATGTTCTGTTTCATCATCTGCTCTATTTGTACACCTGTTTCACCATTTGGACCATAGAATGAAATAGAGAGTTAAGTAAATCAACCTACTTAGATGATTATTGCTGCCCATTCTATAGGATTGATCTACTGAATCATAGATGGTGTTGGGGTTTACCATCATGTTCCTTATATTCTTCTCTCATCTTTGATTATTCAATATATTTTAGGCTTGGGTATCAACCTTTCCTAGTGCTTTCTTAGAGAAAGGTTTGGAAACACAAACCTTTCCTATGTTAACCCATCTCAGCAGGTTTCCATTCATAGATAAAAATATAAAAAGTTAATTTGTAGGTGTCAGATGAATAACAAATAACCAACTTATTTCACCAATAAGAGAGTACACGCATACCATTGAACTGCTTTCATCTTCAATTTTCCATGAAGATCGATTCCAAATATCAAATTCATCTTCATAATAGCCCATCCACTTACATGATCATGTCCTTAATGATCACACTCAAAAGACCCTTACATTGGGTAACTCTGAGATCTGACCATTCTCTTAATTTCCGACTTACTGTAGTTGTAAGCAGCCCTCATAGGCATTTGATGGTTGGAAAATGACTCAAAAAATCACCATGACCCACTTGTTGAGTTAAATTTTCTTCTCTAACCTTAAAATTAACTACACTTGTTGATTAAATTGTTCTTAGCTTGTTTTGTTACAGCAATTAATTGATATTAATTTATTTTTATTTATGCATGTAAAGTGAGAAGTGGTGCTCTTATATGGATCTAAGTTGGATTTATAAAGAAAGGTACATCAGTTATTGATATATATTCAGTAGTTGCTTTGATGATTGTCTCTGTGGTTTTAATTCTTTCTTGTGAACACCTTAAGTGAATAAAATTTCTGTTCTACAAGGACTTGCAGGTTTTCATGGCCATGGCTGCAGCAATCAAGAAGTGTATCTTCCAAGGTGGCCTTGTATTGTTTTTTTCCTAACAGGTTCATTAAAAAGCAGTCTTCCTCAACTCTCAGGTTTTTGTAACCCAACTTTGTAGTTTTGATTCCTACAAGTGATGCATATGCCTAGTGCTTCAGGCCAAATTCTAATTTCATCTGTACTGGTCACTATTTTCTCCCTTCAAGAAGCATAGATAGTGTTACCGAGCATTTTTTTTTTTACCCTTTCTGTTCAGTTTTAGTATGGTTTCGTCACTAGTATGATTATTTGTTTTGTAAATTTACTGTTCCTGAATATACATTAAAATGTTTTACTGCATTCTTGCTATTGTAGGTTAGTTAGGATATGGGAATAGAGCCACCAATTCCTATTAGCATGAAACTAGAAGACTACTGTAGACACCCCAAATTGCACTAAAATGAGAAAATAATTGAAAACATTAATTGGAATTTAAAACAGGCCAAAAATGCATGATAATCAATAACTCGAGCCTTGACCGTATTGTATCTACGGGCTAAGCGCGCCCGAATTTTATATACAGGCACGCAGCGCCCGTAATACATATACGGACACCTTTGGACCGTAAATCATTTACGGGCACTCGAGACTCGTGCGAGTTCTGTTCTTCTCTTGATTTTTGAGCCTTATCTTTAGTCTAATATCCCTTTAAATGAGCGAATTATATATTTTATTCGTGCGAAATATCTTTGTGGATAAAGGATGGGCATTATCTTGTGTTTAACTCAAACTGAAACTCTATCTTGCCAAACCTTGGACCAACCATGCCCCTGGGTTTGCCTATAAATAGAGGGCCTTTCCTCAAGCAAAAGGCCACGAAAATTTGAAGTCTAAGAAGCTCCAAGAGAAGAAGAGGAACCCCTGCTGCTTGCTTGCTCAATCCAGATAAGTCCCTTTTCCCTTTTATTTTCTATCTTCAATTCTAGAAGTAATAGGATCTTTTCCATTGCTGTAGAATAAGGCCATCTTTTGTATCTAGTATTTCTAAACTTGCCTCCAAGTACCTCAAGAGTCTCTCTAGCCGTAAAACGTGAAGAGAGAGCTAGGGGAAAAGAGAACAAGTGGATCCCTAGAATAGAACCCCATATCTGTTTTCCTCCTTTTTTCTAGAATAAAGCCTTGGATTGTGTTTGTGTACCCAAACCTATCTCCAAGTACCTCAAGAATCCTCTCTAGCCGTAAAACGTGAAGAGAGAGCTAGGGGAAAAGAGAACAGGTGGATCCGTAGGGTAGACCCCCATGTGCTCAAATCTGTAAGATGTGGCTGTTTTAAATATCTTGATGATGTTTTAATTGTTTTTATGATAAATCTGAATGAATCACATGAATCCATGATGTTTATAGCATGAGATCCCCACTTTTTTTATAAAATTTGGATTTTCACCACTTTTGCACCTACAGCATTGTTTTTTTGATTTTTGTGATATTAGGCTAAGATCTTGGATTTATCATGATCAATATGGTAGATCTGGATCCAGAAGCCTGAAAATAAATTCTAGGGTTTCATGATATGGTTTTTGAATTGTTTTTCATTATTGAGAGAAGACCCTACGGTCTAAGTTTTCCCCTTTTGATGTTCTTCATCAACGTGGGTATTTTTGGTTTTTATTTTTTGATTTAATGTGAAATTTAGGCTATATCTATGTCCTGGAATGTTCAAGTTCAATTTTGAAATATTTTATAAAAATCATATTTTTCTAGATTTCTAGAATTTAGCTTGAAGCCAGATTTTTGGATTTTTCACTTTAAATTGATTTTATTTGATTTTATCTCAATTTTATTTTGATCATGAAACCCTAGGAACGGTATGATCATATTTGAAAGTTCTGGATCAATCAGACTATTCATATGAAAAAAACCATACAATTTTGTCTTTTTATGTGATTTTTCATGGATTTTATAGTAAGCCCTTTTTTCCTTTATTTAAACATGAACAAAACCTGGCAACCACCTTATGTGGATGAATAGGGGTGCCTAACACCTTCCCCTGTTCATAACCTAATCCCCTTACCCATTTCTGGTTGTTTTTTTAGGAGGGTTATTTTTACTCTAAAATTGCCTTTTGTGCTTATTTAATATTTTGGTGTCCATTCACACCTAAATTGAATGGTGGCGACTCTTTGTTTTATTCAATCCCGTGTGATGATGAGGAAGTCATTGGATTTGATTTTTCCATGTCTCACAACTACAATAGTGTATTTCATAGGATTATCAGTGCAGCAAAGCACCCCCACTTGAGCATTCCTGAAATTGAAGCTGGCCGGGAGGAATCGCAAACAGTACCACCAGCTTGTCAACCATTCTCTAATGATTGTTTCAGGTATACCTTTGGTTAATGACATATAATCTGTTGTAACTCGAGAATTTTCAAAGATTTTTAAACTTCATGTTTTTCTTTGCATATTAGAATCCTGTAAATGTGAAATCTTCTTGTCTGCAAGTTTAGTTATCTTTTTCTGGAATTCAGGGAAGTGCTTCATATTTCAAACACTTATTCATTCCAGCAATTGATTTGTTGCGGTTGCTATGAATTTTGCCACTACACTACAGTAGGAAATAGTAGGTATAAGTAATCTGTAGTCAGACCTTCCAGGGTGATTCTATTTATCAACGTGACTGTTATTTTTTTGACCATGCCAACTTTTGAAAATTTAATGTGGTGTGGGTGATTAGGACTAGGTGTCGGATGGATGCTACTGAAAGATGGGAGCATTTGTTGGTCCCATGATAAAAATAGTGCTTGGTTGTAAGATTCTTTGTTTTGTAATATTTATTGAAATTTTCAAGCAGGTCCACATGATCAAATGCATGGAGTTTTTCATCATATAATTGTTTTTCTAATGATAGACATATTGTTTCTTTTTTAATTATCTTTTTGGTGTTTATATGGGTTCTATAAAACAAAATCCAATGCAGGTGCGTTTGATAGGATATTGTGTTGAGGATTCCTTATTCCTAGCATATGAATTCATTGAGAATGGAAATTTAAGCCAACATCTGCGTGGATCAGGTGAGAGTGTTTTAAACCACTCTATGGTAAATTCTCATATAGTGGATTTTCATTCAATATTATGTAGTGATTTAAGTTTCTGGTTTCAGGGAGGGACCCACTTCCGTGGTCTACCAGGGGCAAATCGCCCTCGACTCAGCAAGAGGTCTTGAATATATCCATGAGCATACTGTTCCTGTATATATTCATGGTGATGTTAAGTCAGCAAACATTTTGGTTGTTATGCATTTATCAGAGGAGTAGTCAAAGTAGAATTTAATGTCTATTATTATTTTACAACTTTGGTTTTTTAGGTTGCAGATTTCGGATTAACAAAATTGACTTTAATGTCTAACATTGTATCTAGAATTTCGTACTCCATGTGCGAGCAGGTTATGGTGCCGATTACCCAAGAAGTAAAGTCAGATGATATGTTCTGGACATGTTAATGGTTCTCTACTAGCTATTACAAAGCCCAACTCAAGTTATGCACAAGAAGCCATTTTATACCACGTTAGAGGAAAGGGATTAAATTTTTAGCTTGGGGGGTGGGGGTGGGTGGGGTAAATTAATTTTTTTTAAATTAATATACTTTTAGTGGCACTTGGTGGCTGTCGCTAAAGCCTTCAAGTGCTGATAAATTTTATTACGACACTTAAAAAAATGCCATAATAGTTTACATTTTTGCGGCATTTTTAAATGCCATAAAAAGTCACTTTGTAGCTGCATATTCCAAAGTGTCGTTATAAGTTGTTGCTATAACATAATGCAACACTACTTAAAACAGCACTTTATTAAAATGCCGTTATATGTTAAAACGGCATTTTTTCATATTATAAGGGCACTTTTGAAGTGCCGTAATAAAAAGACTTTTTTTTGTAGTGGTTGCCATATATGTGGCAGTTGAAGTTTCCCTTCAATTAGTTCGGATACCACATTGTTTTTTGTTTGTATGTGTAATGAGATTTTTATTTTCGTTTGTTTGTTTGTTTTATTTTTTTCCTTTTTGTTTTCATTAGAAAGGGAGATTTTTTAAAATGATGGAAGAGAATGAAAGCCAAGCGCTCAAATAGCCCACGTACAAATGGAACCAAAATGAATCATGGATAAAGAGTACATGTCCTTCACAAGCAGCTATAAAAGTTGTCTTACCGATACACAAAAATCTGCCAAAATTGATGATCAATTTAGAAAGCTTCTAGAATAGGACTTGGTTCACTTTCTGTCTCCTCGTCTTCATTGAGTTGGCACTCGTGTCTGTCTTTACTTGGTTCATACGTTTGGTGGGAGTTGAGAGTACTCCCATCACAAATCAAAAAATTTCCCCTACTTGAATTCAACTCAGCTAAAATGAAAGTTATCATTACTGCTTATTTTTTATTCAAAGGCCCTCCACGTGGGGGGCTAACTAGTAAGCAAAAATATTCGAAAGCATCAACGGTTGGCGTTATAGACCCTTTTGTTGGAGCCGCACGCCACGGACTATTACAAGCAATAACGACAAGACAAAGGCTGTGAAGCTCTGAAAGCATAGAGACGGCAGAAAGAAGAAAGACGTAGTAGCCCGTAATGGCGAAATCGGAGAAACCTCTCAGAACGATCGGAGATGCTTTCAGAGATCTTGCTGACTCTGTAAACTCCCCCACTCCACACATCGATGTCGGCAAGTTCGCTCGTGCCAGCAGACTCGTTTCACCTCTCATTGGCTACTTAGGGGTGGGATTCAGGTTTGCCGCCATTGAATTTGACGCCAAGGTACTGTGCTTTCTGCTCTCCTCCTGCATCCAAACTATGATCTGGTCTTAATTTCTACTTCTTAGATTTCTTCCATCTTTATGTGTATCCAAGGTTGCTGATCTAGCAGAAGCGTCCAAGTCCATCGATACCTTAGAAACCTTACTCGATCGTGACCTTGAGCAGAATCGTGCAAAGAGTTTCAACAGTCATTCCAGAAACCTTGTTCGAGTGAAGCGTTCAATTGACATGATGCGGTTGATGTTTGAACAGATCCTTTCTAGAGGGCAAGTCCAAGAACTCTTACAATTGCTATCTCATAACCCAATTTAATGAATTAATTGTAGTTAAATTGATTGACTTAAGAGTCATTTGATCAGTTAATCTATAGTTTTAATTGATTGCTTTGGTATTTTATTATTGGAATCATCTAGCTCTCATTAGCAAGGATTAATTTATATTTTAAGATTGAAATCATCTAGAGGTGATTGACAGTAGATGGTTTTCTTTGGCAGCGGAAACTCCATCAAGGGTCCAACTGAGTTTGCTTATAAGCAAGTGTTTGGTCCATATCATGGATGGGCTGTTCAAAATGCTGTCCTTGCTTCAATGTTTCTTCTTCCTACAAAGGCTAAGCTCCTCACCAAGCTTAATGAAGACGGTATGTGTATATGTTGTTTGATAACTTGTCAAATCTTTTAGAAATATAGTAAAAATTCCATTATTTAACATATTAGTAGGGTAATCCATTGATTAAATAGACAAGATGCTGTTACCAAACATTTTTTATAAAAAAATTTTGAAAACTAAGATATTTTGAAATTTCTTTTTTGATAAAACCTGCATGGTAACATTTAATATTTTATTTACAATCAATTATGTTTCCGAAAATTATGTAAAAAAAAGGTAGAGTTTAATAAACATGACTTAAAATGAGTGCATAATTATAGTAGTCGTGTCAACTATGGTTTGGGTAGTAATAATGGTGTGCTAATGATAGTGATGGTGATGATCTTGATAGTTGGTGTAGTGGTTATAGTGGTGGTGGTGGGGGAGGAGGAGGTGTTGGTGGTTGGAAGAAATTGTGATAGCCGTCGTTGTAATAGTAGTAAATAAAGAAATGAATGATTTGATTCATCGAACATGAAATTATAAAAATGCCATAAACTTTAGAAATAATTTTCTGTTTTTAAAAACTGAAATTTTCAGCATTGAGAAATAGGGCTGTTTTTGGAATTTTTTTTAAATAAATATAATTTGGAAATTGTCCTACACGATTTTTTGGGTTTTCAAAAAAAAAAATCTGTTTTCAAAAATGTTACCAAACAGCTTCTAAAACACTACAATACAACCTCAACATCACGAGTCCATTATTATTTTATCTATGAAAGAAAATAGTAAATGAAAATTTTCATATTAACAAAAAAAAAAAAATACAATAAATTTAGAGATGTCAAACGTGCCATGTCATGCCGCCCACGTGCTAGTTTGTGGATAAGGAGGAGATAGTGGTTGTAGTATTGGAGGCTGTGGTGTGTGGGTGGTTGTGGTTGTGGCGTTGGTGGTGATGGTGGTGGTGGAGTCGTAGAAGTGGTTGTGGTGGTGGTGGTCATCGTGGTTGTAGTTGTGGAGTTGGTAGTGGCCGGAGGTGGAGGTGGTGATGGTAGTCATTGTGGTTATAGCCATGGAGATGGTAGTGGTAGTGGAGGTGGTGGTGGTGGTCATCGTGGTTGTAGTCGTGGAGTTGTTAGTGGTAGTTGAGGTGGTGGTGGAGCTTGTAGAGTGGTGGTAATGAAGGCGGAGGTAGTGGTGACAGTGGCAGTGGAGGCGATGGTCCAAATGAAGGCATTAGTAATTTGATTAATCTACAAGAAATTACAAAAGTTCCGTCAAAAAATTTGAAAATGTTTTTCTGTTTTTAAAAAGGGAAAATTTTTAACTTCCAAAAAAGAAGGCTGTTTTTTTATTAGTATTTTCAAAAACAATTTGTAAACTGTACTTACCAGACGAGATTTTGTTTCAATGACCAAGCGGCCTCTTAGCTTTTGAGCTTTCCAAGCGCAAGTAATTAATTTGAATGGCTTGTTTGATATTCAAGTTTCACGTACGTCAACTAGGGCTTGGATCTGGATGTAACTAAAATCATTTTTGTATAGTGGTTGCTTTCCCCGAGTCCTAGCATGATTGATGGTCTAATGACTGAATGATTAATTTTTATTATTGGGCTCATATGTAATACAGGAATGTTGGCCATGCAAACCTTGGATACTTGATTCATGAATAAACCAAACTGTCTTCATGTATCATGTGTCTATGCATATTAATAACTACGATTATTGTGTAAATGTATTTTACTTTCTCTCTTGTTTTTCTAGAGGCGTCAGCAGTTGTTCCTATCCAAAACTTCGTTGATGCGTCAACTTGTGTCTTACAATACACTGAAAGGCTATTCCTTTCGAGAGAGTCAGGTGCTGATTTACTTGGATTGATTTGATTTTGATTGGCCATGTAAACTAATATAACTTGTAATTCGACATAGAAAGCTATCCACTGTACATTAAATAAGAATGTAAGAAGGCAACTTTATTTATATGTTAAACTTAGACTATAATAGTGTATGTGCTTACACCAGCCATCAACCACCCTGTTAAAAGAAGTCACGCGGAATATTGCATGCGTACGCAGGTGAGAGTTAGGGCTTGTCCGTAGCCTCTTGGTGATTGCCGTGTGGTAATAACCTATAATAAATGAATGAGTTGGTTCATTCATTTATTGCAAGTGATTGCTGACGTGGCAATCACTTACACACTATGGACGATCACATTTTATAGGCTCGTCCTTAGATGATTTAAATCCTTAGTGAAATAGCCACACCATTAGAAAATATGTAAAAAGGAATCTGAAAATCAAGAAGCCTAACTTATACGTAGTCATGCTGAACCAAAAAAAAGAAAAAAAAGAATTACTCAAGTGTAGCCAAATCCAAGATATCTTTTAATTAAAGCAATTATACTGAAATGGAAGATACTTAGTATCAAAATAGGTAGCAAGACCAAGTGATATAAAAAGATGATTTCGTTAAGTCTTCAATAGCATTAAGGAAATAATGTTGCTTACAATTAATTAGATTATCCTCTAGCTTAAAAAGTGAGCTTCAAGAAGGAGATGTGAATCTAAATGCATGAATTAGTATAATTCTCCTCTTTCCTACGTTTCCCTAGCTTGATTTACAAAATCTATACAAACCAAACAGAAAAGAAAAGCAAAAAGGAAATTGATCCAACAGCAATGACAAGACTATATGATTTTGAAGGCCCTTTTTTTTTTTTTTACACGGTTTCTTGCATCCTTTCACTGTTCTAATCATGATTAAGTGACTTTAGTGGGAGAACTCCTTAATTAACTAAAAATACCATTTTGCCCTTTACCAAGTTCTCCTCGGTTTTGCAGTTCCTCTCAGGTTTTTTAATTGTGCAGTAAGAAGGAAAACTAATTTAATCTAAAAAGTATTTTTTTCTAAGGCTTTTTTTTTTTTGGATAGTCAAACAAGAAGAAAAGACCTTTATTAATCTGAAATAGAACGAGTAGTTACATGTCGCCTAGCATCGTCAAACAAAATATTACATAAGCCCCTAGGTGGTCTAGTTAGCCAAAAGCAAGAGTATGCATGAAGCGCAAAATTAGCTGATAAAGCTCTATTAGGTAAGGATAAATTCTCCAGGGAATCTGCAATTCTTCTATACGGCCTCCCTGAGTTGCTTTCAATGATTGAATTAATACCATTGAGTCACCTTCTAGTATGATATTGGGAAATCCACGAGAGAGGGCCAGACGAATGGCTTCAACAGCAGCAATCGCCTCCGCTTGTAGTGAAGAAACGGCTGGACATTCTGCTGCTATTGCAGCAATAAAGGACCCATTCCATCCCCTTGCAACTCGATCTCCTGTAAGCACTGTCAAAATTTAATTTCACGAACAATTGAGGGGGACAATGCCATCGGACATTTACTTGTACCTTTGGATGCTGCGTGGCCTGATTTGCTTCAGAGATCAGTGCAACTTCTGAACATGATAAGTTGAATTGTTGAATGACCTTAAACACATCATGAGTGCCATTCTCAAAACGGATTCTGTTCCGGCTATGGGTCCATAGAACCCATCCAAAAATAGAGATATTAACTAAGAAGTTTTCAGGCCTTATAGTTTGGATATGAGAAACCTGTTTTGCCATGTGACGAAACCAAAGGTTGAAGGAGCGAGTAGGGCCAAAGGTCTGAAGAGTGCCTCCAATGGTAGCAAGCCAAACAGCTCTCGAAAAGGGGCAATCCAGCCAGATGTGCTGTAACGCCCCGGAACCGGGTTACGTGAAATAAACCGTAACTCGTTTCCAAGGAGTTAGCTTTTCACACAGGATCGCTATATCAGAGTAAGGAAAACATGAAATGGCAACAACATAATCAGAGTCAACTAAAATTTTCCCTAACTTACCTAAACCAAGCATATACCCGCCTGAATCGTCCTCTTTGAGATTTGAAAACAAAACAAAACAGTGAGATACGACTATCTCAGCAAGTAGCAATGCATGCCTAAAATATAGTTGTAACAGTACTAAAACATGTACGATTAAAAATACACGACGATTAACCACAGTAATCCGTCTAATCTCAGAAATACATCGTCAATCACATTCGGAAAATCTTATGTATTGGGACTCGTGAAGTCTGTCTATTTTGTGTGGCTAAGCACTAGTGTTCCAAACAATCCAGTCGAAATACTGCAACAGCTCAAACAACCAATTCATCGCCCTCATGGCGGAAATACCCGTGTGACCTCACCCTCATGGTGGAAACGGAGTTGCTGCAGCACTTCCCTCATGGAAGGCCTCTCCATCATGGAGGAAACACATGAAGGAACCCTATACTTAAATCCAAACAAAATATACAAAATTCACTACAACTCGACTGTGGATCCACACTAAGTCTCGCCCTAGTACTCCGGCAAGTAGTTATCATTTACTGTGTAAATTTATCATAAAACCATGCTTTATATAAGAGAAGCCAATTTATAGTGAAAACTACCAATCTCAGTTTCAATTAAACAATAAAGCCATCCAACAGCAGAAATTATATACAATGAAAACACTTACATTTTATCAAGATGGTAACCCATGAACATACAAGAAATCCATGACCAATTATAGTTCAGATCATAATAAGAGTTCAGCAAAAATCAGTGAATGGTTAGCTCAGTTCCATAATTCCCAAATGGTCAATCCTCTCAGATAAAAATTCAGTTTCTGCTATTACCTTTACTATTTAATGTCAAAACCACTTATGCTCTAACCTTGTTGACAATACTGTTTTCTACCGGTTACTATTAGTATTGGTAATCCCATCAAAACACAAGTTAAAATCTGCATTATCATTCTCACATTAGCTAATCTTTTACACAACAGAGTTCAGATTTGCTATCTTTCTCTAAATATCTTTATATAAAGTATTCCATAGATTTTATTGTCCAAACTAATTTTTAATAGACTTCTGATAGTTCTGGATTCCCTTATTTATCATTACATAACTCAGGTACAGTAACTAAATAGTTTGACATAAAAATAAGTTTTTTTAAAGAGTTACAAATATTTGTTGTAGACAATTTCACAGGTATTTAGTATCATGAATTTTTCTCCCAATAAGTCTCTAATCCATATTAGTAATTAATCTTCACTTGAATCTACAACTCCAAATGTTAATTTGATATTTTATAAACTCATTTGAATAGGTTTAAGAAGCTAGAACCAAGGTTACTCACATATGTCATAATAGCCGAAATATTTCTTCACAATTAAACATGGCGCTAATCTGCACCATTTGGCACTAACCTGGTGAGGTTAGCGCCAGGTGTATAACCCCTTAGCGTTAGTTCAAATTGAGTCTGGTGCTAGCCTATTTGAGGTTGGCACCAGGTCCATTAGGTTGGCACCAGGTCCAAGCACTAGGCGGCAGTGCTATTTTGGGTCTGGTGCTAACCTCTTTGAGGTTGGCACCAGGTCCATTAGGTTGGCACCAGGTACTTTCCAACTCGAGGACTTCTCAAACTTGCTATAAAATGTAATCCCTCATTCCGAATCACACACATACCTCAAGAAATCTTCTAATACAACACATAGATCCTTCATAACTCAATAAGACTCCTTTGAGATTACATAACCAAATTATACAACCATCAGACAGTATTCACCCGAAATGTTAACAGAAACTAAAAATGACCTTAAACACATTTCCTTTCTTTATAAGATCTTAAAACACAGAAAACATGCTATTATCAAAGGTGCTAACTTGCCTTAGGTTTGCTGAAAACCAACTCCACAGAGAACACTGCTTATCAGAATTTTTCAACATCTAATGAACCACCGATGAACAGAAATTTCTGCAGAAAATTTCTAAATCTTAGATCCTAATTCCTCCTTCTTATTTCTACTAACAAACAGATATAAATGAACCAAAATAACCTATTTCGAACATGGATTAGACTTACCCGATTAAAAGCTGGACTTTGAACGACTTGTGCTCCAAATGAACACAACTCTTCTGACGAACAAGAATCTCTCTTCACTCCCAATCCTCTAGATCAAAACTTAGTTTCAATGAATGGGTTAACCCTCCTCAGATCTAACCCTTGCCGTTTCTGTTTTCTACCAACAGTGAACAGTCGACTGTTACTAAACGTTTTCGGATAGACAAAACAGTTTTATGTTACAAAACTCTTGATTTCCTTTTTGATCCTGTGTAGTGCTCCACCAGCATAACACCTACACCAACAGCCCATCGATCCTTGGTAAATTACTCTATTCATCATCATATATAATTTATTATTATTCATTCATTTCCATCTCCTTAAACTTTTCTCATAATATAATATTATTTCATATTGAAGTTAATATATATAACACCACTTACTATTAGCTTCTATAATTAATAATTTCAGAAATCCCCAAAATGCCTTTGCATGGCTTCCACCTTAACACGAGATCGCCCCCACTTTATTTTATTTTTAATAATATTAGCAAATTCCTTATATTAGGCTAACCAACAATCCGGGGTCTTACATACTCCCCTCCTTCAAAAAAATTTCGTCCTCGAAATTTAAGACACAACGGTTAACCAAAATCCACATTTTTTTTTCATCCCATCCTTTCCTTCCCAAGTACTTGCTTATACTAGTTCAATATCTGAACCGGCTTTTCGCCTCAGTATCAATTCCCTGGATTTTGCATTTATCCGGCACATGAACCTTGCCTCTAAGCCCCAATTAAACTATCCTCTAAAATGAAAATCCTTGGCGACCTTCTCTCCTTTCTCCACTAACCTTCTGATGCATCTACAATCTGAGATTGATAATTGCCTTTCTCAAATTTGTTGGATCAAACCAGACCACCAATAGTACCTTAGTACTTCATCTCAAAACCTTCAATTGACTTTTAAAATAGATCATGATTAACTACTTAATCGACATAGCTTGTTGAAGAAGTTATTTCCCACAAAACACTCAAATTTAATCACAGTAATATGCTGATCATTACTATAACCCAAAAGACTTTCGTTATTTCAACTACACTCAAGAATATCTATACATTATGAATACCTTCACCAATTCCCTTTTCGTTAATACTTTTCAATTATAAATTTTATTCTCCACGTCTCTACCTTGACTCCAAAATTCCTTAAACCATCTCTTATTAATCCCCTAAAGTAAAACTCTAAATAAAATAATAATCATTGAATAGACTGATTTTTATATTAACACAATTACCGTACTCTAGGAATAAGAAACCTTACCTAATACAAGTCCCCAATTCTCAATAGATTAAAATCCCATTTCAGAGTCCCTTACTCAACCAAAGTTCTTTAACAACCATTGTTTAAAACCCTTAAGCAATCCCATAGAACAGCTTTTATAAAAGTTAAACAAATAAAAAAAAATAGCTGCACTTCAAATATTCTCATGGAATTAATCTGCCGCACATGATATGAAACCAAGAGAATGCTGAACCTGGCCATTTGCTGCACTTCTTTGCATCTGAAATTTTTTTTATTTTTTTTTTAACCACCTCTGAACTATTGTCTTGCTTCAAAAACACATCTAACACCTTTCAATTCATTCAAGTAATTACATCTAAACTGCCTCAAATTTAATCTAATAAAAAAAAAATTACTAAGTTCCATAGATCAAACACCCAGCATTTCTAACTCCAATTTTCTTAACTTGTTGCTAATGATACTTCTCCTAGACTAAACTAATTCCAATCCTTCAAAACACTTCCAGCCCTTCACTTAAGATCTAAATAACCCAAATAAACACAATCGAAATTAATTTAACTCATAACTGTTAATAACTCAAATAGCACATCACTTACGCCCAGATGTGGGTTTAAATTTAATATAAATCTGAGCTCATTCGAATTTAAGTTACGGCTCATATTGGAACCCAAATAATTTGAACTTAATCTGAACTCACATAACTCTGAATTTACATAAATCTGAACTCATATAATTATAAACAAAGAAAACACAAATTCTGCAACACAAATTAGTGCTCATTTCTGAACCAATTTCCTCCATTGCAAAAACTTTTAACCTCATGAACACCATTTCAATAACACAAATATACTAACTTGAATTTAATCTAAACATGCTAAATCTGAATCTGAAAACATATCTCAGAAAATTTCTGTTTTCTTAAAACCTCAATCCATAAATACACAATCCATGTTAGCAGACTGAACTAATTTCATTCCACCAAATCATTTCTAGCATGTTTAAAATCATCCTAACAATACAATTTCATCATCATAGATTTAATCTAACTACACTTGAATCATGGATTAGACGCCCTTGTCATAAACAGAAAAATCAAATTTCTACTTCCACAATTCTAATATATATATATATATATTTTTTTTTAATGATCACAAAATCATGCAAAATTTTTGATGGAAAAATTTCTCCTCATGAAATTTCACCATTTGATTTCTAGAACCACCACACTTCCACTACGCCTTCACTCTTTACTTATAACACTTCATTCCAATCTCTTAAAATAATGTCTCCAAAAATTTCTATATAAACATTATGGTTGCCAATACCAATCCTGACGAAGAAATTTCCTCATGATATTTTATCTTTGTCCTCTAAATCCACTACGCTTTCATTGCGCATTCCTTAATTTCCAAAACTCTCAATAAATTAATCACTTATAATTTCATATTCCAATATTCATACTTACTAATAAATACAAATACAAAAATAACTCAGAAGAGAATACCATGACTTGCTATCACCCACCCTTTCATACATATGCATCTATATGAAGAATAGGGAAGACATCATGAAAATCCCCTTATGGCTCAACTTATACCAATTAGCACATACACGCATTTTCTCACATACATATAAGTATTAGGATACATACCCCATTTGTATGAAGCTTAATACCCAAGTATATGTTCAGCATTGGCCGATGCCTTACACTACTCAAGTATAGCTATATACATATGACTCATCATCCAATTAAACACACAGTAGCATGTATGCTTAATTAACCATCACCGATTTCATGCTTCAGATATAATCATTCTCAATTAAAATTATTTCACATTTCCCAAACATTTATCCTACTATTTATCTCTACCTCTTTACTTCTCAGGATCTTCAAGTTCCCTCCGATTAGAACTACAGTAACTTTTCTCTAACCATGCAAAATGAATAATAATAATAATAACAATAATGCATTATATCACAAATAACAATCATATCATCCCAGGTACTTGTAGCATAAAGTTCAAGTAACTTACCTTTAATAATAAGGATAGCTGCTATATTTGTAGAAAGAACACTCTCATCCTAAATTTCCTATATAACTGGTGCTAGCTAACGTGCACACAATCCGCAAAGCCATCCTAGGGTTTCCTATTATTATGCCATGTTTCCTTTCAAAACTCTGATATGCTCTGATACCATCTGTAACGCCCCGAAACCGGGTTACGTGAAATAAACCGTAACTCGTTTCCAAGGAGTTAGCTTTTCACACAGGATCGCTATATCAGAGTAAGGAAAACATGAAATGGCAACAACATAATCAGAGTCAACTAAAATTTTCCCTAACTTACCTAAACCAAGCATATACCCGCCTGAATCGTCCTCTTTGAGATTTGAAAACAAAACAAAACAGTGAGATACGACTATCTCAGCAAGTAGCAATGCATGCCTAAAATATAGTTGTAACAGTACTAAAACATGTACGATTAAAAATACACGACGATTAACCACAGTAATCCGTCTAATCTCAGAAATACATCGTCAATCACATTCGGAAAATCTTATGTATTGGGACTCGTGAAGTCTGTCTATTTTGTGTGGCTAAGCACTAGTGTTCCAAACAATCCAGTCGAAATACTGCAACAGCTCAAACAACCAATTCATCGCCCTCATGGCGGAAATACCCGTGTGACCTCACCCTCATGGTGGAAACGGAGTTGCTGCAGCACTTCCCTCATGGAAGGCCTCTCCATCATGGAGGAAACACATGAAGGAACCCTATACTTAAATCCAAACAAAATATACAAAATTCACTACAACTCGACTGTGGATCCACACTAAGTCTCGCCCTAGTACTCCGGCAAGTAGTTATCATTTACTGTGTAAATTTATCATAAAACCATGCTTTATATAAGAGAAGCCAATTTATAGTGAAAACTACCAATCTCAGTTTCAATTAAACAATAAAGCCATCCAACAGCAGAAATTATATACAATGAAAACACTTACATTTTATCAAGATGGTAACCCATGAACATACAAGAAATCCATGACCAATTATAGTTCAGATCATAATAAGAGTTCAGCAAAAATCAGTGAATGGTTAGCTCAGTTCCATAATTCCCAAATGGTCAATCCTCTCAGATAAAAATTCAGTTTCTGCTATTACCTTTACTATTTAATGTCAAAACCACTTATGCTCTAACCTTGTTGACAATACTGTTTTCTACCGGTTACTATTAGTATTGGTAATCCCATCAAAACACAAGTTAAAATCTGCATTATCATTCTCACATTAGCTAATCTTTTACACAACAGAGTTCAGATTTGCTATCTTTCTCTAAATATCTTTATATAAAGTATTCCATAGATTTTATTGTCCAAACTAATTTTTAATAGACTTCTGATAGTTCTGGATTCCCTTATTTATCATTACATAACTCAGGTACAGTAACTAAATAGTTTGACATAAAAATAAGTTTTTTTAAAGAGTTACAAATATTTGTTGTAGACAATTTCACAGGTATTTAGTATCATGAATTTTTCTCCCAATAAGTCTCTAATCCATATTAGTAATTAATCTTCACTTGAATCTACAACTCCAAATGTTAATTTGATATTTTATAAACTCATTTGAATAGGTTTAAGAAGCTAGAACCAAGGTTACTCACATATGTCATAATAGCCGAAATATTTCTTCACAATTAAACATGGCGCTAATCTGCACCATTTGGCACTAACCTGGTGAGGTTAGCGCCAGGTGTATAACCCCTTAGCGTTAGTTCAAATTGAGTCTGGTGCTAGCCTATTTGAGGTTGGCACCAGGTCCATTAGGTTGGCACCAGGTCCAAGCACTAGGCGGCAGTGCTATTTTGGGTCTGGTGCTAACCTCTTTGAGGTTGGCACCAGGTCCATTAGGTTGGCACCAGGTACTTTCCAACTCGAGGACTTCTCAAACTTGCTATAAAATGTAATCCCTCATTCCGAATCACACACATACCTCAAGAAATCTTCTAATACAACACATAGATCCTTCATAACTCAATAAGACTCCTTTGAGATTACATAACCAAATTATACAACCATCAGACAGTATTCACCCGAAATGTTAACAGAAACTAAAAATGACCTTAAACACATTTCCTTTCTTTATAAGATCTTAAAACACAGAAAACATGCTATTATCAAAGGTGCTAACTTGCCTTAGGTTTGCTGAAAACCAACTCCACAGAGAACACTGCTTATCAGAATTTTTCAACATCTAATGAACCACCGATGAACAGAAATTTCTGCAGAAAATTTCTAAATCTTAGATCCTAATTCCTCCTTCTTATTTCTACTAACAAACAGATATAAATGAACCAAAATAACCTATTTCGAACATGGATTAGACTTACCCGATTAAAAGCTGGACTTTGAACGACTTGTGCTCCAAATGAACACAACTCTTCTGACGAACAAGAATCTCTCTTCACTCCCAATCCTCTAGATCAAAACTTAGTTTCAATGAATGGGTTAACCCTCCTCAGATCTAACCCTTGCCGTTTCTGTTTTCTACCAACAGTGAACAGTCGACTGTTACTAAACGTTTTCGGATAGACAAAACAGTTTTATGTTACAAAACTCTTGATTTCCTTTTTGATCCTGTGTAGTGCTCCACCAGCATAACACCTACACCAACAGCCCATCGATCCTTGGTAAATTACTCTATTCATCATCATATATAATTTATTATTATTCATTCATTTCCATCTCCTTAAACTTTTCTCATAATATAATATTATTTCATATTGAAGTTAATATATATAACACCACTTACTATTAGCTTCTATAATTAATAATTTCAGAAATCCCCAAAATGCCTTTGCATGGCTTCCACCTTAACACGAGATCGCCCCCACTTTATTTTATTTTTAATAATATTAGCAAATTCCTTATATTAGGCTAACCAACAATCCGGGGTCTTACATGTGCTCTATCGATTCCTCCGTGGTATTGCAGAAGCTACGGTAACTGTTAATATTTGGCAATCGCGCCGCTAATAGCTTGGCTGTAGGCAGCACTCCTTGTAAAACTTCCGCAAGAACAATCGTAACCTTGCTGGGCATTTAAGATGCCAGACTCTAAGCCAGAAGTGTCCTCTTGTTGGGAGTCACAGTGACTTAGAATACGATATGCAAAGGCCACCGAGAACACCCCATTGGAGGTATAACGCCAAATTGGCTCATCTTGGTTGAGTAAAGGAATAATAGGTGTAGATAGAATTTTCGAAGCAACGGTAGGTGGCCATATGGTATTAATTAAGTGCATATTCCAATTGCCTGTTTCAGAGTTTTGAGATGACTTACCCGTGAAATATGGCTATTGCTGCATTGGGAAGTAGGTTGAGGAAGTAATTCTCCACAGTGTAGCCAGGAGTCTTGATAAAGATGTACGCGTTCGCCATTTTCAATTTGCCAAACTGATCCCTGTAGAACGAAATCCTTTAGTTGGTAAATCTGCTTCCAAATAAAGGAATGTTTTCTCTTGACGTTGGCCTCAACAAACGAGCAATCTGGAAAATACAGAGATTTCATTAAGGATTTCCGGAGGCTAGAGTTTGAAGAATGAAGCTGCCACGCAGATTTTAATAACAAAGCTTTATTGAAAGTATCAGCATTTTTTAAGTTCAATCCGCCATTGCGCAGTGGTAGAGCTACCCTGTTCCAACATATAGTAGGAACTGATTGCTGATCCGGTCCCTTCTTCCAAAAAAATTTCCTTGCAATCTGATCCAACCTGTCAAGAGTAGTTGAGGGGAGACGAAAACACTGCATATAAAGAATTGGAATAGCAGAAATAACCGATTGTATAAGTGTGGTGCGACCCATTTGTGAAAGCAGTAAGGCCTTCCAGCTTGAAAGCCTCTCTTCGACCTTGGAAATTAAGAGTCGACAGTCCTTAGGAGATGGCTTTTTGAATAACACTGGAAGACCATGGTATCGATCAACTTTCTCTTTAGAAGCTATGTTAAAAGTATGCCTGATTTCAGCTTTGAGATGATGGCTGGTATTTCCGCTAAATTGGATACAAGATTTAGAGCAATTCAGCTTTGAGATTTAGTGTGAGCTTCCCTGCTGTTCGCGTGACCATATAAGACAATGTCATCGGCGAACATGAGATGAGAGAGTGCAGGACTTCGGCGAGTAAGTTTAATTCCTGTGAATCTTCCCTCCAACTCATAACGATCGATAGCGAGACTGTTGAACACCATTCCTACTAAAAGCTTAAGCTGATAGTAGAGGTGAACTTTATGTATTTAATATATTCCTTAACACTCCCCCTCGTGTGTGGGCCGGACTCAAACCCATTTTTAGGGAGGCCCTACACGTGGAATATTTTTTTCTCAATGGGTGGAGTGGAGGTTTGAACCCAGGACCTGGCGTTTGCCTAAGGCTCCGATACCATGATGAACACCATTCCTACTAAAAGCTTAAGCTGATAGTAGAGGTGAACTTTATGTATTTAATATATTCCTTAACAAAGACTGAGGACCTGTTGGCAAAGTATTTTTTTCTAAGGCTTCGTTTGTGAACTGGTGTTGATGATCTTAAATTTGGTTATTTGCAAGTCCATTATAACGAGATACGTTGACGACGACGCTATCGCTATGGGCGTGCGTATTTCTGGAATTTAGAAGATTCGAATTTGGTCCAAGAATCCCTCTGCAAACAAAACACGAAATCACACGAACACGTTAACGATCTTAAGAAGCATCCTTACTGCTTCGTTCGCGTAGACATCGAAGTCTCAAAATGGATCTTCCAGAAGATTTCTCTCTTCTTCTCCCCCTATAACTAAGCCCCTCCAATTTCTTCCATTAATCCTTGCTACAAACAACGCAACAGAGAATCTCAGAAGTAAGCTAAGACAACACGATCGATGTCGATCTTCAGCTATTTCGATGCCGTCTTTGCTGAGTACGTGGGCCGAAGGGCTTCTTCTTCATCGTCTTCTTCGTCTTCTTCTTCTAATTGCGCTGAAATTAGTGAGGAGAACAAGACGGTAGTTGCAGGTCGAGAAAGGGATTTGGTGCAGGATTTGATGAAGGGATGAAGAAGAGCTGCACATCATCACCGCCACCACCGGCGCATGGCAAGATGCCGCCGAGAAAGCAACAGAGGGCTCCACGTTTCGCTGTAGAGTTGGATGACTTGCATTGTTTCGAAACCCTTGTGCCATATTGAAAGCTTTGACTTTGATGTTTGCATGACTGATTCTTTCCATTCTTCTTGAGTTCTTCATCATGTTGTCCTGTTATTTTGTAGCCCTCTGTAAATTCCTAATTTTCAAGGGAAAAGAAATTCTCTTTCAATCTTTTAATTTAGTAGGCTTTATGAAAAATAGAGAAGAAAAAAATTAGTGAAAAGATAGAAATTTTTTACTATATCCAAATATTGAGATAAACAAATTAAGCCACAAAACAAAGCCAAGGTGGAACAATTACCCCAATACGTTTTAGGATACTCTATATACATGATTTATTTAATAATAACATAATCAAATTACCACGGACGGAGCTAGAAAAATAGCTCAGGAGAGGCAAACAATAAGTCGGAATAAATTCAACTATATTAACATTCAAATGCATGTTTTAGAAAAAATTACTTTTATAAAAAATGGAAAAATTATGAAAAAGGGTCACTTTTGGTTGGAATATATAAAAACATTCTATTAAGAAACTACTTTCCATAAAAGGATCACTTTAAAAAAAATTTTGAACTATAAGATAACTTTATTGTAGTTAGGTGGGATACAAGCACAACCTACTTGGACATGAATACATTATGCGTGAGATACAAGCGTATGATGCGTTTGTGTCCCATATAGGAACATAGGATGCACTCGTATCACATAGGGAAGCTCATATCCCACGTACGTACAATGCGCTACCTCATGTAGCTACAATAAAATGATATTACTTTTTAATTTGTTTTTTCAAAAGTGAGCTTACATGTCAAATTTTTTTTGAAAAGTAATCTTTTCAATAAATGTGATTTTCGATAGACAGTTTTGCCAAAAAGTGACACTTTTTTAATTGTTTTTTATTATTTTTTTTTGGGGGAGGGGGGCAATTTTGAACTATAAGATAACTTTATTGTAGTTATGTGGGATATAAGCACAACCTACTTGGACACGAGTACATTAATTATGCGTGGGATACGAGCGTATGATGCGCTTGTGTCTCATATAGGAACATAGGATGCACTCGTATCACATAGGGAAGCTCATATCCCACGTACGTACAATGCGCTTGTGTCCCAAGTAGACAGCGCTCGTACCTCATATAGCTACAATAAAATGATATTACTTTTTGATTTTGTTTTTTCAAAAGTGAGCTTACAAGTCAATTATTTTTAAAAAGTAATCTTTTCAATATTTCAATAGATAGTTTTGCCAAAAAGTTGGGGGGGTGGCCGTGGCGCGCACCGATATCCATTACAATCTTTAAATATTTGTGTAGATCCTCTTACATTCAAAAGTAATATTACTTTCATCCATAATCACGATGGAGGCTAATTTGCTTTCAATTTGATTTAAGTTGGGTAATTTTCTTTTTAATTTCAATTTTTTTTTTGTAACAATCTTATCCTAATTATTTTTAATATTAATATCAGCTGTTGTTGGAAACGATGGCTCATATTCTGGGTAAAGGGTATTTTTGGGATTTCAAAAATTACCGGGTTTAGGGTTGTATATATATATATATTGATGTAACCCTAATTGACGTTTTTCATATAGTGGAAATTTGCCATACACAGTGGAAGTAGGCACATCGCCGAACCACTTAAATCTGCGTGTTCTTCTTCTCTCCCTTTTCTTTTACTAGTTTGATTGCACAATTCACAACAGCTGTTGTTGGCTTTTCTACTATTTTTGCATTTCATTTATATGCTAAATAAATTCTTGAGAATAAAATTAGAACCATGGTTTCCACTCACAAATAAATGACAAAATAGTTTTTTAATGGCCCAAATCAGTAGCTACATGTCGATTAGATCATATATTCATGTTAATAAAATTTCCCTTTCTAAAAATAATTGATGCCATTATTGTGGTTACTTTATTAAGTGTTTGATATATCTATGAATATTGTATAACTTTTTTTTTTTTTTAAAGTAATGTATTTGGGGATAAGAGTGAATACAATGTACAATACTAAGTTTTATGGCTCCATCTTATCCAATGCATCATTTGTTAAAGCGAATAAAAGGCAAATCTGAATACTAAACATTTGGACTGGGTGATATCATTTTTCTAGAAGAAATTTATATTTCCTTCTATCTTTTGTGAACACAAATTAATAATCCTAAAGAAAGAATTTATAGGAGTTAGTGTATAGAAGATTTATTTTTCATTTTAAAGTCAATATTTATGATTTCATGATTAAGACATCTAATTTCAAACACTTAGAAAACTTAGAAAATGATGGGTGATATGTCTGAAATTGAGTCTAATGATGACCTTTGATTTTCTACATGATAATTACATCCGTATGATTTAATTTAAAATTACAATATCTTCGATGATATACAAAGTAAAGAGAGAGAAACTAGTCAACTTCAAACTTAGAAGCAAGCCTTTAATCCACTTAATCAACATATTTGTATCATAGAAAATATATTTAATATGTTCTTATTTTTTTCTTATATAAACACATGAAACCTTGTGCACAACATAGAACTTCTATATATTTCGAGGCTTTTCTAAATTAAACATTTTTTGATATAGATAAAATTTCTCATTAGAATTTAACCTCATTTTTAAAGTTGATAAGATATATTTCTTTTAAAATCTTCGCACTTTCAATATAAATTTTCTTATGTTTCATTTACATCTGTAAATCTCCACGTGCTTCTCACTAGTGGATATAAAATAAATGTAGATTACGTGTAGGTATAGCAATGGTTCGATTTTTCTCAAAAACCGAACTGAAGCAATTAAATGTACTCAAGCCAAAACCAACTCGGTTTTTTTAGTATAAAACCAAAACAAATCAAAAACCGGGTTAATAGGTTCAGTTTGGTTAAAAATACCTAAAGGAAATTATGCGCGTGTTGAAGTTAGAAAACCAAAACGTGGATTTTTTTAATTACCTAGAAAATAATTTACATTTTAAAAACTAAATTTAAATTAAGTATATTAAATATAAACAAAATGAAATATTATTATATAAAGATTAAGATGGTCAAAGAAGTGATTATCTATTTATTAAAAATTAAAAAAATTATATCTTTCTAAGATTAGTGCTCTCTATATAATTATTATCTATTCATTCAATATATAGGAATTTTATTTGATATCAGAAACTAATGAGATTTAAGATGGATAGTTATAAATAATTAGGAGAACGTGATTCGTTGGATAAGGACGTCATTAACAAATTTCTTATTTACAATATAAAAGTCAATTTAGAAAAAGCTGAGGGGCTCTTTACGAATGGAATGTCAAGCTCGAATCTTGCAAATTCCCTATATATATATATAGTCGGTTTAGTCTTAAAATTGAAATCTAATTGGTTTTATATAGGACTAGGCGAAGGCACGCACAATGCATGTTGCAAGAGAATTATATTAAACCAATCGTATGGTTAAAAATTGTACATGTTTAAATTTTCAGTTCAAACTATGTGATTAATTTGTAGCTAATTGATATATATATATATATATATATATATATATATATATATATGTATATATTCAAATAATTAACAAACCGAGAGATAAAAGTTAATAAAAGGGTTATTTTGGCTAGGAAATGTCAAATATCCCAAGTTTGCTTTGTATATTAGTATAGATAAACCGAAAGCAAAATGGTTTAAGGATAACCCAAAAACCGACCCAATAAGTTTGGTTTGAGCTAGGTTTGACCTAGTCGAATCTCATCCAATCGAGCCAGATCGCAGTGTGAACAATGGATTCTTATAACTGTGGGTGAAGGTTTGCCACACCCATCACGAATATGCTCCGTTGCAGGCCATCACTACGCGTGAGAAGTAAGAAAAACCGTGTTGATTCTAATAAACCTAGGTACTGTTTGGTAACGCTTTTCAGAAGTGCTTTTTTGCTTTTGAAAGCAAAAAATTGCTTTCGAAAGAAAAAGTGTTGTTTGGTTATGCACACATGAAGCAATTTATAAGAAGTAAAAAAGCAATTTCATTGCTTTTCAAAAGAAACATTGTAGACACCCCAAATTGCACAAACAATCATCAAAAATCATTATCTCCTGGAAAGCCAGCACAGAAATTGAAGAAAATAAATTTTTACCTGTATCCGGATACTCAGGCCGGATACAAGTACCCTTTCCCGTATCCAGATACTCATACCGGATACATGTGAGCCTTAGTGTATCCGGTACCATGTACCGGATACCCTAAGGCCCTTTTTTATCCGGTCTGACATACCGGATACCTTAAGTTTGCTCAAAATTAGGGTTTTCCGAGAGCTTTTCACTTTTACCATCATGTCCCTCATTAAATGAGGGGAAATCGCGGAAATAACCTTAGGGTTAAGGTTGGGGGGGTTCTAGACATTAAGTTGTGTCTACCAATGACCTTAGTCTTTGCCTATAAATAGGAGCCTCCTCCTTGAGCAAATGGCACTCAACTCTTGTTTTGAATTCTCGCAAAGAAGAACTCCAAGAGAAGAAGAAAACCGCTGTGGAATCGCCTCCAGAACTCAGGTAAGCCTCAACTTTTCTTTTTATTTTCTGTCTTTACATTCCTAGCTAGATCTAGATCTCTTCTTCTACCTTTCTGTAGTGTAAAGCCTTGTTTGTATGTGTGGAAATCCTTCCCCGGCTCAAAGTATCTCAAGACTCCCCTAGCCGTAAAACGTGAAGGCTGATTTAGGAGAAACGAGACTGGGGATTGACCCTAGTGCTAGAACCCATGTAGCATAAGGCCTTTTTGATTGATTGTAAACCGTTCCATATTCAAAGTACCCTTCATTATCTTAAAGAGAACAGAGGGAAACGATAATGGAACGGAACCCTAGGCTATGCTAGAACCTATTTTGTTGAATCCATATGCATGTTGTATTGATCTTGCTTGGTTTTTCACTCTTGCACACATATTACACTTTTTTGGTGAATATGCTCGCATTTGGGGATTTATTACATTCATTATGATAAATCTCCAATAAATGGCCTCAATCAAATTCTGGAGTGTTTTTCAAAGGTTTTGGATTCATCTCACACGAATCACACACTTTTTGTCAATTTTCGGATTTGGTTCTCTTCAAAAGTGGCTTAGCTTGACAGCACCTGTACCCTTACTTCGGACGCCCATAACTTCATCATCCGGATGAATTTTGGGGTGATTCCAGAACCATGGGAAAGGTGAGGCTGTCTAGTTTATGTCCACCAAATTTCACAAATTTCTATCTAGCGGATTTTTGACACCACTCTGTCGAAGTAAAGTGGACAGTTCAGGTTCAAATACGGAACTTGTCACTTCGACAGACCGTCATGTGTTCGTTTTAAGTCCGATTCGAGTGATTTTTGTTTCTATGCACTCGTTTATGAGTTTATTTTCAAATCCAGTTAGTTTCATAATTTTTGGATTCCATTTGAATTATTGGTAGCCGATTTACTCAGAACTGTTCATTTGTACTTTTCTGGGTGAATCTGTGATCTTCGGGACCTGTTCGGGAGACCACCCAAGGCACATCCGAAGGGATTTTTGTATGAGGCTAGTTTCTGTCGAAAGATGGCCATACAGACTTCAATCACACCAAATTTCATGGATTTCTATGTAGTGGAGTTTTCTAGACAATTTTCCAAAGTTGCCCACTTATCACTTTTAAAAATCCCCAGCAGCAACTTCAAAGGAGCATAACTCCTAGATTTTTCATCGGAATGAAGTGAAATTTTGCATGAGACTCTTATTTATTATAATCTTTCAAATGGATTTGGTTTGATTTGATTTAAAATTGTATTTGAATGATTTCAAGACAAATGCCATACTTTTTACCAAACTTCCCGGAGTTGATTTAACTTGGTTTTGAGCAACTTGAGCTTTGATTTCCAGCTTTTGAGATATTCCAGAAATGATATTGACATGAGAGAGGATCTAGAATCCATTTAGATCTTCATGTGGAAATATCATACATTGGTCTTTTTTCAAGGTTTTCTATGATTTTAGCAAGCTTTCTTATTTTTGCATGAACGTACACTTGGCTACCACTTCGTGTGGATGAATGGGGGTGCCTAACACCTTCCCCTGTTCATAATCTAATCCCCTTACCCATCTCTGGATTTGATTTTCAAGTAGGGTTATTTTTATCCTAGAATGTTTCTTTTGGCTATTTTTGCCTACTTTTGAATCTTTGGTGTCCATTCTCACCCCAAAATCATGAATGGTGGCGACTCTCCCAATTTTTGCGTTGAGCCCGTGTGTTGACGGAGGGATGATCACACCGGTGATTTTTTCCCATGTTTCACAACTGGCGACTCTGCTGGGGACTTGTGGATTTAAGCCTATTTGTGTATATTCATGCTTTTTCTTTACTTTTGAATGCTTGCTATTTTGTTTACTTTATTGGTGTATATTGGTGTACTCTAAATCTGATTGGGATGCTTTTAAATTTTACATTGGTAAAGGCATGTGTGTATGCTTGGATATGCTTAGGATCATGTTTAGGGCCTTACCTTGTTGTGCATGCCTACTTGTTTTTTTGTTTGCCTTGTGTTAGGAGGTTATTAGTGCCATGATTTGAGCATGAAAACATTGAGCAAAAATCTGTAAATACAGTAGCCATTAGGATGGTTTTCAAGCATGTTTTCCCTCATTAAAACACTTTTGTATCATGTCAAGTAGTTGCTAAATTTTTAGGCATCAATTTGGGGGTATAAGTGATACACTTTGAGCATGAAAGCAATAAAAAAAATCTGGAAATTCTAGTGTATGATTTGAGAGATTTCAAGCATATTTTACCTCATTGAAACACTTTTGAACCATGCCAAGTAAGTGCTAAAATTTTAGGCTTCAATTTGGGGTAAATGGTACACTTTGAGCATGAAAAAGAGCATGAAAATCTGGAATTTTAGGAATGCTTTTGGGTTTCAAGCATGTTTACATGATTTAATTGTTGTTTGTGCAAATAACATGTTTTGTATACCACTTTTTGGGCATGTAATATTTTTGTGCATATTTAGTTGTTTTGGTGCTTGCTTGCTTGTATTTAGCTTCATTATTTTTGTCATATGTACCTTGGCTTGAAATTGAATGCATGGCTACGAAAAAGAGTGGCAAGGGGCTGGGACGTTGTGAATGTTACCACAATTTAAAATTGCACTTGAGAACTTGAAACAATTTGCACAGCCTACCCTTTACCTATTAGGAAGTTGAACCATGAATGTGTGTAGCTTGGCGCACCGAGGTCGTGACTTCGGAAAGCGAAAGTGAAAACATTTACCTTAGAATTTGGGTCAATGATGTGATGACAATGGGATCTGTGATTCGATTCCGGGCATCACTAGACTTGAGTTCTAAGTTGCCAATTAAGCCAAAACCCAAAAACCATACGCTTGAAGGTGGAGAAACACGTTTTCAACTAAAAGCACACAATTGCGTTTGGGGAATTGGGTGTAAATGTGGGAAGGCCGTTTGCATGTTTTACAGGCCAAGGTATAATGTGAATACCATATTGAATGAAGATAATACAAGGTGGCAAGGTAAAGCCATGTTCTTTTCCTAAATTTGGGGAATTTTGCAAGTATGGTGTCCAAGCCCAATTTGGGGCAAGTTTTGAAGGTCAAATTAGGGTGAACATCAATTGGAAATGGAAAAAAACCTAATCTGGTGAAAAAATGAGAGAAAAAGGGCCATTTCGGCAATAACCGGTAACTCAGGCCGGTTAAGAGCAGTTGTCCTCATATCCGGTATGAAGTACCGGATACAAAGGCTTATGCGTGTATCCGATTATTGTTACCGGATACAATAAGCCATAGCCTTATCCGGTACTTCAGGCCGGATACATTCAAAAAATGCACAAATTGGCTTTTCAGCCCAAATTTTCAGAATAAAATGCCTAAAACACTGTGGATAATCCTTAGGCACCCCGAAAAGAACCTAAGAAATGTTCCCAAAAATACAAAATCAAAAAAAAATAAAAAATAAAACAACAAAAAACAAAAAATAATAAAATAAAATATTCTTTCAGGATTTAACCTAAGTTTGAAAATCAAAGAGGAAACCAAGGTGTCATATTTTTTGACACCAACTCAACTCAAACATGTGCCAGTCAAACTTTGGAACTTGAAAACTGAGAAAATTCAGCAAATTTGAAAAAAAAATAAAAAAAAATAGAAACCTTTGGTTGGTTATTTTTATCAATCAAATCAAAACATTTGTGGGATACTTGGAAGCCCTAGAATATTCCAAGACACCTTTGGTTGGTTATTTTTATCAATCAAATCAAAACATTTGTGGGATACTTGGAAGCCCTAGAGGATTCCAAGACACCTTTGGTTGGTTATTTTTATCAATCAAATCAAAACATTTGTGGGATACTTGGAAGCCCTAGAATATTTCAAGACACCTTTGGTTGGTTATTTTTATCAATCAAATCAAAACATTTGTGGGATACTTGGAAGCCCTAGAATATTTCAAGACACATTTGGTTGGTTATTTTTATCAATCAAATCAAAACATTTGTGGGATACTTGGAAGCCCTAGAATATTCCAAGACACCTTTGGTTGGTTATTTTTATCAATCAAATCAAAACATTTGTGGGATACTTGGAAGCCCTAGAGGATTCCAAGACACCTTTGGTTGGTTATTTTTATCAATCAAATCAAAACATTTGTGGGATACTTGGAAGCCCTAGAATATTTCAAGACACCTTTGGTTGGTTATTTTTATCAATCAAATCAAAACATTTGTGGGATACTTGGAAGCCCTAGAATATTCCAAGACACCTTTGGTTGGTTATTTTTATCAATCAAATCAAAACATTTGTGGGATACTTGGAAGCCCTAGAAGATTCCAAGACACCTTTGGTTGGTTATTTTTATCAATCAAATCAAAACATTTGTGGGATACTTGGAAGCCCTAGAATATTCCAAGACACCTTTGGTTGGTTATTTTTATCAATCAAATCAAAACATTTGTGGGATACTTGGAAGCCCTAGAAGATTCCAAGACACCTTTGGTTGGTTATTTTTATCAATCAAATCAAAACATTTGTGGGATACTTGGAAGCCCTAGAATATTCCAAGACACCTTTGGTTGGTTATTTTTATCAATCAAATCAAAACATTTGTGGGATACTTGGAAGCCCTAGAATATTCCAAGACACCTTTGGTTGGTTATTTTTATCAATCAAATCAAAAAATTGGGACCCTTGGAAGCCCTAGAATATTCCATGAAAACCTTGGTTGGTTATTTTTATCAATCAAGTCAAAAAAAAATTGGGACCCTTGGAAGCCCTAGAATATTCCATGAAAACCTTGGTTGGTTATTTTTATCAATCAAATAAAAAAATTGGGACCCTTGGAAGCCCTAGAATATTCCATGAAAACCTTGGTTGGTTATTTTTATCAGTCAAATAAAAAAATTGGGACCCTTGGAAGCCCTAGAATATTCCATGAAAACCTTGGTTGGTTATTTTTATCAATCAAATCAAAAAATTTGGGACCCTTGGAAGCCCTAGAATATTCCAACACAAAATCAAAACAACAAAAATATTCCAACAAAAAAAAAAAAAAACAACAAAAACAAAAAAAAAATAAAAATAAAAATTTTGGACTGGTGTTCACCTGACCTATCTGTCTACATTTATAGGGGTGTGTTTCAAATTAAATGGAAGCTAACTGGTGTCTTTGTTTTTCTTATGTCAGGTACATTTACTTTCGACCCAGGTGCACTTATTTGCAGTCATTGCTCCCGTGACCAGATCCAAAGCAAGAGCCATGAATACTGAAGAGAACCAAGCCCAAGCTACTGTCCCCGCTCAGGACTTTACTCAACTGCAGGAGCAAGTGGCCGGTCTGGCCAAGATGCTGGGGGACCTACTGGCGGCTCAGGCCCAAGCCCAGAACCAGGCATCTACTTCCCATTAGGCACCACCACCTCAGGCCTACATTCCGCCTCCGGCTCAGCCCATGCCTGAGCCCATTTCTGAACCAGTCCCTGAGCCCATTCTGATCAGGGAAAATACAGTAGAGTCTGAGAAAGAGCTGGAGAAAGAAAAGGCCCGAGATGAGATGGAAAAGAAGATGCTGCTGAGGATAGAAAGAATCCAGGCAAAGCTGAAGGAAGTGAAGGGGGGAGGCAGCCATGCAGGCACCACCTTCGAGGACCTGTGCATGTACCCGGACGTCTGTCTACCGGCTAAGTTCAGGTGCCCAGACTTCGATAAATTTGATGGCACGGGCTGCCCATTAAGCCATTTGAAACTATACTGCGGGGCCCTATGCCAGTTTGGCCGGGATGATGGCATACTGATCCAGCTCTTCCAGAGGAGTCTGACCGGGTCAGCCCTTAGGTGGTTCGCTACAGTGGACCATGGAAGAATCAGGAGGTGGAAGGACCTAGCCGACGCTTTCCTGGACCAATATAAGTTCAACTCTGAGATCGTGCCGGACCGGTACGACATGATGAGGATGACCAATGGGAAAGATGAACCGGTACGGCAGTACGCCAAGAGATGGAGAGAGGCCGCCTCCCAGGTCAGGCCACCTATGCAAGAGCCGGAGATGATCTCCACATTTATGGGCACACTGGGACAGCCCTTTTACAACCATCTGGTGGGTCAGATCACCACCAACTTTGCAGCCCTGGTACAGGTGGCGGACCGAATTGAAGAAGGGGTCAGGTCAGGAAGGCTGATAGACTACTCTACTTTGGCTGGGCAGTCCGATTCCTCGGCCTCCATGGCCCAGAAGAAAGGGGCCGGATTTAAAAAGACGGGGGCCCGAAAAGAAGGGGAGGTGAACCTAGTCCAGGCTCCTCCAGCCAAGAAGCCACTTCACGTCAACATCTCGGCACCCCAACAGGTCCAGCAGGCCCAGCAGTCGTACCAGACCCCGCTGAATGTCAACTTCTCTCCCTCTGTGCCAGCTAACACAAGGAGGACCTTTACTAAGGAGGAGCGGGATGCCTGGTTCGCAGCAAGGAAAAACCGAGTCTTCACTCCTCTCCCGATATCTCTGTCCCAACTACTGCCAACCCTGCTGAAAGGGGAATACTTGACTCTGAAGGAGCCTAACCCAAATGCCCCGAAGGGGAGAAATTTTGACACATCGGTCACCTGTGATTTCCACATGGGTGCACCGGGGCATTCTACTGATAACTGCTGGGTATTGAAGCATGCGGTCCAGGACCTGTTGGACCAGAAGGCCTTGGTCTTTAACACCGCTGCACCCGCCCCGTCAGGGAATGATATTGGGCAGAACCCTCTGCCATACCACAATGGGGCAGGTCCATCCAACTCCATCACTGCCATATCCACCACGAGAAGGGCCTTTGACCCATCTCAGCTTATAGCACCTGTGGGGACTACAGTCTAGGTCCGATTTTTCCCAGAAGAGGAAGAAGAGGAGATCAACATGGTCTCCCAAAAAAATAACAATCTTGTTGCTGAGGACATAAGTTCCTCACTAAACCGGGTCTCTTCACTCATGGCCCAGATGAATACTGCAAGGCCCCCATTGGTCTTCAATTGCAGTCCACCCATTTGCTCACCATCCAAGTCATCTAAGGCTCCACTGGTCATCAATCTTGACCCCACCACTGCTTCCATCACTTCTTCTGTCCCCACCAAATCCAAACTTCAACCCTTGGTTGTAAATGTGCAGCCAGCCCATACTATCCCTAAACCGGCCCATACATCCCGGTCAAAACTCCAGCCACTAGTGGTTGACATCCCTAAATTAGCCTATTCAGAGGCCGCTGTACCATGGAACTACAGCGAGGGAATCACGGCTACGGTTCCAATGGTCAGGGACCAGAACCAAGAGGAGGTGAACCTCATGACGAAGTCAGGGAGATGTGCAGGGGGTGAAGAGAAAGAAAAGGAGACAGAAGTAGAAAAAGAAAAAATAGAAAAAGAAAGTGAAAAAAGAAAACAAAAAGGAAAAAATAAAGTGGGAGAAGACACCCCCCAGGGTGCAGAAAATGAGGCAGCAGACCTCATAAAAATAATAAAAAAAAGTGAGTTCAATCTTGTGGATCAGCTGAACAAGGTCCCGGCCCAGATTTCAATACTGGGCCTTTTGCTGAATTTTGAAAAGCATAGGGATGCATTGTTAAGGGTGCTACAGAGTGCACACGTATCCCAGACCATTGATCCGGACCAGCTTGGTAAAATGGTTGGTCAAATCTTGTCACATAATGTGATAAGTTTCTCAGAGGGTGAGATCAGCCCAGGTGGGTGTTATCAGGTTGACCCTTTGCACATCACTGTGCTTTGTAAGGGCTGCATGATTGCACGGGTTTTAATTGACAACGGGTCGGCATTAAACGTTTGCCCGTTAATCACTTTTACCAAGCTGGGTCTGGACCAGTCGAGGATCAAACAAAATGGGCGGATAGTAAGGGCTTTTGATAGCTCCAAGACCCACTCCCTAGGGGAGATTGAACTGCCGGTCACAATTGGGACGAATATCTTTAACATCACATTTGAAGTGATGGATATACCCGCAGCCTTCAATCTGCTCCTAGGAAGGCCGTGGATACATTCGGCTAGGGCAATACCATCCACGCTCCACCAGAGGGTGAAATATATAAGAGGGCAAAGGGTGATAACAGTCCTAGCTGAAAACTTGGTGCCGCCCATCGTGTCACCTGATGTACCCTTGATCAATGTGGACCTAACTGTCGACAAGATTGCATTCCACTCATTCCAATTTGAGGCGGTCAATTACATACCTGGGGGGTGTGAGAAAAAGAAGGAAAAGGGGACCAGTGAAGAAAAAATGGTTAAGAAAGTGATGGAGAAATACCACTTTCACCCAGGGAAAGGCCTGGGGATTAATCTGCAGGGTATGGTGGAGCCAATCACAGCTAAGAAACTGGTCCCAAGGGTAGGGTTGGGCTTCAAGCCCAGAGGCTGGAGAAGAATGAAATATGAAGAAGGAGAGAGCAGAAGCAGAGGAAAACTCCCGCATCTAAGGGTGAACTTTCCAAAACCCTCCTATATAATCCAAATTTCTCCTCCCATGGACCAGTCCAAGCCCCCATACCGAAACATCAACCCATTCCAAAAGCCTTTTGTTTCGGCCCTACAACCCTATAACCCATCTCCAATACTGGGAGCAGCCGATGGGCCTGGGCCACAGCCTAAGCAGCAGTCAGACTATTCTGAAGATGTTGGGGCCTTCTTCGCCATGACTGAAGGCGAAAAGACTGACGGTGACATGGACCTGCCGTTCATTGACTGGGCCGCAGTGAAGATTCCAGAGGAGGTCACTTCTGGACTGAGCCCCGTAGCAGAAAAGGGCAGTACCCACCCGGTGATGATGGCATCGGATGCTGGTCTTGAGGAGCAGGCTTTCCCTATTTCCCCTGCTCCCCAAAATTTTGTAATGAACAATTGGGAGGAAACTCCCCTTACCTTTGAAGCAGCGTTTGTTCGGCAAACTAACGCGGCTTCCAAAAAAAACTCCAATAGTAGAATGCCATTTCCCTGAAGGTTCTAATGGGCCTTCGTCTTCAGGGGAATTATGTTTAGAAGGCCCACAAAAAAACCAAAAATATTTTTCTATTTTTTCTAGGAAATTTAATTTTTTCAAAAAGGTCCAAACCACTTATGAACCATATAATCAGACCGAATTGGACCAGGTTGAATATGACTTCGACCTTGAGCTCGACTTTGATCTCATGGGGATCGAAGAAGAGACCGAGGTCGAAGAAGAAGACGTTTCAAAAGAAATTGAATACCAATTAGAACGTCATGAAAAGGGGGTCCAACCTAATATTGAGGAGACCATATCCATAAACCTTGGGACTGAAGATGACCCAAAAATTGTGAAAATCGGGTCATGCTTGTCTGATGTGCAGAAAAATGAAATGTCACAGTTCTTGGCAGACTACAAAGATGTGTTCGCTTGGTCATATCGGGACATGCCGGGGTTGGACACTGACATGGTGGTGCACAAGTTGCCAATTTTGCCAGGGGTTAAGCCGATTAAGCAGAAGCTGAGAAGATTGAAGCCCGAATGGACCTTAAAGGTCAAGGACGAAGTGGTCAAACAATTTCAAGCCGGATTTTTGGCAGTCTCTACGTACCCTGAGTGGCTTGCAAACATAGTGCCGGTACCCAAGAAGGACGGGAAGGTCCGAATGTGCGTGGACTATAGAGACTTGAACAGGGCAAGCCCAAAGGACGATTTTCCGCTTCCACACATCGACATTCTGGTCGATAATACGGCGGTACATAGCCTGTTTTCCTTCATGGATGGTTTCTCAGGATACAATCAGATCAAGATGGCTAAGGAGGATCAAGAGAAAACAGCATTTATCACACCTTGGGGCACATTCCACTATACAGTCATGCCATTTGGGCTTAAGAACGCTGGGGTAACATATCAGCGGGCCATGACGGCACTATTCCATGACATGATCCATAAGGAGATGGAGGTCTACGTGGACGATATGATTGCCAAATCATGCAAAGAGGAGGACCACTTGATCAACCTGAAGAAAGTGTTTGATCGTCTCAGGAAGTACAGTCTACGGCTTAACCCGGCTAAATGCGTCTTTGGGGCTACATCAGGGAAGTTACTTGGGTTTATAGTGAGCCGAAGGGGAATTGAAATTGACCCGGCTAAAGCCAAGGCCATAATTGAAATGCCAGCACCCAGAACCGAGAAGGAGGTCAGGGGTTTTCTCGGGAGGATTCAATACATAAGCCGGTTCATAGCACAGCTCACTGCTATCTGTGAACCAATTTTCAAACTTTTGAGGAAAGATAACCCGACGGTCTGGAATGAGGACTGCCAGCAGGCATTTGATACAATAAAGAGGTATTTGCTGAACCCACCTGTGCTAGTGCCACCAACTCCAGGAAGACCACTGATCCTGTACTTGTCAGTGTTGGAAACGTCGATGGGATGTGTCTTGGGGCAACATGATGAGACTGGTAGAAAAGAAAGGGCAATTTACTATCTGAGTAAAAAAAATCACGGAATATGAAGCCAAATACTCACCATTGGAAAAGACTTGCTGTGCTCTAGTATGGGCAACTCAGAGGCTAAGGCATTATTTCCTTAGTCACTCCACACTATTGATATCCCGGATGGACCCGCTGAAATATTTATTTGAGAAACCGGCACTGACTGGCAGGACGGCAAAGTGGCAACTGCTACTGTCCGAATTTGATCTCACATACATCACCCAGAAGGCGATCAAGGGTCAAGCCATAGCTGATCACCTGGCTGCACATCCTCTGCCAGAATATCAACCCTTGAAGACCAACTTCCCAGATGAGGCAATTCTGTACACTGAAGAGGAGGACAGTGAGGGTTCTTGGCAGATGTTCTTTGATGGGGCCGCCAATATGAATGGAAACGGAATAGGGGCAGTCTTGGTTAAGCCAGATGGTTCACATATCCCAATTGCAGTAAAGCTGAGATTCCAATGCACCAATAACATAGCAGAATATGAAGCATGCATAATTGGATTGCAAGTAGCCATGGATCATGGAGTAGAGGAACTTGACGTATACGGGGATTTGCGTCTTATCATCTTCCAAACAACTGGTGAGTGGAAAACCAAGGATCACAAATTGATCCCCTATCACCAGTATTTGGAAGAAATAAGCACAAATTTCACTCGAATTTCCTTCAACTATATGCCAAGGGCCAAGAATCAGTTTGCGGATGCTCTAGCAACCTTGGCTTCAATGGTCAGCATACCAGAAGGAGTAGACATCAGACCACTGGAAATTGAGGTCCGAGATGAACCGGCTTACTGTCTCGTTCTAGAGGGAGCACCGGAAGAAGAAGCACCATGGTTTCAGGATATCAAGAACTTCTTAAATAATCGGAGTTTGCCAGAAAATGCCACTGCTACTGAGAAGAGGACAATACAGAGATTGGCTGGTCAATTTCTGCCAAGTGGTGGACATGTGTACAAGAGGTCACATAACGACATTCTGCTAAGATGTGTTGCCAAGGCTGAATCGGAAAAGCTGATTGAGACTGTACATGGAGGAGTCTGTGGGCCCCATATGAGTGGGCACATGCTGGCTAAGAAGATCCTGAGGCTGGGATATTACTGGACGACCATGGAGCATGATTGCTGTATACATGTCAGGAGGTGCCACCAATGTCAGATATATGCAGATAATAAGCATGCACCCCCGGGTGAGCTGCACAACATGACATCACCCTGGCCCTTCTCTATGTGGGGCATAGATGTCATCGGCATGATCTCCCCTAAGGCATCGAACGGGCACAGATTCATCTTGGTGGCGATTGACTATTTCACTAAGTGGGTAGAAGCAGCTTCATATGTGTGCGCACCCCCGTTTTCTCGGTTTCGGGCCGCACGACGAGGTGCATGTAGAAGTGATGCTCGCCTCGGGACTGTTTTGGTTTGGAGTCGCCACTGCCTGAGAGGTGCAGGCAGACACAAAAGGGGCACCTATTCGGGCCTAATTATTCTAGTCTGCGGCTTATTAGAGTTCTGAGCAAGTTCTCGGTTACGTCTAGGGAAGCCCGAAGTCACCCTAGCCCGCCCCGTCGATTGACAGGTCCCGTGGGTCTCCTTGGTCTGAGTCAACTTGGTTTTCACCTAATTACTAAGCCAGCATGCACACTTATTTGGTCTGGTGGGGACCGTTGATGGTGTGGGTCCCCTTTTATTTGATTTTATCTTTTATTAATTAGTGAAGTGGGTCGGCTACGGGCCCTGTTGGAAGGCCCGTTGGGATCCAAATTGGGCTTAAGTCAAGCCCAAGGCCCAGTCCGGGTTATTGGGTAACCCTTATTGGGTTATGGTTATTTGGTTTAAAGATTTATTTATATTTACAAAGTTAGAGGATTGATGTTTTTTAGGGCCCAATGGGCTTGGATTTGGCCCACGGGCAGTTAATCATGTGGCCTTGGGTCCATTTATTAAAATGGGCCTTGGTTGGGCCAGACGGGATATGGGCCCCATTGGAAGGCCCAAGAAGCCTTGGTGGGCCCACTTAGGCCCACAGTCTCAAGAATTGGCTTGGAATTATCCAAGAAGCCCAATTGGTCGGGTCAAGTTTAAATGGGTCTGATTGGGTCCAACCGGGTCCGAAAAATTAATTTTTTAAGTTATTTACAGTCTTGACCGTATTTAATTTACGGTCTGGTCAGAACCGTAATTTTAATACGGTTCAGGCCAGACCGTATATTAATGACGGGCACGCTTGGACCGCTCTGAGTATACGGGCGAAGCTTATTCTGCACTTTTGCTGCCGATTCTGCTTGGGATCACTCCGGTGGCCTCTTGGGAACTTTCTACAACATCTAGGATGGTTCCAGCTCCTTCAATATGCTGCATCTCCTTCTTTTAGTCCAAATGACCATCTTTTACTTCTTTTTGTTCTTTGAGTAAACAAGATCTTTTTTCAGTCATTCACCATCAATCTTAGGAATGGGAAAGGGGTAATTTACAGGGGATTGAGTGACTTTAAAGAAATCATGTTCCAATTTTAGATAGAACAAAGGGGATCATTAAATTAGTTGATCAAGGTGTCCCTTGGACACTTTCTTTCCTTCTTTTTTTTTTATATGATCAACTCCTTTTTAAATTGAGGTTGCCATGACTTAGAAGAAAACAGCAAAAGGTTAGTGGAAGATGTAGAATGTACAATAACTTAAAAAAGAAATTAAAGCTTATCTCATTGTATTTAAATGGATGAAAAAATACTTACAATACTATTTATGACTATCTTTAATGGTCCTTCTGAATTTGAGCAATTTCGGCAGCGCTTCCGCGTCCTCTGAGATTTTCTAAGTTGATTTTGAAAGGGGTTTGTTAGGTGGCTACATTCAAAGGAGGGTTATATAAAGCTTGGGCATGGTTTTAGTAAGATAGGGGTATTTTGGGAACAAAAGAAGTTTGGGTTAGGGGTGGTGGTGGTTGGGCAGGGCTTGGCCGTGGAGAGCACCAGGAGGGAGAGGGGAGCCAGCAAGGAGGAAGGCTTGCTCAAATGAGGGGGGTGGCCTCTCTATTTATAGGCAAAATTTTCGTGCCCGTACTTCAAGTACGGGCATGCCTTGCCCGTACTTCAAGTACGGGCGTGCCTTGCCCGTAATTCAAATACGGGCGAAAAACGAATATTTGCAATTATCGCAGATTCCTCCGTACGGGACGCGTGTCCCGCCGTACTGCGACGCGTGTTTGCTTCTAGAAGCATGCCCGTACTTCAAATACGGGCATGACCTGCCCGTAATGCAAATACGGTCCAGCACGTTTTAAAAATGTTTGGATTTCAAATTTTTATTCAATTTGGTTTATTTAAAGATTTTTATCCGATTTTTTGATTATTTTATTATAAAACGAGATTCTCTTATTAAAATAATATTAAAAGATTATTTTTATTTATTTAATTCATCTATTCTGCTTTTTACTGCTGTTTTGCCACATGGGCAGCTTTCTTTGAAACTTCAACTGCCCATAACTTCTCCGTCTGATGTCCGATTTTAGCAAATTTGGTGTCGTTGGAATCAGCTCGGAACATACTATCCACTGGGATCAAATTGGGCAGTTGAATTGGGGTCGAGCAAAAAGTCAAATTTCGCTCCCCCAAAAGTTTGACCGGCTCATAACTTCCTCATCCGGACTCCGATTCTGCCAAACTCAGTTGTGTTAGAACTGTGTCGAAATGCTCTTTTCAATGGGAGGAAGTTTGATGGCCAATTTTCTTTGGATCAAAAAGTCAATTTTTGACCCCCTCAGGGTTTGACTTTTCATTTTTCTTTATTTTGGGGGTGCAAAAATCAGGTGTCTACAATATGCGAACATCACAAGCAACCATGTCATTAAATTTTTGAAGCACAACATTATTTGTCGCTATGGACTGCCAAGTGCCATAGTATCAGACAATGCTTCAAATATTAAGAACAAGGACATGAAGAAAATATGCGAGCAGTTTCAGATCACCCACCATAAGTCAGCTCCATACAGGCCAAAGATGAATGGGGCAGTAGAAGCAGCAAACAAGAACATAAAGAAAATCATTCAGAAGATGGTAGTAAGCTACAAGGATTGGCATGAAATGCTACCACTTGCTCTACATGCCTACAGAACCTCGATCCGGACTTCAACCGGGGCAACCCCATACTCCCTAGTCTATGGGATGGAAGCAGTCTTGCCCGTGGAAGTAGAGATCCCCTCACTCCGAGTGCTCATGGAAACAGAACTAGAAGAAGCCGAATGGGTCCAGTCTAGACATGATCAACTTAACCTGATAGAAGAAAAGCGGTTGAAAGCGCTTTGCCATGGACAGTTGTACCAGAAGAGAATGGCCCGGGCTTACAATAAGAAAGTGAGGCCCAGAACTTTCCAAGAAGGAAACTTAGTGCTAAAGAAAATTCTACCATTTTTGAAAGACCCTCGTGGTAAGTTCAAGCCCAATTGGGAAGGCCCATATGTCGTCAAGAAAGTCCTATCAGGGGGAGCACTCATCTTAGTAGAAATGGATGGGGCAGATTTTCCTGAGCCCATTAACTCTGATGCGGTAAAAAGGTATTTTCCTTGAGTGAATATTTCTAGGAAATGATCCGAGGCCATTTTTCTTTATTTCCTTCAAAAATTTTAATCCCTAGTCTAGCCAAGTTGAGCCGGTTCGTTTCTTTGATAAACCCAAACCGGATTTACAGTCTTAAATTGGGGCAAAACAAATTGGGGCAAAGTAAGGAAAGAAAAAGAAAAAGAAAGGAAAAACAATGAAAATGGCAAATGAAAGCCAAGTGTGAAAAAGATGCAAAAAGGGCAATTTGGGGAAAAAGGATTAAATTCATCATGACTGTAAATCCGGTTGACCTATCTCTGCACCTGGAAAATTTTGGGCCTTTAATACCCTTTCTTTCATAAACTGAGCCTAGCCTTTATTTCGTCCTATTTTTAAGCCCTCGGTGATCTTAACTTGTTCATTCAAATATCAGAGTAAGATGGGTGATGACGGAATTCAGAAGCCGGCCCTAGTGAAAACCGTAACTGGCGCTAGAGGCAAAAAGGCAAAAAAGAAAAATAAGAAAAATGAAAGAAAATCAGAGGTTGAGTTGATCATGGGGATCTAAGCCTTAAGAAAAGTTGGCATGAGCAGAATGGGGCAGTTTTGACAGTTGGGGATGACTCTAAAGGTCCTAAGATGGACGGTTCTGATCCCTCAGTATTTTGTGGACTACCCTTTTCATTATTTAACCTGGTTTTAATTCCTTTAATTATAGGTGATTAAGTGCATGGACCAAATTTCAAAAAAAATACAAAAAAAAATATAAAAAGGAAAGATTATACTTTGGCCAGTGATGATAAATCAAATACTTTTCATAAAACCTTTGTTTTACAAGCATCTGAGCATTCTGAGGCCAATAATATAAAAACTTTATTTTGAATTAAATCCTTTGTATTTCCACTATTGGAGTTCAATTTTGTACAAAGGTATGAAAAATGTGCAAGAAATAAAGCTAGTCTCCTAGCCGCTCCTCAAGCTCCCGAATCCGAGCTGCCTGAGCTGCAATGACTCCTGAAGCCCCCTCTGCAGCGGGATCACTCAAGAAGGAAATGACCTCATCTGAAAGGGCCTGCCTGATCCGCATACTCCTAAGGCTGGCCAAAGTATCCTGGTACTTCTGCCGGATCATACGGACCTCAAAGCAACGAGCCTGCCTCTGCTCCTCCAGCTTTTCTTCCACGGCAATACGGCGTGAGATCTGCTCCTCAAGCTGCCTCTCCAGATAAGCGCCCTGTATCCTGAGCTCCTGGGCCTCCCGTACCCATATCTGCTGAAGCCGCTTATGAGAAGCCCGCTCAGACTCTAGAATTTCCTCATAGGTGGGAGCCAAGACTACAGGAGGATCTTCGGGTACCGGGGCCTGGGTCTGTATCTGTTCCTTGATCCAGAAGAGATAATCCTTCACATGGGCTTCTGAGAAGACTGGACCATGCATAAAGCGGACATAGGACCACTCCTTCATCAACCAGGCATTCTGCTTCATAGAAAGGGGCCCAAGACGATCCTCATATCCACATGGGATGATAATCCCCTGGGTCGCACGGAACTGACGAAGGACCCGCAGAGGAAGATACAGCACTGCATGCTTCAGGCCCGCTAGGATCAGAAAGTTGCGGTCACGGAAGCTAATCACTGTCACTGCATTGGGCTGATAAGTACCAGGCCATCTCACCTGGTCCTCCTGAAGTGAGCCCAAGAAAGTAAACCAGCCCTGTTTACCCCCTGGAATATCGGGGCACCCCCGGTTGCTCATCAAGATGGGGACCTTCAAACTTGGGAAGAAGTGTCGATTGATTTCTTCAATCTGACTCAAATGATCAAGTAACCAAAGCTGCAAAGGAGAAGGGATATTTCAGTATATTGTAAAAAAAAAAAAAAAAAAAAAGAAAAGAAAAGAAAAAAAAGAAAAAAAAGGAAAAAAAGAAGAAGAAGAAAATAGAAAAAAAGAGAAAAAGAAAAAAAAAAGCAAACTTGTGCTATAATTCTTACTATTTTCTCAAAATCCTATTTTTGTCGTGAAATCCACCTCAAAGCCACGAGAGCTCTGTGGAATTTGGGACAACCTTGGGTATGTGCCGAGTCAAAAGGATGATATCCACTCAATTTTCAACTTGGTTAGATAAAAAATCAGTTTTTCAAAAAATCCTATTTTTGGGCTTAAAATCCATTTCATAGCCACGAGAGCTCAGTGGAATTTAAGAATTATTGGAGAGATGCCCCCCTTAAAGTGAGGGCTTTTTTGGCAAATCTCCACTCAAAAATTGTTTTCTACAGAAATTGAATTGAACCGAGCAAATCATGCTCAAGGGAATGCAATTTGGGCTTGTCTACTCTTTGCAGCTCACTGCTTCACAGCTCCCGCAAAGAGGGGCAGTTGTAGACACCCCAAATTGCACAAACAATCATCAAAAATCATTATCTCCTAGAAAGCCAGTACAGAAATTGAAGAAAATAAATTTTTACCTGTATCCGGATACTCAGGCCGGATACAAGTACCCTTTCCCGTATCCGGATACTCATACCGGATACATGTGAGCCTTAGTGTATCCGGTACCATGTACCGGATACCCTAAGGCCCTTTTTTATCCGGTCTGACATACCGGATACCTTAAGTTTGCTCAAAATTAGGGTTTTCCGAGAGCTTTTCACTTTTACCATCATGTCCCTCATTAAATGAGGGGAAATCGCGGAAATAACCTTAGGGTTAAGGTTGGGGGGGTTCTAGACATTAAGTTGTGTCTACCAATGACCTTAGTCTTTGCCTATAAATAGGAGCCTCCTCCTTGAGCAAATGGCACTCAACTCTTGTTTTGAATTCTCGCAAAGAAGAACTCCAAGAGAAGAAGAAAACCGCTTTGGAATCGCCTCCAGAACTCAGGTAAGCCTCAACTTTTCTTTTTATTTTCTGTCTTTACATTCCTAGATCTAGATCTCTTCTTCTACCTTTCTGTAGTGTAAAGCCTTGTTTGTATGTGTGGAAATCCTTCCCCGGCTCAAAGTATCTCAAGACTCCCCTAGCCGTAAAACGTGAAGGCGGATTTAGGAGAAACGAGACTGGGGATTGACCCTAGTGCTAGAACCCATGTAGCATAAGGCCTTTTTGATTGATTGTAAACCGTTCCATATTCAAAGTACCCTTCATTATCTTAAAGAGAACAGAGGGAAACGATAATGGAACGGAACCCTAGGCTATGCTAGAACCTATTTTGTTGAATTCATATGCATGTTGTATTGATCTTGCTTTGTTTTTCACTCTTGCACACATATTACACTTTTTTTGGTGAATAGGCTCGCATTTGGGGATTTATTACATTCATTGTGATAAATCTCCAATAAATGGCCTCAATCAAATTCTGGAGTGTTTTTCAAAGGTTTTGGATTCATCTCACACGAATCACACACTTTTTGTCAATTTTCGGATTTGGTTCTCTTCAAAAGTGGCTTAGCTTGACAGCACCTGTACCCTTACTTCGGACGCCCATAACTTCATCATCCGGATGAATTTTGGGGTGATTCCAGAACCATGGGAAAGGTGAGGCTACCTATTTTATGTCCACCAAATTTCACAAATTTCTATCTAGCGGATTTTTGACACCTCTCTGTCGAAGTTAAGTGGACAGTTCAGGTTCAAATACGGAACTTGTCACTTCGACAGACCGCCATGTGTTCGTTTTAAGTCCGATTCGAGTGATTTTTGTTTCTATGCACTCCTTTATGAGTCTATTTTAAAATCCAGTTGGTTTCATAATTTTTGGATTCCATTTGAATTATTGGTAGCCGATTTACTCAGAACTGTTCATTTGTACTTTTCTGGGTGAATCTGTGATCTTCGGGGCCTGTTCGGGAGACCACCCAAGGCACATCCGAAGGGATTTTTGTATGAGGCTAGTTTCTGTCGAAAGATGGCCATACAGACTTCAATCACACCAAATTTCATGGATTTCTATGTAGTGGATTTTTCTAGACAATTTTCCAAAGTTGCCCACTTATCACTTTTAAAAATCCCCAGCAGCAACTTCAAAGGAGCATAACTCCTAGATTTTTCATCGGAATGAAGTGAAATTTTGCATGAGACTCTTATTTATTATAATCTTTCAAATGGATTTGGTTTGATTTGATTTAAAATTGTATTTGAATGATTTCAAGACAAATGGCATACTTTTTACCAAACTTCCCGGAGTTGATTTAACTTGGTTTTGAGCAACTTGAGCTTTGATTTCCAGCTTTTGAGATATTCCAGAAATGATATTGACATGAGAGAGGATCTAGAATCCATTTAGATCTTCATGTGGAAATATCATACATTGGTCTTTTTTCAAGGTTTTCTATGATTTTAGCAAGCTTTCTTATTTTTGCATGAACGTACACTTGGCTACCACTTCGTGTGGATGAATGGGGGTGCCTAACACCTTCCCCCGTTCATAATCTAATCCCCTTACCCATCTCTGGATTTGATTTTCAAGTAGGGTTATTTTTATCCTAGAATGTTTCTTTTGGCTATTTTTGCCTACTTTTGAATCTTTGGTGTCCATTCTCACCCCAAAATCATGAATGGTGGCGACTCTCCCAATTTTTGCGTTAAGCCCGTGTGTTGACGGAGGGATGATCACACCGGTGATTTTTTCCCATGTCTCACAAACATAGAAATGTTGCTTCTCGCTTTAACCATAAATTTACTTTGTTGCTTCTAAAACCCTCGACACAAAACTAGACTGGGAAAAAATTGACCCATCATGTCCAATCCAACCCAAATAAACGAGTTCGGGTTGACCCATATAATAGTTGGGTCGGCTTCGGATTGGAGATTTAGTAACTCATTCGTATTTGGGTCAACTCGAATCTAGCCGAATAATGATCTGTTTAACTCGATAATGATTTTTTTAACACGATAATGACCCACTTTAACCTGATAATGATCTGTTCAACCCGATAATAATCCGTTTAACACAATAATGGCCCATTTAACTTGATAATGACTCGTTTAACCCAATAATGACCCGTTTAACTCGATAATGGCTCGTTTAACTTGATAATGACCCGTTTAATCCTAAATTGTATCACTAATTCATGTTAATTTCTATTGGTGTATTTTTTTATAATTGAAAATTAAAATTTTTAATCGGGTTGGTGGGTTCAACCCGATTATTAGCGAGTTGGGTTTAGTTTTAGGTTTTCCCAACTCACCAATAAACAGATTCAACTTTAACTGTGAGACATAAAAAATCAATCTAGTGACTTCCTATCATCACACGGGATTCATAAAAGGAAGGAGCCGCCACCATTCAATTTTTAAGTGTGAATGGACATCAAAATCATCAAAATAAGTACAAAAAGCAAATCTAGATTAAAAATAATTCTACTTTAAAAAAAAATCCAGAGATAGGTAAAGGGATTAAATTATGAATAGGGGAAGGTGTTAGGCACCCCTATTCATCCACACAAGGTGGTTGCATAGTGTTGTTCATGCTCTAAAAATGCTTGATAATAAAAATCAAAACAAAAGTAAAAGAAAAAAATGTATAGCTTTTTTCTATGTGAATGATCCAATTAATTCTGGATCCTTCTTATGAAAACAAAATCCATTTCTTGGGCTTCATGACTGACTGAAATCAAAATAAAACAAATCTAGAATAAAAACTTCAAAATCTGGCTTTAAATTAAATCCTTGAAACCTAGGAATAAATAAAAAAAAAACTATTTTTACAAAATATTACAGAACTGAATCTGAACAATCCAGGACATAGATCTAGCCCATATTTCTCATAAAATAAAAAATCTAAACCAAATATACCCACGTTGATGAAAAACATCAAAAGGGGATAACTTAGACCGTAGGGTCTTCTCTCAAAAATAAAAAATGACTCAAAAACCACCTCATGAAACCCTGGAGATTACTGGAAGGCTTTTGATCCCAGATCTACCATATGAACCATGGCGGATCCAAGATCTTAGCCCAAATGACTAAAAACATCAAAAAAACATGAAAAGGGAGAAAAAAATGTGAAAAATCGAATATATGAGGAAAATGAGATCTAATGCTATGAACAGCATAGATCTAGAGTATTCCTCCATATTTCATCAATAAATCATCACATAACTTAAACAAAATACTACAACTACACATTTTTAAGATTATAATATCTGGGGGTTTGCCTACGGATCCACCTGTCTCTCTTTCCCTTAGCTCTCTCTCTTCACGTTTTACAGCTAGAGAGTAGTCTTGAGGTACTTGGACGTAGGTTTGGGTAACAACCACACACATAGGCCTTATTCTACAGAAGAAAGTAGAAGACAGAGTAATCCTAGAATTTAAAAATAGAAAAGAAAAGGGTTGAAGGCTTACCTGGATTTTTGAAAGCAGAGAGGCAGGGGTTCCCTTCTTCACTTGGAGCTCCTCAATCTCCAACTTCTGGCCATTTGCTTGAGGGGAGGCCCTCTATTTATAAGCAAGAATTAGGGCAAACTCAAGGGAAATGAAGCCAAGGTTTGCCGTTTCGGTGCCTTAGCGGCACGAAAAATGATTCTGAAACCATTTTCTAGCGTTTCATCGGCACGTCGCCGGCACGGCGCCAATTTCGCCAATTTTGCCAACATTTCACCAGAATTTTGCTAATTTTGGCAAAATTCTGGCATGCCGCTGGCACGCCGACAATTTCACTAATTATTGTATTTGTATAAAATTATGTTAATTATATATATATTTTTAACTTATTTAGGGTTTTTTTTTTCAAAAATGGCATTTCGGCGGCACGCCGCCAATTTTGCTAAAAACTTGTTTCGAGCCATTTCGACCGAATTTCGCCCAAATTTCGTTTCGGCCGCTTAGCAGCGCACCACGAATCGCCGAAAAGTTGATCCTCGAATGAAGCCCTAATGTTAGACACGAAAATGTGTCTAGAACCCTCCAACTTAATCCTAAAGTATGGACTTGGAAGAATATGGTTAATTTCAGAGGTTGAATTTGGGAATCCCCACTTCTCAGACAGAGGTAAAACAGTAAAAAAGTGAAAACTCTCGGGATTTTCCAGTTTGGAGCAAAACATTAGTATCTGACAAAACAGGTTGAAATTTGATACAAAGAGATTAACCTTTATCCGAAATTTGATTTCGGACACAAAAGAAATACTTGTTTTTATGATTTTGGCAAATTATTCATTTTTTTTCACAGTGAAATTTGGGGTGTCTACATTAACCAACCTGATTATTGCTCAACCCGTTACAATATACGTCAAGTATATTTTTAAGTAGAATGCATCAACTGTTTACGGTAGTCTTATATGATAGCATAAAAGTAATTTATATGCTATTGTGCGTGCGTGGGAAACGCGGCACGGGGTAATTCGGAGTCGCCACTGCCTGATGGGGTGCAGGCGGACATCTGGGTGCCTAATCCTGTCTATTAGGGCTTTTGGTCTGCGGCTTGAGATTCTAAGTCTGTTCTCGGTTGTGGTCCGGGGAAGTCCGTAGACACCCCGGTCCACCCCGTCGGGTGACGGGTCCCTTAGGTTTATCCTGATTTGAGTCAGCTTATTTTGGTTTCTTACTCACCCGGTTCCTATTCCAGCATGCACACTTTGTTTAAGTCTGGCGGGACCACCTGAGTGGTGTGGGTCCCTTTAATTGCTTTTATCTTGATTACTTAGATGATCTGAGTCTGGTTGGGTGGGCCCCGTTGGAAGGCCCACGGTGTCCTTGGTGGGCTTAGTCCAGCCCGTGTGCCCTTGTGAGCCTCGGCCTATCCTAGGAGGCCCTTTAGGCTTTGGTTAAGTGCATTGATTTTACTTTAGGTTCAGATTCGAAGATTTAAGTGTTTTCCATGCAAAGGTGGGCCGGGTGGGTTTGTGGGCCCCTTAGGTGGGCCCACATGGTAGCCAAGTAATTTTATTGGATTTTATCTTTTTAATTTGCCAAAGTGGGTTGAACACTGGGCTTGGGGCCCATAGTCCAAATCTGGGCCTCGAAAGCCCAAGTTACCAGAAGTTAGGGTTTGCACCCTTCCTTGGTTCGGTTGGTGGGCTTTGGCGGGCCCGGTAGGCCCTTGCCCTTGGTCTCGGCCAAACCACGCATTTCATGCATCAATTTCACTAATCTGGTTCGGGTGGACCGCCTTAGGTTTGGTCCGCCCGGTTTAATCGGTTAATTTCGCTTATCCTAATTAAGTTGCATGCATACATGTTTATTGGGCCAGGTGGGCCCCGTTGGAAGGCCCACTGGAAATCAAGTTGGATTGAGGGTCCAAGTCCCATGTTGGGTTTCCGGGTGACCCGGAAACCCTGTTGGTTCATTTGGCTCGATTTAGGAATGCCACCCATACTTAGCAAAAGTTACAGAATATAGGCCACATAAACATATCAAAATCAACACTTAGCAAGGAGAGATTTAGCTCATTATGCTGTACCAAGGAACTAGTTTGATGCGTAGCGAACAAAGGGGGTGGGGGGTGTAGGGGGCGAAGCCCCTCGCGGTACGGTAAAGGGTGTTTTCGGAAATTTTCAAAAATACAGCAATTCGGCATGTTTTAGGGGTAGGCGCCGACCTCAGGCACTAAGCGCTAGGTCAACAAAGTGGGCGGACCGAAAAACCAAAGAAAACGAATCCCGGGCGAAGTGGGCGCGAGCTCAGCGCCCCAAAAAGAACTGGGCGCGAGCTCAGCGCCAAGTAGGCGCGAGCTCAGCGCCCCAAAAATAAGAAATGGGTGCGAGCTCAGCGGCAAGTGGGCGCGAGCTCAGCGCACCCAAAATAAGTGGGCACGAGCTCGGCGCGAGGTGGGCGCGAGCTCAGCGCCAAGCCCAGATTCCCTTTTTTTTTTTTTCAAACTCCATTTTTAAGGTTTTAAAGCTCTGTAACTGGTTTTTTAAGCTCTGTAAGCCCTCCCAGGGCTTTGACCACTCCCCAAAATGCACTTAAACTTGTATTCAAATTAATTAAACTAATTTGAACCATGACTCCAAATCTCTTAAAAAAGAAAAAAAACAAACCTGATTATCCCGAAAAAACAACACAGACACACCACTACAGGGTAATGGGGAAGGGACCATGCTTGCAGACACTCAGGCAGGGGGTTGGGGGAGCAGGTCGGCAAGTCAAGCACATATACAAAGAAGAAGAAAAAAAAAAAAAAAGAACAATGACAAGCAGATATTGCATGAGTGAGAGATATTTTTACCTATGCCTGACCGGACCTCCGTGCATGCACACCAAAACATCCGAATAAGGGAAGTCGAAGGGGGGTTTACAGGGATACATTAGCTGGGGAAGGGAGGAACATTCTTGATGTACTTTTTCGCAAGTGCACGAATTCGTAACAAGTAATAGAGTGATGAAATAGAGTGTCGAACCCACAGGGAATGGTAGCTACTAAATACTGAAATTACTATCCTAAATTCTATTTGAATAATCAAAGATTGAGATGAGTATTTAACTAACAATTAAAATTATCACCTAAGAAAATATAAGATTTAGATTTAACAAGAGATTTAAAATACTAAGGCATTTGATTTCATCATAAACAAATCTGAATTAATTCTTGAATACACATGCTAATGAATGTTATAATCCAATTTGAAAGCGAAAATCCCTATTCTATCCAATGGTCTCTCTCGAGCACCAACGAACTTACCTTCCCACAATAACTCACTATATCTCTATGTGAATTTAAAAGCAACAAGGCACATTAAGATCTGTAGATTTTCATGTTAAAACACAAAGCTACATAAACCATGCCAATATCTCTATCAACATGTAGAGTATGGTATTTTATCATAGGAACTAAAATTGTATATCTCCTCTCGGTCTCAATACAATTATCAAATACAAGTGAATGGTGATCAAATACTCAATTGGGTTAAGCACAATAATAAAATACTCAAATAGTGAATCACAAATCCATTAGCAATAATATTCAGAAATAAAACATAATGTTTAGACTACATCAAAGCCTTAGAAAAAGAAATTAGTTCATTACTGAACTAAGAATAACCATTAAAAACAGAGTATATTTAAAAAGAGAAGAAAAGAGAAGAAATAAACTAATGGAGTCCAAGCTTTGATCTCCCACGTTCCTCTGGTTCTTCCTCACGTTCCCAGCATCAATCCCCCTCTCTATTCACGTTCAAGCTCCTCCTTTTATATCTCCAAACTTACCCAGAAATCCCTTGAAGAGAAAATTAGAAACTTGCCTTCCAAGACTCCTAATGAAGAGAGAACTTCCTTTCCTTGTATATCCACGATTGTCAAGTCCAAAAACGACCTAATCTTCTTTAATAGAAACCCCTAAAAATCCTCCTAAAGACTAGAAGAAGATCCCCAAGAAAAAGGAAACAAATCCTCAAAGTTCGGAATTTTATAACAGGATTTACTTCTTGATCGTTCGAACGGTCATCGAACGCGGGTCGAACGCTCAAGTTAAAAAGCTGTTTCTTCATCTCTTGTTCGAACGTTCATCGAACGGTCAGCGAACGCCGCTCATAATTTCTCTATTTTTCACCAACGTTCGAACGACAGTCGAACGTTCAGCGCACACTGCTCTCGGGTTTCTCTGTAGATCACCAACGTTCGAACGGCAGGCGAACGGCCAGCGAACGCTGCTCTCGGGTTTCTCTGTGGAACACCAACGTTCGAACGGCAGGCGAACGGCCAGCGAACGTTCGTGATATCTTCTACAAATTGACTCCGATTGTTACGCCGTTTGAACCATGACTTCTATAATCACCAAGAGTATCTCTACATCAACAAATTAGGCATAATTTAGACAATGAAAATAAAATGCAGAGATGAAAGATTTTAACAATTTCTAAGTAATATTGGGAATTGAATATGAAATAAAACCAGATAAGTCATGGAATTAATGTGCTATAATGTGGTATTTTCATGACTTATCACACCCCCCAACTTACTTTTTGCTGGTCCCTAGCAAAACTTAGTAAAACAAATAAAACACATGCTATCAAAGACCATAAAAGCAACACCCAAAACAACCATTAATATTCAAGGATAACTTAATATTTGAAACTCCATGTTCACAATCTTAAGAAATCAACAATGAGCCTAATCACTTATACTTAGATAGTGGAACATCACAAGTGCCTTTGGTGTAAAGTGATCTAACACATCATTATGAGGCTTCAAAATAATTCCATTATAAAAGTTCTAACTAACCCAAATTCAGAGGATTCCTTATTTTGATGAAACAACCAAAGCATGACATTTTGACTATTTTTTTTTTTTTTTCACAACATGTGGACTGTGCAATGTCTAGCTTCCTTAAGCTTTCTAATTGACCCTTTTATCGAGTGTTGGACCAATGACTCCCGAACCAGATGGCTCAAAGGGCATTAGGTGTGAAGACACCCCTACAGGTTTTATTAACTCGAGTCAAAAAGGCTACGAAGCTAAACTAGCCACATTATCAACCATAAGGCTCTTTACCTTTTGACGCGAACACTCATTGCTTAGTGAGGCAAGAGGCCCGGTTACTCAGTAAAAAGAAGCTCAAAATCTCTTAGCACTGCTTGTTACTCTAACAAAAATTTTTTCTTTTCTCATACCACAATTATCATGCCAAAGTTGTCCATCTATAAGTCAATCAATCAGAACTCAAGTTATCAAAACTTCCATTAATGGTTTCAGTTCTCATACCCCACACATAATGCATTAGTGTGCTCGTGCTAAGTTCAAAGTGAGACAAATGAAATCACACTATCCAAAGATAAGTAATAAAGGCCAAAATTTAGATCTCCTAGTCATGTGATTATGTGTTCAACTATAAAAAATTTAAGCTTAACCAAGAATATCAAGATTGCAAGGCATGAGCTATACGTTCACATCAAATAAAACTCTCCTTACCATCAAGTTATTCAGCACAATAAATCAAAATCTGGGTTTTAGATCACCAAAACAGGGGTCAACAAACATGAGATTTCAGCACAACACCCCCCAACTTAAATCTAACATTGCCCTCAATGTCAAAGAGTAGAATGAAAAATAAAGAGAAAAGGGCAAAATACTCCCCAGATTTTCTGATGTTGAGATGGGCTGTAGGATGGACTTGTATGACAGTGAATAACCTTCAAGAACCTGAAAAATGAAAAAAATTTTAATGAAAAAAAACTAAAATGAAAAACACTTGGGTTGCCTCCCAAGAAGCGCTTGGTTATAGTCATTAGCTTGACTGAAAACCATCTTTTATGTTGATGGGTGGAGCAAATAGGAAGACTTGTAGTTCTTGAAGTCCTCATCAACATAAGGCTTTAATCTCTGACCATTGACCTTGAAAGTGCCTTTTGTGTCATGATGAATCTCTACAGCTCCATGAGGGTAAACTTTTACCACAGTAAAAGGGCCAGACCAACGAGAACGAAGCTTGCCCGGAAATAATCTCAGCCTAGAGTTGTAGAGTAAGACTTTCTGGCCCACTAGAAACTCCTTTGGTTGAATATGCTTATCATGCCAGATTTTTGTTCTGTCCTTGTAAATTCGAGCATTCTCATAAGCATCAAGCCGAAATTCATCCATCTCATTTAGCTGTAGAAGCCTCTTCTCTCCAGCAGTCCCAAGATCAAAATTTAAAGTCTTCATTGCCCAGTAGGCTTTGTGCTCTAATTCCACCGGGAGATGACAAGCTTTTCCATAGACAAGTCGGTATGGAGACATTCCAATTGGTGTTTTGAAAGCAGTCCGGTATGCCCACAATGCATCATCAAGCTTCTTTGACCAATCCTTTCAGGATGAGTTAACTGTCTTTTCCAATATGCGCTTCAGTTCCCTGTTGGAAACCTCAACTTGACCACTTGTTTGGGGATGATAAGGAGTGGCAACTCTATGTGTAACACCATATTTCCGTAAGAGTGCCTCAAAGTGTTGATTGCAAAAGTGTTTTCCCCCATCACTAATGATTGCTCTTGGAGTGCCAAACCTGGTAAAAATCTGTTTTCTCAAAAAATTCAACACAACTTTAGAATCATTTGTAGGGAGGGCTACTGCCTCTACCCATTTGGAAACATAATCAACAGCAACTAAAATGTATTGATTTGAGAAAGATGAAGGGAATGGTCCCATAAAATCAATGCCCCAAACATCAAATAATTCAACAACAAGATTATTGTTTAGAGGCATTTCATTTTTTCTGGAAATATTTCCACTTCTTTGACATTGATCACATGATGAAACAAAAGCAAAAGCATCTTTAAAGAGAGAGGGCCAATAAAAACCTGACTGTAGCACCTTTGCAACCGTTTTTTTTTGGTCCAAAATGGCCTCCAACTTCAAGTGAATGACAATGCTTTAAGATATTCTCCATCTCTTCTTCAGGTACACATCTCCTAATGATTTGATCTTTGCAATGCTTGTAGAGGAAAGGATCTTCCCAAAAGTAGTGCTTTACATCCGAAAAGAATTTCTTCTTTTGTTGATATGAGAACTCCGGATTTACCACATTGCTAGCCAAGTAATTCACAAAATCTGCATACCAGGAAACTTCTATTAATGAAAAGGCAAGAAGTTGTTCATCTGGAAATACCTCATTGATTTGGATGGATGTGGTGGCTTTTTCATCTTCAAGTTCAAGTCGAGAGAGATGATCAGCTACTTGGTTCTCGGTTCCCTTCTTGTCTTTGATTTCCAAGTCGAACTCTTGCAAAAGTAGAATCCACCGACATAGCCTTGGTTTTGCTTCCTTTTTGGCAAGCAAGTATTTGAGAGCTGAATGGTCAGTATATACAATAACCTTGGAGCCAATCAAATAAGATCTAAATTTATCAAAGGCAAAAACTACAGCCAATAATTCTTTTTCAGTTGTAGCATAATTGAGTTGAGCATCATTCAAGGTCCTACTAGCATAGTAAATAACATGCAATAATTTATTTTTCCGCTGTCCTAAAACAGCTCCTAAAGCATAGTCACTAGCATCACACATCAACTCAAAAGGCAGCTCCCAATCTGGAGCACAAATTATTGGGGATGAAATCAGTTTTTCCTTCAAAAGCTCAAAAGCATGCAAACAGTCTTTTGAAAAAATAAAGGGTGTATCCTTGACCAACAAGCTACAAAGGGGTTTTGTGATCTTAGAAAAATCTTTAATAAAACGACGGTAAAACCCCGCATGCCCTAGAAAACTCCGTACACCCTTGACTGTTGTGGGTGGAGGTAATTTTTCAATAACCTCCACCTTGGCTTTATCCACTTCGATCCCTTTGGATGAGATCCTATGACCAAGCACTATTCCTTCCTGCACCATGAAGTGGCATTTTTCCCAATTTAAAACAAGGTTAGTTTCTTCACATCTTGTCAATACCATAGATAAATGATTCAAACAAGCATCAAAAGAGAAACCAAAAACAGAGAAATCATCCATGAAAATTTCCAGAAATTTTTCCACCATGTCAGAAAATATTGCCATCATGCATCGCTGAAAAGTGGCTGGAGCATTGCACAAACCAAAAGGCATCCTCTTATAGGCAAATGTTCCATAAGGGCAAGTGAAAGTAGTCTTCTCTTGATCTTCTGGTGCTATTTGGATTTGGTTGTACCCTGAGTATCCATCAAGAAAACAGTAATAAGCATGACCAGCAAGCCTTTCTAACATTTGATCAATAAAAGGGAGAGGAAAGTGGTCTTTTCGAGTGGCATCATTGAGTTTCCTATAATCTATGCACACCCTCCAACCTGTTACAGTTCTTGTTGGAATAAGCTCATTGGTTTCATTCCTAACAACTGTAATACCACCTTTCTTTGGTACTACTTGAACTGGACTCACCCATGAACTATCAGAAATTGGATAGATAATACCTGCGTCCAGCAACTTGAGAACCTCAGACCTTACCACTTCTTGCATGTTTGGATTTAGCCTTCTTTGTGGTTGTACTGTGGTTTTGTGGCTCTCCTCCATAAGGATTTTGTGCATGCAAATTGAAGCACTAATCCCCTTTATATCGGCTATTGACCAACCCAATGCTGATTTGTGAGCTCTTAACACCCGAAGTAGTTTCTCTTCTTCAAGACCTGTCAAAGAGGAAGAGATAATTACTGGAAAAGAATTTTCAACTCCTAAATAAACATATTTTAAATGAGAAGGTAGAGTTTTAAGCTCAAGCTTGGGAGGATCAGAAATCAGTAAGTTCTTTGGGGGATCTTCTTTCTTATGAAGATCTTCAAAATTTGGCTTCTTCTTGTGAGTGTAGTGTGGTGAAGCCTCTAAATAGAGTGCACACTCTCTAATTTTTATGTCTTTAGAAGAAATACTCCCTGATTTTGTAATGCATGCTTCTAGTGGTTCCGTTGGATTATTGTCATTGAAGGTATCTGATACCAACTTGCTGATGGTATCAATCTGAAAACATGAATCACTTGTGGAGGGATGCTTCATAGCTTCGAACACATCAAACACAATCTGTTCCTCTTGCACTCTAAGTATAAGCTTCCCTTGTTGGACATCAATAAGAGTTCTTCCCGTAGCTAAGAATGGTCGGCCTAGGATGAGTGGAATTTCTCTGTCCTCCTCCATATCCAATACAATGAAATCTGCAGGAAAAATAAACTTGTCAACTTTCACAAGAACATCTTCTATGATACCTCTTGGGTATTTGATTGATCGATCCGCCAGTTGGAGAGATACGGTTGTTGCCTTCGCTTCACCGATTCCTGCAAACTCAGTTGCGTTGAAATCGTGTCGAGATTCTCTATCCAATGACCTAGGGGTAGGCCTCTGGATCGGATTTTAGCAGAAAGTCAACTTTTGGCTTTACTCAAGTTTGACCGCCCGCAGAACCTTCATCCGGACCCCGATTCCTGCAAACTTAGTTGCGTTGGAATCGTGTCGAGATTCTCTATCCAATGACCTAGGGGTAGGCCTCTGGATCGGATTTTAGCAGAAAGTCAACTTTTGGCTCTGCTCAAGTTTGACCGCCCGCAGAACCCTCATCCGGACCCCGATTCCTGCAAACTCAGTTGCGTTGGAATCGTGTCGAGATTCTCTATCCAATGGTATAAAGCAAGGTGGCCAAATTTCATTTGATCAAAAAGTCAACTTTTGACCCCTCAGGGTTTGACTTTTTGTCTGGGGTTTGCATTTCTGGTTTTTCTGGGAGCGCAAAAATGAGGTGCTTACAGCTATTGTAGTTACTAAACATGCTTTTTTGCTTCTTAACAGCAAAGCAAAAGTTTACCAAACAAATTTGCTTCAACAAAAGATCTTCTGAAAAGTAAAAAAGTACTTTTTTGCTTTCTTGCTTTCAAAAGCAAGAAAGCAAAAGCCTTACCAAATGGAGCCCTAGAATCAACCGCGGCTCCTACCAACTCACGTTCAAAGGTTTCAACTGTTCCCACCTCCGCTCCTATAAATCTCATTCCTCTCCTCTCTTCTTCCCTCATCTCTCTATCTCTACCTCTGCACTATACCCCAGAAGCTCATTTCTCTCATCCTCTCTCTCTCTCTCTCTTCAATTCCGCATCTAACCAACACGGGCGCCATGGATGAAGCTAAGAAACCCCGACTGAATGGAGCTTACTATGGTCCTGCTGTCCCTCCTCCATGATCCCACCATAGGCCTCATCTATCAAGGGGATGAAACTATGGATGCTGCCTTCTAAGCCTCTTGTTTAAGCTTCTCGTAGCAGTTATTGTCATCGTCGGCATTGCCGTACTAGTCTTCTGGCTGGTCCTTCATCCAAACAAGGTGAATATCCACGTCGTTAATGCATCTCTCACAGAGTTCAACCTCACGAACAACAACTCTTTGCATTACAACCTTGCACTGAACATGTCCATGAGGAACCCCAATAAGAGAATTGGCATCTACTACGACAGGATTGATGCTAAAGCTTACTACGAGGACTAGACGTTCAACAGTGTTACACTGAATCCTTTCTACCAGGGCCACAAGACCACTGACATGCTCAACCTCGTCTTCGTTGGAAAATCCTCCATACAACTTGGGACTTCTGGGTTTGCGGAATTCAACAATGAGAAGAACGCTGGAGCTTTCGAGATCGATGTTAAGCTCTACCTTCAAATTCGATTCAAGGTAGGAAAGCTCAAGACGAGTCGCTTTAAGCCGAAGATCAAGTGTGAGTTGAAGCTTCCATTGGTTTCTAGTTGAAAAACACGGTTTAGACTCTAACAACACCTAGAGAGGGGTGAATATGTGAAAAAGATTGCGGAATAAAATTTCTACTAATTAAAGACAAGTCCTTAATTAACAGGCATGCACAAACCTTAGACAAATAACACCAATATGATATCCACGTTCACTCAAAATTGCAAATAAAGAGAATTAGTAAATAAGACAACACAAGCAATTTTGGTGATGAAGGGAAAACTCTAAGAGAACTCTCAAAGAGAAAAAACCTCCGGACGATCAGGTGCCACCTCAGAAAATTGACTATAAGAAGAAGACTTATAGATAGTGGTTCAGACGACCCAACACAGACTCTGACTCATAGTATAAGTATTTGAAGAACTCTTCAGATTTGCAACCTTGCAACGATCTAAAACTCTGAATATCTTATTTGTGAAGTGACTTTGATGTTTGTCTTGTTGATTCTTTCCTTGTTTCTAATTTTTAGCCCCCTGTAAATTCCTGATTTTCAAGGGGAAAGAAATACACTCTCTCTCAATCTTTCAATTTAAAACGATACGAAAAGTAGAGAAGAAAAAACAAATTAGTGAAAAGTAAGAAAATTTTTACTATATGTGAGACATGGGAAAAAAATCAATTTAATGACTTCCTTGATCATCACGCGGGATTCATTAAAAACACAGAGTCGCCACCATTCAATCTAGGTGTGAATAGACACCAAAATATCAAATAAGCACAAAAGGCAAATTTAGGGTAAAAATAACCCTCCTAAAAAAACAACCAGAGATGAGTAAGGGGATTAGGTTATGAACAGGGGGAGGTGTTAGGCACCCCTATTCATCCACACAAGGTGGTTGCCAGGTATTGTTCATGTTAAAATAAAGGAAAAAGGCTTGCTATGAAAATCACGAAAAATAAAAAATAAACAAACATGTATGATTTTTTCATATGAATAGTCTGATTGATCCAAAACTTTCAAATATGATCATACCATTACTAGGGTTTTATGATTAAAATAAAATTGAGATAAAATCAAATAAAACAAAAATAAAGTGAAAAATCCAAAAATCTGGCTTCAAGTCAAATTCTAGAAATCTAGAAAAATATGATTTTTATAAAATATTTTAAATTTGAACTTGAATAATCCAGAACATAGATAAAGCCCAAATTTCACATTAAATCAAAACATAAAAACCAAAAAAAAACTCAAACTAATGAAAAACATCAAAAGGGGAGAATTTAGACCGTAGGGTCTTCTCTCAATAATGAAAAACGATTTAAAAACCATATCATGAAACCCTAGAATTCACTTTCAGGCTTCTGGATCCAGATCTACCATATTGATCATGATAAATCCAGGATCTTAGGCTAAAATCACAAAAATCACGAAAACAGTGATGTAGGTGCAAAAGTGGTGAAAAATCCAAATTTTGGAAAAAGAGCGGATCTCATGCTATAATCACCATGAACTCATAAGATTAATCCAGATATAAAATAAAATCATTAAAACATGATCAGGATATAAAAAACAGCCATATCTCACAAATTAGAGCACATGGGGGCATACCCTACGGATCCACCTGTTCTCTTTTCCCCTAGCTCTCTCTTCACGTTTTACGGCTAGAGAGACTCTTGAGGTGAGGTACTTGGAGATAGGTTTGGGTATATAAACACAATCAACGGCCTTATTCTGAAAGAAAAGAAAAAAACAGATTATGGGGTTCTATTCTAGGGATCCACTTGTTCCCCTTTCCCCTAGCTCTCTCTTCATGTTTTACGGCTAGAGAGACTCTTGAGGTACTTAGAGACAAGTTTAGGAAGACAAATATAACAGATGGCCTTATTCTACAGCAATAGAGATGATCATATTATCTCTAGAATTGAAAATATGAAGTAAAAGGGAAAGGGACTTACCTGGATTGAGCAAGCAAAGCAGCAGGGATTCCTTTCTTCTCTTGGAGCTCTTGAGTCTTCAAAATTTCGTGGCCCTTAGCTTGAGAATCTCACCTCTATTTATAGGCAAGCACAGGGGCAAGGCTGGTCCAGAAGGATATATCCTGATCCTCAGGATATAGTCAAAAACAGAGATAATGCCCATCCATAGCCAACCAAGGTGGCTTCAAAGAATAAAAGATATAATTCGCTCATTTAAAGGGATATTGGACTAAAGATAAAGCTCGGAAATCGAGAGAAGAATAAAACTCGCACGAGTCTTTAGTGACCGTAAATGATACACGGTCCAATGGTGCCCGTATTTCCAATACGGGCGCGCCTGACCGTAGAGATATTTCGGGCGCGACCGGCCCGTAAATGAAATACGGGCAAAGCCTGCTTAGTCAATTTTTATGCATTTTTGACCTGTTTTAAGCTTTAATTACATGTTTTTATTATTTTCTCATTCTGTAGTGCAATTTGGGGTGTCTACAGCTGCCCTCTCTTTGCTGGTAATTGGAACCAATTACAAGCAGAGAGCGAAAAGACCCACCAATTGCACTTTCTGAGATTTTTGTCTAATCAATTGCACTTTGCAAGGATTAAATGGGTGATTTTATAAAAAGAATTTATTTTGGAAGATCTACTAAAAAGTCCCTCAGCTTAAGGGCCAAATCCTCCTCTCTCCTCTCACTAAGCACTCGTGGCTATGAAGTGAGATTTGAGTCAAAATATTTTTAAACAAAAGTGGGTATGGTGGCAATCCTTGCAACTTACAACTAATATAGACATTAATCTTCTGATAAGTGTGGAAAAAATAATAAAGTATGCAACTTTTTGGCTTTGCCCGTATTTTCATTACGAACCAATGCTGCTCGTATATTGATCACGGTTAAACGGGACCGTATTACTTTCACGGGCGTCTGAAGCCCGTACTGTGTTTACGGATTTTACTCTCTTCTTAATACCGTGACCACGAACTTTTTTCTCTTCTGCTCGCATTCAAGCCCTAAATCTTCTGCGACCGTATTCTTTTCTCCGGTCCTCCCTCTTCTTCTTCCAATCTCCGACGACTCACACGACTTCGCCGGCGACATCCACCATTTCCGATGACTACTGTTTTCTCCGACGATTTCCAAGTTCTTCGGCGACTGTTCCCATTTCTTCTTCTTCCATTGCTGTGACTGTGGTCTTAGCTTCGGGTGTGCTTCGAATCATCCCAAACGACCGGGAATCATCCTTGAAGCTTTGGTGGAGTAAGATCTAGCTTGCAAAACTTTCTCATTTCAATCGAGACAGGTAAGTGGCCGAACCTCACTTCATGTTTATGGTATTCTCATTTTGGCCGAATGTGAATTTGTGATTTGTACAAACTCCTGGTTCCTGATTGAATGCATGATAAGTTCCTGAATATTCCCAACTGTTGATTTGCTTAATGGTTCAGTATTGCTTTGATTTTTATGCCTCTGTTACATCCGAAAATTGGTGCTTTGGATGCTTGCATGTCCATGCATTTCTTCTAGCAAATTGAATGAGCAACTTCCCAAATGTCTGGATTTTATTCATGGATGTACCCAGCTGTCTGAACTGATATTTGTAGTTTTTCTGATTAAGACTGAATTTCTGGTTTATTTGTTGTATGCTCTAGATTCCCTTGATCATCATGGAACAATTTATCATTGTCATTAGCTCATCCTCATTTAGCATATTGTTTGCATCTGTTTATGCCTTCATCTTGGTGTTCTTATTGTAGTAAATGCAAACCAATGCATGATTTTTGCTTTGAAAACCTTAGCTTGATTCGAACACTCGTGGGTTTAATATGAACGGATTCTTGACTGGATTTGATGTTGAGCATCTTGTCCAACTGTCTTGGCATGAATACAATAGACTTTTGACTTTGCCTTTCTTGTGTTACCTCAGTCTCAATACAAGTATGCTTGAACTTTTATCCTGAAACCAAACAAAAAGGAGATGATTAAAATCAACCCTTAGCACATTCATATATAAGAAGCCTAAACTTCCTATATATAATTTTTATATATTTTCTTGATTAAAGCAAAGACAAAATAAATATTACAATAAGCATTCTCCAAACAGAAAATTAAACTCCTTTTCTTCCATCCTCCATTTTTTCTTTTCTTGCACATCAATTAATCTTGGTTAAAATGAAAATCAAAAATTTTTAACAAGAATAATTAACCAACTCCCTGATTTGAACCGTAGATGGCCCGCCTTAGATCAGCTTCCAGGGATCCTGCAGATGAGCCTTCCTCTTCGAGGGTTAGGTGAGATCATGCAGATGTGGCCTCGTCTTCGAGGGCCGAAAGGGATTCGGATTCTGATATCCAAGATCTCCCTTCTAGGGATTCGCGTGAGGCGACCCCAGAGGTATACTCTAACTCTTTTGAATTTAATATTCTTTTACAAAAACATCCCCTTGATCCTTTCCTTCTTTCAATTATTTCCTTAGCCGGCAGTTGAGTCTTCAGGTCGAGATAGGAGCCGTAGCAGGCGCCGAGCTGGAGGCAGAGATGGAGGCCATGATAAGGGCCGTAGAGGAGGCCGCAGAGGTGGCCGTGGCAGAGATGAGGCCAGGACCAGAGTGGAGGTTTCTAAGGAGGTGGCTGCCCAGATTAGGGATACCGACCTCTTGCATGGCTTGAGGACTCATCCCTCAGCGTGCATTAGGGCGGATATCCCTTTGGGGTATCCGATGTCCCATTTCAGAGGGAGCTGGGCCAGCTTCATTAGATTCTTGGGAGCCTGTAGTTCAGCCTACCGCCGGGAGCTAGGCTTATATGGCTTTGGCCTATTTATTACTATTCTGGACGTGTGCATGGATCGGGCCCTCATTGCTGCACTGATTGAGAGATTCTTCCCGGAGACATTGAGCTTCCACTTCCCAGATATTGAGATCGGGATCCGGCCTTCTGACTTCACCCTTATCACCGGGATTAGGATGACCGGTGATATTATTCTTGAGATGGTGATGCCAGATGCCGAGGAGGTCGCTTCTTATCTTGGATATATAGTTCTACCTCCTGAGGCCGGGGATAGAGGGAGAGCGAGATTGTCTCTGACATGGTTGAGAGAGACTTTCCTGAGGAGGCGGCTCGGACAGCTGGTTGCTGGTGATCTCGATTTTCCCTTCGCCTTCCGATTTATGTTCTTGTACATGATGGGCTCCTGCTTCTTCCCAGAGGACACAACTTCAGTTAGTCCTCACTTTTTGAGTTTATTGGGAGACTTGCCGCGAACGAGGAGGTATGCATGGGGTCCGCTCATTTTTGGTACTATTCTGGCCGATCTGCGCCGATCAGTGAGGGGCCTCTCTACTTCCAGAGGGGCTGGAGTTGGGTGCAGATTCTTCTGGCCCTTCTTGCAGGTGCATCTTATTTCCCTTCTTTTTCTCTTTCTCTCTTTCTTTCTATCTCTCTTTTTCTATTCCTCTGACTCTTTCCTTCTTTCTGCAGTTCTTTGCTAGGGTTTATATACCCTATTTCCGTCCTACCTCTACGATGTCTGAGGAGACGTATCCCATGGCACGTAAATGGTGTCATGTAGAGCACGACTCTGAAAAGAGTCGTCCTAGGTCCGCCCGGGCCCACTTGGACAGGCTGTACCGGTCTGAGGTAATTTGCTTTAGTTTCTTCTTCTTTCTTCTTTCCTGTTCTTCCTGAATCACATATCTAATATCCCGTTCTGTTTTTCAGCTGTTTGTCGCCAGGATGGAGGACGTTCATGAGGTGCTGGCCCTGCATGCAGCCAGAGATGATGCCTTTGTCCCTGACCAGAGACGACAGAGATACCAGTTCTTTAATGGTCAGATGGGCAGCATCTGGTACTGCGGCAAGCGCTTCTTCTTTCAGCATGTGGGAGAGCCACGGATTCCTACCATCCCTCCAAATACTACCCCCTCCTTTCCTCCTATGCCTGTAGATCCTGCCCAGTTCCTAGATTGGACTGAGGCAGAGACACTATTAGAGGAGGGTGACTATGATGCCTGGTTCAAGCGAGCTTTAGTCGGGTGCCTCATGCCACCTATGCCTGTCCGTGGTGGAGTCACGGAGATAGGAGGGGTAGTGATCAGGGCTTATGACATGACGGTATGCCTTCTCTCTTTGTGATCTTCTATTTCCATTTCATTTGAACTTAGCATTTTTCTGACTTCTTTCTTTTCTATTTCAAGAGGCTCAATTGACAGAGATCCGGTCTCGATATGCTGATCTAGAGCGCCAGCGTTGTAAGCACCTCATTTTTGCACCTCCCAAAATGTAGAAAATGAAATTTTAATTGAAAAGTCAAACTTGAGAAAGTCAAAAAGTTGACTTTTTATCCGGTGCAAATCAGTCACCATGCTTCCTACCATTGAAAAGAGGATTCCGATACAATTCTAATGGAACAGAGTTTGCTAAAATCGGAGTCCGAATGAAGAAGTTATGGACTGGTCAAATCTGAGAAAAGCAGAAATTGACTTTCTGCTAAACCCCAGATCAGCTACCTCATTTGATACCAGCAGAAAGAGCATCTCGACACGATTCCAACGCAACTGAGTTTGCTGGAATCGGAGTCCCGGGTAGGGAAATATGAGCAAAATCGGCTCCCGGACGCAGCCCGGCACTTCTGCTAAAAAACTCGAGTTTGATGCTAAACTGAAATTCAGTGGATAGGGAATCTCGCACTGATTCCAACGCCACTAAGTTTGCTAAAATCGGATAATAGACGAGCGAGTTGTGGGCGGTTAAAGTTTCTGAAAAATCTGCACACGTGGCAAACAGTGAAGAAAGAGCAGCAAAATGAAAAGTTTTGAATTAAAAAATAATATTTTGCTAAAAATCTAATTAAAGTATTTAAAGGAAAAGAAAAAGAAAAGAAAATTAAAAGATGCATAAAACAAAGATTTTAATAAAATAATAATAAAAAAGGGCAAATGAATTAAGTACATAAAGAAAAAAGAAAAATAAAAAAAAATATGTGGTTGGACGAATTCTCCATGTGGAGAATTCGTCCAAGCAAGACTTGGCCTCCAAGTTTACTTGGAGGCTAAGTCTTGAAACACTCATTAACAATCATTGCTTATATTTAAAAAGGGGCACAAATGGAAAATGGGTAAGGTTTTGGTGACAAAGTAACGAATTAATTGATTTTTGGTCATAGGTTATAAAAAGAAAACCCTAGCACAAACAAAGGGGACGGCTCATATTTTTGGGATCTCCCATCTCTCCCAAGCTCCTCCATTCTCTCTCCCTTCCTTCTCCCCTCACCTTACTTTGCCTTGGCTCCCAAAACCCTAAAGCATAACCTTAAGAACCTAACCCTTCCCCTTCCTTCTTCTCTTTCATTGCAAGTCTTGGAAGGAACTTGGAGTAGCTCCTTGGAGGAACCAAAGGAGGTGGTCGGCTGCTGGTGGAGCTTCTAAGGAGCTCCACACATCTTCTACAAGGGTTCAAAACCCAAGGTGAGCTTTCTTGGGTCATGTTCTTTAACATATGTGAATATTAACTTCTTTGAAGCATTACTTCATGCTATGTGTTGCTGTTTTCATTTTCTTAGGGTTTCTTCTCATTTAAAAGAGGAGAATGTTCCTCTTATCATACCTCTTTTGTACACCAAGTAATCCCCTTTGTCTCCCTTCCTTAGATATTCTTATGTTAAGCTAAATGGATGAGTTAGGTTGGTGTGATCATATTATAATGCATGTAGGAATGTGTTGGAGTTTATTTCTTTTTATTTTATCTTACTAACCCTAGGCATGCATGATATTTCTTATCATCCATATGGAGTATGCATATGCATACAAGTAGGATTTCCTCTCCTTAGGTTGCTATTTTATACACTTTAGTCATGGTTTCATTTTATTTGTGGTCATTGTCTTGTTCATGAAAAAATCAGCAATAGCATTTCTTCTCATATACTCCATGCATATGCACATATAACCATGCCTTAGGAGCTTGACTTAGATCACTCTTTATGTATATATATATATATATATATATATATATATATATATATATTATGTAATCAGTTTTTTTATGTATGTGAAGGTTTATTTCAGCATATGTACGTAGCAAGTACACACACACCCACTTTAGCATGAAGTTGGTTTTTTTTTTCTTTAAGTTTTTCGTACTTTATCTTCTTGCCAAGATAGGGACACTCAGTCCCTTTGTGCTTGTTGAGACAAGGGAAGGGAACCCCCCACCCATTTCCCTTGGTGTCTGGTCTTGAAACCCTAAGAAAAGGAGAAGCCAGTTGGTTCTATTCAAACCACTATGGGCCCACACGATCACCAGAACCTCCTAGGAGACCCAAGAAACCAACCCCATTGGAAAAATCCAAAAAAATGGATTTTGTATGTTGATCCGGCAACTCAGGCCGGATCAACAGAGATCTGTTTGTAACCGGCGAAGAATGCCGGATACACTGTCCTGTGTGCGTAGCCGGCATCTCAGGCCGGCTACATTGCAGATTGCCTTTTTTGCTATTTTGAGATATTGTGTTGATTTCTTTGGTTTGTTTGTTCAATCCGGGTGAACCATAAGGGTTTCCGGGTCAACCGGAAACCCAAGATGGCCCATGGACCGACCCGGTCCAAATCGATTTCCGGTGGGCCTTCCAACGGGGCCCACCAAGCCCGACAAACTTAGTTGTACTTAAATAAGACAATTAAAAGAATTGAGTGGGCCAGACCCTGTGAGGCCCATCAAAGCCCAACTGGGGCAACATGCATGCTTAGATCTAGGCTTGGTTTGGCTGAGACCATTGGCAGGGCCTATCGGGCCCACTAAGCCCATTGAATCAAACAAGTGTAGGGTTTCCAAAACCCTAACTCAAGAAGTCTTGGGCTTTCAAGCCCAAGCCCAGCTAAAGGGCCCCAAGCCCAAAATCTGGCCCATTTTGGCACAGTTAAGAAAGATAATCTGAAATCACTTGGCAACCCACTGTGTGGCCCACTCACGGGCCCACAAAGCAACCCAGACTCATCTTTTGCATGGAAATCAAATTTAATCAAACTTGGAATTTAAATAAAATCAATTCACTTGAACCAAAGCCCAAAGGGCCTCTCAGGTTAGTCTGAGGCCCACTAAGGGAGATGTGGGCTGGTCTTAGCCACCAAGGACCGCGGGCCTTCCAACGGGGCCCGCCCAATCAGACTCACACCACTTTAAGCTAAGAAAGATAAAACCAAGTAAAGGGACCCACACCATTTTGGCGGTCCCGCCAGACTTAACCAAAATTGAATGCTGAATTAGGCATCGGGTGAGTGAGAGACCAACTGAGTTGACTCAAACCAAGGAAACCTATGGGATCCGTCACTTGACGGGGTTGACTGGGGTGTCTACGGACTTCCCCAGACCGCAACCGAGAACCTACTTAGAATCTCAAGCCGCAAACCAAGCCTTAGTAGAAGAACTTAGGCACCCAGGTGTCTTCCTGCACCCCATCAGGCAGTGGCGACTCCAAACAAACCCCGAGGCACGCATCGTTTTGCGTGCGTCTCGTCGTGCGACCGAAATCGGGTGCGCACAAGCGTGATGCTGCGATTGCTGAGCGGGACGCCCTCTATATCACGATCTCAGACCTCCAGGGGCAGCTAGCCAGAGTACAGGGCCAGGAGGGTCCATTTAATGTACAGGACCAGGCGGGTCCATCTCATACTCAGGTTATTTTCTTTTTCCATTCCTGCTCTTGCATTAGTTTGTCTTGTTCTGATTGAAGTTTCTTCTCTTATTTTCAGGAGGACATAGCCGGCCCTTCTTCACCTGCTTCACCTGTGCCCATGCATCTTCGAGGCGAGGTATTTTCTGTGGCACGGGTGGAGTTTGTGACTTCTCCCAGTCCGGTAGAGGCACCTGTAGCAGAGCCTGAGATCGAGGCCGATATTGTACCTGCTGCTGAGGATGTGCCAGAGTCTGCCCCAATTCCTGAGACTGCTCCTGTGGCATCTGCGGATGTGGATATGGAGTCAGCTAGGGATGCTATTGTGGTAGAGCCTGCCGTGGAGGCCGTGGTGATGGAGGAGGCTATAGTTGATCCTGTGGAGCCTGGTCCTGTAACGCCCCGAATCCGGGTCTCTTTTTTTTTTCATTTTGACTCGGATCAAGGCATTAACTTGTGGTACATTACAGTCAGTTCAAATATAAGGAAATAAAGAACTAAGATTTATCAGAGTACTAGGAAGCTTAAATCATTTATTAGAAGCTGAATCATCCGATTACATTAACTAATCAAATGAAAGGCAACTACAAATTTAACTAACTCTTAATATCCTACAAAATCATCTATTACGATTCCAATAAAATAAATACAGCTATATAAAATCATCCTACTCTTTTCATATGAAATTTCTAGACTTCAACCCACTATCTGTCTAACCCGTGGCGTCCTCTCCAAGATGACCTGAAAAGTAGAATATGAAGTAGGGGTGAGATACAACTATCTCAGTAGGTAACACGTGCATGAGGAAACAGTTTATACATATAGAAAATAACAGTGGTTTCATGCTCGGTAAAATAGACGACTAATTACGGTCAATAAGATAAACGAATAATCTCAATATAAAACAAACATTTACTCAGTGCCCGAAATAAAATAAGTTAATCCTGTGCATTTCCATTCAATTTAAAGGACAATGTATTATATTTCACATTCCCATGGTTTCTGGTTTATTTTCTTTAGTGTCTTCTTAAGAGCAGTTCCACATTCTATTCGTGATTCCATAATATTCCATTTTAACAGTTCTCATTAAATCATAGCAATTCTATTCAGTTATGACATTTCAATATTTCCTTTTTAAATAAACAATCCATCATCCTGAAAATCAATCATCATATCAGTAATAAAAGCCAACCTTCAGGTAGTAGCCTATCTCTACCATAGAACGCAAACACGTAGTATTCACACAAGCTCCGCAGGAGAATGCACATCTCTAAGACTACAGGTACCCCCTGCAGGAGACAGCATAACTCTACCGCAGGATGTGAACACCTAGCATCTACCTCTACCGTAGGAGATAGCTTCCTCACCTTCCAGTGGTAACTCACACACCCATCCTCCATGTGGGATGCAATCACGCATAATCACATCTCCCCCACATGAGGTATCTCTCCTGTAGGATGCAATCCATCGGAAATACATCTGCCCCACAGGAGGTAATGAATCTCTCCCGCAGGAGGTAATGTCTCCGCCACCAAGTGGGTATCTCCGCCACCAAGCGGGTTATCTCTGCCACCAAGCAGGTTAGGGTCTCCGCCACCAAGCGGGTTAGGGTCTCCGCCACCAAGCGGGTATCTCTGCCACCAAGCAGGTTATTTATAAAACTGGCCACCAAGCCATCACAGATAATTCTCAATTCTATTATTATTTATAACATATTAGGTTCATGTTCAAAGTCCAGTTCTAAACAGTTCCCCAGTTTATTAATCATAATATTTTGTTTAGTATATAAAAATATCTTCAGCATGATAACCCAATTTAGTGTTAGGTAGATATTTAATTAAGTAAGAAATTTGATGCATAACACGTACGCTAGGGTGCGGTTCTAATCATGTATTAATTACATTAATACTCAATTGTTTAACAGTATAGGTGAGTGGTTTTTAAGGTAATACAATTTAATTAAGATTCGGTTACAATATAAAAATTATTCAAGTTTGGATATAGTGGAAGGAATTCACGTACATAGCATGATTTTAAATTGGTTTGTGTTTTTAAAGTTATTAAGGTTTAGTTATGGTCAAAAAGACAAATAGAAGTATTTAGGTTTTAGTTTAAGTCAAATAAAGTAAAAAGGGAGTTATTACAAATGAGTGTTATTGACTAAATTTTAATAAAAGTTATTAAAGATTAGGCTTGTAATGATTACACCCATTGAATTCATTTTTTTTCCAACGACCGCCCCACATCGCTTTCAGCGGTCGTGCGTTTTCGGAAACGCGTTATTTGTTTTAAATAACACGAGCGCCGAGCGACCGTCACTAAGCGATCAGGGGCGCTCAAAATTTTTAACTAACGCCGAACATCGCCTAGGAGCGCTGAGTGCAGGCGAGCTCGGCGCTCTAACCAAAACGACGAACGGAGTTTCGAAAACTAATTTTTTTGTATTCAAATTGCTTCTAACATTCATATAAGCATACAATCAATCTATCTACATACTTATATAACCATAAATCATGCAATCGAATCGAATAAACTGCAGGAAATCAAAACGAACGAGAAAACGGTGCTACCTACCTCCGTCCGCTCACGATCCTTTCTTCTTCCAACCAGAGACTTCCTCTCCTCTTCGCAGGCAAGAGATGTTCCAGGAACGGTGAGGAACCAGAGATATGCCCTCTTCCTCCTTCTTCTCAGTCTCCCTTTCTCTCTCTCGTTCTTCTTCTCTTCCGCCGCAGCCTCCCAACTTCAAACCATAAGGCATCCTACGATACAACTAAAACTATTCAACCCTATTTTATTCTTCCCTGATCCCACACATCTCCCTAGGATCAGGTTCCATACTCATCCACCCATTAGACTTAATAAGGACCGTTAATCCATACTTAACTCGATATCTCGCGATCCAACGGTCAGATCTGCGTCAAACTCCAGATCTCCCCTATCAGTGTGATCATCTATAATTATAATTAATATCCTTCAATAAAATTCTCATCTCCTCGACTTCAGGCTTCAAATCAAACATAATTACCAATATGCCATTATTCCAATTACTAAGCTTTAAATATCATTGTTAATAGACAATCTAAACCCCAATTTAAATCTATTAGTATTTCTCAAGTCTAATAACAAATTTTAGTTAATGTATTTAATTATTTTACCGATAATTAATGTGAATTGACCGAAATACCCCTCTCTCAATATTTTCACATCTACCCATTCAAATTCTTCCGAAATTTCCAAGTTTATTCTCTTTGTCATTATTAGTCCGTTATACATCCCGAATGAATTATAAGTACCGCAAATCATTCCTTTATATTAAATCCCCAATTTATTTTGACAAATTCATTGACACTCCAAATATTCGTATTAAATTTTTATTTATTTATTTAGTGAAAATTCGGGGTTTTACAGGTCCTGATGCTGATATACCTGGGACATCTGCTCCTGCTGGTCCTGCTATGGAGGCTGTAAAGGAGACGCCTGCTGCTGCCGATCCTTCGGTCGATTCATCCCGAACTGATTCGGATACTGAGTCTACAGGATATGTAGATACTTCAGGGTACGTTCCTCCTGATCATCCCACTGCTGGCCTTATGCCTTTATATATGTGGCATGATATTCAGTCTATTTTGAGCAGGATGACTCATAGCACAGCCCGTAATATTGTGCGGCATGTTTTTGAGCACAGGCGATCTTCAGGTCGTGGTCGGGGCAGAGGACGATACCGTGGCCGTAGGGGCGGACCTGCATAGCCAGTAGATTAGGATTCTTCATGTACATTTGTATTTTTTTGACAAAAGTGATGTAAACATTCATATATATATAAAAGAAGTTTGATTTGTGTTCATTTGTGTTCTTTTCTTCTTTCTTTTTAGTATTTATTACATGATGAATGTTAAAACAGGGACAGGTGAAGCCTAGGGAAACAAAGAAATTAAAATTTCCCATTTTTTTGCATTTTTCCGAAGGAACCCTACTTAATGTACGAGCAGGTCGTGCCCGTAATATTAACACGGGCACACTCTGCCCGTAAATGTTTCACGGTCACAGTGTGTCCGTATTCTTTACACGGGCGCGCTATGCCCGTATTCTAATTACGGATTTTACAGCCTTAACGATTTTTTCTATATAAACTCATAGGGAACGTCATTGTGACACTTTTAACAGTTTGAAAACTCCCTGAGCACGTCGTTTCTCGCTTTCCTTGGCTTCTTTGGCGCTTCCATGGCTTCCCTTGCCCCGCTCTCTTCTGCCGTTGAATCTCCTCTTGCAAGACAACATGTTAGATCTAAGCCTCCTAATCTCACCAGGTATAACGTTGTAGATTCTTTCTATGATAGATGGGTTAACTTCATGACTTTTGCTGAGGAAAGTCGTTGGGATTCCATCCACTTAGGCCATATCCTACACATCCCTAAAATTCCCTTTAAGTGGGAGATCATAGAAGCTCTTATTGGGCATTGGGTTCCTGAACTCAATCTCTTCCATTTTGATGATAAAGAGTTGACTCCTACTATCGAAGAGATTGAAACCATCCTTGGCTTAAGATTTTCTGAAAAAGTTGTAAACCCACCCCTAAAGCCTAGCTACAAAAAGGAAGCTTCCACTTTCTTAGGTATAGGGAAGAAAGACCTAGGGGATTCTGACACACTTCTGACCTTGTCTAAAACCTTTCTGACTGAAAAGCTTCTAAGGGGAGAGGACAAGGATGTCAGGTTCAATGCATTGACCCTGATAGTGGTTAATCAGTTGTTTTTTCCACGGGGTGATGACCAGGTTGACTTGGCTCTTATCTCGGTTATCTGCCAAGTTAGGGAAGGTGAGAAATTGGCTCCTATGATTTTGGCAGAGATGTATCAAGCTCTAACTGACTGCTATTTTAGGAAGAAGAAGCGCTTCCTTGCATGTGCCCCTATCCTACAGGTAAGAAAAACAACATAGAAAATTTTTCTCTCTTTTTTTTCTTTTCTTCTTTTCTTTTTTCTCTTTCTTCTCTTCTTTCTTTTTCTTTCTTTTTCTTTCTCTTTTTTTTCTTCTCTTCTTTTTTTTTCTTTTCTTCTTCTTTTTTTTTTTGAACTGAATCAAGATACATCCCTTTTCTTGCAGCTTTGGTTATTGGACCACTTGAGTCAGGTTGAAGAAATAACTTGCCGCTTCTTTCCAAGATTGAAAGTTCCTGTTTTGATGAGCAACAGGGGCTGTCCTAACATTCATGGTGGTAAGCAAGGTTGGTTCACTTTCTTAGGTACTCTCCAGGATGATCAGGTGAGATGGCGTGACACTTATCAGCCTAATCCAAAGACAGTGATCAGCTTCAGAGATAGAAATTTTCTTGTCCTAGCAGGCTTGAAATCTGCTGTACTTTATCTCCCTTTGAGAGTTCTTCGACAATTTGGAGCAACACAGGGGATTACGATCCCATCTGGATATGAGGACTTTCTTGGACCACTTACACCAGCCACCATGGGGCTGAATGCTCGATTAATGAATGAGTGGTCTTATGTCCATTTTCTGCGGGGTCCAGTCTTTTCTGAGTCTCATGTAAAAGATTATCTCTTTTGGATCAAAGAGCAGGTGCAGAGTCATGCCCCAGTACCAGAGGATCCTCCTGCAGTTCTTCCCCCTACCTATGAAGATATCCTGGAGTCTGAAAGAGCAACCCACAAACGACTTCAAAAAATATGGGTACGAGAAGCCCAGGAACTCAGGATAAAGGGTATTGATATGGAAAGGCAGCTTGAAGAGCAGACATCTCGCCGCATTGCCATGGAAAAGAAGCTTGAAGACAAAGACAAGTTCATTGCTTTGAAGTCTGCTCGATTCGCAGGAAATATCAGGATACTTTGACTGACCTTAGGACTTTAAAGCTCAAGCTGTCACTTTCAGATGAGGTCATCTCCTTTCTAGGCAATCCAGGTGCACCAGGAGCTTCAGGGATCATTGCAACACAGGCAGCACGTATTCGTGAGCTTGAGGAGCAGCTAAAGCATAGGGATTAGATTCTTTTATCATTCATTTTTTTTTCATACCTTTGCACAAAAGTAAACTCCAATAGTGGAAAGACAAAGGATTTAATACAAAAGTAGGTTTTATATTATTGGCCTCAGAATTCTCAGATGCTTGTAAAAACAAAAGTTTTATAAAAAGTACTTGATTTCTCATCACTGGCCAAAAGTATAGTTTTTCCATTTTTTTTTAAAAACTAATCCAAAGCACTTAATCACATATAATCAAAGGAATTAAAATCAGGTTGCATAATGAAAAGGGTAGCCCAATCAATAGGGAGAGACCAAATCTGTCTATCCCACGACCTTTAGAATCATCCCCTAATGGCTGTTCCTCCATGGCTAATCCTGCTAATCTGCTCACTTGCTTATGCTCATGCTGTTTTCACCTTGAACCACATGATCAACTCAATCCTTTTTTTTTTTTGAATGCCCCTATTGCCCCTAGCGCCAATTATGGTTTTCACTAGGGCGGGCTTCTGTATTCCGTCATCACCAATATTACTCTGATATTTGAATGAATATACTAAAATCACCGAGGGCTTAAGAATAGGACGAAACAAAGGCTAAGCTCAGTTTATGAAATAAAAGGTATTAAAGGTTCAAAATTTTCTAAGTGTGAAAATAGGTCAACCGGACTTACAGTCATGATGATTTCAATCCCATTTCCCTTTTTTCCTTGTATTTGGCTTTCATTTGCCATTATTTTTCTTTTCTTTATTTTTTCTCTTTTTGCCCCTATTGGCTTTGCCCCTTATTGGCTTTGCCCCAGTATAAAACTATAAGTCCAGCTTAGGTTTATCAAATAAGATGAACAGGCTCAAATCGGCTTGACTAGGGATTAAAATTTTGGGAAATAAAGAAAGATGGCCTCAGATCATTTCCTAGTAATATTCATTCATGGAAAATATCTCTTTACTGCATCAGAGTTTATTGGCTCAGGAAAATCCTTCCCATCCATTTCTGTTAAGATGAGAGCACCTCCTGATAGGACCTTCTTGACAACATAAGGCCCTTCCCAATTTGGTTTGAATTTTCCACGTGGGTCTTCCAAAAAGGGTAATATCTTCTTTAATACCAAATTTCCTTCTTGGAAAGTTCTGGGCTTCACCTTCTTATTGTAAGCCTTGGCCATTCTCTTCGAATACAATTGGCCATGAGAAAGCGCCTTCAAACGCTTTTCTTCTATTAAATTGAGTTGATCATGTCTTGACTGTATCCATTCAGCTTCTTCTAATTCAACTTCCATTAGCACTCTTAGTGAAGGTATTTCCACTTCCACTGGTAACACTGCTTCCATTCCATAGACTAGGGAATATAAGGTTGCCCCTGTAGAAGTCCGAATTGAGGTTCTGTAAGCATTTAGGGCAAGTGGCAACATTTCATGCCAATCTTTGAAGCTTACTACCATCTTTTGAATAATCTTCTTTATATTCTTATTTGCTGCTTCCACTACCCCATTCATCTTTAGTCTATAAGGAGCTGACTTATGATGGGAAATCTGGAACTGTTCACACATTTTCCTTATATCCTTATTCTTAAGGTTCGAAGCATTGTCTGATATTATGGCATTTGGCAAACCATAGCGACAAATGATGTTGTGCTTTAAAAACTTAAGAACGTGACTACTTGTGATGTTTGCATACGAGGCTGCTTCTACCCACTTGGTAAAATAATTGATTGCTGCAAGTATAAATCTGTGTCCATTTGATGCCTTTGGAGAGATCATTCCAATGACGTCTATGCCCCACATAGAGAAGGGCCATGGAGATGTCATGTTATGTAATGCACTTGGAGGTGCATTCTTATTATCAGCATATACTTGGCATAAATGACACCTTTTGACATGTATATAGCAATCGTGTTCCATAGTCGACCAATAATATCCCAATCGCAAGATCTTCTTAGCAAGCATGTGCCCGTTCATATGGGGTCCACAAACTCCTCCATGTACCGTATCAATTAACCTTTCTGATTCAGTCTTGGCAACACATCTAAGTAGGATATCATTGTGTGATCTCTTGTACAACTGCCCACCACTTAGTAAGAACTGACCTGCCAATCTCTGTATTGTTCTTTTTTCTGTAGAAGTAACATTTTCAGGCAAACTCCGATCACTAAGGAAATTTTTGATGTTTTGGAACCATGGTTCTTCTTCCTCTGGTGCCCCTTCTAGAACAAGGCAATAAGCAAGTTCATCCCTAACTTCAATTTCTAGTGGTTTAATATCAACACCTTCTGGCATACTAACTATTGAAGCCAATGTTGCTAAAGCATCTGTGAATTGGTTCTTGGCCCTTGGCATATAATTAAAAGAAATTCGAGTGAACTTGGTGCTTATTTCTTCCAAATACTGGTGATAGGGGATCAACTTATGATCCTTAGTCTTCCATTCACCAGTTGTTTGGAAGATGATAAGACTCGAATCTCCATATACGTTAAGTTCCTCTACTTCATGATCTAAGGCTGCTTGTAAACCAATTATACAGGCTTCATATTCTGCTATATTGTTTGTACATTGGAATCTCAATTTTACTGCGATGGGGATATGCGACCCATCTGGCTTGACCAAAACAGCCCCTATTCCATTTCCATTCATATTGGCGGCCCCATCGAAGAACATTTGCCATGAGCGTTCATTTTCTTCTTCTTCTGTAAACAGTATTTCTTCATCAGGAAAATTGGTCTTCAAAGGTTGGTATTCTGGTAGAGGATGTGCAGCTAAGTGATTAGCAATGGCTTGACCCTTAATGGCTTTCTGTGTGATATAGGTGAGGTCAAATTCAGATAGTAACAGCTGCCACTTTGCTGTTCTGCCAGTTAAAGCTGGTTTTTCAAACAAGTACTTCAAAGGACCCATTCGGGATATCAAAAAGGTGGAATGACTAAGATAATAGTGTCTCAGTCTTTGAGTTGCCCATACTAAAGCACAACAAGTCTTTTCCAAAAGGGAATACTTTGCTTCATATTCTGTGAATTTCTTGCTTAGGTAGTAAATCGCCCTTTCCTTTCTGCCTGTTTCGTCATGTTGTCCTAAAATACATCCCATTGACATCTCCAAAACTGATAAGTATAGGATTAATGGTCTTCCTGGGGTTGGTGGCACTATTACAGGTGGGTTCAATAGATATTCCTTTATTGTGTCAAAGGCTTCTTGGCAATCGTCATTCCAGACCGTTGGGTTATTTTTTCTTAGAAGCTTAAAAATTGGTTCATAGATAGCAGTGAGCTGTGCTATGAACCATCTTATGTATTGAATCCTTCCAAGGAAACCCCGAACTTCCTTCTCCGTTCTAGGTGATGGCATTTCAATGATTGCTTTAGCTTTGGCTGGGTCAATCTCAATTCCCTTTCTGCTTACAATAAATCCCAACAATTTTCCTAATGTAGCCCCAAAGACACATTTTGCAGGGTTAAGCATTAGACTGTATTTCCTAAGTCTGTCAAATACCTTCTTCAAGTTGATCAAATGGTCTTCTTCTTTACATGATTTGGCTATCATATCATCCACATAGACCTCCATCTCCTTATGGATCATATCATGGAATAAGGCTGTCATGGCCCACTGGTAGGTTGCCCCTGCATTCTTAAGCCCAAATGGCATGACAGTGTAGTGGAAGGTACCCCAAGGTGTAATAAAGGCTGTCTTCTCTTGATCTTCCTTAGCCATCTTAATTTGATTGTACCCTGAGAAGCCATCCATGAATGAGAACAGGCTATGTACCGCAGTGTTGTCTACTAATATGTCTATGTGTGTAAGTGGAAAATCATCCTTTGGGCTTGCCTTATTCAAATCTTTATAGTCTATACACATTCTGACCTTTCCATCCTTCTTTGGCACTGGTACTATATTTGCAAGCCATTCAGGGTATGTGGAGACCGCCAAGAACCCGGCTTGGAATTGCTTAACCACTTCATCTCTAACCTTCAATGTCCATTCAGGTTTTAACCTTCTCAGTTTTTGCTTAACTGGCTTAACATCTGGCAGAATCGGTAGCCTATGTACAACCATGTCCGTGTCTAATCCAGGCATATCCCGATAAGACCAAGCAAACACATCTTTGTAGTTAGCTAAGAACCGTATCATTTCATCCCGCTGTACCTCAGATAGGCATACCCCAATCTTCACTATTTATGGGTCCTCTTCGGTCCCTAGGTTTACAGATATGGTCTCTTCAATATTGGGTTGGACCCCCTTTACATGACGCTCTAATTGATGTGTGATTTCTTTTGGAGGGTCGTCTTCTTCGTCCTCGGTCTCTTCTTCGACCCCCATTAGGTCAAAGTCAAGCTCGAGGTCGAAGTCATACTCAACCCGATCCAATTCCGTTTGCTTATATGGTTCATAAATGGTATGGACCTTTTTGAAAAATTTATCTTTTCTTTAAAAAATTAAAAAATCTTTTTGTGTTTATTGAGAGCCTTCTAAAAATCTTTTCCTGAAGACGAAGGCTCATTAAAACCTTCAGGAAAATGGCCTTCCACTAATGGAGTTTTTTTTGGAAGCCATGTCTGTTTGCCAAACAAACGCGGCTTCAAAAGTAAGGGGAGTTTCCTCCCAATTATTCAGCATAAAAGAATCTGGGGCAGGGATACAAGCCTACTCCTCAAGCTCAGGATCAGCATCAGAAATCACCAGTACTGGGTGAGTTGCATCACCTGCTTCTTCTGTAGGGCTGGTCCCAGATGGAACCTGTACTGCAGCCCAATCAATAAAAGGTAGCTCCTCTGCTCCTTCTTCTTTGTTGCCTTCAGTCATGGCAAAAAAGGCTCCAATGTCCTTATAAAAATCTTGCTCCCGCTCTGCCTGTGGTTCAAGCTCAACCAATGCTTGGGTAGGTGGAGGTGGAACATATGGTTGCAAGGTAGGGACATAAGGCTTTTGAAAAGGGTTGACATTATAGTATGGTGGTTTGGACTGATGCTGAGGAGGAGACAGCTGAATCATATGAGAAAGCTTTGGAAAATTTTCCCTGATGTGAGGGAATTTCATGCCTTTCTCCTGCTTCTGTCCCTTCCAAACTCTTGATCTGGACCCCAATCCTGCTCTGTGGACCAGCTTCTTAGCCTTTACCGATTCTATTCTTCCTTGCTGGTTAACCCCTAGACCTTTTTCAGGGTGGAAATTGTACCTTCCCATCATTTTCTTGACCATCTTCTCAGCACAGGTCATCTTTCCTTCTTTTTCCTAATGCCCTCCCGGTATAAAATTGACAGTTTCAAATTGAAAAGAGTGAAATGTCAACTTGTCTGCAGTCATTTCCATGTTTATAAAGGGTACATCAGGGGACCACATGGGAGGAACCAAGCTCTCAGCTAGGACAGTAATCACCTTTTGCCCTCTTATCTACTTAACTCTTTGGTGGAGGGTAGATGGTATAGCCCTAGCTGTATGAATCCACGGCCTTCCTAGGAGTAGATTGAAGGCTGTAGGTATATCCATCACCTCAAATGTGATGTTAAAAATATACGGCCCAATTGTGACTGGCAGTTCAACCTCCCCTAGGGAGTGTGTTTTAGAGCTATCAAAGGCTCTTATGATTCTTCCATTTTGTTTGATTTTATTTTGCTCCAGACCGAGCTTAACAAAGGTTATTAATGGGCAAACATTCAGAGCCGACCCATTATCAATCAAGACCCGGGCTATCATGCAACCCTTACTGAGCACAGCTATGTGTAAAGGATCAACATGATGGTACCCTGATGGGCTGATTTCAGTCTCAGAAAAGGTTACAACATTATGAGATAAAATCTGCCTAACCATCCAGCCTAGTTGGTCTGGTTCAATATTTTTAGGCACATGAGCCCCCTGAAGTACCCTTAACAGAGATTCCCTATGTTTTTTAGAATTCAACAATAATCCCAGAATTGAGATCTGGGCAGGGACTTTATTTAACTGCTCAACAACATTGAATTTACTCTTTTTTATGATCTTAATGAGTTCAGCAGCATCACTGTCAACTACCTGAGGGGCATCTTCCTCTACCTTGGCCTTTCCTTTATTTTTCTCTTCTTCCTTCTTTTCTTTTCCCATTTCTTTCTGTTTTTCTTCCTCCCCCATACCTTTTCCTGACCTTGTCATGAGGTTTACATCTTCTTTGCTTTCAGTTGCAGGGAATGTAGTAGTAAATGCCTCACTGTAGTTCCATGGTACAGCCGATTCAGAATAGGAGGGCTTAGGGACATTTATCACCAATGGAGGAAGTTTGGACTTGGATGTGGAAGTCTGAGTAAGGGGAACATTAACAACCAATGGTGGAAGTTGTTTTGGTTGAGGGGTTGCAGAAGTGACTGATGCACTAAGAGGGTCACAGTTTATGACCCATGGTGGTTTAGACTGAATGGGTGGAGTAAAGGTAGATGGACTGCAATTGATAACCAAAGGTGGTTTTGCAATGTTCATTTGGGCCATGAGAGATGAGGCCCGGTCCAAAGATGAGCTAATGTTCTTAGCAGCACTATCATTCCCTTTTGAAATCACATTTACTTCTTGGTCTTCATTTCTTCTGTAATACCCTGATTTTTGGTGAGTTTATTTATTTATTTTGATATATAAACTGTGTTTATCAGGTGATTTTTGTGGTTTGAGGGCTTAGCCCATACTCGTATGTACAGGTGTTATATCGTCGTTTTTCTGAAAAATTATATTATTATTATTATAAAAATATATATATATATAGCTTGGGCACTTGTTAACCTAAGTGGCCGGAACATGTAGGGTTTTTCAGTGGGCCAGCGTGCATGGGATCAAGGAAATGGGAGAGTGATCAAGCGGCGTATGTATCAAGGTAAGTATACTAAAAAGGGAAAGTAGGGTTTTGGGGTTTATGAGAATACGCGTATCATACTTACGGAAATATTTTCGTTAGTCTGAATATCAGGAGAACTAAGCGATTTCGGCTGGAGTGGCGATTAGGGTTCTGCTCGTGAAGAACAAGCATCGCAAGGGCTAAGGGAAGGATTTTGGAGTTGAAGTTCAGTGGGTTATTTCTCTCTGCTCGAGAAGATTTGTTTGGATAGATTTTGCATTCGCGTGCGTGGCCGGAGTAGTGATCGGCCGAGGTTTTACTATTCTGGAATAAGCGCATTCAAGTGAGTAGCACTGATTTACAACTGGGGTTTTGTGTTCTATGTTTTCGTGAGATTATTCTGATGCATGGTTGTATTTTAAATGATCTCTGAGTTTTTTCTAGTTTTCTGGAATGACATGAAACAGAGTCGGAGACTGAAATTTATCTTGAAATTAAATGTATTTAGATTAAATCCAAAAGTGATTGGGAAGTCTTCTGGGAGTATTAGGAGGGTATTGGAGCAATAACAGACCTAAACAAACCAGCCAGAATTGGAGATCTCGAATATACAGAGAACTGGAAATCGCAGTGGGTATCCGCGAACCTGGCGCCCACTTGCGCTCACCTAGGAGGTAGGCGCCCAGTTAAAATTATTCTTACCGCCGAGCTGGCGCTCACCTGGCGCTCAGCTCGCGCGCACTCGAAAACCCGGCGCTCAGCTCGCGCGAACCCGGCGCTCAGCTCGCGCCCATCTCGAGCTCACTTAGCGTCAAGTGAGCGCAAGGTACATTTTACCCTGTTTTTCTTACCACCGACTGACGTTCACCTGGCGCCCACTTCAGGAAGTGAGCGCATACCCTATTATACGTATTGAAATGAAACTTTTGATTTAACCAAGAGTAATTGGGTGACTTGAGGGTTAAACCACTTCACTATTCACTTGTTTGGGAACTTTGGAACCTACTTTGCCTATGAAATTATTAGAGGAAAATTTAGTGAACTTCTTAAAGGCTTCCAAGTGGAGTTTAGGTTATTCATGAGTGCTGTGCCGGATACCAAACCACTAAGAGTTACCAGTTACATTTCCTTTGTTTTATACACTGTTTTGATTGAGGAGTTATTCTATTCTGGTTTTACTTGTTTGGAAACTTTAAATGTATTGTAAAGATTTCCTGTTATGAATGAATTGAGTTTTGTTTCCAAATGGCATGTGTTATGGAAATGAGAAAATACTGAAAGTACTTGTGGTACTGCTTGGTCCTGTGAGACATGGGAAAAAATCACCGGAATGATCATCCCTCCGTCAACACACGGGGCTCGAAATAAAAGTGGGAGAGTTGCCACCATTCAGAATTTTGGGGTGAGAATGGACACCAAAATATTTAAAAGTCATCAAAAAGTGCAAAAATGCCAATTCTAGGGTAAAAATAACCCTACTTAAAAATTAAATCCAGAGATGGGTAAGGGGATTAGATTATGAACGAGGGAAGGTGTTAGGCACCCCCATTCATCCACACGAAGTGGTAGCCAAGTGTATGTTCATGCATAAAGAAAGTAAGAAAGCTTGCTAAACATCATGAAAAACCTTGAAAAATGTCAAATGTATGATATTTTCACATGAAGATCCAAATGGATTCTAGATCCTCTCTTATGTCAATATCATTTCTGGAATACCACAAAAGGATGGAAATCAAAGCAAAAGTTGCTCAAAACCAAGTTGAATCAAATCCGGGAAGTTTGGTAAAAAGTATGCCATTTGCCTTAAAATCATTCAAATCCAATATTAAATTGAACCAAACCAAATCCATTTGAAAGATTAGGGTAAATAAGAGTTTCATGCAAAATTTCAATCCATTCCGATAAAAATCCTAGGAGTTATGCTCCTTTGAAGTTGCTGCTGGGGATTTTTAAAAGTGATAAGTGGGCAACTTTGGAAAATTGTCTAGAAAAATCCACTACATAAAAATCCACGAAATTTGGTGTGATTGAAGTCTGTATGGCCATATTTCAACAGAAACTAGCCTCATACAAAAATACCTTCGGATGTGCCTTGGGTGGTCTCCAGAATAGGCCCTGAAGATCACAGATTTACCCAGAAAAGTACAAATGAACAGTTCTGAGTAAATCGGCTACCAATAATTCAAATGCAATCCAAAAATTATGAAACCAACTGGATTTGAAAATAGACTCATAAAGGAGTGCATAGAAACAAAAATCATTTGAATCGGACTTCAATCGAACACATGGCGCTCCGTCGAAGTGACAAGTTCTGTATTTGAACCTGAACTGTCCACTCAACTTCGACAGAGAGGTGTCAAAAATCCGCTAGATAGAAATTTGTGAAATTTGGTGGACATAAACTAGACAGCCTCACCTTTCCCATGGTTCTAGAATCGCCCCAAAATTCATCCGGATGATGAAGTTATGGGTGTCCGAAGTAAGGGTACAGGTGCTGTCAAGCTAAGCCATTCTTGAAGAAAAACCAAATCCGAAAAGTGGTAAAAATGTGTGATTCGTGCAAGATGAACACAAATACTTTAAAAATCATCCAAAAGACATTCCAGAATTGATTGAGGCCATTTATTTGAGATTTATCACAATAAATGCAATAAACCCCAAATATGAGCATATCCCGCCAAAATAGTGATATGTATGTGCAAGTGTAAAAAAACCAAACAAGATCAATAGCATGCATACATATTCATCCAAATAGGGTTTTAAGATAGCCTAGGGTTCCGTTCCATTATCGTTTCCCTCTGTTCTCTCTCCCCGTTAAACACGGTTCTTCAAGATAATCAAGGGTACTTTGAATATGGAACGGTTTACAATCAATCAAAAAGGCCTTATGCTACATGGGTTCTAGCACTAGGGTCAATCCCCAGTCTCGTTTCTCCTAGATCCGCCTTTACGTTTTACGGCTAGGGGAGTCTTGAGATACTTTGAGCCGGGGAAGGATTTCCACACACAAAGAAGGCTTTACACTACAGAAAGGTAGAAGAAGAGATCTAGATCTAGGAATGTAAAGACAGAAAATAAAAGACAAGTTTGAGGCTTACCTGGATTCTGGAAGCACTCCCGCAGCGATTTCCTTCGTCTCTTGGAGTTCTTCTTTGCGAGAATTCAAAACAAGAGTTGGTTGCCATTTGCTTGAGGACGAGCCTCCTATTTATAGGCAAAGGCTAGGGTTAGGGTTGGTGAGAATGGTAGACACAACATAATGTCTATAGCCCACCAACCTTAACCCTAAGGCTATTTCCGAGATTTCCATTCATTTAATGAGGGATATGATGGTAAAAGTGAAAAGCTCTCGAAAAACCCTAATTTTGAGCAAACTTAATGTATCCGGTATATCAGACCGGATAAAAAAGGGCCTTAAGGTATCCAATACGTGGTACCGGATACACTAAGGCTCACATGTATCCGGTATGAGTAACCGGATACAGGAAGGAGTACTTGTATCCGGCCTGAGTATCCGGATACAGGTAAAAGTTTATTTTCTTCAATTTCTGTGCTGGCTTTCAAGGAGATAGTGATTTTTGATGATCGCTTGTGCAATTTGGGGTGTCTACAGGTCCAGAGGGACAGGTGATGAACTGTGATGGGTTTTACATGATGTGGAATGAATGGTTTTACGTTGATATTGGAATTGAGATTATACGATGTTTTACCGTTTTGGTTTAGCTTGTCCTAGATCCAGATGTCTAAGCTTAGTAATGTAATGTTATTGTTGGTTGTTGGAATTGCATGGCCTTGTGTGTTGCCACGACCGGTGTAGAGCAGCCAGAAACCCTGAGTAGGCCTGGTTGTCAATGCAGAAACCCGGGGAGTAGGCCTGCATTGGATGACGAAATCCTGAGTAGGCCGTCATTTCAGAGTTTCCGAAACCCTGAGTAGGCCGGAACTGTGTACATGGAGGTGTGGAGTGTCTACTTGGCATGTTTAATTTATCAACTAAACGATAGTCATGACATTGACCAATCGATGTGTTGCCGTACTTAACTGAGATATGATTTGTTTGATTAGAACAAGTTTTGTTTTGAACTTGGGAATTGATGTTGGTTGTTTAACCGTATTGAGTGTTTGTCGATGCATAGTTTAAATTGTAGTCAACTATTTCTGCATGCATGTGCTACTCGCTGAGATATTGGTATCTCACTCCGTTGTTTTGTTTTGTTTTGTTTTTCAGATACTCGTGGTGAGGCGATTACTGGGGTAGATCCTGCTGAGGCTTATAGGGGGGAGGATTACTATTACCTTCCTTAGACTTGTAGGTTATCTTGTTCTGAATTTGAGAACTTTGAATAATTGAGATGTATTAAAGTTTAATTGGGGTTGAACCATATGATTCTAGTTCAGTTTTAAATGTTACAATTTTGGATAAATGAAATTGTGCACTCTGACAGGTTATAGCTAGATGATTATCCAGCGATCATAATTGATAAGCGATCCTTGCCTAACCTCCGTGAGTTGTCCCTATAGGAGCAATTAATTGAGATGTGTCAAAGGTTATTTTGTCAGAGGAGATGACCCCTATGACATTAGAGGGGCCTGCCCCATGATGCTGGGGCAGCGGGTTTTGTCCAATATCAGTTCTTGGAGGATTAGGAGCCCCTGTATTGAAAGACAGGGTATTCTGGTCTAGTAAATCCTGAATGGCATGTTTTAAAGGCCAACACTTGTCAGTAGGGTGCCCAGGTGCACCCATATGGAAATCATAAGTGGTGGAGGGGTCATAATTTCTCCCCTTTGACGCATTCGGATTAGGCTCTCTTAAGGTGATATACCCTGCTTGCAATAAAGTGGACAGCAGCTAAGAAGGAGTCATTGGAATAAGGGTGAAAACCCTATTTCTCCTTGCTGTGAAGTAGGCATCCTTCTCCTCCTTAGTAAAAACCCTTTTTTGGTCTGAAGGTGCTGCTGGAACATTAACCCTCATGGGGGCCTGGGTAGATGGAACAGATGGAGTAGGAAAATGTGCAGGTATGTTGATTTGTATGGGTTTGTTAGGGCCAGATGGTGGCTGTACCATATTCACCTCCCCCTCTTTCTTGTTCCCATTCTTCTTCATCCGGTTTCCTTTCTTCAGATTAGGGTCCTGCTGACTAACCATGGCAGATTGGTCAATTATCTTACCTGATCTGATCCCGTCTTCAATTCGGTCAGCCACTTGAACCAAGGCAGCAAAATTCGTGGTGGTCTGACCCACCAAATCGCTGTAGAATGGTTGACCCAAAGTACTAATGAAGGTGGAAATCATCTCTTGCTCTAGCATAGGTGGCCTAACTTGAGAGGCTGTCTCCCTCCATCTCTTGGAATACTGCCTTACAGTCTCATCCCTTCCTTTGCTCATTCTCATTACGTCGTACCTATCTGGCACGATCTCTGAATTGAACTGATATTGAGCTAGGAAGGCATCTGCTAGGTCCTTCCATCTTCTAATCTTTCCATGGTCCAAAGTGGCGAACCACCTTAAAGCGGTTCCAGTCAGGCTCCTTTGGAAGAGCTGAATCATAATACCCTCATCCCGCCCAAACTGGCATAGGGTATCACAGTACAACTTTAGATGGCTCATGGGGCAGCCCGTGCCATCATACTTGTCTAGGTCTGGACACTTGAACTTAGCTGGCAGGTTAACATTGGGGTACAAGCATAAGTCCTCAAAATTGGTGCCCCCAAAGTTGCTTACCCCTTTTACTTCTATAAGTTCATCTTGGATCATTTCTAGTTTGTGTAGGAACTTCCTTTCAACTTCTTCCCTCATCCTTTCCTTTTCCTTAGCTTTGTCTGACTCAACTGTCTCATCCCTAATCAGTATAGGTTCAGGGGTGGGTTCATAGACTGGTTCAGGAATTGGTTGAACTGGAGGTGGAATATTGATTTGTGGTGGAGATGCAGGGTTGGAAGTGGATGCTTGATTTTGGGCCTGCACTTGTTGGGCCTGCACGGACAGTATGTTCTCTAGCATTCGGGCTGGTCCTGCTACTTGCTCTTGGAGCAAGGCAACATCTGGATGAGGAGCATCAGCTTCATTCTCAATGGGATTCATGGCGCGAGCTCTTGATCTGGTTACAGGAGCTATGATTGCAAGTGTACTTGGTACCTGGCAAAAATAAACAGAATATATTAATACCCATTTAATCTCCTTCACCTACCTAGGAATGCCTATGTGCTAGCTGGGTGAACACGAGTTTGGATTAGTTTCTTTATTTGCTTCTTTTTTTTTGTTTTTTTTTTTTTTTGAATTGAATTGTTGGAATATTCTAGGGCTTCCAACAGATCCCAAAAAAGAGAAAATGATCTGAAATTCAAAGGCTTTCAGAGGCCCAGGGGGATTTTTGAAAAAGGTCTGAAATTCAAAGGCTTTCAGAGGCCCAGGGATATTTTTGGCAAAGGTCTGAAATTCAAAGGCTTTCAGAGGCCCAAGGAGTTTTTTGACAAAAATCTAAAATTCAAAGGCTTTCAGAGGCCCAAGGAGTTTTTGAGAAAAATTCTGAAATTCAAAGGCTTTCAAAGGCCCAAAGATCTGAAATTCAAAGGCTTTCAGGGGCCCATAGGATCTGAAATTCAAAGGCTTTTAGAGGCCCAAAGGAAAAAGGTCTGAAATTCAAAGGCTTTTAGAGGCCCAAAGGAAAAAGGTCTGAAATTCAAAGGCTTTCAGAGGCCCAAAAGATCTGTAATTCAAAGGCTTTCAGAGGCCCAAGGACAAAGGTCTGAATTTCAAAGGCCCAAAAGATCTGAAATTCAAAGGCTTTCAGAGGCCCAAAGGAAGAAGGTCTGAAATTCAAAGGCTTTCAGAGGCCCAAGGATTTTTTGGAAAAAGTCTGAAATTCAAAGGCTTTCAGAGGCCCAGGGGTGTTTTGAGAAAAAGTCTGAAATTCAAAGGCTTTCAGAGGCCCAAGGAGTTTTTGAAAAATCTGAAATTCAAAGGCTTTCAGGGGCCTAACAGGGTTTTTTTTTTATTTTTTATTTACACTCTCTTTTTTTTTGAAGCATTTTATTCAAACTCATCTTCCTTTCATCATTTAAAGGTTAAAGGAACAGGATTTAATTGAGAAAAATTGATTATAATTGAATTCGCCGCTAAGACCGTATACACAGTAAGGTCCGGCGGTGCCCGCATTTAAATTACGAGCAAGCCGTGCCCGTATGGTTAGTACGGGCGAGCCCAGACCGTGTAGTTACTACGGGCGAGCCCAGCCCATATTAAAACTACGGTTTTACGGAGCTGCTTTATGTTTCTTCAGTTTTTTCATGGTTTGATCACTTTGATTGCTCATCCAAACATACGGTTCACCCATACTAGGCCTCCAAGCTGTCCCAAAGTGGACTTTGACATATTTGCAAAAATACATGCTTAGGAGGGCACACATTCCCTCCAAATAGACACCATGCTCATACTTTGGTACCCTTTTGATGCCTCTTGTACAAACATTGGGTAGGATAGATTCTAAACAGAGTTAGAAACTCTTCCTATGGGCTACACCATTTTTAGGAAACATGCATATTTGGGACCAATTTTGTCCTCAAACCAATGGGCACCATGACACCCTTATGACATGAAAATAATGCAAAAATTAAGGTTACCTTGTTACCTTGTTTACCTTCAATACGGCATCCACATTATGCCCTGGTTTGTAAGCCATGCAAACGGCCTTCCCTCAATTACAAACGCATATTCCCACGTAATTGTGTACTTTAGCCAAAAACGTGTATCTCTACCTTCAAGCGTAGGGGTTTTGGGTTTTGGCTTAATGGCAACTTAGAACTCAAGCCTAATGATGACCAAAATCCCAGGTCCACATTATCATCACATCATTGGCCCAAAGTTCTAAGGTGAATGTTTTCACTTTCGCTTTCCGAAGTAATGACCTCGGTGCGCCAAGCTACACACATTCGGGTTCAACTTCCTATAGGTTATAGGTAGGCTGTGTAAAAAAATAAAATGTGCACAGTGCAATGTAAAAATAGGGTGCATTCACAACGTCCCAACCCTTGACACTCTTTTCGCAGCCATGCATAAACAAACCAAGGCATATAGGGAGCATATTAAAGCAAGTAAACGTAAGTAAACAAGCAACCCTATAGCACCTAAACATGCTCATAAAAATCATCCAAATCATGTCAACATATGCTCATATTATATATCCAAAATACATCATAGAAAGCATGCTGAAAATTAGAACATGCATATTAAAATACAGCAAGGAATAAGCATGGTTTATCAAAATAAACCTCCCCTACGCATGTTTCTAGAAACAATCCTATAAATCAAAATTAAACATGTTTCTACCCCCCATAAATTCTCAAGCAATAAATCAGATTTAAAACATACCCCACATGCTTAAGAACACCAAACAGCAAGCAAAACAAAGACATGCTAAAAACACAAAATAGCAAGCAAATCCAAAAATATCAAAAACATGAACAAACACCAAAAGGCTAAAATCCACAAGTCTCCAGCGGAGTCACCAGTTGTGAGACATGGGAAAAAAATCAATTTAATGACTTCCCTGATCATCACGCGGGATTCATTAAAAACACAGAGTTGCCACCATTCAATCTAGGTGTGAATGGACACCAAAATATCAAATAAGCACAAAAGGCAAATTTAGGGTAAAAATAACCCTCCTAAAAAAAACAACCAGAGATGGGTAAGGGGATTAGGTTATGAATAGGGGAAGGTGTTAGGCACCCCTATTCATCCACATAAGGTGGTTGCCAGGTATTGTTCATGTTAAAATAAAGGAAAAAGGCTTGCTATGAAAATCACGAAAAAAAAAAAAAAAAAAACAAACATGTATGGTTTTTTTCATATGAATAGTCTGATTGATCCAAAACTTTCAAATATGATCATACCATTCCTAGGGTTTCATGATTAAAATAAAATTGAGATAAAATCAAATAAAACCAAAATAAAGTGAAAAATCCAAAAATCTGGCTTCAAGTCAAATTCTAGAAATCTAGAAAAATATGATTTTTATAAAATATTTCAAAATTGAACTTGAATAATCCAGAACATAGATAAAGCCCAAATTTCACATTAAATCAAAACATAAAAACCAAAAAAAACTCACATTAATGAAAAACATCAAAATGGGAGAATTTAGACCGTAAGGTCTTCTCTCAATAATGAAAAATGATTTAAAAACCATATCATGAAACCCTAGAATTTACTTTCAGGCTTCTGGATTCAGATCTACCATATTGATCATGATAAATCCAGGATCTTAGCCTAAAATCACAAAAATCACGAAAACAGTGCTGTAGGTGCAAAAGTGGTGAAAAACCCAAATTTTTGAAAAAGAGCGGATCTCATGCTATAATCACCATGAAATCATAAGATTAATCCAGATATAAAATAAAATCATTAAAACATCACAAATTAGAGCACATGGGGGCCTACCCTACGGATCCACCTGTTCTCTTTTCCCCTAACTCTCTCTTCACGTTTTACGGCTAGAGAGACTCTTGAGGTACTTAGAGATAGGTTTGGGTATACAAACACAATCAACAGCCTTATTCTAAAAGAAAAGAAAAAAACAGATTATGGGGTTCTATTCTAGGGATCCACCTGTTCCCCTTTCCCCTAGCTCTCTCTTCACGTTTTACGGCTAGAGAGACTCTTGAGGTACTTAGAGACAAGTTTAGGAAGACAAATATAACAGATGGCCTTATTCTACAACAATAGAGATGATCCTATTATCTCTAGAATTGAAAATATGAAATAAAATGGAAAGGGACTTACCTAGATTGAGCAAGCAAAGCAGCAGGGATTCCTTTCTTCTCTTGGAGCTCTTGAGTCTTCAAAATTTCGTGGCCCTTAGCTTGAGAATCTCACCTCTATTTATAGGCAAGCACAGGAGCAAGGCTGGTCCAGAAGGATATATCCTGATCCTCAGGATATAGTCAAAAACAGAGATAATGCCCATCCATAGCCAACCAAGGTGGCTTCAGCGAATAAAAGACATAATTCGCTCATTTAAAGGGATATTGGACTAAAGATAAAGCTCGGAAATCGAGAGAAGAATAAAACTCGCACGAGTCTTTAGTGACCGTAAATGATACACGGTCCAATGGTGCCCGTATTTCCAATACGAGCATGCCTGACCGTAGAGATATTTCGGGCGCAACCGGCCCGTAAATGAAATACAGGCAAAGCCTGCTTAGTCAATTTTTATGCATTTTTGACCTGTTTTAAGCTTTAATTACATGTTTTTATTATTTTCTCATTCTGTAGTGCAATTTGGGGTGTCTACACTATATCCAAATATTGAGATAAACAAAGCCAAGATGGAACAGTTACCCCAATCCATTTTTAAATATATCTACTACTCTCTATAAACATGATTTATTTAATAATAATATAATCCATTTTTAAATATATCTACTATACTTTACGTTTCACGAGCATGTTTAGCCTGTGCCTAGCGGGTCGCGGGTTGAGCATGACATGGCCCACATGGGAGACAGCTTGTGCCTGGCCCGTAACTCAATACCCTAGGCGACTGAGCCCGAGCAGTGCTATGCCATGCCTAGGCATGCAGGCGAGTGATTAGCCCATGGGCCGTGTAATATATTTATTAAAAATTTCAAAAAATAGTAAAAAAAGAAATAAAAAAAGAAATAACATAAAAATTCAAATAATATATATTTATTATTCACAAAAATTTCTTGCACATATTGGGATACAATTTGCTCTAGAAAAAATGAATAAAGAATTTCTATTACGAAAAATTGTAACTTTTCATTACTTAAAAATGTAGAAAATTCTAAAAAAATTTTAAAAATTGGGCAAACCTGCGGGTTGGCACCGTCTTAAAGTGTGCCATGCGGCCCATGTGCTTTGCGGACCGTGGCCCATGGGACCATCATGCCTTGTCAGGCCCAGGGCCGGCAGGGCTAGCAAGGCACGGCCCTAGTAGCCAAATGCATCATTTGTTCAAGCAAATAAAAGGCAAATTTGAATTCTAAACATTTTGAGGGGAAGATATCCTTTTTCTAGAAGCAGTTTAAATTTCCTTCTATCTTTTTGTGAACAAAAGTTAATAATCCTAAAGAAAGAATTAATAGGAGCTAGTGTATAGAAGATTTATTTTTTTATTTTAAAGTCATTATTGGTGATTTCATTAAGAGATCTAATTTAAAACACTCAGAAAACTTAGAAAATGATGGATGATATGTCTATAATTAAGTATGATGAACAAAAGTTACATCCATATGATTTAATTTAAAATTACGATATCTTCGGTGATATACAAATTAGAGAGAGAAACTACTGAAATCTTTAATCCACTTATAGCATCTCCTATCAATCGACATATTTGTATCATAGAAAAGAGATTTTAAAAAATCCCAATTTTTTCCTTTTTTAACTTTTCCAATGTGTTTCGTTTCCTGCAACACCGAATGGATAAACCTTGGTCTATATAATAATTACTTGTTCACATAATTCCAATATATAGGAATTTTATTTGATATCAGAAACTAATAGGATTTAAAAAGGATAGTTATAAGTAATTAGGAGGACATGATTCTTTGGGATAAGGGTGTCGATAAGAAATTTTCTATCTATAGTTTAAAATCAATTTAGAAAAAGCTGAGGGGCTCTTTAGGCATGAAATTTCAAGCTTGCAAATTCCCTTTATATAAGGTATTATATATATTTTGATGTTATTGATTAGCCCTAATTACTTCTATTTTTTGTTCAATTCTTGCATGTTCACATTTCAAATCTCTAAATTATTTAGTTTTTGTCCATGATATATATATATATATGCTGTAGTTTTATATATGTGAATGTATCCTTGTATCTACTAAGAAAGAGAAAAGTCGCTGCGGGCCTGGCTAGTGGCACGTTTCGCTAGCCAGGTGCCGCTCATTCAAATCCCCCACGAAAAAGTCTACTGTTTCATCTGCATGCTGCTGCATGCCGACGAAACCTTTTTTTTTTAAATGTTCTCGCGCGTAGGCAAAAAGCAAGCGCGCGAGAAAATACGAAAGACTTTCTTTTTTAAATTTAGTTTGCGCGCACGTGCGAATCTCAAGCGCGTGCGAAACGACTAAAGAGTCAACGACTAGAGCGGTATTGACAAGGTGGGGATGAATTTTTTGGCCCCGTAATGTCAATACCCTTTTCCATTTTTTATTTAAATTGACACAAAAGTGCCCCTCAGAAACTCTCATACACTGTATAGTAGACTAGAGGGATCTTGACAGGGTGACCCAAAAGTCTTAATAGTTAATATTCATGGGATGCTCTATTTTGTAAAGAAGGGAGTGCTCGGAGCTTAACAATAAAAAAGGGCGTGCTGAGAGCATTGGCTTGTCCATAATAATTGTTTTTTTTTATACTGTTTGAATTGTGTGAGAGAATGACCTCTACATGTGCATCACATCTTAGATTCGCCAATAGGGACAAATTTGACTATATGTTGTGACTTGTGCCCATGCACCATTTGTGAATGGGGAAATTGATTTTTAGTGTTATTTTTTAAAAATAACTGTGATTCAATCATCATATTCTTGGTAATTGAGAATTTGTGATACTTTTTAAATATAATTGAGAATGAGTGTTAATTTACTATTCACGTGTAACTTCTTCCAAAAGCACCCTCAGAAACTTCTTAACCTCGTTAAAACATATTGAAAAACAATTTTTTTTTCAAGTATGTTAAGGGTATTTTTGAAAAAACTCTTTCATGAATAGTAAAATGACACTGATTCTGAATTATTTTCAAAAAGTATCACTAATTCCCAATTATCAAAAATTTGGTTACTGAATCAAGATTATTTTTAAAAAGCATTACTAAAAACTAATTTTCCCGGATATACTCGTGTAAAAACTAAAAATTTGGTTACACGCGTAGATATACTCGTGTAATATCAGCATCATTCATGGCATTATTAATGCAGTTCTATTATAATTTGCAACAGCTGTTTGTATAGTTTTCTCGAGTAATTCTCGGTTTTAGGGACTTTGTATTTGTTGGTTTTTGTTTCTGTTTTTGCTTTTTCTCTTTACTATTATTTGCATGTTATAATTAGTTGATAAAAATTATTTACATGTTATAAGTATTAATTTGTTTTGTGACTAAACTATTGCTGATATTTTATTTGTACATTGTGCCGGTGATTGTTGATTATTAATTTTTTTTGTGACTAATCATCTTATTTATGAATATTGTTTGATTTTGAGCCAAAAAAATTTTTTTTTGATTTTTGGCGAAATTTTCGGCACACCGGCGAAATTTCGTCGAAACTTTAAAAAAACCCATTTTTTATCCAAACAACATTCAAAAACTGAGTTTTTTCCGAAATTTTCGGCACGCCGGTGAAATTTCGTCAAAACTGAAAAAAAAACCCATTTTTTAGCCAAACGACACTCAAAAACTAAGTTTTGCCGAAATTTTCAGCACGCTGGTGAAATTTCGACTAAATTTCAAACAACCCGTTTTTCCTTCGTTTCGTCGATTTTTCTCCGACGTACCGTTTTTTCCAATAGACGGAACGTTTCTTGAAACCGAAATTGTAATCCTTGGTTTGAACCCAACCTAGACTCAAGAAATAGTTTTAGGATTGGATATGAGTGAAGGACTTTGGGTTTAGGACGGGCCACGTAGGGTTTGGGTTGACTAATTTTACATTGGGCTGAGCCCGAATTCTTTAAAACTCAACCCACCCTGTCCTACTTAACCTCTAAACATGGACACACTCCAGAACACTACGGTGTCACGATATCACCGGCTTTTATTTGTTGCATAGGTTATAAGCAAAAATGTTCAAAAACATCAACGGTCGGCGTCTATAGCCTGAGCCTCAAGCGGTACCCTTAAAGGCAATAAGTACAGAAGCTGTGAAGCTCTGAAAAGCACAGAGAAAGCAGAAAGAAGAAAGACGTAGTAGCCCGTAATGCCGAGATCGGAGAAACTTCTCAGAACGATCGATGATGCTTTCAGAGATCTCGCTGACTCTGTAAACTCCCCCACTCCACACGTCGATGTCGGCAAGTTCGCTAGTGCCAGCAGACTCGTTTCACCTCTCATTGGCTACTTAGGGGTGGGATTCAGGTTTGCCGCCATTGAATTTGATGCCAAGGTGGTGTGCTTTCTGCTCTCATCCTGCATCCAGACTATGATCTGGTCTTAATTTCTACTTAGATTTCTTTCATTTTTATGTGTATGCAAAGGTTGCTGATATAGCAGAAGCGTCGAAGTCCATCGATACCTTAGAAACCTTACTCGATCGTGACCTTGGGCAGAATCGTGCAAAGAGTTCCAACAGTCATTCCAGAAACCTTATTCGAGTGAAGCGTTCAATTGACATGCTGCGGTTGATGTTTGAACAGATCCTTTCTAGAGGGCAAGTTCAAGAACTCTCATAATCCAATTTGATGCATTAATTGGTAGTTAAATTGATTAAGAGTCATTTGATCAGTTAATCTATATTTTTAATTGATTGCTTTGGTATTTTATTATTGGAATCATCTAGCTCTCATCAGCAAGGATTAATTTATATTTTAAGATTGAAATCATCTAGAGGTGATTGACAGTAGACGGTATTATTTGGCAGGGGAAACTCCATCAAGGGTCCAACTGAGTTTGCTTATAAGCAAGTGTTTGGTCCATATCATGGATGGGCTGTTCAAACTGCCGTCCTCGCTTCAACGTTTCTTCATCCTACAAAGGCTAAGCTCCTCAACAAGCTTAATGAAGACGGTATGTGTATATGTTGTTTGATAACTTGTCAAATCTTTTAGAAATATAGTAAAAATTCCATTATTTAACATATTAGTAGGGTAATCCATTGATTAAATAGCCAAGATGCTGTTACCAAATATTTTTTATAAAAAACAATTTGAAAACTAAAATATTTTGAAGTTTCTTTTTTGAAAAAACCTGCTTGGTAACACTTAATATTTTATTTACAATCAATTATGGAAAAAATTAAAGATTAAAAAACATGACTTAAAATCACTGCATAATTATAGTAGTTGTGTAATTAATCTATGGTTTGGGTAGTAATAATGGTGATACTAATGACAGTTATGGTGATGATCTTGATTGTTGGTGTAAATTATGGTTTCGGTAGTAATAATGGTGATACTAATGATAGTGATGGTGATTATCTTGATTGTTAGTGTAAGCTACGGTGTCGGTAGTAATAATGGTGATACTAATGATAGTGATCACTACAAAAAAAAATGTGATTTAGTGGCGGATGATAAGTGAGTTTTTGCGGCGGGTTTTTGTGGACCACTGCTAAAACTGGAAAGCATATTATAATCGTTTGCATCTGTATCACTCCAATTGAGTCTTTATCTCTCTCTCTCTCTCGCAGCATCTCTCTCCGAAATTTTCTCTCAAGTTGTAAAGTTCCAGATCTGATGAGAGGGTTCTCGCTCTGTTTCTCTCTCTCCACGAGATATCTCTTGCAGCATCATTCTCTATTTCCTGTGAAGCATTATTTCTCCAGTTGCAATGTCTTAGATCTAGCAGGGAAGCTTCATCGATCAGCTATTCGAGTTGAGAAATTGATACATTTGATACTGATACTTGAAAGTACACTTTTCGACTTCGATATCAAATCTATTTCCTACTCTGGAATTTGAGGTTTAGTTCTCGCTGTATTTTCATTTTCAGTCTGTTCTTTTGATCTTGGAGCACTTACTGTTTGTGTGTTTCCCGTTTTGGATTTAGGAATGGTAGATTTAGAGCTCCAAGCCTCTCTCTCTCTCTCTCTCTCTCTCTCTCTCTCTCTCTCTCTCTCTCTCTCTCTCTCTCTCCATGAGACATGGAAAAAATCACAGGGATGATTCCCCCTCCATCAACACACGGGCTCAACGTAAAATATGGGAGAGTCGCCACCATTCAGATTTTTGGGGTGAGAATGAACACCAAAAGATTCAAAAATAAGAAAAAGGCAAATACTAGAGTAAAAATAACTCTACTTGAAAATCAAATCCAGATATGGGTAAGGGGATTAGATTATGAACAGGGAAAGGTGTTAGGTACCCCCATTCACCCACACAAGGTGGTTGCCAAGTGTAGACACCCCAAATTGCACAAACAATCATCAAAAATCATCATCTCCTTGAAATCCAGCACAAAAATTGGAGAAAATGAAATTTTACCTGTATCCGGCAACTCAGGCCGGATACAAGTACTTTCCTTTGTATCCGATCCAAAGTACCGGATACAAGGAACCTTTAGTGTATCCGGCATCATATGCCGGATACATTAAAGCTCTAGTGTATCCGGCCTGATATGCCGGATACATTAGTTTTGCTCAAAAATTAGGGTTTTCCGAGAGAAATCACTTTTTACCATCATATCCCTCATTAAATGAGGGGAAATCTCGGAAACAGCCCTAGGGTTAAGGTTTTTGGGTGCTAGACAATAAGTTGTGTCTACCAACAACCCTAGCCTTTGCCTATAAATAGGAGGCTCCTCCTCAAGCAAATGGCCAAGAAGTTGGAGATCCAAGAGCTCCGAGTGAAGAAGGGAACCGCTGCCGGATTGCTTCCAGAACCCCAGGTAAGCCTCAACCCTCCTTTATTTTTCTGTATTTAATTTCTTAGATCTAGATCTCTTCTTCTACCTTTCTGTAGAATAAAGCCTTGTTTGTGTGTGGAAATCCTTCCCCGGCTCAAAGTATCTCGAGACTCCCCCTAGCCGTAAAACGTGGAGGCGGGATCTAGGAGAAACGAGACTGGGGATTGACCCTAGTGCTAGAACCTATGTAGCATAAAGCCTTTTGATTGATTGTAAACCGTTTCATATTCAAAGTACCCTTGATTATCTTGAAGAACCGTGTTTAACGGGGAGAGAGAACAAAGGGAAACGATAATGGAACGGAACCCTAGGTTGTTTTAGAACCTTGTTTTGATGAATATGTATGCATGCTATATTGTTGTATTGATATTGCATGGATTTTCACCCTTGCACATACAAGGCACTCTTTTGGTGGGATAGGCTCATATTTGGGGATTTATTACTTTCATGGTGATAAATCTTAAATAAATGGCCTCCATCAATTCTGGAACATCTGTAAATGAGTTTTTAAAGGTTTTGTGTTTATCATACACGAATTGCACATACTTTGTCACATTTTTGCATTGGTTTATTTCAAAATAGGGTTTACTTGACCGCAACTGTACCCTGCCTTCGGACACTCATAACTTCATCATCCGGATGAATTTTGGAGTGATTCTAGAACCATGGGAAAAGTGAGGCTGTCTAGTTTATACCTACCAAAAATCATGAATTTCTATCAAGCAGATTTTTGACACCTCTCTATCGAAGTTGATTGGTCAGTTCAGGTTTAAATACAGAACTTGTCAGTTCGACGGAGTGCCAGGTGTTCGTTTTAAATCCGATTCGAGTGGTTTTTGTTTCTGAGCACTCCTTTATGAGTCTATTTTTAAATCCAATTGGTTTCATATTTTTTTGATTTAAATTGTGTCGTGGAGAGCAGAATTACTCAGAATTGCTGAACAGCACTTTTCTGGGTCAATCTGTGATCCTCGGGGCCTGTTCGGGAAATCACCCAAGGCACATCCGGATGAATTTTTGTATGAGGCTAGTTTCTGTTGAACGATGGCCATACAGACTTCATTGACACCAAATTTCACGGATTTCTATGGAGTAGATTTTCCTAGGTGATTTTCCAAAGTTGCCTACTTGCTACTTTTAATTTTCTCTGGCAGCAACCCTAAAAGAGCCATAACTCTTAGAATTTCGGCCGGAATTGATTGAAATTTTGCATGAGACTATTGTATTCCCTAATCTTTCAAATGGATTTGGTTTGGTTTAATTAAAAATTGGATTTGATTGATTTCAAAAGAAATGGCCTTACTTTTACCAAATTTCCCGGATTTGCCTCAACTTGGTTTTGTGCAACCTTTACTTTAATTTCCATCTTTTTGTGATATTCCAGAGGTGATATTAACATAAAAGAAGATCTGGAATTCATTTGGATTTTCATGTGAAGATATCATATATTTGTTCTTCTTCAAGGATTTCATGATTGTTTAGCAAGCTTTCTATTTTCTTTTTAGCGTGAATAAACACTTGGCAACCACCTTGTGTGGGTGAATGGGGGTGCCTAACACCTTCCCCCATTCATAATCTAATCCCCTTACCCATCTCTGGATTTGATTTTCAAGTAGGGTTATTTTTACTCTAGAATTTGCCTTTTAGCATTTTTTATTTCTTTTTGCTTGTTTTTAATTCTTTTGGTATCCATTCACACCCTAAACAAATGGATGGTGGCGACTCCCACTTCTTTACGTCGAGCCCCGCGTGTTGACGGAGGGATGATCATCTCCGGGTGATTTTTTTCCCATGTCTCACAACTGGCGACTCCACTGTGGATTTGTGGATTTAAGCCATTTTGTGTATATTCATGCTTTTTACTTATTTTTGGATGCTTGCTATTTTGCTTAGTTTATTGTGCATATTGTTGTATTCTAAATCTGATTGGGATGCTTTTAAATTTTACATTGATAAAGGCATGTGTATATGGTTGGATTATGCTTAGGATCATGTTTATGGCCTTACCTTGTTGTGCATGCCTACTTGTTTTTGTGTGCCTTGTTAGGAGGTTTTTAGTGCCATGTTTTGAGCATGAAAATAAAGTGCAAAAATCCAGTAACTCAATGTATATTTTTGGGATTCCCAAGCATGTTTTCCCCCAATTCAAACCTTTCTTGTGCCATATGTTAGGTATTAAATTTTTAGGCTTTGATTTGGGTATGAATGAAGCATGTTGATACCAAAGATGAAGAATACAAAATCTGAAAATTCAGTGGATATTTTGGGCTTATTCAAGCATGTTTTCCTCAACAACACCTCTTGTACAATACATTTAGGTGCTGTATTTTTAGGCTTGGATTTGGGCATAAAACAATGTCACTTGAGCACAAAAAATGAAGAACAAAAAACTTGGAAATTTCAGTGTATATTTGGGGGTTTTCAAGCATGTTTAAATCATCAAAACCTTGTTTGTATCATGTCAAGTAGTGCTAAAATTTTAGGCTCCAATTTGGGTAGAAATGGTACACTTTGAGCATGAAAAAGAGCATAAAAATCTGGAATTTTAGGGAATGCTTTTGGGTTTCAAGCACGCTTCCATGGTTTAATTGTTGTTTGTACAAATAACATGTTTGTATACTACTTTTTGGGCATGTAATATTTTGCGCATATTTGGTTGCTTTGACTCTTGCTTACTTGTATTTAGCTTCATTATTTTGTTATATGTACCTTGGCTTGAAATTGAATGCATGGCTACGAAAAAGAGTGGCAAGGGGCTGGGACGTTGTGAATGTTACCACAATTTTAAATTGCACTTGAGCACTTGAAACTATTTGCACAGCCTACCCATTACCTATTAGGAAGTTGAACTATGAATGTGTGTAGCTTGGCGCACCGAGGTCGTTACTTCGGAAAGCGAAAGTGAAAACATTTACCTTAGAATTTGGGTCAATGATATGATGATAATGGGATCTGTGATTCGATTCCGGGCATCACTAGACTTGAGTTCTAAGTTGCCAATTAAGCCAAAACTCAAAACCATACGCTTGAAGGTGGAGAAACACGTTTTCAGCTAAAAGCACACAATTGCGTTTGGGGAATTGGGTGTAAATGTGGGAAGGCCGTTTGCATGTTTTACAGGCCAAGGTATAATGTGAATACCATATTGAATGAAGGTAATACAAGGTGGCAAGGTAAAGCCATGTTCTTTTCATAAATTTGGGGAATTTTGCAAGTATGATGTCCAAGCCCAATTTGGGGCAAGTTTTGAAGATCAAGTTAAGGTGAACACCAAGTGGGAATGAAAAAAAAACCTAATCTGGTGAAAAAATGAGTCAAAATGGCCATTTCGGCAATAACCGGCAACTCAGGCCGGTTAAGAAGAACTTTGTTCATATTCGGCATATAATACCGGATACCAAGGGTTATGCGTGTATCCGGTCATAATGGCCGGATACATTAAGACATATCCTTATCCGGCCATTAATGCCGGATACATGTAGAATGTGAATAAATTGGCTTTTTCAGCCCGAATTTTCAGAATAAAATGCCTAAACACTGTGGATAATCCTTAGGCACCCCAAAGAAAATATAAAAACGTCAAAAAAAAAATGTATATTCTTTTAGGATTAAACCTAAGGTTGAAACTCAAAGAACAAGCTAAGGTATCATATTTTCTGATATCAATTCAATTCAAACATGTGCCAATCAAGCTTTAGAACTTGAAAATTGAGAAAATTCAGCAAATTTCAAAAAATGAAACTCTTGGACTTCTTTTTACCAATCAAGTCCAAAAAAGTGGGATCTTTGGAAGCCCTAAAATATTCCATGAACCCTTGGTTGGTCTTCTTTTTACCAAACAAGTCAAAAAAATGGGACCTTTGGAAGCCTTAAAATATTCTATCAAAACCCTTGGTTGGTCTTCTTTTTACCAAACAAGTCAAAAAATGGGACCTTTGGAAGCCCTAAAATATTCCATCAAAACCCTTGGTTGGACTCCTTTTTACCAATCAAGTCAAAAAAAGTGGGACCTCTGGAAGCCCTAAAATATTCCATGAACCCTTGGTTGGTCTTCTTTTTACCAATCAAGTCAAAAAAACGGGACCTCTGGAAGCCCTAAAATATTCCATGAACCCTTGGTTGGTCTCCTTTTTACCAATCAAGTCCAAAAAAAAGTGGGACCTTTGGAAGCCCTAAAATATTCCATCAAAACCCTTGGTTGGTCTCCTTTTTACCAATCAAGTCAAAAAAAAATGGGACCTTTGGAAGCCCTAAAATATTCCATCAAAACCCTTGGTTGTTCTTCTTTTTAACAAACAAGTAAAAAAATGGGACCTTTGGAAGCCCTAAAATATTCCATGAACACCCTTGGTTGGTCTGCTTTTTACCAATCAAGTCCAAAAAAGTGGGACCTCTGGAAGCCCTAAAATATTCCATGAACCCTTGGTTGGTCTTCTTTTTACCAATCAAGTCTAAAAAATGGGACCCTTGGAAGCGCTAAAATATTCTATCAAAACCCTTGGTTGGTCTCCTTTTTACCAATCAAGTCAAAAAATAGGACCTCTGGAAGCCCTAAAATATTCCATGAACCCTTGGTTGGTCTCCTTTTTACCAATCAAGTCCAAAAAAGTGGGACCTCTGGAAGCCCTAAAATATTCCATGAACCCTTGGTTGGTCTTCTTTTTACCAATCAAGTCAAAAAAAAATGGGACCCTGGGAAGCCCTAAAATATTCCATCAAAACCCTTGGTTGGTCTCCTTATTACCAATGAAGTCAAAAATGGGACCTTTGGTAGCCCTAAAATATTCCATCAAAACCCTTGGTTGGACTCCTTTCTACCAATCAAGTCTAAAAAAAGTGGGACCTCTGGAAGCCATAAAATGTTCCATGAACCCTTTGTCGGTCTCCTTTTTACCAATCAAGTCCAAAAAAATGGGACCCTTGGAAGCCCTAAAATATTCCATCAAAACCCTTGGTTGGTCTCCTTTTTACCAATCAAGTCAAAAAATGGGACCTTTGGAAGCCCTAAAATATTCCATCAAAACCCTTGGTTGGTCTCCTTTTTACCAATCAAGTCCAAAAAAGTGGGACCTCTGGAAGCCCTACAATATTCCATGAACCCTTGGTTGGTCTTCTTTTTACCAAACAAGTCAAAAAAATGGGACCTCTGGAAGCCCTAAAATATTCCATGAACCCTTGGTTGATCTCCTTTTTACCAATCAAGTCCAAAAAAGTGGGACCTTTGGAATCCCTAAAATATTCAATCAAAACCCTTGGTTGGTCTCCTTTTTACCAATCAAGTCAAAAAATGGGACCTTTGGAAGCCCTAAAATATTCCATCAAAACCCTTTGTGCGCGCGTGGGAAACGCGGCACAGGGTGATTTGGAGTCGCCACCGCCTGATGGGGTGCAGGCGGACACCTGGGTGCCTAATCTTGCCTATTAGGGCTTTTTGGTCTGTGGCTTGAGATTCTAAGTCTGTTCTCGGTTGTGGTTCGGGGAAGTCCGTAGACACCCCGGTCCACCCCGTCAGATGACGGGTCCCGTGGGTTCCCTGGTTTGAGTCAGCTTACATTGGTCTCACCCGATTCCTAATCCGATATGCAATTTGGTTAAGTCTTGCGGGACCACCTGAGTGGTGTGGGTCCCTTTAGTTGCTTTTATCTTGATTACTTAGATGATCTGAGTCTGGTTGGGTGGGCCCCGTTGGAAGGCCCACGGTATCCTTGGTGGGCTTAGTCAAGCCCGTGTACCCTTGTGGACCTCAGTCTAGCCTGAGAGGTCCTTTGGGCTTTGGTTAGTTCAATTGATTTTACTTTAAGTTTAGATTTGAAGATTAAGTGTTTTTCATGCACAAGTGGGCCGGACCGGTTTGTGGGCCCCTAAGGTGGGCCCACATGGTGTCCAAGTATTTTTTATCAGATTTATCTTTTTAATCTTGCCAAAGTGATTTGGACACTGGGCTTGGGGCCCGTAGTCCAAATCTGGGCTTGTAAGCCCAAGTTATCGAAAGTTAGGGTTTGCACCCTTCCTTGGTTCGGTTGGTGGGCTTTGGTGGGCCCGGTAGGGCCTTGCCCTTGGTCTCGGCCAAACCACGCAATTCATGCATCAATTTCACATAACAAGGCTCGGGTGGGCCGCATTGGGTTTGGCCCGCCCGGTTCAAATTGTTCATTTTACTTAAGTTATTTTAATGGCATGCTTTGGTGTTTATTGGGCTTGGTGGGCCCCGTTGGAAGGCCCACTGGAAGTCAAGTTGGACCGGGAGTCCAAGTCCCATGGCGGGTTTCCGGGTGACCTAGAAACCCTATTGGTTTATCCGGTTCGGTTCAGAAATATCATTCACATTTAACAATAATCACACAAAAAGACATAAAATATTCCATGAACCCTTGGTTGGTCTTCTTTTTACCAATCAAGTCAAAAAAATGGGACCCTTGGAAGCCCTAAAATATTCCATCAAAACCCTTGGTTGGTCTCCTTTTTACCAATCAAGCCAAAAAAATGGGACCTTTGGAAGCCCTAAAATATTCCATCAAAACCCTTGGTTGGTCTCCTTTTTACCAATCAAGTCCAAAAGAAGTGGGACCTCTGGAAGCCCTAAAATATTCCATGAACCCTTGGTTGGTCTTCTTTTTACCAATCAAGTTAAAAAAATGGGACCCTTGGAAGCCCTAGAATATTCCAACACAAAAACAAAAAAAAAACAACAAGAAAAAACAAAAAAACAAGAAAAAATCTGGATTGGTGTTCACCTAACCTACTGGTTTACATGCATAATGTGCGCGCGTCGGAAACGCGGCACGGGATAGTTCGGAGTCGCCACCGCCTGATGGGGTACAGGCGGACACCTGGGTGCCTAAGTTAGTCTATTTTGGGCTTTGGTCTGTGGCTTGAGATTCTAAGCAGGTTCTCGGTTGCGGCCTGGGGAAGTTCGTAGACACCCCAGTCCACCCCGTCAAGTGACGGGTCTCATAAGTTTCCCTGGTTTGAGTCAACTCAGTTGGTCTCTCACTCACCCGATGCCTAATCCAGCATTCAATTTTGGTTAAGTCTGGCGGGACCGCCAAAGTGGTGTGGGTCCCTTTACTTGATTTTATCTTCTTATTATTGAATGAAGTGAGTCTGATTGGGTGGGCCCCGTTGGAAGGCCCACGGATCCCTTGGTGGGCTTGGTTGAGCCCACATGTCCCTTGGTAGGCCTCAGTCTAGCCTGAGAGGCCCTTTGGGCTTTGGTTCAAGTGAATTGATTTTACTTTAAAGTTTAAGTTTGTTTATTAAGTGGATTTCATGCAAAGGTGGGCCGGGTTGCTTCGTGGGCCCCTTGCGTGGGCCACACAGTTGGTTTCCAAGTAGTTTTGATTATCTTTCTTATCTGTGCCAAAATGGGCCAAGCATTGGGCTTGGGGCCCTTTACCTGGGCTTGGGCATGAAAGCCCAAGGCTTCTTGAGTTAGGGTCGGGAAACCCTAAGTTAACTTGGTTCAATGGGCTTTATTGGGCCCGATAGGCCCTGCCCGTGGTCTCGGCCAAACCATGCATAAATATAATCAACATGCTTCAAAATGGGCTTGGGTGGGCCTCGATGGGTTTGGTCCACTCAATCAACTTGATTATCTTTATTTAACAAAAGTAAGTTTTATCGGGCTTGGTGGGCCCTGTTGGAAGGCCCACTGGAAATCAAATTGGGCCGGGTCGGTCCAAGGCCCATCTTGGGTTTCCGGGTCACCCGGAAACCCTACTGGTTCAATTGGTTCGGTCAAACCAAGCACAAAAATATCAAAAGAGCACAAAATAGCAAAAATAACATTCTGGCAGTGTAGCCGGCCTAAGATGCCGGTTACACAGAGGGTTCTGTGTATCTGGCATCTTTAGCCGGCTACACATGGGATTCTGTGTATCCGGCATCTTTAGCCGGATACACATGGATTTCAGTTGATCCGGCCTGAGTTGCCGAATCAACATACAGAGGCTTGTTTTCTGATTTTTCCAAGGGGGTTGGGTTTCTGGGTCTTCTAGGAATGGTGTGGGCCCCTGTGTGGGCCCACAGTGGTTCGAATAGAACCAATTGGCTTCTCTTTTTCTTGGGGTTTCCAAACCAAATACCAAGGGAAATGGGTGGGGGTTTCCCCCCTCCGATCCAAATCAAAAGAATTAGTAGGGATTTGGATATCCCTACTTTAGTTTCTTTGCTAAAAAAAGAAACAAACTCTTATTGTACATGGGAGAATATCAAACCAAGAAATGCATTTTTTAGTTAAAATTTAACTAAACAATAAGGTAGACCATAAAAACCAAAGCTAGATTTCCATGCATACATGCTTTGCTAGATAGTGCCATGCTTAAAGCCACTAGACATGTTCCTAATACATGAGGGAACAAACATGCTTATGAAAAGTGTGTGAAGCTACATGGAGTGGCTTCATGTGATAAATAAAAAATCAGCAACTAACATGAAACAAAACCTTGGTATAGCATGTAAAAATAATCAATAAAACATCCTTTTTCCATGATCCTAAAAGTAAGGAATAACATGTAACTCACTTTGATGGGCATATTTCACATCAATATATATATGTGTGAGCATGTTTATTCATGCTTACACAAAAAAAACTAGCAAACAGATTTTATATTCCTCCTTACTCACATTAGACTATGGTACACACAAACACCTAGGCATATTCATAACAAGAGAGGAAATAAGCATTCAAATAGGACATGTACAAAGCCATGTAGTGGTGATTTTATGAGGCCAAAATCAGTAGATAGAAGAAACAAAAATCATGATGAATCCCATAAAAACAGTAGATAAGGGAGGTGCTTACTTGCTCCTAAAAAAAACAACATCCGAGCTCCAAATGATGGTGGATGATAGAGAAATCTCACACACATTTACAACAATATCTAGATCATATACAAATGAAATTAAAAATGAGATCGAGCATGCTCAGTATATGATTTTTACGCATTTATACGAACCTAACATACTTAATCAAAAAGAAAGGAGATCACTTAAAGAAGGGAAGAGGAAGGGGGGTTACTCATGGAACACATTAGATGAAGTGAGAGGAACATACTCCTCTAGTAAAATGAAAGAGAACATAACAATATTACTAGAGTAAAAAAAAACAGCAACCCTACAATACTTTTAAAGCCAAGCCTAAAGAAAAAACCCCTTCTTCCATTTTGCTCAAACGAAAATCTTACCTTTAAAGGGTAGTAGCTCTTGTATTATCATGAAAAGATATGGCAAAAAGAGAGAAAAATGCACACGAAATGTATAACAGAAATATTTCCATATGCATGAGACCTTACATGCTTCAATCTATCTCATGTTCACCTATGTTAAACAAAAGGTGGGAGGGAGCTCACCTTGGGGACTTATATCCTTGGGGGCTGGGTGTGAAGCTTCCTTGGAGCCAGGCAAGGGCTGGAGTAGCTTCCTTCTTGCACCAACAACAGCTGCTCCTCTCTTGTTTGAATGGGAGAATGGAGAAGAAGAGGTGAACAAAGGGGTGGAGCAACCTCAAGTTGCTATGGGGGGTTGCAAGAGAGTTGAAGGGAAGAGAGGATTTTTGGGAGGGGACGAATGGGAGAGAGGTGGGAGAGATTGGAGAGAGGTTGGAGAGGATGGGAGGATCCCACAAAATGAGCTCAACCCCCATACGTATGGGGGCTTAGGCTCTTTTATAATGGAGTGCTATGACATGCATGCATGCATGGGGGGGGCAACCATCATAGGAGAGAGAGAGAGAGAGAGTTGCATGCTTGTGTATGATGCATGGGTGATCATGGGGGATGCATGCATGGGGGGAGAGAGAGGGAGAGAGAGATGTATGAGGGGTGGCATGCATGGGTGATGCCCATAGGGGACAGCAATCATGATCGAATCCTAATATTTACGGATTGGCCCCTGGAACTTTGGATTTTTACAAATTTAGTCCCTAATACCTTTGGACATTTACAGATTTAGTCCTTGATACTTTTTATATTTACAGATTTAGTCCCTGATACTTTTGGATATTTACAGATTGGTCCCTGGGATATTTGTTCAAGTTTTGATACTTATGGATCTAGTCCCTGATATCCTTGGATATCTGCAGCTTTACCCTTGAGATATTTTTTATTGATTTGGGTAATTACAGATTTAATCCCTGAGACCTTTTTGCTCTGCTGCTTGCCACGTGTGCAGACTTTTGCCACGTGTGCAGTTTTCTGACACGCTGCCCTAGAACTTCAACTGCTTACATCTCCTTCATCCGAACTCCGATTTGAGCAAACTCAGTTGCGTTAGACTCGTATCGGAGCCCTCTATCTAATGACATAGGGCTAAGCACCTGGCACGGGGTTCGAGGAAAAGTCAACTTTCGGCTCTCCTTTAAGTTTGACCGGCCCGCAGAACCTTCATCCGGACTCCGATTCCAGCAAACTCAGTTGCGTTGGACTCGTGTCGGGATTCTCTATCCATTGAGATAAAGCAAGGTGGCCAATTATCCCTGGATCAAAAAGTCAATTTTCACCTCTTGGGGTTTGAATTTTTAGCCGGGTTTTGCATTTCCGGCTTTTTCGGGAGCGCAAAAATGAGGTGCTTACACATAGGGGTGTGACTCAGGTTAAATGGAAGCTAACATGGTCTGTTAATTTTTCCCCAGGTACATTTACTTGCAACCCAGGTACACTTAATTGCCATCATTGCTCCCGTGACCAGATCCAAAGCCAGAGCAATGAATACTGAAGAGAACCAAGCCCAAGCTACTGTCCCCGCTCAGGACTTTACTCAGCTGCAGGAGCAAGTGGCCGGTCTGGCCAAAATGCTGGGAGACTTACTGGCAGCTCAGGCCCAACAGGCTCAAGCCCAAAATCAAGCCTCTACTTCCCATCAGGTACCACCACCTCAGGCCTATATTCCACCTCCGGCTCAACCCATGCCTGAGCCCATTTCTGAACCGGTCCCTGAACCCATTCTGATCAGGGAAAATACAGCAGAATCTGAGAAAGAGCTGGAGAAAGAAAAGGCTAGGGAAGAAATGGAAAAGAAAATGCTGCTCAGGATAGAAAGGATCCAGGCAGAGCTGAAGGAGGTGAAAGGGGGAAGCAGCCATGGAGGCACCACCTTTGAAGATCTGTGCATGTATCCTGACGTATGTCTACCGGCCAAGTTCAGGTGCCCGGACTTCGACAAATTTGATGGCACGGGCTGCCCATTGAGCCACTTAAAGTTATACTGCGGGGCCCTGTGCCAATTTGGCCGGGATGATGGCATACTGATCCAACTCTTTCAAAGGAGTCTAACCGGGTCAGCTCTTAGGTGGTTGGCTACAGTGGACCATGGAAGGATTAGGAGGTGGAAGGACTTGGCTGACGCATTCTTGGATCAGTACAAGTTCAACTCTGAGATCGTGCCAGACCGGTACGACATGATGAGGATGAGCAAGGGGAAAGACGAACCGGTACGGCAGTACGCCAAGAGGTGGAGAGAGGCCGCCTCCCAGGTCAGGCCGCCTATGCAAGAACCGGAGATGATCTCCACGTTTATGGGCACACTGGGGCAGCCCTTCTACAACCATCTGGTGGGTCAGATCACCACCAACTTTGCAGCCCTGGTACAGGTGGCGGACCGAATCGAGGAAGGGGTCCGGTCAGGAAGGCTGATAGACTACTCTGCCCTGACTGGGCAGTCTGATTCCTCTGCATCCATGGCCCAGAAGAAAGGAACCGGGTTCAAGAAGAACGGGGCCCGAAAAGAAGGGGAAGTGAACTTGGTCCAGGCTCCTCCAGCCAAGAAGCCACTTCACGTCAACATCTCTGCACCCCAACAGGCCCAGCAGTCTTATCAGACCCCATTGAATGTCAATTTCACCCCCTCTGTACCAGCAAACCCAAGGAGGGCCTTTACCAGGGAGGAAAGGGAGGCCTGGTTAGCAAATAGAAAGAACCGGGTTTTCACTCCTCTCCCAATATCTCTTTCCCAACTGCTGCCAACTTTGCTGAAGGGTGAATATTTGACTCTGAAAGAGCCCAACCCGAATGCCACCAGGGGAAGAAGTTTTGACTCAGCAGTCACCTGTGACTTCCACATGGGTGCACCGGGGCATTCTACAGATACCTGCTGGGTATTGAAGCATGCGGTCCAGGACTTGTTGGACCAGAAGGCCTTAGTGTTCAACACTGCTGCACCGGCCCTGTCCGGGAATGATATTGGCCAGAACCCTCTGCCTTACCACAATGGGGCAGGCCCATCCAACTCTATCACTGCCATATCCACCACCAGGAGGGCTTTTGACCCATCACAGCTCATAGCTCCCATAGGGACCACGGTCCAGGTCCGATTTTTCTCAGAAGAGGAAGAAGAGGAGATCAACATGGTCTCCCAGAAAAACAATCCAGCTGCTGAGGACATAAGTTCTTCTTTAAACCGGGTCTCGTCTCTTATGGCCCAGATGAATACTGCAATGCCCCCATTGGTCGTCAATTGCAGTCCACCCATTTATTCCACATCCAAGCCGTCTAAGGCTCCACTAGTCATTAACCTTGACCCCACCAATGCCTCCATCACCTCTTCTGTCCCCACAAGATCCAAACTTCAACCCTTGGTTGTGAATGTGCAGCCAGCCCAAACTATCCCTAAACCGGCCCATACATCCCGGTCCAGACTCCAGCCACTAGTGGTCAACATCCCCAAACTAGCCTATTCTGAGGCCGCTGTACCATGGAATTACAGCAAGGGAACCACGGCTACGGTTCAAAAGGTTAGGAACCAGAACCAGGAGGTGAATCTCATGACGAGGTCAGGGAGATGCGCAGGGGGTGAAGAGAAAGAGAAGGAGACAGAAGCAGAAAAAGAAAAAATAGAAAAAGAAAATGAAAAAAGAAAACAAAGAGGAAAAAACAAAGTGGGAGAAGACACCCCCCAGGGTGCAGAAAATGAGGCAGCCGACCTCATAAAAATAGTAAAGAAAAGTGAATTCAATCTTTTGGATCAGTTGAACAAGGTCCCAGCCCAGATTTCAATACTGGGCCAGCTTTTGCTGAATTCGGAAAAGAACAGGGATGCATTGCTAAGGGTGCTACAGAGTGCACATGTGTCCCAGACCATTGATCCAGACCAACTTGGCAAAATGGTTGGTCAAATCTTGTCACATAATGTGATAAGTTTTTCTGAGGGTGAAATCAGCCAAAGTGGGTGCCACCACGTTGACCCTTTGCACATCACTGTGCTTTGTAAGGGCAACATGGTGGCACGGGTTTTGATTGACAATGGGTCGGCATTAAATGTCTGCCCGTTAATCACTTTTGTCAAGCTGGGTCTGGACCAGTCAAGGATCAAACAGAATGGGCAGATAGTTAGGGCTTTTGATAGCTCCAAGACCCACTCCCTAGGGGAGATTGAACTGCCAGTCACAATTGGGCCGAATATCTTTAACATCACATTTGAGGTGATGGATATACCCGCAGCCTTCAATCTACTCCTAGGGAGGCCGTGGATACATTCGGCTAGGGCAATACCATCCACGCTCCACCAAATGGTGAAATATGTAAAGGGGCAAAGGGTGATAACAGTCCTAGCCGAAAACTTGGTGCCGCCCATCGTGTCACCTGATGTACCCTTAATCAATGTAGACTTGACTGTCGACAAGATTGCATTCCACTCATTTCAATTTGAGGCGGTTAATTTCATACCTGGGGGGTGTGAGAAAAGGAAAGAAAAAGGGACTACTGCTGAGAGAATGGTGAAGAAAGTGATGAATAAATACCACTTTCACCCGGGGAAAGGCCTGGGAGTAAGCTTGCAGGGAATGGTGGAGCCAGTCAAGGCACAGAAATTGGTTCCTAAAGCAGGGTTGGGCTTCAAGCCCAGAGGCTGGAGAAGACAGAAGTATGAGGAAGGGGAGAGAAGAAGCAGAAGAAATTTCCCTCATTTAAGGGAAAATTTTCCTAAACCCTCCTGCATAATCCAATTGTCTCAGCCCATGGACCAGTCCAAGCCTCCATACCACAACATCAACCCATTCCAGAAACCCTATATTCCAACCCTGCAACCCTATAACCCGTATCCAATAATGGAAGCAGCAGATGGGCCTGGCAACAACCCGAGTAGCAGGTGGATTTTTCTGAGGAGGTTGGGGCTTTCTTCGCCATGACAGAAGGCGAAAAGACTGATGGTGACATGGACCTGCCATTTATTGATTGGGCCGCAGTAAAGATTCCAGAGGAGGTCATTTCTGAACTCGGCCCCGTAGTAGAAAAGGGCAGTACCTACCCGGTGATGATGGCATCGGATTCTGGGCCTGAGGAGCGGGCTTGCACAATTTCCCCCGCTGGGAGAAAACTCCCCTTACTTTTGAAGCAGCGTTTGTTCGGCAAACTGACGCGGCTTCCAAAAAAAAACTCCAATAGTGGATTGCCATTCCCCTTAAGGTTCTAATGGGCCCTCGTCTTCAGGGGGATTATGTTTAGAAGGCTCACAAAAAACCCAAAAAGATTTTTCTATTTTTTCTAGGAAATTTAATTTTTTCAAAAAGGTCCAAACCACTTATGAACCATATAATCAAACCGAATTGGACCAGGTTGAATATGACTTCGACCTTGAGCTCGACTTTGATCTCATGGGGGTCGAAGAAGAGACCAAGGTCGAAGAAGAAGACTTTCCAAAAGAAATAGAATACCAATTGGAACGTCATGAAAAGGGGGTCCAACCTAATATTGAGGAGACCATATCCATAAATCTGGGGACCGAAGATGACCCAAAAATTGTGAAAATCGGGTCATACTTGTCTGATGTGCAGAAAAATGAAATGTCACGGTTCTTGGCGGACTACAAGGATGTGTTTGCTTGGTCGTATCGGGACATGCCGGGGTTGGACACAGACATGGTGGTGCATAAGTTGCCGATTTTGCTAGGGGTTAAGCCAATCAAGCAGAAGCTGAGAAGATTGAAACCTGAGTGGACTCTGAAGGTCAAGGACGAAGTGGTCAAGCAGTTTCAAGCCGGGTTTCTCGCAGTCTCTACGTACCCTGAGTGGCTCGCAAACATAGTGCCGGTACCAAAGAAGGACGGGAAAGTCCGAATGTGCGTGGACTACAGAGACTTGAACAAGGCAAGCCCAAAGGACGATTTCCGCTTCCACACATCGACATTCTGGTCGATAATACTGCGGTATATAGCCTATTCTCCTTCATGGATGAGTTCTCGGGATATAATCAGATCAAGATGGATAAGGAGGATCAAGAGAAAACGGCATTTATCACACCTTGGGGCACATTCCACTACACGGTCATGCCATTCGGACTCAAGAATGCCGGGGCAACATATCAGCGGGCCATGACAGTACTATTCCATGACATGATCCACAAGGAAATGGAGGTCTACGTGGACGATATGATTGCCAAGTCATGCAAGGAGGAGGACCACTTGATCAATCTGAAGAAGGTGTTTGATCGGCTCAGGAAATACAGTCTACGGCTTAACCCGGTGAAGTGCATCTTTAGGGCTACATCAGGAAAGTTGCTCGGGTTTATTGTGAGCCGAAGAGGAATTGAAATTGACCCGGCTAAAGCCAAGGCCATAATTGAAATGCCAGCACCCAGAACCGAGAAGGAGGTTCGTGGTTTTCTCGGGAGGATTCAATATATAAGCCGGTTCATAGCACAGCTCACTGCTATTTGTGAACCAATTTTCAAGCTTCTGAGGAAAGATAACTCGACGGTCTGGAATGAGGATTGCCAGCAGCCCTTTGACACAATCAAGAAGTATCTACTGAACCCGCCGGTGCTAGTACCACCAACTCCAGGAAGATCGTTGATCCTGTACTTGTCAGTGTTGGAAACGTCGATGGGATGTATCTTGGGGCAGCATGATGAGACCGGTAGAAAAGAAAGGGCAATTTACTATCTGAGTAAAAAATTCATGGAATATGAAGCCAAGTACTCACCATTGGAGAAGACTTGCTGTGCTTTAGTGTGGGAAACTCAGAAGCTAAGGCATTACTTCCTTAGTCACTCCACACTATTGATATCCCGGATGGACCCGCTGAAGTATTTATTTGAGAAACCGGCACTGACTGGCAGAACGGCTAAGTGGCAACTACTACTGTCCGAGTTTGACCTCACGTACATCACTCAGAAGGCGATCAAGGGTCAAGCCATAGCTGATCACCTGGGTGCACATCCTCTGCCAGAATATCAACCCTTGAAGACCAACTTTCCAGATGAGGCAATTCTGTACACTGAGGAGGAGGAGAGTGAAAGTTCTTGGCAGATGTTCTTTGATGGGACCGCCAATATGAATGGGAACGGAATAGGGGCAGTCTTGGTTAAACCAGATGGTTCACATATCCCAATTTCAGTGAAGCTGAGATTCCAGTGCACCAATAACATAGCAGAATATGAAGCATGCATAATTGGATTGCAAGTAGCCATGGATCATGGAGTAGAGGAACTTGACGTATACGGGGATTTGCGTCTTATCATCTTCCAAACAACTGGTGAGTGGAAAACCAAGGATCACAAATTGATCCCCTATCACCAGTATTTGGAAGAAATAAGCACAAATTTCACTCAAATTTCCTTCAACTATATGCCAAGGGCCAAAAATCAATTTGCAGATGCCCTAGCAACGTTGGCTTCAATGGTCAGCATACCAGAAGGAGTAGACATCAGACCGCTGGAAATTGAGGTTAGAGATGAACCGGTTTACTATCTCGTTCTAAAGGGAGCACAAGAAGAAGAAGCACCATGGTTTCAAGATATCAAAAATTTCTTGAACAATCGGAGTTTACCAGAAAATGCCACGGCTACTGAGAAGAGAACAATACAGAGATTGGCTGGTCAGTTTCTGCTAAGTGGTGGACATGTGTACAAGAGGTCACATAACGACATTCTACTCAGATGTGTTGCCAAGGCTGAATCGGGAAGATTGATCGAGACCGTACATGGAGGAGTTCGTGGGCCCCATATGAGTGGACACATGTTGGCAAAGAAGATCTTGATGTTGGGCTACTACTGGACGACCATGGAGCATGATTGCTGTATATATGTCAGGAGGTGCCACTAATGTCAGATATATGCAGATAATAAGCATGCACCCCCAAGTGAGTTGCACAACATGACATCACCGTGGCCCTTCTTTATGTGGGGCATAGATGTTATTGGCATGATCTCCCCTAAGGCATCGAACGGACACAGATTTATCCTGGTGGTGATTGACTACTTCACTAAGTGGGTAGAAGCAGCTTCATATGCGAACATCACAAGCAACCATGTTATTAAATTTTTGAAGCACAATATCATTTGTCGCTATGGACAGCCAAGTGCCATAGTATCAGACAACGCTTCAAATATTAAGAACGAGGACATGAAGAAGATGTGTGAGCAGTTTCAGATCATCCACCACAAGTCAGCTCCATACAGGCCAAAGATGAACGGGGCAGTAGAAGCAGAAAATAAAAATATAAAGAAAATCATTCAAAAGATGGTAGTGAGTTACAAGGATTGGCATGAAATGCTACCACTTGCCCTGCACGCTTACAGAACCTCAATCCGGACTTCAACTGGGGCAACCCCGTACTCCCTAGTCTATGGGATGGAAGCAGTCTTGCCAGTGGAAGTAGAGATCCCATCACTCCGAGTGCTCATGGAAGCAGAACTAGAAGAAGCCGAATGGGTTCAGTCAAGACATGATCAACTCAACATGATAGAAGAAAAGCGGTTGAAAGCACTTTGCCATGGACAGTTGTACCAAAAGATAATGGCCCGGGCCTACAATAAGAAAGTGAGGCCCAGAACTTTCCAAGAAGGAAACTTGGTGCTAAAGAAAATTCTGCCATTTTTGGAAGATCCACGTGGTAAGTTCAAGCCCAATTGGGAAGGGCCATATGTCGTCAAGAAGGTCCTATCAGGGGGTGCGCTCATATTAGCAGAAATGGATGGGTCAGATTTTCCTGAGCCAATTAACTCTGATGCAGTAAAAAGGTATTTTCCTTGAGTGAATATTTCTAGGAAATGATCCGAGGCCATTTTTCTTTATTTCCTTCAAAAATTCAAATCCCTAGTCTAGCCAAATTGAACCGGTTCGTTTCTTTGATAAACCCAAACCGCATTTACAGTCGAATTGGGGCAGAATCAATTGGGGCAAAATTGAGGAAAGAAAAAGAAAAAGAGAGGAAAAGCAATGAAAATGGCAAATGAAAGCCAAGTGTGAAAAAAGATGCAAAGAGTGGGATTTGGGGAAAAAGGATTAAATTCATCATGACTGTAAGTTCGGTTGACCTATTTCAACACTTGAAAATTTTTGGGCCTTTAATACCCTTTCTTTCATAAACTGAGCCTAGCCTTTATTTCGTCCTATTTTGAAGCCCTCGGTGATCTTAGTTTGTTCATTCAAATATCAGAGTAAGATGGGTGATGACGGAATGCAGAAGCCGGCCCTAGTGAAAACCGTAACTAGCGCTAGGGGCAATATTGGCAAAAAGAAAAAAAAAAGAAAATCAGAGGTTGAGTTGATCATGGAGATCTGAGCTTGAAGCAAAGTGGGCATGAGCAGAATGGGGTCAGTTTTGGCATTTGGGGATGACTCTAAAGGTCCTAAGATGGACGGTTCTGATCCCTCATTATTTTGTGGACTACCCTTTTCATTATTTAACCTGGTTTAATTCATTTAATTATAGGTGATTAAGTGCATGGACCAAATTTCAAAAAATAAAAAAATATAAAAGAAAAAAATTATACTTTTGCCAGTGATGATAAATCAAATACTTTTCATAAAACCTTTGTTTTTACAAGCATATGAGAATTCTAAGGCCAATAATATAAAAATTTTATTTTGAATTAAATCCTTTGTCTTTCCACTATTGGAGTTTGCTTTTGTACAAAGGTAGAAAAAAAAATAATAATAAAAAATGTGTGCAGGAAATAAAGCTAGTCTCTGTCTCCTAGCCGCTCCTCAAGCTCCCGAATCCGAGCTGCCTGAGCTGCAATAACTCCTGAAGCCCCCTCTGCAACGGGATCACTCAGGAAGGAAATGACCTCATCTGAAAGAGCCTACCTGATTCGCATACTCCTAAGGCTGGCCAAAGTATCCTGGTACTTCTGCCGTATCATACGGACCTCAAAGCGACGGGCCTGCCTCTGCTCCTCTAGCTTCTCCTCCATGGCGGTACGGCGGGATATCTGCTCCTCAAGCTGCCTTTCCAGATAAAGGCCCTGTATCCTGAGCTCCTGGGCCTCCCGTACCCATATCTGCTGAAGTCGCCTATGAGAAGCTCTCTCAGACTCTAAAATATCCTCATAAGTGGGAGCCAAGACTGCAGGAGGATCTTCGGGTACCGGGGCCTGACTCTGTATCTGCTCCTTGATCCAGAAGAGATAATCCTTCACATGGGCTTCTGAGAAGACTGGGCCACGCATGAAGCGAACATAGGACCACTCCCTCATCAACCAGGCATTCAGCTTCATGGTATCTGGAGAAAGGGGCTCAAGATGATCCTCATACCCACTTGGGATGATAATCCCCTGGGTCGCTCGGAACTGACGAAGGACCCGCAGAGGAAGATACAGCACTGCATGTCTCAGGCCAGCTAGTATCAGAAAGTTACGGTCACGGAAGCTAATCACTGTCTCTGCATTGGGCTGATAAGTACCAGGCCATCTCACCTGGTCATCCTGAAGTGAGCCCAAGAAAGTAAACCAACCCTGTTTGTCCCCTGGAATATCTGGACATCCCCGGTTGCTCATCAAGATGGGGACTTTCAAGCTCGGGAAGAAGTGTTGATTGATTTCTGCAATCTGACTCAGATGATCAAGTAGCCAAAGCTACAAAGGAGAAGAGATATATCAGCACATTGTAAAAGGAAAAGAAAAAAAAAATAAAAAGAGAAAAAAGGAAAAAGAAAAGAAAAAAAGAAAAAAAAAGAAAAAGAAAAAAAAAAGGAAGAAAAGGAGCAAAAATGTGCTACAAATTTCATTATTTTCTCACAAAAACCCTATTCTTGTCATGAAATCCACCTCATAGCCACAGGAGCTCAGTGGAATTTAGGACAAGTTTGGGAAATGTGCTGGTCAAAATGATGATATCCACTTAATTTTCAACTTGGTTTGATAAAAAATCAGTTTTCAAAAAAATCCTATTTTTGGGCTTAAAATCCACTTCACAGCCACAAGAGCTCAGTGGAATTTAAGAACTAGAGAGATGCCCCCCTTAAAGTTAGGGCTTTTTGGCAAATCTTCACCCAAAAATTGCTTTTTTACAAAATTGAATTAAATCAAGCAAATCATGCTTAAGGGAGTGTAATTTGGGCTTGTCTAATCTTTGCAGCTCACTGCTTCGCAGCTCCCGCAAAGAGGGGCAGTTGTAGACACCCCAAATTGCACAAACAATCATAAAAAATCATTATCTCCTTGAAAGCCAGCACAAAAATTGGAGAAAATGAAATTTTACCTGTATCCGGCAACTCAGGCCGGATACAAGTACTTTCCTTTGTATCCGGTCCAAAGTGCCGGATACAAGGAACCTTTATCCAACCTGATATGCCGGATACATTAGTTTTGCTCAAAAATTAGGGTTTTCCGAGAGAAATCACTTTTTACCATCATATCCCTCACTAAATGAGGGGAAATCTCGGAAACAGCCCTAGGGTTAAGGTTGTTGGGTGCTAGACAATAAGTTGTGTCTACCAACAACCCTAGCCTTTGCCTATAAATAGGAGGCTCCTCCTCAAGCAAATGGCCAAGAAGTTGGAGATCCAAGAGCTCCGAGTGAAGAAGGGAACCGCTGCCGGATTGCTTCCAGAACCCTAGGTAAGCCTCAACCCTCCTTTATTTTTCTGTATTTAATTTCCTAGATTTAGATCTCTTCTTCTACCTTTCTGTAGAATAAAGCCTTGTTTGTGTGTGGAAATCCTTCCCCGACTCAAAGTACTCGAGACTCCCCCTAGCTGTAAAACGTGGAGGCGGGATCTAGGAGAAACGAGACTGGGGATTGACCCTAGTACTAGAACCTATGTAGCATAAAGCCTTTTGATTGATTGTAAACCGTTTCATATTCAAAGTACCCTTGATTATCTTGAAGAACCGTGTTTAACGGGGAGAGAGAACAAAGGGAAACGATAATAGAACGGAACCCTAGGTTGTTTTAGAACCTTGTTTTGATGAATATGTATGCATGCTATATTGTTGTATTGATATTGCATGAATTTTCACCCTTGCACATACAAGGCACTATTTTGGCGGGATAGGCTCATATTTGGGGATTTATTACTTTCATGGTGATAAATCTTAAATAAATGGCCTCAATCAATTCTGGAATATCTGTAAATGAGTTTTTAAAGGTTTTGTGTTTATCATACACGAATTGCACATACTTTGTCACATTTTTGCATTGGTTTATTTCAAAATAGGGTTTACTTGATGGCAACTGTACCCTGCCTTCGGACACTCATAACTTCATCATCCGGATGAATTTTGGAGTGATTCCAAAACCATGGGAAAGGTGAGGCTGTCTAGTTTATACCTACCAAAAATCATGAATTTCTATCAAGCAGATTTTTGACACCTCTCTGTCGAAGTTGATTGGTCAGTTCAGGTTTAAATACAGAACTTGTCACTTCGACGGAGCGCCATGTGTTCGTTTTAAATCCGATTCGAGTGGTTTTTGTTTCTGAGCACTCCTTTATGAGTCTATTTTTAAATCCAATTGGTTTCATATTTGTTTGATTTAAATTGTGTCGTGGAGAGCAGAATTACTCAGAACTGCTCAACAGCACTTTTCTGGGTCAATCTGTGATCCTCGTAGCCTGTTCGGGAAATCACCCAAGGCACATCCGGATGAACATTTGTATGAGGCTAGTTTCTGTTGAAATATGGCCATACAGACTTCATTGACACCAAATTTCACGGATTTCTATTTAGTAGATTTTTGCTAGGTGATTTTCCAAAGTTGCCTACTTGCTACTTTTAATTTTCTCCAGCAGCAACCCTAAAAGAGCCATAACTCTTAGAATTTCGGCCGGAATTGATTGAAATTTTGCGTGAGACTATTGTATTCCCTAATCTTTCAAATGGATTTGGTTTGGTTTAATTAAAAATTTGATTTGATTGATTTCAAGAGAAATGGCCTTACTTTTACCAAATTTCTCGGATTTGCCTCAACTTGGTTTTGTGCAACCTTTACTTTGATTTCCATCTTTTTGTGATATTCCAGAGGTGATATTAACATAAAAGAAGATCTGGAATTCATTTGGATTTTCATGTGAAGATATCATATATTTGTTCTTTTTCATGGATTTCATGATTGTTTAGCAAGCTTTCTATTTTCTTTTTAGAATGAATAAACACTTGGCAACCACCTTGTGTGGGTGAATGGGGGTGCCTAACACCTTCCCCCGTTCATAATCTAATCCCCTTACCCATCTCTGGATTTGATTTTCAAGTAGGGTTATTTTTACTCTAGAATTTGCCTTTTAGCATTTTTTATCTCTTTTTGCTTGTTTTTAATTCTTTTGGTGTCCATTCACACCCTAAACAAATGGATGGTGGCGACACCCACTTCTTTACGTCGAGCCCCGCGTGTTGACGGAGGGATGATCATCTCCGGGTGATTTTTTTCCCATGTCTCACACCAAGTGTTGTTCATGCTAAAAAATAAGAAAGCTTGCTAAAAATCATTAAAAACAAACCTTGAAAAAGGATTAAACAAATATGTGATATTTTCACATGAGAAATCCAAATGAATTTCAGATCCTCTTTTATGTCAATATCAGTTCTGGAATATCACCAATAAATGGAAATCAAAGCAAAAGTTACACAAAACCAAGTTGAGTTAAATCCGGAAAATTCGGTAAAAGCAAGAACCATTTGTCTTGAAATTATTCAAATCTAGTTTAGATTGAATCAAACCAAATCCATTTGAAAGATTGTGATAGTTAGAAGACTCATACAAATTTTCAATCAATTTCGGTTAAAATCCTAGGAGTTATTTTCCTTTGAAATCTGCTGCTGGAGATAGTTAAAAGTGACAAGTGGGCAACTTTGGAAAATCATTTAGAAAAATCGGCTCCATATAAATCCAAGAAATTTGGTGTGAATAAAGTATGCATGACCATCTTTTAGATGAAACTAGCCTCATACAAAAATTAATTCGGATGTGCCTTGGGTGGTCTCCCGAACAGGCCTCGAGGATCACAGATTTACCCAGAAAAATGCTGTTGAGCAGTTCTGAGTAAATCTGTTACTTACAACACAAATGGAGTCAAAAAATTATGAAACCAACTGGATTTGAAACTAGACTTCCAAAGGAAAACTCAGAAACAAGAATCACTCGAATCGGACTTAAAACGAACACATGGCGCTCAGTCGAGGTGACAGGTTCCGTATTCAGACCTGAACTGACCTATCCACTTCGACAGAGAAGTGTCAAAAATCCGCTTGATGGAAATTAATGAAATTTTACAGGCATAAACTAGGCAGCCTCACCTTTCCCATGGCTCTATAATTACTCCAAACTTCATCCGGACGATGAAGTTACGAGTGTCCGAAGTTGGGGTATAGTTGCTGTCAAGTTAAGCCTTTTTTGGAGAAAATCAACTCAAACAGTAATAAAGTGTGTGGAATCCGTGCAAGATAAATCAAAACCATTTTGAAAAGATATTGAAGAACCTCTAGGAAGAAATAGGGTACAAGTTTGGCTCACCATCCTCTCTGATTGGAAAGGATATGCCAAAAACCCCAAAATTGAGCAAAAGTGCCCAAACCGATAGGTTAGACCTAGAGGTCTTCAATACTTGCTTGAAATCATGTTGAAAATCAATAAGAAACATCTCAGAATTGTTTGGAGCTATTTATTCTAGATCTACCACAATGACAGCAATAGATCCAAAATACAAGCCAAATCCGACAAAACAAGTGCTATGTGTGTGTGTAAAAATCCATTCTTTAACAATATAATACCATATAGCATGCATTTAGATCAACAAAATGGGGTTCTAAAACATCCTAGGGTTCCGTTCCATTATCGTTTCCCTTAGTTCTCTCTCCCCGTTACACACGGTTCTTCAAGATAATCTTGGGGTACTTTGAATATGAAACGGTTTTCATAGAATCAAAAGGCTTATTCCAACAAGGTTCTAACACTAGGATCAATCCCCAGTCTCATTTCCCCTAGATCCCGCCTTCATTTTTTACGGCTAGGGGGAGTCTCGAGGTACTTTGAGTAGGGGAAGGGTTTTCATACACATAGAAGAGGCCTTATTCTACAAAAAGGTAGAAGAAGAGATCTAGATCTAGAATGTAAAAACAGAAAAATAAAGAGAGGTTTGAGGCTTACCTGGGCTTCTGGAAGCAAGACTGCAGCGGTTCCCTTCTTCACTCGAAGCTCTTTGATCTCCCACTTATGGCAAAATTTCATTGCAAAAGTTGTTGGCCATTTGCTTAAGGAAGAGCCTCCTATTTATAGGCAAATGCTAGGATTAGGGTTTGCATGATGCTAGACACAAAATGATGTCTAGAGTCCACCAACCTAAACCCTAAGGCTATTTCCGAGATTTCCACTCCTTTAATGAAGGAAATGATGGTAAAACGCGAAAACTCTCGGAAAACCCTAATTTTGAGCAAAAACCTTGTATCCGACAACTCAGGTTGGATACAAGCAATTCTCTTCGTATCCGACATTATCTGTCAGATACAATAAAGATCCTTTGTATCTGACAGATACTGTCGGATACAATAAAGATGTTTTGTATTTGACATTATCTGTCGGATACAAAAAAAAAAGAAGCTTTTATCCAAATTTTAACACAATTACATGTAATATCGTTTAAGTAAATGTCCTCGTATTTTTTAATCTCCATTTACTTAAGATATTACATGTAAATAAGCAAACACCCCCCCCCCCCCATTTGAATCCATTAAAAATAGTTCCAGACCTAAATTCCAAGTGAATAAAAGTCAACTTTCCAGTTCCAGGCTAAATTCCGATTTTTCAGGTCTGGTAAAAAGATTCAACATGTTAAAACCAAGGTATTCGTCAAGATTTAAAATCTCAAAAAATTCTTTTATGCAATAACATGGATAAAAACCGGATTACAGGGAAAAATTATCTTGAAATCTTGCTTTAAAAAATATTTCATTTTCTGGGGTCAAAAGTCAACAAAATTCACCCGGAAAAAGTTTGACTTTGAACAAAAGATTGAATTCAGGCCTTTTCCTTTTCGGTTTTGGATTCAAATGGGTTAAGGATCTTAAACCCAATGCTAAGAATTGAAAATTCCAATAAGATATTTCTCTCCTTCATGATTTATCAAAAATCGTGCAATTTGGGGTGTCTACACTTTCTCTCTCTCTGTGCGAAACCCTAGATCGGTTGCGGAGAAAGCTGAGCCATTCTTCTCGTTGCCGGTCGATTGAGCTACAGATCGACCTCATCGCTTCAAGTAATAAAACAGGCGCTTTTCTCTGGATTTTTTTGTTTTCCAGGCTTAGATCGTGATATTGATGATGGTTGAGACATTAAAACAATGATTTAGTGATTTACCATCCGGTGTGTTTTATCTTATGGTTGGCTTCTTTTTTTCTTTCTTAAGATCTGACTTTTGAGTGGTTTTCTATGATTATGTTGTTTTGTTACCTTTCGTGATCTTTTTTCTTTTTTCCTTTTTCAACTTGAGGCGAAAGTTTTTGATGTTTGAAGTTCTGTTTATGCGTAGAGGAAATCGTAGGCTTTCGATTACTTTTGTTGTATGAATTTGAGAGAGTTTGAATCTATATTCCGATACAACTTGTTAAATATTTGGGTTTCAGTGGAGATTATTAGAGGTATTATCTTGGAATCTAGACGGAGAGCCCAGTCTCGATCTATGATTTTGGGTGAGTTTTGATTTTCTTCTGTGCTGAGTGTTGACGTTGGAATGTAGAGTCAACGAAATTTTTGTAAGTTCAAACTTCTGTTTTTATCGTTTTATTTGTGTGTTCTATAGTTTAGACTTTGGGTGAGTTTTGATTTTCTATAGGGAAACTTAGTATGTTTTTTATTTAAGGATTCCCAACAGTACTTGTGAGACATGGGAAAAAATCAATTCAATGACTTCCTGATCATCACACGGGATTCATTAAAACAAAGAGTCGCTACCATTCTGTTTAGGTGCGAATGGACACCAAAATATCAAATAAACACAAAAAGGCAAATTTAGGGTAAAAATAATCCTCTTAAAAAAACAACCAGAGATGGGTAAGGGGATTAGGTTATGAACAGGGGAAGGTGTTAGGCACCCCTATTCATCCACACAAGATGGTTGCTAGGCATTGTTCATATTAAAATAAAGGAAAAAGGCTTGCTATAAAAATCACAAAAAAGACAAAGATGTATGGTTTTTTCATATGAATAGCCTGATTGATCCAGAACTTTCAAATATGATCATACCATTCCTAGGGTTTCATGATTAAAACAAAATTGCGAAAAAATCAAATAAAACCAATCTAAAGTGAAAACTTAAAAAATCTGGCTTCAAGTTAAATTCTAGAAATCTAGAAAAATATGATTTTTATGAAATATTTCAAAATTAAACTTGAACAGTCCAGGACATAGATATAGCCCAAATTTCACATTAAATCGAGAAATCAAAACCAAAAAATACCCACGTTGATGAAGAATATCAAAAGGAGAGAACTTAGACCGTAGGGTCTTCTCTCAAACATGAAAAACAACTCAAAAACCACATCATGAAACCCTAGAAGTTATTTTCAGGCTTCTGGATCCAGATCTACCATATTGATCATGATATATCCAGGATCTTAGCCTAATATCACAAAAATCACGAAAACAGTGCTGTAGGTGCAAAAGTGGTGAAAATCCAATTTTTAGAAAAAAAGTGGGGATCTCATGCTATAAACATCATAGATTCACATGATTCATTCAGATTCAATCACAAGACCATTAAATTATGAACAGGATATTCAAAGTAGCCATATCTCACAAATTTGAGCACATGGGGGTCTACCCTACGGATCCACTTGTTCCCCTTTCCCCTAGTTCTCTCTTCACGTTTTACGGCTAGAGAGACTCTTGAGGTACTTAGAGACAAGTTTAGTAATACAGAATAAAAGATGGCCTTATTCTACAGCAATGGAGAAGATCCTATTACTTCTAGAATTGAAGACAGAAAATAAAAGGGAAAAAGGACTTACCTGGATTGAGCAGGGATTCCTCTCTTCTCTTGGAGCTCCTTGGACTTCAAATTTTCATGGCCCTTTGCTCAAGGAAAAGCCCTCTATTTATAAGCAAACCCAGGGGCATGGTTGGTCCAAAGTTTGGCAAGGTAGAGTTTCAGATTGAGTTAAACACAAGGATAATGCCCATCCATGGCCAACAAAGAGATTTCGAACGAATAAAAGAGATAATTCGCTCATTTAAATATATATTGGACTAAAGATAAAGCTCAGAAATTGAGAAAGGATAAAATTTGCACAAATTTAATACGCCCGTAAATGATTTACGGTCCAATGGTGTCCATATATGTATTACGGGCGCTGAGTGCTCGTATACAAAATTCGAGCACGCTTAGCCCGTAGCGACAATACGGTCAAGGCTAAATTTATTGAATTTCCTGTTTTAAATCCCAATTACATGTTTTCATTATTTTCTCATTTTGTAGTGCAATTTGGGGTGTCTACAGTACTGTGGCATGTATTCTTTTAAATTGTGTTATATTTTCTCATAGTAGTTAATTCCTCTGTTCTTTCTGAGTTTCATGGTATTATGCTCCTCTGTTTTCTTGTTTAATAATGCAAATTTTGTTTTTGGAGGAAAACTGAGGCCATAAATGCAAGTCCTCCATCATGTAACCCTCAAAACAAGTGGATCTCATGTAGTTACTTTTACAAGATCTTGGAGGTGTTGGTTTAGCAACATTTACTGTTATTTTCACATTATTGGGTAATTTCTCCATTGGTTTCTTTTCTTCTATTTCTATTTATATTTCTGCATGTCCTTGACATGTTCTAGCTTTATTTGTGAAGGCAATTATAATTTTCGATTTAATTCATTATTCATCATGCTTTATGGTCAGGTAAAACTATCTAGACTCATTGACGAAATTATGCTTGCTATTAAGCTATAATTAGCTGGCAAAATTATTTTGTTACCAAGTTAACTATGTTTGCATCAGAATTCACAATGTAGTACTATATCTGTTTTGAGATTAAATTTTTCTAGTATATCTGTATTTCCTTGTTTATGGTAGATAACTTAAGGTAGGACTTTTTTCCCCTCTTGAACAGTGATAAATCTTCTTATTCTCTGTGTTGTAATGTATCTTAAGGTAGGTACCATAGACAACAATATAATCTGATAAACCATGCAACCTAGTTGCAATATATTTATCACCAACCCTATCTGGGAGTTGTAAACATAGGGTAGAGGTTACTCAACATAGACTAAACACAAATTTTTGATTTGCATCTGAAAACAATAAAAATATAGAAATGTAATTATGAAAAAGTTGCTTGATTATGTTTGTCACTTTGTACCTTGAATTTGTACAGCTTCTACTGTAATAAATAAAATTATATAGTTTATAATTTTGACCTTAGTATTTGAAAGAAATACAAGGCAGACCCCATGGTTGGCTACTTATTGTTATGCTCTTGTCGGGGTGGCTTAGTTTCATATTTCATGTCTTATATAAATTTTAGGGTTTATGTGGTGATGGAAATCAATTGGAACTTAAAATTTTGTTTTTCTTTTTTTTTTTTTGTTTTTCCTCAAGATTCACATACCGCCAATAATCAAGTGAATTCTATGAAGGCACATGTAACAGGGGCATATGCTTAATTTCTTAAGATTGCACTTTTAAGAGTAGCAAACCTTTTGGTATAATAAAGTAAAAAGGATCTTGACACTATCTTTTTCCCAATTTGATTTCATTTTTGTCTAATCCATTGCAAATGTATCATTCTGCCAATGCAGATAAGACCTAACTAGGAAACTGTCTTGTTGAAGCTTCACCGCATGATCTCTTTTGGGGTGGTACCCAGGATGGAGAAGGCCTAAATTATCTGGGCAAAGGTAAATGTGATTTAACCGAAGCCCTCGTTTTCTTTCATAATTGTATGTATGTCATTATCGGGTTAAAAACTTGAAATATACATACACTGGTCCCCCTGCTGCACACGCGAACGAATCCATCTTGGACACGAGCAGCCTAATTGTCAAGAATGCAGGTACATACCAAAGTGGGTTATATACTTTTGGAATTTTGTTTCATTTTTTAATTTTTTTTTGGTAATGTTGGAATTTTGTTTCATGATTATGATCTTGAAGTGGTTCATTCTTAATTACAGGTCTTAAGAGATGTGGGAAGAGTTGTAGGCTTCGATGGTTGAATTACCTGAGACCAAATATCAAGAGAGGGAACATAATTCATGACGAGGAGGATCTCATTATCCGGTTGCACAAGCTTTTGGGAAACAGGTCTTAACATTCTAATATTTATATACAATTTTGTCTTTAGTGGGAGATATTAAGTTTTTATTATCTTGTATTGATCATGATTAATCCTGTCGTTTCGTTGTATTTAATTTAATCAGGTGGTCTCTGATAGTCGGCAGGCTCCCGGGGCGAATAGACAATGAAATCAAGAACTACTGGAACACCAACTTTATAAATTATATGTACATCAAATTTCGATTTTGGCAATTTGAGGTGTATTTTAATATGAGGCCATTAGCTCAAGATTCTAGGGTTTTTATTTTTGTATAATCTGATTTTTGAGGGCCAAACAAGGACCTTGGCTTTCATTTTCACATGATCAAAAAAGTGTTTCCCAGCAAAAAACATTAATTTATATCAATCCTGCTCTGTGAACCATCTTCTTAACCTGTACTGGTTCTATCCTTCCTTGTAGGTTAACCCCCAGACCTTTTCCAGGGTGAAAATGGTACTTTTCTAGCACATTTTTGACCATTTTTTCAGCACAGGTCAATTTTCCTTCTTTTTCCTGATACCCCCCAGGTATATAATTCACAGCTTCAAATTGAAAAGAGTGAAATGTCATCTTATCAGCAGTCATTTCCATGTTAATACAGGGTACATCAGGGGACCACATGGGGGGAACCAAATTTTCGGCCAGGACGGTAATCACCTTTTGCCCTCTGATATATTTGACTCTTTGGTGGAGGGTAGATGGTATAGCCTTAGCCGTATGAATCCACGGCCTTCCTAGGAGTAGGTTGAAAGCTGCAGGTATATCCATCACCTCAAATGTGATGTTAAAAATATACGGTCCAATTGTGACCGGCAGTTCAACCTCCCCTAGGGAGTGTGTTTTAGAGCTGTCAAATGCTCTTATGATTCTTCCATTTTGTTTTATTTTGTTTCGCTCCAAATTGAGCTTAACAAAGGTTACTAACGGGCAGACATTGAGGGCTGACCCATTATCAATCAAGACCCGGGCTATCATGCAACCCTTACTAAGTACAGCTATGTGCAATGGGTCAACATGATGGTACCCTGCTAGACTGATTTCAGTCTCAGAAAAAGTTATGACATTATGAGATAAAATTTGACCAACCTTCCGGCCTAGTTGGTCTGGTTCAATATTTTTGGGCACATGGGCCCCCTGAAGTACCCTTAGCAAGGAGTCCCTATGTCTTTCAAAATTCAACAATAATCCCAGAATTGAGATCTGGGCAGGGACTTTATTTAACTGCTCAACAACATTGAACTCACTCTTTTTTATGAGCTTGATAAGGTCAGCAGCCTCGCTGTCAATTACCTGAGGGGCCTCTTCCCCTACCTTGGCCTTGCCTTTATTTTTTTCTTCTTCTTTCTTTTCTTTCTCTGTCTCTTTTTGTTTTTCTTCCACCCCTACACATTTTCCTGACCTCATCATGAGGTTTACTTCTTCCTTGCTTTCAGCTGCAGGGCATGTAGTAATAAATGTCTCACTGTAGCTCCATGGTACAGCCGATTCAGAGTAGGAAGGCTTAGGGACATTTACCACTAATGGAGGAAGTTTGGACTTGGATGCGGAAGTCTGGGTAAATGGAACATTAATAACCAGAGGTGGAAGTTGCTTTGATTGAGGGGTTGTAGAAGTGACTGATGCACTAAGGGGGTCACAGTTTATGACCAATGGCGGTTTTGACTGGATGGGTGGAGTAAAAGTGGATGGATTGTAGTTAATGACCAAAGGTGGCTTGGCGATGTTCATCTGGGCCATGAGGGATGAGACCCGGTCCAAAGATGAGCTAATGTTCTTTGCAGCACTATCATTCCCTTTTGAAATCACATTTACTTCTTTGTCTTCATTTCTCCTGTCAAAATATACTTTGACCGTTGTCCCTATGGGAGCAATTAATTGGGATGGGTCAAAGGTTATTTTATCAGAAGAGATGACTCCTATGACATTAGATGGGCTTGCCCCGTGATGCTAGGGCAGTGGGTTTTGTCCAATGTCGGTTCTTGGAGGGTTGGGAGCCCCTGTATTGAAAGACAGGGTATTCTGGTCCAGTAAATCCTGAATGGCATGTTTCAAAGGCCAGCACTTGTCTGTAGGGTGCCCAGGTGCACCCATATGGTAATCACAAGTGGTGGAAGGGTCAAAATTTCTCCCCTTGGATGCATTCGGATTAGGTTCTCTTAGAGTGATATACCCTCCTTGCAATAAAGTGGGCAGCAATTGAGAAGGAGTCAGTGGAATAGGGGTGAAAACCCTATTTCTCCTTGCTGCAAAATAGGCATCCTTTTCCTCCTTAGTAAAAACCCTTTTTTGGTCTGAAGATGCTGCTGGAACATTAACCCTCATGGGGGCCGGGGTAGATGGAGCAGGTGGAGTAGGAAAATGAGCTGGTATGTTGATTTGTATGGGCTTATTAGGGCCAGATGGTGGCTGTACCATATTTACCTCACCCTCCTTCTTGTTCCCATTCTTTTTTATCCCGCTTCCTTTCTTCAGATTAGGGTCTTGCTGACTAACCATGGCAGAGTGGTCAATTATCTTACCTGACCTGATCCCGTCTTCTATTCGGTCAGCCACTTGAACCAAGGCAGCAAAATTAGTGGTGGTCTGACCCACCAGGTGGCTGTAGAATGGTTGACCCAAAGTGCTGATGAAAGTAGAAATCATTTCCTGTTCTAGCATGGGTGGCCTGACCTGGGAGGCCATCTCCCTCCACCTCTTAGCATATTGCCTAACAGTCTCATCCCTTCCTTTGCTCATTCTCATGATGTCGTACCTGTCTGGCACGATCTCTGAATTGAACCGGTATTGAGCCAGGAAGGCATCGACTAGGTCCTTCCATCTTTTGATCTTTCCATGGTCCAGAGTGGCAAACCATCTTAATGCGGTTCCAGTCAAGCTCCTTTGGAAAAGTTGGATCAAGATACCCTCATCCTGCCCGAACTGGCATAGGGCACCGCAATATAACTTTAGGTGGCTCATGGGGCAACCAGTGCCATCATACTTGTCCAAGTCTGGGCACTTAAACTTAGCCGGCATGTTAACATTGGGGTATAGGCACAGGTCTTCAAAATTGGTGCCTCCAAAGTTGTTTACCCCTTTGACTTCCCTTAGTTCATCTTGGATCATTTCTAGCTTATGCATGAACTTTCTTTCAACCTCTTCCCTTATCCTTTCCTTTTCCTTAGCCTTGTTTGACCCAGCTGTCTCATCCCTGGTCAGTATAGGTTCAGGGGTGGGTTCATAGACGGGTTCAGGAGTTGGTTGTACTGGAGGTGGAATATTGACTGGGGGTGGAGGTGCAGGGTTGGATGTGGATGCCTGGTTCTGGGCCTGCATTTGTTGGGCCTGTACTTGTTGGGCCTGTACTGAGAGTATATTCTCTAGCATTCGGGCTAATCCTGCCACTTGTTCTTGGAGTAGAACAACATCTGGATGAGGAGCATCAACTTCATCTTCAATGGGATTCATGGCACGAGCTCTTGATCTAGTTACAGGAGCTATGATTGCAAGTGTATTAGTACCTGGGAAAATAAAGAGAAAATGTCAGTGCCAATTTAATCTCATTCACATGCCTATGTATGCCTATGTGCAAGCTGGGTGAACACGAGTTTGGATTTTTTTTTTCTTTTTTTATTTGCTTCTTTTTTTCTTTTTTTTTTCTTTTTTTTGAATTGAATTGTTGGAATATTCTAGGGCTTCCAACAGGTCCCACAAAAGAGAGAAAGATCTGAAATTCAAAGGCTTTCAGAGGCCCGGGGGGTTTTTGAAAAAGGCCTAAAATTCAAAGGCTTTCAGAGGCCCAGGGATGTTTTTGGAAAAGGTCTGAAATTCAAAGGCTTTCAGAGGCCCAGGATTTTTGATGAAAGTCTGAAATTCAAAGGCTTTCAGAGGCCCAGGATTTTTGATGAAAGTCTGAAATTCAAAGGCTTTCAGAGGCCCAGGATTTTTGATGAAAGTCTGAAATTCAAAGGCTTTCAGAGGCCCAGGATTTTTGATGAAAGTCTGAAATTCAAAGGCTTTCAGAGGCCCAGGGATATTTTGATGAAAGTCTGAAATTCAAAGGCTTTCAGAGGCCCAAAGATCTGAAATTCAAAGGCTTTCAGAGGCCCAAAAGAAAAAGGTCTGAAATTCAAAGGCTTTCAGAAGCCCAAAAGATCTGAAATTCAAAGGCTTTCAGAGGCCCAAAAGGAAAAGGTCTGAAATTCAAAGGCTTTCAGAGGCCCAAAAGTTCTGAAATTCAAAGGCTTTCAGAGGCCCAAAAGAAAAAGGTCTGAAATTCAAAGGCTTTCAGAGGCCCAAAAGTTCTGAAATTCAAAGGCTTTCAGAGGCCCAAAAGAAAAAGGTCTGAAATTCAAAGGCTTTCAGAGGCCCAGGATTTTTGAAAAATCTGAAATTCAAAGGCTTTCAGAGGCCCAGGAATTTTTTGAGAAAAAGGTCTGAAATTCAAAGGCTTTCAGAGGCCCGAGGATTTTTTGAAAAATCTGAAATTCAAAGGCTTTCAGAGGCCCAAGAGTTTTTTTCAGAAAAAAAGTCTGAAATTCAAAGGCTTTCAGAGGCCCGAAGATTTTTTGAAAAATCTGAAATTCAAAGGCTTTCAGAAGCCCAAGAGTTTTGAAAAAGTCTGAAATTCAAAGGCTTTCAGAAGCCCAAGGAACCTTTCTCTCACATTTTTTTTTATTTTGTTTTTTTTTATTTTTTTATTTTTTTTATTTATTTATTTTTTGAAGCATTTTATTCAAACTTGTTTCCCTTTATCATCATTTAAAGGTTAAAGGAAGATTTTAGTGGGAAAAACTGATTAAAGTTGAATATTCCGAGAAAACCGTATACATAGTACGGTCCAGCCGTGCCCGTATTCAAATTACGAGCAAGCCGTGACCGTATACAAAACACGGGCGAGCCTAGCCCGTATAACCAATACGGGCAAGCCCAGCCCGTGTACTAAATGCAGTTTTACGGAACCCTGTTATATTTTTCCAATTTTTACATGGTTTGATCACTTTAATTGCTCATCCAAACATACGGTTCACCCAGTACAGAGCTTCTAAACTGTCCCAAAGTGGACCTTGGCCTATTTGTAAAAACACCTGCTTGGGAGGGCGCATGTACCCTCCAAATTGACACCATACTCAAGAATTTGGTACCCTTTTGTTGACTCTTACATGAACATTGGGTAGGATTGATTCTAAACAGAGTTAGAAACTCTTCCTATGGGCTGCACCAATTTTAGAAAATATGCATATTTTGGGACCGATTTTATCCCGAACCAATGGGCACCATGACACCCCTATGACATGAAAATAATGCAAAACAATAGGATTACCTTGTTACCTTGTTTACCTTGAATATAGCATCCGCATTATGCCCTGGTTTGTAAGCCATGCATACGGCCTTCCCACAATCATACAAACCCATATTCCCACGTAATTGTATACTTTAGCCAAAAACGTGTAACTCCACCTTCAAGCGTAGGGGTTTTGGGTTTTGGCTTAATGGCAACTTAGCACTCAAGCCTAGTGATGACCAGAATCCCAGATCCACGTTATCATCACATCATTAGCTCAAAGTTCTAAGGTGAATGTTTTCACTTTCGCTTTCTGAAATATCGACATCGTTGCGCCAAGCTACACACATTCGGGTTCAACTTCCTATAGGTTAAGGGTAGGCTGTCTGAAAGTAAAAGGTGCACCGTGCATTGTAAAAATAGGATGCATTCACAACGTCCCAAACCCTTGCCACTCTTTTCGCAGCCATGCATAAACAAACCAAGGCATAATAGGAAAGCATATTTAAAATAAACAAGTAAATAAAGCAATCCTATAGCACCCAAAACATGCTCATAAAAAAATCATCTATCATGCAAAAATATGATCATGTTATACACCCAAAATCATCATGGAGATCATGCTGAAAATTAAAACATACTATCATAAAAATATAGCAAGAAATAAACATGGTTCAGCAAAACGGACCTCCCCTACGCATGTTTGTAGAAACAATCCTATAAATCAAAATTAAGCATGTTTCTACCCCCATGAATTCTTAAGCAATAATTCAGATTTAAAACATATTCAACATGCTTAAGAACACAAAATAGCAAGCATAAAAAAAATCAAAAACATGAACAAACACCAAAAGGCTGAAATCCACAAGTCCCCAGCAGAGTCGCCAGTTGTGAGACATGGGAAAAAATCAATTTAATTGATTTCCTCAATCATCACGCGGGATCATATAAAACAAAGAGTCGCCACCATTCAATTTAGGTGTGAATGGACACCAAAATATTAAATAAGCACAAAAGGCAATTTTAGGGCAAAATATCCCTCCTAAAAAAACAACCAGAGATAGGTAGGGGGATTATGTTATGAACAGGGGAAGGTGTTAGGCACCCCTATTCATCCACACAAGGTGGTTGCCAGGTATTTGTTCATGTTAAAATAAAGGAAAAAGCTTGCTATGAAAATCAGGCAAAATCACAAAAAATAGAGAATTGTATGGTTTTTTCATATGAAGAGTCTGATTCATCCAGAACTATCAAACATGATCATACCATTCCTAGGGTTTCATGATCAAAATAAAATTGAGATAAAATCGAATAAAATAAATTTAAAGTGAAAAATCCAAAAATCTGGCTTCAAGTCAAAATTCAAAAATCTAGAAAAATATGATTTTTATAAAATATTTCACAATTTAACTTGAACAGTCCAGGACATAGATAAAGCCCAAATTTCACATTAAATCAGAAAATAAAGACCAAAAATACCCACGTTGATGAAAAACACCAAAAGGGGAGAACTGAGACCGTAGGGTCTTTTTTTCAAAAAAGAAAAAGGATTTAAAAACCATATCATGAAACCCTAGAATTTATTTTCAGGCTTCTAGATTCAGATCTACCATATTGATCATGATAAATCCAAGATCCTAGCCTAAAATCACAAAAATCGCAGAAACAGTGCTGTAGGTGCAAAAGTGGCAAAAATCCAAATTTTAGCAAAAAGTGGGGATCTCATGCTATAAACATCATAGATTCATGTAATTCATTCAGATATATCATAAAAAGCATTAAAACATGATCAGGATATTTAAAACAGCCACATCTCACAGATTAGAGCACATGGGGGTCTACCCTACGGATCCACCTGTTCTCTTTTCCCCTAGTTCTCTCTTCACGTTTTACGGTTAGAGAGACTCTTGAGGTACTTAGAGATAGGTTTGGTTACACAAACACAATCACAGGCCTTATTTTATGAAAAAAAGAAAAAACAGATATGGGGTTCTATTCTAGGGATCCACCTGTTCCCCTTTCTCCTAGTTCTCTCTTCATGTTTTACGGCTAGAGAGACTCTTGAGGTACTTAGAGACAAGTTTAGGAATACAAAAACAGATATGGCCTTATTCTACAGCAATAGAGATGATCCTATTACATCTAGAATTGAAGACAGAAAAATAAAAAGGGATAGGAGACTTACCTGGATTGAGCAAGCAAGGCAGCAGGGGTTCCTCTTCTTCTCTTGGAGCTCTTGATTCTTCAAAATTTCGTGGCCCTTAGTTAGAAGAGAGAGCCTCTATTTATAGACACACCCAGGGGCAAGACTGGTCCAGAAGGATATAGCCTGGTCTTTAGGATAGAGTGAAAATTGGAGATAATGCCCATCCATAGCCAACCAAGGTGGCTTCAGCGAATAAAATACTTAATTCGCTTATTTAAAGACATATTGGACTAAAGATAAAGCTCGGAAATCGAGAGAAGGACAAAATTCGCACGTGTCTTTAGTGACCGTGAATGCACTACGGTCCAACGGGGACCGTATTATTACTACGGGCGCGCCTGACCGTAAATAATTTTCAGGCGCGATGGGCCCGTGAAGGAAATATGGGCAAAGCCTGTTTTGTCAATTTTTATGCATTTTTGACCTATTTTAAGCTCTAATTATATGTTTTCATTATTTTCTCATTTTGTAGTGCAATTTGGGGTGTCTACAATCTACAATATAAAATCAATTTAGAAAAAGCTGAGGGGCTCTTTAGGCATGAAATGTCAAGCTTTCAAATTACCTTTATATAAGGTATTATATAGATTTTGATGTTATTGATTAGCCCTAATTACTACTACTTGTTCATTTGATTCTCGTATATTCACATTTCAAATGTCTAAATTATTTAGTTTTTTGTCTGTGAATATATATACATATGTATATTCAAAATGTTGTAGTTTTATATATATATATGAATGTATCCTTGTATCTAATAAAAAAGAGAATCTTGCTGGCCTAAACCCAACCTAAACTCAGAAAATAGTTTTAAGGTTGGATTTGGGTTCAAGGAGCTTGGGTTTAGGGCACGCGACGTAGAGTTTGGGTTAATTGGGCCCGAACTCATTAAAACTCAACGCAACCTGTCCTACTTAAGCTCTAAACAAAGGCTCACATTCCAAAACACTATGGTGTCACGATATCAACGGCTTTTATTTGTTGTCACGATATCACCGGCTTTTATTTGTTGCTTCTGTTTTAAGCAAAAATGTTCAAAAACATCAACGGTTGGCGTCTATAGCCTGAGCCTCACGCGGTACCCTTTTGTGGAGCCGCGCGGACCATTACAGGCAATAAGTACAAAAGCTGTGAAGCTCTGAAAAACACAGAGAAAGCAAAAAGAAGAAAGACGTAGTAGCCCGTAACGGCGAGATCGGAGAAACTTCTCAGAACGATCGGAGATGCTTTCAGAGAACTCGCTGACTCTGTAAACTCCCCCACTCCCCACATCGATGTCGGCAAGTTCGCTCGTGCCAGCAGACTCGTCTCACCTCTCATTGGCTACTTAGGGGTGGTATTCAGGTTTGCCGCCATTGAATTTGACGCCAAGGTGGTGTGCTTTCTGCTCTCATGCATCCTGCATCCAAACTATGATCTTGTCTTAATTTCTACTTCTTAGATTTCTTCCATCTTTATGTGTATGCAAGGTTGCTGATCTAGCAAAAGCGTCCAAGTCCATCAATACTTTAGAAACCTTACTCGATCGTGACCTTGAGCAGAATCGTGCAAAGAGTTCCAACAGTCATTATAGAAACCTTATTCGAGTGAAGCGTTCAATTGACATGCTGCGGTTGATGTTTGAACAGATCCTTTCTAGAGGGTAAGTTCAAGAACTCTTACTAGCTATCTCATAATCCAATTTGATGAATTAATTGGTAGTTAAATTGATTGAGTTAAGGGTAATTTCATCAATTAATCTATAGTTTTAATTGATTGCTTCGGTATTTTATTATTGGAATCATCTGGCTCTCATTAGCAAGGATTAATTTATATTTTAAGATTGAAATCATCTAAAGGTGATTGACAGTAGATGTTATATTTGGCAGTGGAAACTCCATCAAGGGTCCAACTGAGTTTGCTTATAAGCAAGTGTTTGGTCCATATCATGGATGGGCTGTTCAAACTGCTGTCCTCGCTTCAATGTTTCTTCTTCCTACAAAGGCTAAGCTCCTCAACATGCTTAATGAAGACGGTACGTTTTTACGTTGTTTGATAACTTGCCAAATCTTTTAGAAATATAGTAAGAATTTCATTATTTAACATATTAGTAGGGTAATCAATTGATTAAATAGCCAAGAGGCCGTTACCAAACATTTTTTATAAAAACAATTTGAGAACTAAATAGTTTGAAATTTCTGTTTTTTTTTTGGGGACAAGTGAAGAAAAAACATGCTTGGTAACATTTAATTACAATCAATTATGGTTCCGAAAATTACGTAAAAAAATGTATTTAGTAAAGTTTAAAATCATTGTGTAATTATGGTAGTCGTGTAAGCTATGGTTTTGGTAATAATAATGGTAATACTAATGATAGTGATGGTGATGATCTTGATAGTTAGTGTAGTGGTTATAGTGGTGTAGACACCCCAAATTGCACTTCAATATAAGATAACACTCAAAAAGAACTTTAAATGTTTTATTCAAGCCTTGACATATGTCAAACACTCAAAAATACTCAAAAGTGGTGCTAACCGCACTAAATATGCGGTTTTTGAGAATTTGGTCTCAACCGCTCTGTATGTGTGGTTGCGACCGCACACACAGCATGGTTGATGTTCATGCTTCTCGTGTGAGCTGCCACGTGGCTTCCAAAAGCTTCGATCGTTGAGCCACGTTGACAGTAATTATGACGAGTATAACTGAATTGGAACCGCCCTGTATGTGCAGTTGAGGTGAATTTGCATAGAAACCGCACATACAGTGACGGTTCTGTCGAAACCGCATTGTGTATGCGGTTTTGATTATTTCGGGGATTTGCGAAATGGCTCGATTTCTGAGCCTTATTTACGCATATTACCTCTCTCTCAGAGACTTGAACTCCCTATTTCACCCTCCGAAACTTGCGAAATTACTCCAATTCAAGCCTTTAAGGAGAATTGGAATAATCTAGAAGAGCTTTTTGGCATACCCTTGGGACTTTTCTACCCTTGGCTTTGCCTATAAATAGAGGGGTCCTCCTCTTGCAAATGGCTGGCAATTTGAAGCATTGAAGATCTACAAGAAGAAGGGAAACTCTGCTAGATTGTCTACTCAAGTGCTCAAGCTACCAAGGTAAAGCTTCATTTGAGTTTCCAGCTTTCTGTTTACATTTCAAGCATTCTCATCTTCTACCTTTCTGTAGTGTAAGGCCCTGAATGTTTTGTTTGAGCCCCAAACCCTTTCCAAAGTACCTGGGAATTCTCTCTAGCCATAAAACGTTAAGAGAGAGCCTTGGGAAAAAGAAGGTGGAATGGATCCTCTAGGCTTAGAACCCACAAATGATGAAGAGCATGCTATTTGGTTATTTTGAGCCTATGGATGATTTTTTCTAATGTTTGTGCATTTGTTTCTGGAGAAATTGTGTGAATCCTTGCTCTCAATAGCAATGGATTCCAGCCTTCTCTTAGAGAATTGATTTCTACCACCGAACACACTTTTCACTATTTGCAAGAATAAGCTAGATCTTGGATTTCCATGTTTAATACGGGAAATCTGAGATTATTGGCTTTAGAATGAATTTTAGAACTTCATGAGATTGTTTTTCTTGATTTCCAAGTGTTTTGGTCGAATTCATTTGCACACATGCACTAGTTTGGCTTTCTTCTCCAAAATCCTCAAAATAGGGCAGCATTTGTGGCCTGTCTTAGAATGCTCATAACTTCATCCTCCGGATGAATTTTTGAGTGATTCCAAAGGCATGTGATAGATGATTTTGTCTAGTTTGTATCTGGAAATTTTCACTCATTTTTATGGAGCCCATTTTTGACACCATCTGTTTAAAGTCTGTAAGTCAGTTCAGCCCAGATTGCTGAATTTGCCACTTTGATGGTGCACAATTTGCTCAATTTTAATCCGTTTTGAGTGATTTCAGTTTTTGTGTTTTCCTTGAGGAGTCTACTTTCCATTCCAACTGGTTTTAGCAGATTTTGATCTAATTTGTGGCATGTGTGATTGATTGACTCAGAGCAGCTCAATGGCATAGTCCTGAGCTAATTTGTGATCTTCAAGGCCTGTTCAAAGGCGCACACAAGTCACATCTGGATAGAGATTTGGGTGAGGTTTATTTTGTTTGAAAGATGGCATCACATGCCCCATCTATGCCAAGTTTCATATATTTTCATAGAGCCAAACTCCACGAATAAGGTTTCCAAGTTGCTTACTCGTCATTTTTTTCTGATTTAAAACAGTAGGTACAGATGTAGATTTCTCTCTCATTTTAAATTGGATTGAGCTGAATTTTTTACTGAGTACTCTATTTCAAACCAGCTTTCTAATGGCTTTGGTTTCATGTGATTTGGATTTAAAGTGAGTGATTTTTCCGGATTTGCCTTGAATTGGTTTTCTAATGGCTTTGTGGTTAATCGAAGCTTTCAAGTTCTTATAATTTGATTTTTCCGGATTTGCGTTGAATTGGTTTTCTTCAAATTTTACTTGGATTTTCCTTCATTCATGAGGTTCTAAAGTGGTATATCCATGAGGAGAGTCCAAATTCATTGGATTACTCATGTGGAATAATCACATTCATTTTGCTTATTATAAGCATCCTTTGTTTATTTTTTATTAGCAAATAATTCTTAGCATAAGCAAGCATGTGGCAACCGTCTTAGACGGATGAGTGGAGGTGCCTAATACCTTCCCCCACTCATAAATAATTCCCCTTACCTGGTCTCTTGATTTTTCCTTGTATTAGAGCTACTTTGGCTTTATTTGGTCTTTATGAATCCTTTGGTGTCCATTCACACCTTAAGTTGGATGGTGGCGACTCATGACTTTTATTGATCCCCGCGTGATGATATAGGAAGTCATCCGAGATGACATTTCCATTTCTCACAAGTGGTGGTGGTGGTGGTTGGAAGAAGTTGTGATAGCGGTTGTTATAGTAGTAAATAAAGACATGAATGATTTGATTCATCGAACATGGAATTACAAAAATGCCATAAAATTTAGAAACAATTTTCTGTTTTTAAAAACTAAATTTTCAGCTTTTAGGAACAGGGATGCTTTTGGATTTTGTGTGTGTGTTTTTTTTTTTAATAATTTGGAACTTGTGCTACACGATTTTTTGGGGTTTCAAAAAAAAAAATCTGTTTTAAAAATGTTACCAAACAATAGTAAACGAAGAAGGTAATATTAATAAACAAAAAAAAAATACAATACATTTAGGGGTGTCAAATGTGCCATGTCGTGCTGCTCACGTGCCAGCTGGTGGATAAGGAGGAGATAGTGGTGGTAGTAGTGAAGGCCGTGGTGTGGATGGTTTCGGTTGTGGAGTTGGTGGTGGAGGTGGAGTCATGGTGGTGGTTGGGGAGTTGTTGTTGGTGGTGGAGGCGGTGGTTGTGGTGGTGGTGGTCATCATGGTTGTAGTTGTGGAGTTGGTAGTGGTAGTGGAGGTGATGATGATACGCATCGTGGTTGTAGTTATGGAGTTGGTAGTGGTAGTGGAGGTGGTCATCGTGGAGTTGGTAGTGATAGTTGAGGTGGTGGTGGGGCTTGTGGCGTGGTGGTAGTGGAGGCGGAGGTGATGGTGACAGTGGCAGTGGAGGCGATGGTCGTAGTAGTGATAAATGAAGGCATTAGTAATTTGATTACTCTACAAGAAACTACAAAAGTTCTGTCAAAAAATTTGAAAGTGTTTTTCTGAGTTTAAAAACTGAAATTTTTTAGCTTCCAAAAAGAAGGCTGTGTTTTTGAATAATTTGAAAACTGTGCTTATCAAACGAGATTTTGTTTTTTTTTTTCAATGACCAAGCGGCCTCTTAGCTTTTGAGCTTGAAAATCATTTTTGTATAGCGGTTGTTTTCCGGCCCGTAGTCCTAGCATGATTGATGGTCTAATGAATGAATCATTAATTTTTATGATTTAGCTCTTGTGATATAGTAGTGTTCGCCATGCAAACCTTGGATACTTGATTCATGAATAAACCAAATTTTCTTCATGTATCATGTTTCTATGCATATTTATAACTACGATTATTGTGTAATGTATTTTACTTTCTCTTGTTTTTCTAGAGGCGTCAGCAGTTGTTCCTATCCAAAACTTTGTTGATGCGTCAACTTGTGTCTTACAATACATTGAAAGGCTATTCCTTTCCAGAGAGTCAGGTGCCGATCTACTTGGATTGATTTGATTTTGATTGGCCATGTAAACTAATATAACTTCTAAATCGACATAGAAAGCCATCCACTAAGTAAGAATGTAAGAAGGCAACTTTATTTATATGTTAAACTTAGACTATAGTATTGTATGTGTTTACGACAGCCATCAACCACCCTGTTAAAAAAAGTCACGTGGAATATTGCATGCGCAGGTGAAAGCAATTATACTGAAATGGAAGATACTTAGTATCAAAATAGGTAGCAAGACCAAGCGATATAAAAAGATGATTTCGTTAAGTCTTCAATAGCATTAAGGAAACAATGTTGCTTACAATTAATTAGATTATCCTCTAGCTTAAAAAGTTAGCTTCAAGTAGATGTGAATCTAAATGCTTGAATTAGCATAATTCTCCTTTTTCCTACGTTTACCTAGCTTGATTTACAAATGCTACATTTGGTTAGTTGGATTGTTCAGGGTTTTGCCGGAAAACAAAATTTTCTTCAAAAAACCGGGCGTTTGGTCTGAAGGAAAATGTGGGAACCACGGAAATTAAAATCAGTCAAAAAACTTTCAACGCATGTTTTGCTCGGTTTCATTTTCCGACCAAAACGGCCGGATTTTGCCGGAAAGGAAAGTCCAACCAGCGTTCTTACATATTTAAACCTGGTTTTTTTCAAACCCTCGTTTCTCCATCGTGAATTACCCCTGCGTAACCCCTCCCCAACCCCCTTCTTAAAAAACAACGGGGCCAAGAAAAATAGAGGGTTGTGTTTTGCTTAAAAAATAAAAAATAAGAGTAGGGTGTGTGTGTTCTTCATTTAAGAAAAAAATAAATCAAAGGAGTGGAAGTGTTGCGTGTCCTTGAATAAAAAAAATTAAGTAAAAAAAATTTGGGAATGGGGTGTTTATAGTAATTTATTTTTCCAATTTTATATGGACAACATTAAAGGGTAAATATAGGAAAATGTAAAACTTTTCCCATTCATTTTGATTAACCAAACATGTAATCAGGATTTTCCATCAGTTTTCATACATTTTCGAGATATATCCAAACAACATTCAGGAAAGTTAATTTTCACTTTTCTGAATATCACTTTCCAAACGGACTTTCCAACTTAATCTGGCTATCCAAACACAGCAAAAATCTATACAAGCTAAACAGAAAAGAAACGCAAAAAGGAAATTGATCCAACAAGCTAGACTAGAATCATTATCTATCAGCATAAAGAAACAGCTACTGATAAACACAGCAATGACAAGACTATATGATTTTGAAGGCCATTTTTTTTAACACGGTTTCGTGCATTCTTTCACTCTCCTAACCATGATTAAGTGACTTTGGTGAGAGAACTCCTTAATTAACAAAAAATACCATTTTGCCCTTTACCAAGTTCTCCTCAGTTTTGCAATTCCTCTCAGGTTTTTTAATTGTGCGGTAAGAAGGAAAACTAATTTAATCTAAAAAGTATTTTTTTTTCTAAGGCTCCGTTTGTGAACTAGTGTTGATGATCTTAAATTCGGTTATTTGCAAGTCCATGAATGTAGATAATGAGATACGTTGACGACGACGTCGACGCTATCGTTATGGGCCTGCGTATTTCTGGAATTTAGAAGCTTTGACTTTTGTCCAAGAATCCCTCTGCAAACAAAACACAAAATCACACGAACACGTTAACGACCTCAAGAAGCATCCTTATTGCTTCGTTCGCGTAGACATCGAAGTCTCAAAATGGATCTTCAGAAGATTTCTCTCTTCTTCTCCCCCTATAACTAAGCACCTCCAATTTCGTCCATTAATCCTTGCTAGTAAGCTCAGACAACACTATCGATGTCGATCTTCGGTCGTTTTGATGCTGTTTTTGCCGAGTACTTGGGTGAGGGGCTTCTTCTTCATCATCTTCTTCGTCTAATTATGCTGAAATTAGTGAGGAGAATAAGAAGGCAGTTGCGCGCAGGTCGAGAAAGGGATTTGGTGGGATTTGATGAAGCGATGAAGGGATGAAGAAGAGCAACACATCATCATCGCCACCACCGGCGCATGGTAGGATGCTGCCAAGAAAGCAACAGAGGGCTCCACGTTTCGCTGTAGAGTTGGACGGCTTGCATTGTTTTGAAACCATTGTGCCATATTGAAAGCTTTGACTTTGATGTTTGCATGACTAATCCTTTCCATGTTTTCTTGAGTTCATCATCTTGTCCCGTTATTTTGTAGCCCTCTGTAAATTCCTGATTTTCAAGGGAAAAGAAATTCTCTTTCTCTCAATCATTTAATTTAGTTGTCTTTACGAAAAATAGAGAAGAAAAAAATTAGTGAAAAGATAGAAATTTTTTACTATATCCAAATATTGAGATAAACAAATTAAGCCACAAAACAAAGCCAAGATGGAACAATTACCCCAATCCATTTTTAGGATACTCTATATACATGATTTATTTAATATTAACACAATCCATTACTAGGGACAGAGCCATAAAAATAGCTCAGGAGAGGCAAAAAATAAGTCGGAATAAATTCAACTACATTAACATTCAAATGCATGTTTTAGAAAAATTACTTTTATAAAAAAATGGAAAACTTATGAAAAAGGGTCACTTTTGGCTAGTATATATCTTCTTTCGATAAAAGGATCACTTCAAAAAAAAAAAAAGTGAACTATAAGATAACTTTATTGTAGTTGTATGGGATACAAGCACAACCTACTTGGGACACGAGTACATTATATGTGGGATACGAGCGTATGATGCGCTTGTATCCCATATAGGAACATAGGATGCACTCGTTGTGAGACATGGGAAAAAAATCAATTCAATGACTTCCTCATCATCACACGGGATTGGTTAAAAACAAAGAGTCGCCACCATTCTGTTTAGGTGTGAAGGTGTGAATGGACACCAAAATATCAAATAAGCTCAAAAGGCAAATTTAGGGTAAAAATAACCCTCTTTAAAAAACAACCAGAGATGGGTAAGAGGATTAGGTTATGAACAGGGGAAGGTGTTAAGTACCCCTATTCATCCACACAAGGTGGGTGTCAGGTATTGTTTATGTTAAAATAAAGGAAAAAGGGCTTGCTATAAAAATCATAAAAAATCACAAAAAGACAAAAGTGTATGGTTTTTTTCATACGAATAGCCTGATTAATCCAGACTTTCAAATATGATCATACCATTCCTAGGGTTTCATGATGAAGATAAAATTAAGATAAAATCAAATAAAACTAATCTAAAGTGAAAACTTCAAACATCTGGCTTTAAGTTAAATTCTAGAAATCTAGAAAAAAATATGATTTTTATAAAATATTTCAAAATTGAACTTAAACAGTCCAGGACATAGATATAGCCCAATTTTCACATTAAATCAAGAAATCAAAACCAAAAATACCAACGTTGATGAAGAACATCAAAAGGGGAGATCTTAGACCGTAGGGTCTACTCTCAATAATGAAAAAGGACTCAAAAACCACTTCATGAAACCCTAGAAGTTACTTTCAGGCTTCTGAATCCAGATCTATCATATTAATCAAGATAGATCCAAGATCTTAGCCTAATATCACAAAAAATCACGAAAACAGTGTTGTAGGTGCAAAAGTGGTGAAAATCCAAATTTTAGAAAAAAAGTGGGGATCTTATGCTATAAACATCATGAACTCATAGGATTAACCTAGATATAAAATAAAATCATTAAAACATGATTAGGATATCAAAACAGCCACATCTCATAGATTTGAGCACATGAGGGTCTACCCTACGGATCCACCTGTTCTCTTTTCCCCTAGCTCTCTCTTCACGTTTTACGGCTAGAGATGATTCTTGAGGTACTTGGAGACAAGTTTGGGTACACAAACACAATCAAAGGCCTTATTCCAGAAAAAAGAGAAAAACAGATATGGGGTTCTATTCTAGGGATCCACCTGTTCTCTTTTCCCCTAGCTCTCTCTTCACGTTTTACGACTAGAGAGACTCTTGAGGTACTTAGAGACAAGTTTAGGAATACAAAATAAAAGATGGCCTTATTCTACAGCAATGGAGAAGATCCTATTACTTCTAGAATTGAAGACAGAAAATAAAAGGGAAAAGGGACTTACCTGGATTGAGCAGGCAGAGCAGCAGAGATTCCTCTCTTCTCTTGGAGCTCTTTGGACTTCAAATTTTCGTCACCTTTTGCTTGAGGAGAAGCCCTTTATTTATAGGCAAACCCAGGGGCATGGTTGGTCCAAGCTTTGGCAAGATAGAGTTTCAGGTTGAAGCAAACACAAGGATAATGCCCATCCATGGCCAACAAGGATAATCCGAATGAATAAAAGAGATAATTCGCTCATCTAAATATATATTGGACTGAAGATAAAGCTCAGAAATCGAGAAAGGATAAAATTTGCACAAATCTAATGCGCCCGTAAATGATTTACGGTCCAGTGGTGTCTGTATATGCATTACGGGCGCTGCGTGCCCGTATACAAAATTTGGGCACGCTCAGACCGTAGATACAATATGGGCAAGGCTTGAATTATTGATTTTCATGCATTTTTGGCCTGTTTTAAATCCCAATTAGGTGTTTTCATTATTTTCTCATTTTGTAGTGCAATTTGGGGTTTCTACAACTGCCCCCTCTTTGCTAGTAATTGGAACCAATTACGAGCAGAGAGCAAAAAGACCCACCAATTGCACTTTTTTGAGATCTTTGTCTAACTAATTGCATTTTGCAAGGATTAAATGGATGATTTTAGAAAAAAAATTTGTGGCGGAAGATTTGCTGAAAGATCCCTAACCTTAAGGGCCGGGGCAAATCCTCCTCTCTCCTCTCACTGAGCACTCGTGGCTATGAAGTGAGATTTGAGACAAAAAATTTTAAACAAAAGTGGGTAAGGTGGCAATCCTTGCAACTTACAACTAATATGGACATTAATCTCCTAAAAATTATGGAGAAAATCATGAAAAATGCAATTTTCTGCTTCGTCCGCATTTGCATTGCAGGCAGATGTTGCTCGTAATTTGAACACAGGCGAATTTGACCGTATTACCTTTACGGGCGCTTGTTGCCCGTATTGCTTTTACAGATTTTGGCTTCCTTCTTAACCACGGCTGCGAACTCATTTCCTTTCTGCTCGCATTTCTGCCCTAAATCCTATACGCCCGTATTCTCTTCTCCGATCTCCCATTTCTTCTTCCGACCGTGCATGATTTCTATCTCCGACGACCACTGTTCTCCGGCGACCACTATTCTCTGGCGACTTCATTGTTGGCAACCAGCGACCATTTTCTTTCCCTGTCGAATTTTGCTCATTGTTGCGACTGTGATCAAGTCTCGGTCATGCTTCACATTTCCTCAATCAATCGTGGACACTCCTTGAAGCTCCGGTAGAGTAAGAGTTTCCCATTTGCTTGCCAAATTTCTTCTATTTCGACTGAACCAAGTGAGTGGCCGAAACTCCCAAATACTCTGCAATTCCATTGAGCTGCCGATTTTGCAATCATACAATGCATATGATATCCCATGCTTATTGCATTGTTTTGCTCTTGTTTTGTTTTAGCTTTTGTTTCCACCCTCAACTAGTAATCTGAACCAAGTTGCATTTTGAGCAACTTTCTGTCTGTATTGAGAATCCTATTGTCTGTATTACTATGATTTGTACAAACTCTCAATTCTTGCCTAATCCTTGACTAATTTTCTGCGATTGAGCTGATAGACTGTTTGCTTGCTTGTTGATACTTAATGACTCATCTGAAAATATGTTACTTGCATTGATGCTTTTGTACCAATCGATGCTTTTACATAAATCCCTCAATTTCTATGTTTTGATTTGGCACTTTTTCCTGATCTATTTGATCTCACTTAATCATTTGCTGCTTTGGCTTGATAATCAGTGTAAACCGCTTGACTTTGAATGAAAACCAGATCCATGAATGTAAATCTACTGACCTGAATACTTTAGCTTGAAACGGCCACTCTTGGACTGACTTATGGCTTCTCCATGGATCTTAAATAAGCTTAGATTTGTAAGCTTTAAACTTTTGTTCAAGCTGTTTTACATGCTTTGAAGGCCCTAAAACCAAACAAAAATATACAATTAGGCATCTTTATAAGAGAAAGGATTATATAAAATTCTAATTTTAAAGTACACTCCTTCACAAGAATAAAGCTTCCTAAAACTAAATTTTTTGGGTTCTAAAAGACAGCCTCTCTGGTAGAATCTTAATTTGGTTGTGCTACTGAGGCACTTTCCTTTATACTCTTCGTTGTTCAATCCTACAAACAATTAAACTTGATTAGACGAAGAACAAATAAAATTTTACAGAAAGAAATAACAAATCATCTCCCTATTTTGAACTCGCAGATGGCCTGTATTCGTTCAGCCTCTAGGGATCCTGCGGATGAGCCCTCTTCCTTCAAGGGTTCGGCGGGATCATGCTGATGTGGCCTCATCTTCGAGGGCCGAGAGGGATTCTGATTCTAATATCCCAGATCTCCCTTCTGGGGATTCGCGTGAGGCGACCCCAGAGGTATATGCTAACCTTTCTGAAATTTCACATTCCTTTACAAAATGCATCACCCTGATTCTTCTCCTTTCCAATTGTTTCCTTAGCCGGCTGTTGAGGCTTCAGGCAGAGACCGGAGCTGTAGCAGGCGCCGAGGTGGAGGCAGAGACAGAGGCCATGATGAGGGCTGTAGAGGAGGTCGCAGAGGAGGCAGTGGCAGAGATGAGGCTAGGACCAGGGTTGAGGTCCCTGAGGAGGTGGCTGCCCAGATTAGGGATACCGATCTTTTGCATGGTTTGAGGACTCATCTCTTAGTGTGTATTAGGGCAGATATCCCTTTGGAGTATCCTATGTCTCATTATAGAGGGAGCTGGGCCAGCTTTATTAGATTTATCGGAGACTGCAGTTCAGCCTATCGCCGGGAGCTAGGCTTATATGGTTTTGGCCTATTCATCACTATCCCAGATGTTCGCCTGGATCGGGCCCTTATTGCTGCGCTACTCGATAGGTTCTTTCCAGAGACCCTGAGCTTCCACTTTCCAGATGTTGAGATCGGGATCCTGCCGTCTGACTTCACCCTTATCACCGGGATTAGGATGACCGGTGATATTATCCCTAAGATGGTGATACCGAATGCTGAGGAGATAGCCTCTTATCTTGGCTATATTGTACTGCCTTCGGAGGTATGGGATAGAGGGAGAGCGAGATTGTCTCTGACTTGGTTGAGAGAGACTTTCCGGAGGAGGCAGCTTGGACAGCTTGCGACCGGTCATCCAGCCTTTCCGTTTGCTTTCAGTTTCATCTTCTTGTATATGATGAGCTCCTGCTTCTTCCCAGAGGACACAACTTCTGTCAGTCCTCATTTTTTGAGCTTATTGGGAGATCTTTAGCGGGAGAGGAGGTATGCATGGGGCCCGCTCATTTTTGGTACCATTCTGGCCGGTCTGTGCCAATCAGTTAGCGGCCTCTCTACTTTTCGAGGGGCTGGAGTGGGTGCAGATTCTTCTGGTCCTTCCTGCAGATGAAACAATTATTTCTCTTATCTTTTTTTCTCTCTCTTTTTTCTTTCTCTATTCTTCTAATCCTTTTTCTTTTTTCTGCAGTTTTTGCTAGGGTTTATATACCCTATTTTCGCCCCACCTCTACGATGTCGGAGGAGACATATCCCATGGCTCGTAGATGGTGTCATGTGGAGCACGACTCTTTTCAAAGTCATCCTAGGTCTGCCCGGGCCCACCTGGACAGGCTATATCAGTCTGAGGTAAGCTGCTTTAATTCCTCTTCTCTTTCTTTTCTTTTTCCTTTTTTTCTTCTCCTGGATCATATGTCTAATATCCTTTTCTGTTTTTCAGCTGTTCGTCCCCAGGATGGAGGACATTCATGAGGTGCTGGCCCTACATGCGGCTAGAGATGATGCCTTTGCCCCTGACCAGAGACGTCAGAGATATCAGTTCTTTATTGGTCAGATGGGCAGCATCTGGTACTGCGGCAAGCGCTTCTTTTATCAGCATGTTGGAGAGCCTAGGATTCCTGCCATTCCTCCAGATACTACCCCCTCCTTTCCTCCTATGCCTGTTGATCCTGCCCAGTTCCTAGATTGGATTGAGGCAGAGACATTATTAGAGGAGGGTGACTATGATGCTCGGTTCAGGAGAGCTTCAGTTGGGTGTCTCATGCCACCCATGCCTATCCGTGGCGGAGTCACGGAGATTGGAGGGGTAGTGATTAGGGCCTATGACACGACGGTATACCTTCTCTTTTTTCATCTTCCATTCTTATATTTCACTTGAACTTGGTATTTTCTAACACCATCTCTTCTATTTCAGGAGGCTCAGTTGGCAGAGATCCGGTCTCGATATGCTGATATAGAGCGCCAACGAGATGCTACTATTGCCGAGCGGGACGCCCTCTACATTACTATCTCAGACCTCCGGGGACAGCTTGCCAGGGCACAGGGCCAGGCGGGCCCTTCTGATACACAGGACCAGGCGGGTCCCTCTCATACCCAGGTTAATTCTTTCACCTCTTTCCGTTTCTGCTTTTATATTTATTTATCCTGTTCTGATTAAAATTTCCTTTCTTATTTTCAGGATGACACAGTCGGCCCTTTTTTCTATGGCACGGGTGGAGTTTGTGACTTCTCCCAGATCAATAGAGGCACCTGCAGCAAAGCCTGAGATCGAGGCTGATATAGCACCTGCTGCTGAGGATGTGCCAGAGTCTGCTCCAGCACCTGAGACCTCTCCTGATGCGTCTGCAAATATGGATATGGAGTTGGCCAGGGATGCCGCTGTGGTGGAGCCTACTGTGGAGGCCGTGGTGATAAAGGAGGCTTCTGTTGGGCCTGCAGAACCTATATATGATGCTGATGCTCCCGGGACGTCCATTCCTATTGATCTCGCCACTGGGCTTACAGAGGAGACGCCTGTTGCCGCTGATCCTGCGACTGAGTCTGCCCCTACGGATTCTAATACCGAGTCTACGGGATATATAGATACTTCAGGGTACGTTCCTCCGATCATCCCATTACTGGCCTTGTGCCTTTATATATGTGGCATGATATTCATTCTGTTTTGAGCAGGATGACTCGTAGGTTGGCTCGTAATATTGTGCGACATGTTTTTGAACACCGGCGATCTCCAGTCCGTGGCCGAGGCAGAGGACGTAGCCGTGGCCGTAGGGGTGGACCTGTATAGACAGTAGATTAGGATTCATTTATGTATTTGTACTTTGACAAAAGTGATGTACACTTTCATATATATAAAAGAAGTTTGATTCATTTGTGCTCTTTTCTTCTTTATTTCCAGCTTTTCTTGCATGACGTATGTTAAAGCAGGGACAAGTGAAGCCTAGGGAAGCAATGAAATTAAAATTTCCCATTTTTTTTGCATTTTCTCGAAGGAACCGTAATTAGTTTACAAGCAAGCCGTGCCCGTAATGTTAATACGGGCGCACTCTGGCAGTAAATTTTTCACGGTCACAGTGTGTTCGTATTCTCTATACGGGCACACCATGCTCGTATTATAATTATGGATTTTGCTGCCTTTTCGAATTTTCTATATAAACTCATGGGGAACATTACTGTGACGTTTTTAAAAGTTTGAAAACTCCCTGAGCTTTCCGTTTTCTGCTTTCCTTGGCTTCTTTGGTGCTTCTATGGCTTCCCTCGCCCCTTTCTCTTCTGCAGATGAATCTCCTCCTGCAAGACAACCTGTTAGATCAAAACCTCCTAATCTTACCAGGTACAATGTTGTGGACTCCGTCTATGATAAATGGGTTAACTCTATGATCCTTGATGAGGATATTTGCTGGGATTCCATCTAGTTAGGCCATATCCTACACATCCCTAAAATTCCCTTTAAGTGGGAAATCATTGAAGCTTTGATTGGACACTGGGTTCCTGAATTAAATCTCTTCCGTTTTGATGACAAAGAGATGACTCCTACCATAGAAGAAATTGAAACCATCCTTGGCCTAAGGTTTTTTGAAAAAGTTGTGAACCCACCCCTAAAGCCTAGCTACAAAAAGGAGGCCTCCACCTTCTTGGGTATAGGGAAGAAGGACTTAGGAAATTCTGATACACTATTGACCTTGTCCAAGACCGTTTTGACTGAAAAACTTCTAAGGAGTGAAGATAAGGATGCTAGGTTTAATGCATTGACTCTGATAGTGGTCAATTAGTTGCTTTTTCCACGGGGTGACGACTAGGTTGACTTGGCTCTCATCTCAGTTATCTGCCAGGTTAGGGAATGTGAGAGATTGGCCCCTATGATCTTAGCAGAGATATACCAAGCCCTGACTGACTGCTATTTCAGAAAGAAGAAACACTTTCTTGCCTGTTCCCCTATCCTAGAAGTAAACAGGAATTATATATTTTTCTTTTTATTTTCTTTTTTTTTCTTTTTCTTCTCTTTTCTCTTTTCTTTTTTTTTTTCTTCTTGCTCTTTTTTTTTCTCTTTTTTTTTTCTTCTCTTCTTTTTTCTTTGGAAATAAATTGAAATACTCCCCTTTTCTGCAGCTTTGGTTGCTTGACCACCTGAGTCGGGTTGAAGAGATAACTCACCGCTTCTTTCCAAGATTGAAAGTTCCTGTTTTGATGAGCAATAGGGGATGTCCTAATATCCAAGGCAACAAGCAGGGCTGGTTCACTTTCTTGGGTACTCTCCAGGATGATCAAGTGAGATGGTCTGGCACTTATCAGCCCAATCCAGAGACAGTGATCAGCTTCAGAGATAGGAACTTTTTGGTCCTAGCAAGCTTGAAATCTGCTATTCTTTATCTTCCCTTGAGGGTTCTTCAGCAGTTTGGAGCAACCCAGGGTATTATGATCCCAACTGGATATGAGAAGTTCTTAGGGCCACTTACACCAGCCACCATGGGGCTAAATGCTCAATTAATGAATGAGTGGTCCTATGTTCGCTTTCTGCAGGGTTCAGTCTTTTCTGAGTCTCATGTGAAGGACTATCATTTCTGGATCAAAGAGCAGGTGCAGATTCATGCCCCAGTACTAGAGGATCCTCCTGTAGTTATTCCCCCTACTTATGACGACATCCTGGAGTCTGAAAGGGCCACCCATAAGCGGCTTCAACAAATATGGGTACGAGAAGCCCAAGAACTCAAGATAAAGGGTATTGATCTGGAGAGGCAACTTGAAGAGCAGAAGTCTTGCCCCATTGCCATGGAGAAGAAACTTGAAGAACAATGACAGGCTCGTCGCTTTGAGGTCCGAGCAATGCGGAGGAAATATCAGGATTCCCTGGCTGACCTTAGGGCATTGAAGATTAAGCAATCACTTTCAGATGAGACCATCTCCTTTTTTAGCGATCCTGATGCAGAGGGAGCTTCTAGAATCATTGCAACTCAGGCAGCTCGGATTAGGGAGCTTGAAGAGTAGTTAGGGAATAGGGCTTAGATTCTTTTCTTTTCTTTTTTTTTTCTTTTTTTTTTACCTTTATACAAAGCAAACTCCAATAGTGGAATGATAAAGAATTTAGTTCAAAAATAGGTTTTATATTATTGGCATCAAAATTCTCAGATGCTTGTAAAAACAGAAGTTTTATGAAAAAGTATTTGATTTCTCATCACTGGCCAAAGTATAGTTTTTTTTTTTTTAAAGCTGATCTAAAACACTTAATCACATATAATCAAAGGAATTAAAATCAGGTTGAATAATGAAAAGGGTAGTCCAAGCAATAGGGGGAGACCAAATCTGTCTCTCCTGCGACCTTTAGAATCATCCCCAAATGGCTGACCCTGCTAATCTGTTCAGTTTCTAGTGCTCATGCTGACTTCAAACTTAGACCACATGATCAACTCAACCCTTTTCTTTTCTTTTTTTCTTTCTTCTTGCCAATATTGCCCCTAGCGCCAATTACGGTTTTCACTAGGGCCGGCTTCTGCATTCCGTCATCACCAATCTCACTCTGAAAGTTGAATGAATATACTAAAATCATCGAGGGCTTAAGAATAGGATGAAACAAAGGCTAAGCTCGGATTATGAAAGAAAATGTATTAAAGGCTCAAAATTTTCTAAGTGTAAAAATAGGTCAACCGGACTTACAGTCATGATGAATTTAATCCCATTTTCCCCTTTTTTGTATTTGGCTTTCATTTGCCCCTATTTTTTTCTTTCTTATTTTTTTTTCTTTTTGCCCCTATTGGCTTTGCCTCTATTGGCCCTGCACCTAGTATAAGACTGTAAGTCCGATTTAGGTTTATCAAAGAAGACGAACAGGCTTAAATTGGCTTGACTAGGGATGAAAATTTTGGGAAATAAGGAAGAATGGCATCAGATCATTTCCTAGTAATATCCATTCGAGGAAAATATCTCTTTACTGCATCAGAGTTAATTGGCTTAGGAAAATCCTTCCCATCCATTTCTGTTAAGATGAGAGCACCCCCTGATAGGACCTTCTTGACAACATAAGGTCCTTCCCAATTTGGTTTGAATTTTCCACGAGGGTCTTCCAAAAAGGGTAAGATCTTCTTTAATACCAAATTTCTTTCTTGGAAAGTTCTGGGCTTCACCTTCTTATTGTAAGCCCTAGCCATTCTCTTTTGATACAATTGGCCATGACAAAGCGTTTTCAGCCGCTTTTCCTCTATTAAATTGAGTTGATCATGTCTTGCCTGTATCCATTCACCTTCTTCTAATTCGGCTTCCATTAGCACTCTTAGTGAAGGTATTTCCACTTCCACTGGTAAAACTGCCTCCATTCCATATACTAAGGAATATGGGGTTGCCCCTGTAGAGGTCCGGATTGAGGTTCTGTAGGCATGTAGAGCAAGTGGCAGCATTTCATACCAATCTTTAAAACTCACTACCATCTTCTGAATGATCTTCTTTATGTTTTTATTTGCTGCTTCTACTGCCCCATTCATCTTTGGTCTGTACGGAGTTGACTTGTGATGGGTAATCTAAAACTGCTCACACATCTTCCTCATATCTTTGTTCTTAAGGTTTGAAGCGTTGTCTGAGACTATGGCATTTGGCAAACCATAGCGACAAATGATATTATGCTTCAAAAACTTAAGAACATGGCTACTTGTAATGTTTGCATAGGAAGCTGCTTCTACCCACTTGGTGAAATAGTCGATTGCTACAAGTATAAATCTGTGTCCATTTGATGCCTTTGGAGAGATCATTCCAATGACGTCTAAACCCCACATGGAGAAGGGCCATGGAGATGTCATGTTATGCAATTCACTTGGGGGTGCATTCTTGTTATCAGCATACACTTGGCATAGATGACACCTTTTGACATGTATATAGCAATCGTGCTCCATAGTCTACCAGTAATATCCCAATCGTAGAATTTTCTTGGCAAGCATGTGCTCGTTCATATGGGGTCCACAAACTCCTCCATGTACAGTTTCAACTAACCTTTCTGACTCGGTCTTGGCAACACATTTGAGCAGGATATCATTGTGTAATCTCTTGTACAACTGCCCACCACTTAGTAAAAACTGACCTGCCAACCTCTGTATTGTTCTTTTCTCTGTAGAAGTGACATTTTCTGGCAAACTCCGATCATTTAGGAAGTTCTTAATGTCTTGAAACCATGGTACTTCTTCTGGTGTTTCTTCTAGAACAAGGCAATAAGCAGGTTCATCCCTGACTTCAATTTCCAATGGTCTAATATCAACACCTTCTGGCATACTGACCATTGAAGCCAATGTGGCTAAAGCATCTGCAAACTGATTTTTGGCCCTTGGCATATAATTGAAGGAAATTCGAGTAAATTTATTGCTGATTTCTTCCAAATACTGGTGATAGGGGATCAGTTTGTGATCCTTGGTTTTCCAATCACCAGTTGTTTGGAAGATGGTAAGACTCGAATCTCCATATACGTCAAGTTCCTCCACTTCATGGTCTAAGGCTGCTTGTAACCCAATTATGCATGCTTCATACTCTGCAATATTGTTTGTGCATTGGAACCATAACTTCACTGCGATTGGGATATGTGCCCCATCTAGCTTGATCAAAACGGCCCCTATTCCATTTCCATTCATATTGATGGCCCCATCAAAAAACATTTGCCAAGAGCTTTCACCTTCTTCTTCTTCTGTAAACAGGATTGCCTCATTAGGGAAATTAGTCCTCAAAGGTTGGTATTCTGGTAAAGGGTGTGCGGCTAAGTGATCAGCAATGGCTTGACCCTTAATGGCTTTTTGTGTGATATAGGTGAGGTCAAATTCAGAGAGTAACAACTGCCACTTTGCTGTTCTGCCAGTTAAAGCCGGTTTCTCAAATAAATACTTCAAAGGATCCATTCAGGATATCAGTAATGTGGAGTGACTAAGGAAATAGTGCCTCAGTCTCTGAATTGCCCACAATAAAGCACAACAGGTCTTTTCCAAAGGGGAATACTTTGCTTCATATTCTGTAAATTTCTTGCTTAGGTAGTAAATCGCCCTTTCCTTTCTGCCTGTATCGTCATGCTACCCCAAGACACACCCCATTGACGTTTCCAAAACTGACAAGTAAAGAATCATTGGTCTTCCTGGAGTTGGTGGCACTAGTACAGGTGGGTTCAGTAAATATTCCTTTATTATGTCAAAGGCTTCTTGGCAATCGTCATTCCAGACCGTCAGGTTATTCTTTCTTAGAAGCTTGAAAATTGGTTCACAGATAGCAGTGAGCTGTGCTATGAACCGGCTTATATACTGAATCCTTCCAAGAAAACCACGAACTTCCTTCTCTGTTCTAGGTGATGGCATTTAAATGATTGCTTTAGCTTTGGCTGGGTCAATCTCTATTCCCCTTCTACTTATAATAAAGCCCAACAATTTTCCTAATGTAGCCCCAAAGACACATTTTGCAGGATTAAGCCTTAGACTGTATTTCTTGAGTCAGTCAAACACCTTCTTCAAGTTGATTATGTGGCCTTCTTCTTCACATAGACCTCCATCTCCTTATGGATCATATCATGGAATAAGGCTGTCATGGCCCGTTGGTAGGTTGTCCCAGCGTTCTTAAGGCCAAATGGCATGACAGTGTAGTGGAAGGTACCCTAAGGTGTAATGAAAGCCGTTTTCTCTTGATCCTCCTTAGCCATCTTAATCTGATTGTACCCCGAGAAGCCGTCCATGAATGAGAACAGGCTATGTACAACAGTGTTGTCCACCAAGATGTCAATGTGTGGAAGTGGAAAATCATCCTTTGGGTTTGCCTTATTCAAGTCTCTATAATCTACGCACATTCTAACCTTTCCATCCTTCTTTGGTACTGGCACTATATTTGCAAGCCAGTCAGGGTACGTGGAGACTGCCAAGAAACCTGCTTGGGATTGCTTAACCACTTCATCTTTGACCTTCAATGTCCACTCAGGTTTCCACCTTCTTAGTTTCTGTTTAACTGGCTTGACATCTGGTAGAATGGGTAGCCTGTGCACAACCATGTCCGTGTCTAACCCTGGCATATCCCGATACGACCATGCAAATACATCTTCATAATCAGCTAAGAACCGTATCATTTCATCCCGCTATACCTCAGATAGACATACCCCAATCTTCACTATTTTTTGGGTTATCTTCAATCCCTAGGTTTATTGATATGGTCTCTTCAATATTGGGTTGGACCCCCTTTTCATGACGCTCCAATTGATATGTGATTTCTTTTGGAGGTTCGTCTTCTTCGTCCTCAGTTTCTTCCTCAACCCCCATTAGGTCAAAGTCAAACTCGAGGTCAAAGTCATACTCAACCTGATCCAATTCCGTTTGCTTATATGGTTCATAAGTGGTTTGGACCTTTTTGAAAAATTTATCTTTTACATAAAAAATTGAAAAATCTTTTTGTGTTTTTTGAGAGCCTTCTACAAAATCTTTTCCTGAAGACGAAGGCTCATTAAAACCTTCAGGAAAAGGGCATTCCACTAATGGAGTTTTTCTTTGGAAGCCATGTCTGTTTGTCAAACAATCGTGGCTTCAAAAGTAAGGGGAGTTTCCTCCCAATTGTTCAAGATAAAGGAATCTGGGGTACGGGTACAAGCCTGCTCCTCAAGCTCAGGGTCCGCATCTGAAATCACCAGTACTGGGTGAGTTGCATCGCCTGCTTCTTCTGTAGGGTTTGTCCCAGATGGAACTTTTACTGCAGCCCAATCAATGAAGGGTAGATCCTCTGCTCCTTCTTCTTGGTTGCCTTTAGTCATGGCAAAAAAGGCTCCAATGTCCTCAGAGAAATCTTGCTCCTATTCTGCCTGTGGCCCAGGCCCACCCAATGCTTATGGAGGTGGAGGTGGAACATATGGTTGCACGGTTGAGGACTTGGGTTTCTGGAATGGGTTAATGTTGTAGTATGGGGGTTTGGATTGATCCTGGGGAGGAGACAGCTGAATCATATGAGAAAACTTTGGAAAATTTTCCCTGATGTGAGGGAATTTCATGTCTTCCATCTGCCCTTGTCTTTTCTAATTCCTTGGCTTGGACCCCAATCCTGCTCTATGGACCATCTTCTTAACCTTTATCGTTTCTATCCTTCCTTGTAGGTTAACCCCCAGACCTTTTCCAGGGTGAAAATTGTACTTTTCTAGCACATTCTTGACCATTTTCTCAGCACAGGTCAACTTTCCTTCTTTTTCCTGATACCCCCAGGTATAAAATTAACAGTTTCAAACTGGAAAGAGTGAAATACCATCTTGTCATCAGTCATTTCCATGTTTATGTAGGGTACGTCAGGGGACCACATGGGAGGAACCAAGTTTTCAGCTAGGACAGTAATCAACTTTTGCCCTCTAATATATTTGACTCCTTGGTGGAGGGTAGATGGTATAGCCCTAGCTGTATGAATCCACGGCCTTCCTAGGAGTAGGTTGAAGGCCGCCGGTATATCCATCACTTCAAATGTGATGTTAAAAATATACGGTCCAATAGTGACTGGCAGTTCAATCTCCCCTAGGAAGTGTGTTTTAGAGCTGTCAAAGGCTCTTATGATTCTTCCATTCTATTTGATTTTGTTTTGCTCCAGACCGAGCTTAACAAAGGTTATTAATGGGCAGACATTTAGAGCCGACCCATTATCAATCAAGACCCGAACTATCATACAACCCTTACTGAGCACAGCTATGTGCAAAGGATCCACATGATGGTACCCTGCTGGGCTGATTTCAGTCTCAGAAAAAGTTATAACATTGTGGGATAAAATCAGCCCAACCATCTGGCCTAGTTGGTCTTGTTCAATATTTTTAGGCACATGGGCCCCCTGAAGTACTCTCAACAGAGATTCCCTATGTTTTTCAAAATTTAATAATAAGCCCAGTATTGAGATCTGGGCAGGGACTTTTTTCAACTGCTCAACAACATTGAACTCACTCTTTTTTATGATTTTTATGAGGTCAGCAGCCTCATTGTCAATTACCTGAGGGGCATCTTCCCCTATCTTGGCCTTTCCTTTATTTTTCTCTTCTTCCTTTTCCTTCTCTGTCTCCTTTTGTTTTTCTCTCACACCTACACATTTTCCTGACCTCATCATGAGGTTCACTTCCTTCTTGCTTTCAGCTGCAGGGAATGTAGTGGTAAAGGCTTCACTGTAGTTCCATGGTACAGCTGATTCAGAGTAAGAAAGCTTTGGGACATTTATCACTAGTGGGGGAAGTTTGGACTTGGATACGGAAGTCTGAGTAAGGGGAACATCAACAACCAATGGTGGAAGTTGTTTTGGTTGGGGGGTTACCGAAGTAATAGAAGCGTTGAGATGGTCACAATTTATGACCAATGGTGGTTTTGATAAAGTGGGTGAAAAATGGGTGGATGGATTGCAATTGATAACCAAAGGTGTCTTTGCAATGTTTAATTGGGTCATGAGGGATGAGGCCCGGTCCAAAGTAGAGCTAATGCTCTCAGCAGCACGATCATTCCCTTTTGAAATCATATTTATTTCTCTTTCCTTATTTCTTCTGTCAAAGTAAACTTTGACTGTTATCCCTATAGGAGCAATTAACTGAGACGGGTCAAAGGTTATTTTATCAGAGGAAATGACCCCTATGACATTAGAGGGGCCTGCCCCATGATGTTGAGGCAACGGGTTTTGGCCAATGTCTGTTCTGGGAGGATTGGGAGCCCCTGTATTGAAAGGCAGGGTATTCTGGTCCAGTAAATCCTGAATGGAATGTTTCAAAGGCCAGCACTTGTTAGTAGGGTGCCCAGGTGCACCCATGTGGAAATCACAAATGGTGGAGGGGTCATAATTTCTCCCCTTGGATGCATTCGGATTGGGTTCTCTTAAGGTGATATACCCTACTTGCAATAAAGTGGGAAGCAACTGAGAAGGAGTCATTGGAATAGGGGTGAAAATCCTATTTCTCCTTGCTGCGAAATAGGCATCCTTTTCCTCTTTAGTAAAAACCCTTTTTTGGTCTGAAGGTGCTACTGGAACATTAACCCTCATAGGGGCCTGGGTAGATGGAGCAGATGGAGTAGGAAAATGAGCAGGTATGTTGATTTGTATGAGCTTATTAGGGCCTGATGGTGGCTGCACCATGTTCACCTCCCCTTCTTTCTTGTTCCCATTCTTTTTCAACCCACCTCCTTTCTTCAAATTGGGGTCCTGCTGACTGACCATAGCAGAGTCGTCAATTATTTTACCTGACCTGATTCTGTCCTCGATTCGATCAGCCACTTGTACGAGGGCGGCAAAGTTAGTTGTGGTCTGACCCACCAGATGGCTATAGAATGGTTGGTCCAATGTTCTGATGAAGGTAGAAATCATCTCTTGCTCCAACATAGGTGGCCTAACCTAAGAGGCAGTCTCCCTCCATCTTTTGGCATACTGCCTTACAGATTCGTCCTTGCTTTTGCTCATCCTCATTACATCGTACCTATCTAGCACGATCTCTGAATTAAACCGGTACTGAGCCAGGAAGGCATCTGCTAGGTCCTTCCATCTTCTGATCTTTCCGTGGTTTAAGGTGGCAAACCACCTCAACGAGGTTCCAGTCAAGCTCCTTTTGAAGAGCTGAATCAGAACACCCTCATCTCGGCCAAACTGGCATAAGGCCCCGCAGTATAACTTCAAATGGCTAATTGGGCAGCCAGTGCCATCATATTTGTCCAGGTCTGGGCACTTGAACTTGGCTGGTAGGTTCACGTTGGGGTATAGGCACAAGTCTTCAAAGTTGATGCCCCCAAAGTTGTTCACCCCTTTTACTTCCCTCAGTTCATCTTGGATCATCTCCAATCTGTGCATGAATTTCCTTTCCATCTCATCCTTCATCTTCTCTTTCTCCTTTGCTTTGTCCGATTCAACTATCTCATCCCTGATCAGTATAGGTTCATGGGTGGTTTCATGAACGGGTTCAGGAATAGGTTGAACTGGTGGTGGAATATTGATTTGGGGTGGAGTTGCTGGGTTGGAAGTGGATGCTTGATTTTGGGCTTGCACTTGTTGGGCCTGCACTGATAGTATGTTTTCTAGCATTTGGGCTAGCCCTGCCACTTGCTCCTGTAGCAAGACAATATCTGGGTGAGGAGCATCAGCTTCATTCTCAATGGGATTCATAGCGCAAGCTCTTGATCTGGTTACAGGAGCTATGATTGCAAGTTTATTGGTACCTGGCAAAAATAAAAAGAATATATCAGTGCCAAGTTAATCTCATTCACATACCTATGAATGCCTATGTGCAAGCTGGGTGAACACGAGTTTGGATTTGTTTCTTTATTTGCTTCTTCTTCTTCTTTTTTAGAATTGTTGGAATATTCTAGGGCTTCCAACAGGTCCCACAAAAAGAGAAAGATCTGAAATTCAAAGGCTTTCAGAGGCCCAAGGATATTTTTGGAAAAAGTCTGAAATTCAAAGGCTTTCAGAGGCCCAGGGGTATTTTTGCAAAATGTCTGAAATTCAAAGGCTTTCAGAGGCCCAAAGGATAAATTTTGAAATTCAAAGGCTTTCAAAGGCCCAAAGAAAAAGATCTGAAATTCAAAGGCTTTCAGAGACCCAAGGATTTTTGGGAAAAAGTCTGAAATCAAAGGCTTTCAGAGGCCCAAGGATTTTTTGAGAAAAAGTCTGAAATTCAAAGGCTTTCAGAGGCCCAGGGATTTTTTGAGAAAAGTCTTAAATTCAAAGGCTTTCAGAGGCCCAAGGATTTTCTGAAATTCAAAGGCTTTCAGAGGCCCAGGGGTATTTTTGCAAAGGTCTGAAATTCAAAGGCTTTTAGAGGCCCAGGGGTATTTTTGCAAAAGGTCTGAAATTCAAAGGCTTTCAGAGGCCCAGGGATTTTTTTGAGAAAAAGTCTGAAAATTCAAAGGCTTTCAGAGGCCCAGGGGTATTTTTGCAAAAGATCTGAAATTTAAAGGCTTTCAGAGGCCCAGGGATTTTTTTTGAGAAAAAGTCTGAAATTCAAAGGCTTTCAGAGGCCTAGGGATTTTTTGAGAAAAAGTCTGAAATTCTAAGGCTTTCAGAGACCCAAAGGATTTTCTTTCACATTTATTTATTTATTTTTTGAAGCATTTTATTCAAACTCATTTCCCTTTTTCATCATTTAAAGGTTAAAGGAACAAGATTTAGTGGGAAAAACTGATTAAAATTGAATTTTCCGCGAAAACCGCATTTACAGTACGGTCCGGCCTTGCTCGCATTTAAATTATGAGCAAGCCGTGACCGTATAGCTAACACGGGTGAGCCCAGCCCGTATAACCAATACAGGCAAGCCCAGCCCGTGTTATAACTGTGGTTCACGGAACTCTTTTCTGTTTTTTTTTCAATTTTTACATGATTTGATCACTTTAATTGCTCATCCAAACATACGGTTTACCCTTGCCAGGCCTCTAAACTGTCCCAAAGTGGACTTTGACCTATTTGCAAAAACACATGTTTAGGAGGGCACACGTACCCTCCAAATTGACACCATGCTCAAGGGTATGGTACCCTTTGGTTGCCTCTTGTATGAACATTGGGTAGGATTGATCCTGAACAGAGTTGAGAACTCTTCCTATGGGCTACACCAATTTTAGGAAATATGCATACTTGGGACCAATTTTATCCCAAACTCATGGCAATCATGACACCCCTATGACATGAAAATAATGCAAAAATTAAGGTTACCTTGTTACCTTGTTTACCTTCAATACGACATCCACATTATGCCCTGGTTTGTAAGCAATGCAAACGGCCTTCCCACAATTACAAATCCATATTCCCACGTAATTGTATATTTTAGTCAAAAATGTGTAACTCCACCTTCAAGTGTGGGGGTTTTGGGTTTTGGCTTAATGGCAACTTAGCATTCAAGCCTAGTGATGACCAAAATCGAATCACAGATCCACGTTATCATTACATCATTGGCCCAAAGTTCTAAGGTGAATGTTTTCACTTTCGCTTTCCGAAGTATCGACCTCTTTGCGCCAAGCTACACACATTCAGGTTCAACTTCCTATAGGTTATGGGTAGGCTGTGTAAAAAAAACAAAATGTGCATAGTGCGTTGTAAAAATTGGGTGCATTCACAATGTCCCAAACCCTTGCCACTCTTTTCGTAGCCATGCATAAAAAAACCAAGGCATAATAGGAAAGCATATTTAAAGTAAACAAATACACAAAACAATCCTATAGCACCTAAAACATGCTCACAAGAATCACCCAAAACATGCAAACATAGGATCATGTTATACAGCCAAAATACATCACGGATATCATGCTGAAAATTAAAACATGCTATTATAAAAATACAGCAATAAATCAGCATGGTTTAGCAAAACGAACCTCCCCTACGCATGTTTCTAGAAACAATCCTATAAATCAAAATTAAGCATGTTTCTACCCCCATGAATTCTTAAGCAATAAATCAGATTTAAAACATACCCTACATGCTTAAGAACACCAAATAGCAAGTAAAACAAAAACATGCTAAAAACACAAAATAGCAAGCAAATCCAAAAATATCAAAAACATGAACAAACACCAAAAGGCTCAAATCCACAAGTCCCCAGCAGAGTCGCCAGTTGTGAGACATGGGAAAAAAATCAATTCAATGACTTCCTGATCATCACACGGGATTGGTTAAAAACAAAGAGTTGCCACCATTCTGTTTAGGTGTGAATGGACACCAAAATATCAAATAAGCTCAAAAGGCAAATTTAGGGTAAAAATAACCCTCTTTAAAAAACAACCAGAGATGGGTAAGGGGATTAGGTTATGAACAGGGGAAGGTGTTAGTAGGTACCCCTATTCATCCACACAAGGTGGTTGCCAGGTATTGTTCATATTAAAATAAAGGAAAAAGGGCTTGCTATAAAAATCATAAAAAATCACAAAAAGACAAAAGTGTATGGTTTTTTTCATACAAATAGCCTGATTGATCTAGAACTTTCAAATATGATCATACCATTCCTAGGGTTTCATGATTATGATAAAATTGAGATAAAATCAAATAAAACCAATCTAAAGTGAAAACTTAAAAATCTGGCTTCAAGTTAAATTCTAGAAATCTAGAAAAAAATATGATTTTTATAAAATATTTCAAAATTGAACTTAAACAGTTCAGGACATAGATATAGCCCAATTTTCACATTAAATCAAGAAATCAAAACCAAAAATACCCACGTTAATGAAGAACATCAAAAAGGGAGATCTTAGATCGTAGGGTCTACTCTCAATAATGAAAAAAGACTCAAAAACCACTTCATGAAACCCTAGAAGTTACTTTCATGCTTCTGAATCTAGATCTATCATATTGATCATGATAGATCCAAGATCTTAGCTTAATATCACAAAAATCACGAAAATAGTGCTATAGGTGCAAAAGTGGTGAAATCCAAATTTTAGAAAAAAAAGTGGGGATCTCATGCTATAAATATCATGAACTCATAGGATTAACCTAGATATAAAATAAAATCATTAAAACATGATCAGGATATCAAAACAGCCACATCTCACAGATTTGAGCACATGGGGGTCTACCCTACAGATCCACCTGTTCTCTTTTCCCCTAGCTCTGTCTTCACGTTTTACGGCTAGAGAGACTCTTAAGGTACTTAGAGACAAGTTTAGGAATACAAAATAAAAGATGGCCTTATTCTACAGCAATGGGGAAGATCCTATTACTTCTAAAATTAAAGACAGAAAATAAAAGGGAAAAGGGACTTACCTGGATTGAGCAGGCAGAGCAGCAGGGATTCCTCTCTTTTCTTAGAGCTCCTTGGACTTCAAATTTTCGTTGCCCTTTGCTTAAGGAGAAGCCCTCTATTTATAGGCAAACCCAGGGGCATGGTTGGTCCAAGGTTTGGCAAGATAGAGTTTCAGTTTGAAGCAAACACAAGGATAATGCCCATCCATGGCCAACAAGGATAATCCGAACGAATAAAAGAGATAATTCGCTCATCTAAATATATATTGGACTGAAGATAATGCTCAGAAATCGAGAAAGGATAAAATTTGCGCAAATCTAATGCGCCCGTAAATGATTTACGGTCTAGTGGTGTCTGTATATGAATTACGGGCGCTGCGTGCCCGTATACAAAATTCGGGCACGCTCAGGCCATAGATACAATACGGGCAAGGCTTGAATTATTGATTTTCATGCATTTTTGGCCTGTTTTAAATCCCAATTAGGTGTTTTCATTATTTTCTCATTTTTTAGTGCAATTTGGGGTGTCTACACTCGTATTACATAAGGAAGCTCATATCCCACGTACATACAATGTACTTGTGTCCTAAGTAGACAACGCTCATACCTCATGTAGCTACAATAAAATGATATTACTTTCTAATTTTGTTTTTTTTTCAAAAGTGAGCTTACAAGTCAATTATTTTTTAAAAGAAAAAGAAATATTGTCCCTGTCAAAAAAAATATATATTGAACGATTGACAGAATACAAGGATGTCTTTGCTTGTACATATAAGGAGATGCTAGGACTTGATCCTAAGGTAGCAATTCATCTTTTGGAAATAAAGCATGGAACTCAACCGGTTAAACAAGCACAACGTTGCTTTCGACCAGAACTCGTTCTCCAAATAGAGAGTGAAGTCAACAAATTAATAGAAGCTGGCTTCATAAGGAAGGTAAAGTACCCTACATGGATTTCAAATATTGTTCCCATAAAAAAGAAGAACGGACAAATTCATTTATGCGTGGACTTTTGTGATCTGACCAATGCATGTCCTAAGGATGACTTCCCTCTACCCATTACTGAATTAATGCTTGATGTGACTACAGGGCATGAAGCACTTTCTTTTATGGATGGCTCATAAGGATATAATCAAATTTGAATGTCACCAAAAGATGAAGAGCTTACAACATTTCTGTAACGCCCCGGATCCGAGTCACATGAAAAACCCGTAACTCGTCTCCAGAGGTTATTATAAAACTCAGGATCGCAATATCAGAGTGAAGGAAAAACATGAATACAACAAAAACTATATAACAGAGTGCGCTAAAATAATCCCAAACGAAAATAAACTCACATGACCAAGTAACTACCCCCGCAAGTATCGTCCTCTCCAGGAGCAGCTGAAAACAAAACAAAACAATACGGAATGAGATACGAATATCCCAGTGAGCAGCACATGCATGCACAAATACATTTATTTCAGTTCTAAAACATGCCACGATTATAACCATGTACAATGAGGATAATACGCATATTCCAAATAATCCGACTAAACTTCAATAATCCAATTCATATCAGTGCGGAAAACCATCAGGTAAATCAAGCAATAACAATCCGTTTCCAATCCCGAAGATATCGATAAAATAATGATTAATTGGCAACAACATAGCAAATAAGCATAATTTTGTATCTCAAGATATAGTTCCAGATATTCAAATGTCATATAACACAAAGTCTTCTCATAAACATGTCCACGCCTCCAAATGTATATCCGGCCTACTCAGGGTTTCGGATATTGAAATGACTGCGTCATCCAATGCAGGCCTACTCCCCGGGTTTCTGCATTGACAACCAGACCTACTCAGGGTTCCTGGCTGCTCTACACCGGCAGGAGGTACAATACCCAATAATCGGTAAACAATATTCCATGAACCATAAATACCAACAAACCAGCGAATAAAACATATCACGTCAAACCAAATCAAGTACCAACATTGGTCAATGTCATGACTATCGTTTAGTTGATAAATTAAACATGCCAAGTAGACACTCCACACCTCCATGTACACAGTTCCGGCCTACTCAGGGTTTCGGATACTCTGAAATGACGGCCTACTCAGGGTTTCGTCATCCAATGCAGGTCTACTCCCCGGGTTTCTGCATTGACAACCAGGCCTACTCAGGGTTTCTGGCTGCTCTACACCGGTCGTGGCAACACACAAGGCCATGCAATTTCAACAACCAACAATAACATCACATTACTAAGCTTAGACTCTGGATCCAGGACAAGCTAGACCAAAACAGTAAAACATCGTATAATCTCAATTCCAACATCAAAGTACAACCATTCATTCCACATCATGTAAAACTCATCACAGTTCATCACCTGTCCCTCTGGACCAAATAGTATCTCAATACTTTCAGTATTTCTCATTTCCACAAACCATGCCATTTGAATACAAAACACAGTTATTTATAACAAGACAATACATTCAGAATTTTTCAAACAAATGAAACCAGAACAGAATAAGATATGATTCTAAACCGTCCACCGATATAAAGCAATATTCAAGTAAATCATTCCTGAAGTGCACCGTGCATTCAAAGGTGAACTAGCATGATAGTGTAGAGTTATTTCAGCAGAACAATATGGTTTCAAAACTGACTTTCAGAATAAAGCACATTATATAGAAGTGATTTCAGCATCCAAACTTCGATTAAACATAATCCAGCAAAACAGCTCCTAGATTCTAAATTTCGTTTTCATAATCCAAATCAATCAAATGAATGTCATAAAACCCTGGAAACACATTTTGGATGAGTGGAATAGTCTTAGGATCCCCTATAAGGTCACCATACCAAAAAGCAATCAATTCTGAGACAAAAAGTTCCGGACCTCAAAATATTCTAAGTCTGGTTAAAAACGTTGACTTTTGGTATATAATTTTTCTAGACAAATCTACAAGGAGTTTCGGGCTCAAATTTTGGTTGTAGTCTATTGGTGGTTAAACACATCTCCTAGAATTTTCTGGGCTCCTGAATCACTCATCTGGGTATTAAACCCAAACCGGGCATTTTGATTAAAACCGGGATTTAGGCATGAACTGGAAAGTTGACTTTTTATTGGCTTGGAATTTGACCTTGGAAGTATTTTTATTGGTTCCAAATGGGGGGTAAAACCTTATTTACATGTAAAGACTTAAGTAAATGGAGAAATAAATACACAGGACATTTACTTAAATGTCTTTCATGTACATGTAATAAGGGTGCTATTTTCAACAATTAAAACTCATTTGATCCATCTACACCTAGGTTTATACTAATTCATAAACTAATTAGCATCCTAAAATTTCAATAACACTAATTTAGTTCCCTTAGGTTAGCTTTTAAGATCTACATGACTGGCCGGTTTGTGAACCTCTGTAATGGTTCTACTACACTCCTAATACTCCCAGAAAACTTCCCAACCATATTTGGAATTAATCTAAACACTTTCATTTTCAAATATAAATTAAATCCGGAGACTCTGTTCATGTAACTTCCCGAAAACCAGAAAACCCAGAAAACTCAGACTATCAGTTTATATATAACCCATGCATCAGAATAATCTCGAGAGAAACAGAAAACACAAATCCCAGTTGTAAATCAGTGCTACTCACAAGTATACGCTTAATCCGAGAAACAAAAGCTTATTCCACAGCCGGCCGAGCATGACTTCCGGCTGCGCGCGAAGATGAAATGGTAGCCGAACAACTCCTCTGCTCGCGAGAGAGATAACCCGCAGAAATCCGACTCCAATAAACTCCTATCAACTCTTGCGGTTCTCATCTCTTCCCAGCGAAACCCTAATCGCCACAGTAGCCGCCCTAATTTCAGAGCAACAACATTCCCCCAAAACCCCGAAAATTTATATCAGTTACCTATTTATACACCGCGAGGGTTTAACCTAATTCACCATTTACCCTGGGAATCCCCTTTCTACCCCTCCTTAGTGTAGGGTTTTCCCGGATTTTAACCATTGACCCATTTTTTATTTATTTCCGGTCCGAATATGACCTACGTATAAATATTTCCACCTCATTTTCTTTAACCCTAATGACCACAAATTTCTAGCAATAATAATGTTGATTTAACCTGTACATAAATCCATATGTGCATATACTTTTATTTTATCTACTGTTATTATTTGTTTATTTTTATTCTATTATTATTATTTCATTTTATTATTTTATTATTTTATTATTTATTTATTTTTTTTTACTCAAAACTGGGGCCTTACAATTTCGCATACCAAATGGTATATTTTGTTATAAAGTTATGCCCTTTGGATAGAAAAATGCAAGTGCTACATATCAAAGGGCCATGCAAAGAATCTTTGATGACATACTTCATAAAAATGTCGAGTGCTATGTAGATGATGTGGTGTTTAAGACGAAAGATAAGAAGGACCATTTGCAAGACTTACGCATAGTTTTCAATCGGCTTCGAAGGTACCAACAAAGCATGAATCCTCTCAAATGCGCTTTTGGTGTTAGTTTAGCAAAATTCCTTGAGTCTGTTGTTCATCATTGTGGCATTGAGATTGATCAGTCTAAAATTGATGCAATTCGAAACATGCCTAAGCTGCAAAAAATGATCATAGGAGCTTATAAGGCTGCCTCACATATATTTGCCGCTTCATCTCTAATTTAGCAGGACGATGCCAACCCTTCAATCGACTGATGAAAAATGATGGACCTTTCGAATATGATCAAGCTTGCAGTAATGCTTTCAATAGCATTAAAGGATATCTTTTGAATCCGCCACTACTAGTGGCCCCATCACCAGGAAAGCATTTAATCCTTTATATTGAAGTTCAAGAAAAATCTCTAGGGGCATTACTTGCACAAGAAGATGAGCAAGGGAAGGAAAGAGCTCTTTGTTACTTGAGTTGGACTCTAGTTGGAGCTGAATTAAATTATTTGCTGATTGAGAAAATTTGTCTTGCACTTATTTTTGCTTGTCAAAAGCAATGGCATTATATGCTTACCTATACAGTTAGACTAATCTCAAAGGCAGATCCACTTAAGTATATCATGACTGACCAATCCTATCAGGAAGATTAGCTAAGTGGGCAGTCTTGCTTTCAGAATTTGAAATCATCTATATCCCTCAGAGAGCGGTAAAGGGACAAGCACTTGCAGACTTCTTGGCAGACCACTTGATTCTAGATGACTGGGAGTTACCTGAAAACCTACCAGATGAAGATGTATTTCATGTTGAAACCGATGCAACATGGTTGATGTTTTTTGATGGAGCAGCAAGGTGGGATGGCGCCAAAGTAGCAGTGGTATTTATCAGCTCTCAAAGGCTAATTTTACCGTATACTTTCGCTCTAGGAGAATTGTGTTCGAACAATGTGGCAGAATATCAAGCTTTGATCATAAGCTTGGAAATGGCTACAGAAGTGGTCATTACACAACTTGATATCTGCAGGGATTCTTAGTTAGTAGTGAATCAAATGTTGACTCACTATGATGTTAAGAAACCAGACTTAATGCTATATTTCCAATATGCCACCAAATTAATTAGTAAGTTTGAAATTGTTAATATAGAACATATTCTGAGGAGTGAAAACAAGCAATCTAATGCCTTGGCTAATTTAGCGGCAACACTTGCACTCACCAAGTCAGATGATGTAAACATCCCAGTATGCTAGAGATGGGTACCACCACCAAGCGTAAAACAGTTTGATGAAGACAACATCATCCAAGTTTCAATGGTAGAGGCAAATGATTGGCGAGACTCAATCGTTGAATATATGGAGCATGGAAGATTACCTAAGGACCCAAGGCACAAAACTGGTGTAAGACGTTGAGAACTTCGGTTTATCTACTATAAGGGAATAATTTATTGTCGATCCTTTGATGGTATTTTCCGTCGATGTCTTGGAAATGAAGAAGCGACTTGGATTCTTGAAGAAGTGTAAAACCCTGAATTTTCATTAAATAAATAAATAAAAATTTAATACGAATATTTTGAGTGTCAATGAATTTGTCAAAATAAATTGGGGATTTAATATAAAGGAATGATTTAGGGTACTTATAATTCGTTCGGGATGTATAATGGACTAATAATGACAAAGAGAATAAACTTGGAAATTTCGGAAGAAATTGAATGGGTAGATGTGAAAATATTAAGAGAAGGGTATTTTGGTCAATTCACATTAATTATCGGTAAATAATTAAATGCATTAATTAAAATTGTTATTAGACTTGACAAATAATAATAGATTTAAGTTGGGGTTTAGATTGTCTATTAACAATGATATTTAAAGCTTAGTAATTAGAATAATGGCATATTGGTAATTATGTTTGATTTGAAGCCTGAAGTCGAGGAGATGAGAATTTTATTGAAGGATATTAATTATAATTATAGATGATCACACTGATAGGGGAGATCCGGAGTTTGACGCAAATCTGCCCGTTGGATTGCGAGATATCGAGTTAAGTATGGATTAACGGTCCTTATTAAGTCTAATGGGTGGATGAGTATGGAACAAGATCATAGGGAGATGCATGGGATCATATGAAAATAAAATAGGGTTTTTATTTGGGGTTGATCGTATGTCTCGTTTTGGGTTTTGACGGCTAAAGGGAAGAATAACGAAAGAGAGAGAGAGATCGAGAGGAGAAGAAGGAGGAAGAGAAAGTATATCTGGTTTCTCATCATTCCCGGAGTGTCTCTTTCCTGCGAAGAGGAGAGGAAGTCGCTGGTTGGAAGAAGAAAGGATCTTGAGCGAACAGAGGTAGGTAGCACCGTTTACTCGTTCGTTTTGGTTTCCTGCGGTTTATTCGATTTGAGTTGCATGATCTTTTAATGTTGTAAATATACGTATATTGTCTGATATAAATTTTAGAAACTCCGTTCGCTGTTTTGATTAGAGCGCCAACCGTGCCTGCACTTGGCACTCCTCAGTGCTGTTCGGCGTAGTTGAAATATTTAGAGCGCCTGTGATCGCCGACTAACAGTCGCTCGGCGCTCGCATTATTTAAAATGAAACACGCGAAACGCGTTATCGCCGATGAGCGCCGCCCTACTCAGCGATCGTAGGCGATCAATCTAAAACACAAAATTAATGCTTGTAATGATTACAAGCCTAAACTCTAAATATTTCTATATACTCTAATGAATTAAAACCCAAACTTAAATATTTCCATCTTACTTTATTGAATTAAACTGAACTCTAAATACTTTCATATGCCTTTTTGATCCTCACCAAACTTTAAATAACTTGAAAAACTTAACCTAAACCTAATTAGATTGTATACGTAATCTACTCTTCTACTAAATCTAAACTGTAATAACTTTTGATAAATTAACCAAATCTTAATGAAGTCCTAATGCTTTAAAATGACCCACATATATATACTATTAAACAATTAAATTTTTATATTAATGTAATTAATACATTATTATAACCGCACTCTAGCGTACATGATATGCGTTCAATTTTTGGTGTAATTAAATGTCTGTCTAACACTAAATCAGGATGTCACGCTAAACTTATTTAAATGTATTGAACAAAATATTATAATAACTGAGAAACTGCTTAGAACCAGACTTTGAATTATCAACTAAACATGAACCTAATATGCTATAAATAATATTGGAATTGAGAATTATTTGTGCATTGGCTTGGTGGCCAGTTTTATTGATAACCTGCTTGGTGGCAGAGATTATAACCTACTTGGTGGCAGAGATAACCCGCTTGGTGGCGGAGACCCTAACCCGCTTGGTGGCAGAGATAACCCTCTTGGTGGCGGAGACCCTAACTCGTTTGGTGACGGAGACCCAACCTGCTTGGTGGCAGAGATAACCCATTTGGTGACGGAGACCCAACCTGCTTGGTGGCAGAGATAACCCGCTTGGTGGCGGAGACCCTAACCCGCTTGGTGGTGGAGACCCAACCCGCTTGGTGGCGGAGATACCCGCTTGGTGGCGGAGACATTACCTCCTGCGAAAGAGATTCATTACCTCCTGTGAGGCAGATGTATTTCCGATGGATTCCATCCTACAGGAGAGATACCTCATGTGGGGGAGATGTGATTATGCGTGATTGCATCCCACATGGAAGATGGGTGTGTGAGTTACCACTGGAAGGTGAGGAAGCTATTTCCTACGGTAGAGGTAGATGCTAGGTGTTCACATCCTGCGGTAGAGTTATGCTGTCTCCTGCAGGGGGTACCTGTAGTCTTAGAGATGTGCATTCTCCTACGGAGCTTGTGTGGATACTACGTGTTTGCGCTCTATGGTAGAGATAGGCTACTACCTGAAGGTTGGCTTTTATTATTGATATGATGATTGATTCTCAGGTTGATGGATTGTTTATTTAAAAAGGAAATATTGAAATGTCATAACTGAATAGAATTGCTATGAGTTAATGAGAACTGTTAAAATGGAATATTATGGAATCATGAATAAAATGTGGAACTGCTCCTAAGAAGGCACTAAAGAGAATAAACCAGAAACCATGGGAATGTGAAATATAATACATTGTCCTTTAAATTGAAATGAAATAGACATGATTAACTTCTTTTAATTCGGGCACTGATTAAATGTTTGGTTTATAACGAGATTATTCGTTTATCTTATTGACCGTAATTACTCGTCTATTTTACCGTGCATGAAACCACTGTTATTTTCGTATCTCACCCCTACTTTATATTCTATTTTTCAGGTCATCTTGGAGCGGACGCCACGGGTTAGACAGATAGTGGGTTGAAGTCTAGAAATTCCATATGAAAAGAGTAGGATAATTTTACATAGTTGTATTTATTTTATTGGAATTATAATAGATGATTTGGTAGGATATTAAGAGTTAGTTAATTTGTAGTTGCCTTTCATTTAATAAATTGATGTAATAGGAAGATTTAGTTCCAATGAATAATTTAAGCTTCCTAGCACTCTGATAAATCTTAGTTCTTTATTTCCTTATATTTGAACTGATTGTAATGTACCACAAGTTAATGCCTTGATCCGAGTCAAAATGAGAAAAAAAAAATGACCCGGATTCGGGGCGTTACAAGAAGCACACTCAAAAATTTGTGGCGCTCATCAATCAGGTCTTAAGTTATACTTTCAGGTGAAAAAAATGGGGGTACTATTGCCCAACTATTAGCACCTAATTTTTGCACACCAAAAAATGCAAAAAATGAAATTCCGATATGAAAAGTCTAACCCCGAGGGGGCCTGTAAAATCCCGAAATTTTTAATAAAATTTAAATTTTAAAATAATTGATTTTAATGGTTGTTAATTTATTTAATAGTGGGAAAAAAATTCAAGAAACGGAGAAAGGAATTATTTAGGGTAAAATTTTAGAATTTAGATATAATGAATTATTAAAAATTATAATATAGTTATTTGAATTTATTGGTTGGGTTTGGAGGTGTAGCGAGAAAGGGGTATTTTAGAGATTTTACTAAACTAGGTGAAGAAGGTTGTAAACTAAGTTAAGTGGTCATTATGAAAATAATTTAGATAATTAATGGTAATATGTATTAAAATTTATTATAAGTTAATGACGTGCTAAGGTAGGCGAATAGGCAAAGAGGCAAATCACAAGATCGGATGTTAAGGAATTGTTAGGTAGGAAGAGGCTGCTGTGGGTGAGTGCACAACAAATCATGATTTTAGGTTTGGCATTTGAGCACCATTGAAAGCTTATAAATAGGAGCTGTGTTGAAGTTCTAGGGTTTCACTCAAATCGGTCGGAGGCCTGTAGCGGCTGGAGATTTCAGAGGTTCGGCCGATTTGTCTGTGCGATCAGTAGAGATTACGTAAGGAGCTTTTAACTTGGTTGATCATAAGCAAAATGATAGAGGAAGCAAGAGTTTGTCAAGATCTATTCAGACCTGGAACTTTTGGGCGGAGGAATTGGGATCAGAGGTGAGCGGCAGAGATTTTGGAGTGAGAATTTCTGACGTTGGTGCTCAGTCGAAGCCTTGGAGTTGCTGAGCTTGAGGGTATTTGAATCAGGTGAGTAGCATCGTTTTCTTCTGTTTACTAGTTTTGTTTTCCTAGGATTAGTCGAACTGCATGCTTGTGAAGAATGTTAGTTTTCGAACATAGATTATTCGAAGAGATTTGAGGCGTGATATGAAGTGTGTTAGATTAATTTCGTTTTGTATTGAATCATCTGTTGAAGGTGGTATAAGTATAGGAAAAGTGTTATAGAGACTAGAAACCAGGACAGTCATGGGTTTTTGGAGTTTATAGTGAGTTGAAATCACATCGTGAAATACAATGGGTGTCCGCTGAGCTGCCGCCAACCTCTTTAACCTCAGCGGCAGCTTGGTGCATAAAGAAATTTGGGTCTGCCGACCTGGCGCCAACCTTCCCAACTCAGTGCACACTCACTTTTTGGATGCGCTGACCTCGTGCTGACCTGGCGCCAACCTTCCCAACTTAGCACACCCACCCAATGTTGACATTAAGTGCGACAAATTGTATATACTCAGAATTGGATGGTTTTACCTCTTAAAAGCTAACCTAAGGGAACTAAATTAGTGTTATTGAAATTTTAGGATGCTAATTAGTTTATGAATTAGTATAAACCTAGGTGTAGATGGATCAAATGAGTTTTAATTGTTGAAAATAGCACCCTTATTACATGTACATGAAAGACATTTAAGTAAATGTCCTGTGTATTTATTGCTCCATTTACTTAAGTCTTTACATGTAAATAAGGTTTTACCCCTCATTTGGAACCAATAAAAATACTTCCAAGGTCTAATTCCCAGACAATAAAAAGTCAACTTTCCAGTTCATGCCTAAATTTCTAGTTTTTCCGATTTTTATTAAAAATCCTGTTTTGGGTTTGATACCCAGATGAGTGATTCAGAAGCCCATAAAATTCTAGGAGATGTGTTTACCCTTCAATAGACTACAACCAAAATTTGAGCTCGAAACTCCTTATATATTCGTCTAGAAAAAATATATACCAAAAGTCAACGTTTTTAACCAGACTTAGAATATTTTGAGGTCCAAAACTTTTTGTCTCGGAATTGATTGCTTTTTGGTATGGTGACCTTATAGGAGATCCTAAGACTATTCCAGTCATCCAAAATGTGTTTTGAGGATTTTATGACATTCGTTTTGATGGATTTGGTTTATGAAAGCAAAATTAAGAATCTAGGAGCTGTTTGCTGATTTATGTTTAATTGAAGTTTGGATGCTGTAATAGTTTCTATATAACGTGTTTACTTCTGAAAAGTCAGTTTTGAAACCATATTTGTTTTGCTGAAATGCATCTACACTATTATGCTAATTCATCTTCGAATGCACGGTACACTTCAGGAATGATTCACTTGAACATGTTGATCTATATGTCAGTTTTACATGATGGAAAACACATTGGGTTGATTTGCTAGTTTTATATTTACTGCTGGTTTAGCTTGTCCTGGATCCAGAGTCGAAGCTTAGTAATATGATGTTATTGCTTCGTTGGTGTAATTGCATGGCTTTGAGTGTTGCCACTGCCGGTGTAGAGCAGCTAGAAACCCTGAGTAGGCCTGGTTGTCAATTCCGAAACCCGGTGAGTAGGCCGGCATTGGATGACGAAACCCTGAGTAGGCCGTCATTTCAGAGTGTCCGAAACCTTGAGTAAGCCGAAACTGTGTACATGGAGGGGAAGATGTCGCCTTGGCATGTCAATTAACCAATGTAAGAAACTACATGACATTGACCAATGTTGGTATTTGATTTTATTTGACGTGATATGTTTTATTCGTGTAAACACCTCAAATTACACGGGTTTGAAATTTGAAAATATAGAGGTTTTTTTAATGTTTTGACCAAAGTCAAATTTTGTCAAAGAAGAAAATGTGAGTAACTGAAATCAAATTTCGGTTATTATTAATTTTATGTGTAACCGAGGAATTATTTCGGTTATGAGTAAATTAGGTGTTAACCGAAATTAAATTTTGATTTGTTCCGGAAAGATCTGACAAATATTTGGTTGTTGGGCTTCATCATGATTTCCGCATGGGCGTAACAGAATGGCAACCGAAATGCAATTTCGGCTAAACTTCTTTTTGCTATAACCGAAATTTAATTTCGGTTATAGGTCTCTTTTAGTATAACTGAACTGTGTTTTCGGTGATACTATTTTTGCTTCAAATTGAAAAACCCCGTGAGATCTCATTTATTTAAAGCCATACCTGTGTCTGGGAAGCGAGAATTCCCCAATTTAGCCTCCGGAATTGATCTAATTCCATCAATCCAAGCCTTAGAGATGATGTGGAAGGATTTAGACATATTTTTATGCCTACCCTTGTGACTGTCTTATCCTTGGCCTTGCCTATAAATAGAAGGCCCCTCCTCTTGCAAATGGTTGAGCATTTGAAGCTTTTAAGCTCTGCAAGAAGAAGGGAACCCCTGCAGGATTGCTGTCTCAAGACTCTCAAGCTACTAAGGTATAGTTCTGTTTATCTTACTAGTATTCTCCTCTACATTTCAACTCCCAACTTCTACCTTTCTGTAGTGTAAGACCGCTTGATGTTTTTTTGTAGCCCTAGATCTTTTCCAAAGTACCTTGGAATCCTCTCTAGCCGTAAAACGTGAAGAGAGAGCCTGGGGAAAAAGATGATGGAATGGATCCTTAGGGCTAGAACCTATTTTGAATGATTTGCATATTTCTGTGTGTTGATTACTTGTGCTATCTGGATCTGGAGAAAACATTATGATAAATGCTCTTTATAGTGTTTGATCTTTGTTTTCATCTAGAAATATTATTTTCAACATTTCTTCACACACTTTTCACTGTTTTCATCAAATGGGCTAGATCTTGGATTTTCCATGCTTCATGTGGAAAATCTAAGATCCCAGGCCTAGAACAAATTTCTAGGACCTCATGAGATGGTTTTCCGGATTTTCAAGTTGTTTTGGTCAAATTTACTTGCACACATGCACTGTTTTCCCTTTTTATTCAAGGTTTTCAAAAAACAGGACAACATCTGTTGTCTATCTTAGAATGCTCATAACTTCCTCATCTGGATGAATTTCTGAATGATTCCAAAGACATGTGATAGATGAGTTTGTCTACTTCATTTCTGGAAATTTTCATTAATTCCTATGTAGCCAAATTTTGACACCATCTGTTCAAAGTCGATAGGTCAGTTCAGTCCAAATTGTTGAACTCGCCACTTTGATTGAGCACCATTTGCTCATTTTTAATCCGTTTTGAGTGGTTTCAATCTCTGTGTTTTCTTTGAAGAGTCTATTTTCTATTCCAATAGGTTTCATGAGATTTTGTTTTGATTTGTGGCATGTGTGCTTGATTGACTCAAAGTTGTTCTGTAAAAGAGTTCTGGGTTAATCTGTGATCCTCTAGGCATGTACGGGAGGTCACACAAGTCACGAATGGATGGAGTCTTGTGTGAGACCTATTTCATTTGAAAGATGGCACCACATACTTCATCCATGCAAGTTTTCATGGATTTATATGTAGCCAAACTCTACGAATAGAGTTTCAAAGATGCCCACTCACTACTTTTCCGGATTTACTACAGCAGTTTTTGACTGAGTGTTATTCTCTCGTTTTGAGTTGCATTGAACTGAAATTTTTACTGAGTATGCTACTTCTTACTAGTTTTCTAATGGCTTTGGTTTCATTTGATTTGAATTTGAATCGATAGATTTTTGAGTGATCCAAGTTTTCAAGCTTTTATGTTCTAATTTTTCCAGATTTGTTTTGATTTGGTTTTTCCCGATTGTTAGTTTGATTTTCATTCACTCATGAAGTCTAAGAAGTGGTGTATCTATAGAGAGAGTCTAGATTTATCGGATTACTCATATGGAAGGATCACGTACATGTTCGCTTATTTTCAAGCATTCTTTGTTTATTTTTGTTTAGCAAACAACCTTTTGAGCATGAACAAGCATGTGACCACCATCTTGTACCGATGAGTGGGGGTGCCTAACACCTTCTCCTGTTCATAACTAATTCCCCTTGTAAGCACCTCATTTTTGCGCTCCCGAAAGAGCCAGAAATGCAAACCCAAGCTAAAAAGTCAAACCCTAAGGGGTGGAAAAATTGACTTTTTGATCCAGTGATAAATGGCCACCTCGGTTTATCTCGATGGATAGAGAATCCCGACACGAGTCGAACGCAACTGAGTTTGCTGGAATCGGAGTCCGGATGAGGGTTCGACGGACCGGTCAAACTTAAAGGAGAGCCAGAAGTTGACTTTTCCTCGAACCCCATGTCAAGTGCTTAGCCCTGTGTCATTGGATAGAGGGCTCCGATACGAGTCTAACGCAATTGAGTTTGCCCAAATCGGAGTTCGGATGAAGGAGATATGAGCTGTCGAAGTTTCTGAGCAGCAAAACCGGAAATTGCACACGTGGCGCAGGACCTGCACACGTGGCAGCCAACGCAGCAAAATATCTCAGGGACTAAATATTAAATATCCAAAAATAATCAAATATCCCAAGGACTAAACCAACATTCGTAGGGACCAATCCGTAATTGCTCAAAAGTGTCAAATCGGTCGAATCGGTCAAGTCGAGGGGCAAATCCGTAATTTTTCGATTTGTATCCAACCAAATATGCCGGATACACTTGCCCCTCTTTATATCTGACATCAAATGTCGGATACAACGATTTGCTCGGCGAGATTCACGCTGATTCCCCGACAAATTCGCGGCGGCATTAAATTTTTGAAATAATTTTGTTTGTATCCGACATTTTATGCCGGATACAAAGGAGGTTCAGTATATCCGACATTAAATGCCGGATACAAAGGACATGTAGTGTATCCGACATTTAATGCCGGATACATTAAAATTGCCTATAAAAGCACAGCAGCAACCTCTAGTCGAGGGTGGGCTTCTTTGGCTATTTCTGGGCTTCATTCCACCACTTTTTCCCACCCAAATCCTCCCTTCTTCAACTCTCTTTGCCCTCCATAGCCCCCACCACACCACCTCAAGGGTTTCCACCTTTGTCCCCTTCTTCTTCTTCACTTTCTCAAACAAGTCAAAGGAGCCTAGTTGCTGCTGGGGAGAAGTGGGTGCACTAAGAAAGCTTCCAGCAGCTGTTCTACCTCCAGGAAGTGTCTCCACTTTGCATAAGCACCCGAGAACCATCAGGTATTGCTTCTTGTTGATTTTTACCTCACATATATGACAATGGTGGTTTTCTAAACAAGTTGATGAGCATGTTCCTTTCTTTGCTACAAATCTGTTAAAAATGCTTGCATGGCATGAGCTTCCCCTTTATTTTATCACATGGGAATCTCTGAAGGTAAGAGAGTCCCCACGTTTAGTTCTATAAGAGAGCGGGAGGAAGTCCACCCCATTTGGAGTCTCTTTGACCCACTGTTTTTTTTCTTATCTTTTGCTTTCTTTTTGGTGGTTTCTAGCAGTATTTTTTGTCTATTAAAAGAGAGCATGTTCTCCCTAAATCTCCCTCCAATGAACCCCAAAGTAACCCCCCATTTCCCTTCTTAATCCTTCTTCTTTCTTCTCATTTCGTGGGTGTCATTTTACTGCTGGCCGTACCCCCTTGGGTTGCTGTCCTGGACCATGGTTGCAGCATGCGTGCCTCTTGCATGCCTCTGTTTTGGTGTGAACATGTGTGTTAATTTGTAGTTATGTTCAGATGTGAGCTAGGGTCTCTATTCATGCATGCCATTACTGTCACCTAGTGTCTTTTCTTCCTTAGGTTGCTGCTTCTAGGAGCCAATGCATGTTCTCCTTTTATCACCTGCTGTTTGTATGTGCTCATGCAAGACCTTTATTTCCTGGGATTATTGTAATGCTATGATTAAGTGACAAACATGACCCCCCACCCCTCTCTCCACTTGTTGTTTTGCATGTCTAAAGCATGAATCTCTTCCCTTTTTTGTTGAGTGACAATTTGCCGATTGCTGTATTTTTAGTATATGGTTAGCCATTGTCATGCTCTCCCCATTATGATGCAAGTGAGTTGCTACTGGGGACAGCAGCAAACCTCCACTAAGTTGCTGCTGTCCCAGCAATCTTGAAAGAGTAGAGGACTACTCTATAGGTCCACGATCTACAACAATTAAGAATTTAATAATGCGGAAACATACACACAGAGAATTATAAGAGGAAACCTGAATCCAGATCCAGGAAAAACCTCGAGTCTATATGAGGCGACTAACCCTTCGAATTTCCACTATTGAATGAAAAGACAATTACAAAGGAGCACACACTTAACCTTTACAATTGAACTCACTCAACAGAAATCCACAGCTCGAATCCACGAATTGCAACACAGCTTGAATCCACAAGCTGCAGAACACGATCAATCCAGATTGCAAACAATCACTCAACAGTGATCCACAGTTCGAATCCACGAACTGCAACACAGCTTGAATCCACAAGCTGGAGAACACGATCAGTCCAGATCGCAACAATCACCTCAGAGTCCACTGAGACGATCCAATGCAGTAGGAATCCACCTACGCATCCAACAAAGTCGATCACCAATCCAGGCGATCACACGATCAGGTGAAGTTCCAAATTGAAGAAGAATCCTCAACCTTCAATTCTAGGCGATCTATCTCAGATCTCCCCCTCACTCGATCACCGACTCTCTAAAGAAGATTTGATCGAATCTCGAACACCTCAAGATCCAAAATCAAATTGATCCAAAAAATAAAAGTCATTTCTAAAAATTACAGCACGTCTATTTAAAGGAGAAAACTCAGATCGCGTCGAGCGCTGGTGGCGTCGTGGTGCGATCAGGGTAGACGGCTGGAAGCGAACTCAAGTCCCGTTCAGAACAGGTTGAATCAGTTAAGGGCGCGCTGCCAGCGAGCTGCTAGCGGGAGAGAACACGGCATGTGCACAGCTGATCATATAATCTTCAATCTCGCTCTGCGCTACCAGCGGCGTGTCGGCGTCGCCTTACGACGCTAGTGCACGTGCCTTACTTTCAAAGCACTGATTCACTTATGCGCTGCCAGGGGAGTGGCAGCGGCATTGATCTTCGCAAGTGCCTTTACAAGAAATGCTCTATTTAGAAAATCTTTCATTTCCTTGAGCTATCAGCGGCGTGGTAGCTGTGTGGCAGCATCATCCTCTTCTTCTTTACTAAATTCACTGAATTTTCATTATTTAATCTGCACATCTTGAAGATTTATTAGAAGACATAATTTGTCAAACATTTGCCATCAAAGGAGTGTGGGTTTTCACACTTACAAATCTTAAGCTTAAGACTGGGCCCAACTCTTCAACCCTTGCATGCACGTTGCCCTAGCCCCAATATCCATGTGCTGATCAACCCTTTTGCATGCCCAAAGCCCATCCGAAATCCCATTGTTAGCTGTTGTTTCTCTTTCCACAGCCGATTAGTTGGCTTCGATTTGTTTAAGCATGGAATGCATGAGTGTTTGGCTTTGATTGTTGGTTGACCTATGACATGAAATCACGAAAATTGGGGTGTCAAGCTGTAATGCCCCGGATCCGTGTTGTTCATTAAAGATATAACACGTCTCACGGAGGTTAGGCAAGGATCGTTAATCAATTTATGATCGCTGGATAATCATACATCTATAACCTAACAGAGTGCACATTCCCATTTATGCAAAATTTCAACATTTAAACTGAACTGAAAATCATATGGTTCATTCCCAATTACTTTAATACATCTCAATTCATTCAAATTCTCAAATTCGGAACAGATAACCTACAAGTCTAAGGAAGGTAATAGTAGTCTTCCTCCCTATATGCCTCAGCAGGATCTACCCCAGAAATCGCCTCACCACGAGTATCTGAAAAATAGAACAACAACATAGTGAGATACGAATATCTCAGCGAGTAGCACATGCATGCAGAAATAGTTGAATCACATTTTAAAACTATGCATCGACAACACTACAATACGTTTAAACGGTCAACATCAATTCCCCAAGTTCAATTCAAACAAATCACATCTCAATTAAATACAATAACGCATCGATTGGTCAATGTCATGACTATCGTTTGGTTGATAAATTAAACATGCCAAGTAGACACTCCACACCTCCATGTACACAGTTCCGGCCTACTCAGGGTTTCGGATACTCTGAAATGACGGCCTACTCAGGGTTTCGTCATCCAATGCAGGCCTACTCCCCGGGTTTCTGCATTGACAACTAGGCCTACTCAGGGTTTCTGGCTGCTCTACACCGGTCGTGGCAACACACAAGGCCATGCAATTCCAACAACCAACAATAACATCACATTACTAAGCTTAAACATCTGGATCCAGGACAAGCTAGACCAAAACAGTAAACATCGTATAATCTCGATTTCAATATCAAAACAAACCATTCATTTCCACATCATGTAATTTCTCATCACAGTTCATCACCTGTCCCTCTGGACCACGTAGTATCCCAAGTACATTCAGTACTTTCTCATTTCCATAACACAAGTCATATGAAAGTAAAACTCAATCCATTCATACCAAAGAAAAACCATTCAATACGCATAAAGTTTCCAACAAGTGAAACCAGAAATACAAGAACTTCTCAATCAAAGCAGTGTATAGAATACGGAAAAGTGACTGGTAACTCTTACTAGTTCGGTGCCCGGCACAATACTCATAAGTAACCTAAAACCCAACTTGAACTCATAAGATGTTCACAACATTTTCCTCTATTAATTTCATAGGCAAAAAGGTTTCCCAGGTTCCTAACCAAGTGAATAGTGAAGTGGTTTAACCCCTAAGAAGTGCAATTACTCTTGGTCAAGTCAGAAATTCCATTTAATTAAGCAAAATAGGTCTACCGCTCACCTATCGAGGTGGGCGCGAGGTGGGCGCCGGTCGGCGGTGAAGAAAATGGTTAAAAATGACCTGCCGCTCACCCGACGCTAGGTGAGCGCGAGATGGGCGTGAGGTGGGCGTGAGATGGACGCGGGATTCGCGCGAGATGAGCGCATTGTTTTCCACTTCGCGCGAGATGAGCGCGAGGTGGGCGCGAGATCGGCGGTAAGTCGTTTTTAACAGGGCGCCTACCTCCGAGGTGAACGCCGGTGGGCGCGAGGTAGGCGGATACCCCCTGTGATTTTTCATTCTCTGTTATTCTAAGATCTACAAGTCTGGCCGGTTGGTTTAGGTCTGTAATTGCTCCAATACACTCCTAATACCCCCAGAACACTTCCCAACCATATTTGAAATTAATCTAAACACTTTCATTTTTAATTAAAACTTAACTCCGGATACCCTGTTCATGCAACTTTCCGAAAACCCAGAAACCAGAAAACCTTATACTATCACTAACCATTCAAAACATGCATACGAATAAGCTCGATAAAACCCAAAGGCAAACCCAGTGATAAAACAGTGCTACTCACCTGTGCTTCTTCCCGAACGAGAAAACCTCCGGCCGATCAGTTCTCGGTCACGCGCGCGAATAAAAATACTATCGAACTACACTTCTCGAGCTGAGGGAAATAACCCAAGTAAAATCAGCTCCGAAATCCTTCTTCCAGCACTCGCGATAGAGGGTTCTTCACAAACGAAAACCCTAGTCGCCCTCCAGCCGAAATCGCCAGTTTCCTTATGTCCAGACTTAACGAAATATTTGCCGAAATAATGCTAAGCGCGATTTCATAAACCCGAACCCTACTTTCCATTTCCGTCTATTTACCTATTACCTGCTCGCTCGAATACTCTCCCATTTCTTGATCCTATGCATGTTCGCCTACTGAAGACACTACCTATTCAGCATCTATTCTCGTTTAAAATCACATAACTACACCTTAAGAATACCAATGATAATAATACTATTTTTCGGAAAAATGGCTATATAACGCCTGTACATATGAGTATGGGCTAAGCCCTCAAACCACAAAATAACCTGATAAACACAGTTTATACATCAGAATAAATAACTAAATAAATAAATAAATATTCACAAAAATTCAGGCTCTTACACAAGCCCCCCACCTTGTTGCTGTAATTGTCCGAAAAGAAGTAAGAGGGGCAGCAAGCCCCGTGCCTTCCGATGTCCTTTCGCCTTGTTGGAAAATCCCAAAAGAGAAGCCAAATGAGGCTTCTCCCCTGAACCTGAACCAATGTGGGCCTACACAGGGGCCCACACAGGTTGTAGAAGACCCCTAGTAGCCCCTGGAAACAACCCCAACTGCCAAGATCCTAAAAAAATCCATTTTGGTGTGATCCGGCAACTCAGGCCGGATCACCTATGGCCTGCGTGTATCCAGCAACTAAGGCCGGATACACAACAGAAATGCCATTTTCATGTTTTTCTTATCCTTGCCGGATTTTTGTGATAGTTTACACCAAAACCATTGAACCAACAGGGTTTCCAGGTCACCCGGAAACCCAACTTGGGACATGGACCGCCGGTCCAGCTCAGAATGCCCGTGGGCCTTCCAACGGGGCCCCCAGCCCAATAAATCCGTTTGCATGTAAACAAGCAAGATAAATAAATCAACTGAACCGAGTGGGCCAAACCCAATGCGGCCCACCAGAACCCATTTCGTGGAATAATGTTTAAATTGAGTCACTGTAAGAGGGATTTAGTTGATGTTTAGGATTTTGACTACCCCGTTTCAGTAAGATACAGGATACACGTAATTACATGTTCTGGGGAATCCTGCCAAAGGGACGCGATAATTGCCTAAGGCAAGTGGAATTTAAGCGGTCCCCTGTGACCCTCCACTTACCTGGGGATTTTCCCAGAACATCGTAATGCGTGCCAATTCTGCACCTTACTATACGAGGAGGTAAAAAACTCCTTTATCAACAAAATCTGAACAAAGCTCACCCGATTAGACATAGCACACGGCCCAACTGCACACACAGGCACGACATCACACCGTGGATGAATTTAATTTCCCGTTTCTTGTGTGGTAAACTGCGTGGGGTGACACGCACGAGGGAGGCTGCGTGAATGATCCGACCCTAAATAAATGAGAGCAGATATTGCATCTTCTTTACCAAGACTTAGACCTCTCTAGCAGCCTACCCTTCTTATTCCTATAAACTGATCTTTGGGATGGTATTAGCACCTACGCTCCCGTGGCTTGCCGAGGAAAGCAGGGTAAACCCATCCCCCCAGTTTTCAGGAGTCCATTAGCACCACAGGTTTCTTGCCGTCGCACGCAAGGATCCAGTACTGGTCCAGACCCTTGTAGGCTTATGTCTCGGGCTGGGTATCCTTCCCCACCTAATGTTTTTGAACAAACCACGCTTGATATTGCGAGGGTGATGTGAATGATGAATACAAGAGGAGTAAAATCAACTTAAAATCCAAAAGTCCATCAGGGGCAGAAACCCCCGCTTTTTGCATCCAACTGAGTAAACCCTAGATCATGAGCTGCCTCAACCCTAATTTAGGAAACCAACCAAACTTCGATCAGGGGAACCACCCCGGATCCATGCATTGAGTCCCGTGTGTCGTGGGCCTTGACCCATTGAGTCCGCTGGAAGCACCGAGAGTCCGGATCAGTCTTTTTTAGCAGACGAAAGCTGGCCAGATCAGACAATCAGACAAAAGCAGGCCAGATCAGAGAAAAGGTAGAAAGCCCTAGATTTAGGAATTTTAGCTCACCTTCCTTGGAAGCAACTTGCACCCTTCTTTGGGGCTCCCGACAGCCCTAAAGATGAATTCTTTGCAGCTTTTGTAAATATTATGTAAATTTCGCCCTCAATGGCAAGTTGTAAAGTTGCTGTGAACCGACACCACAAAGTAGAGGAAAGAACAGATGAAAGACAAAAGGCCAGTCGGGGCTTGGACGTGCTTCCTTACACAAGTATGTCTAGGAGTCGTGCCTTGATAGGCACCAACCATTTTTTAGGACTGTGCACACACTTTTGGGTGTTTTTTTATGATTGTTTAATAACATAGATTTGTTAGATGGTAATAGGATTTGAGTTCATTTTGCTTATGTACATGCCTATTTATATATTAAGTGCACGCACTTCGAGATCATTTGCACAAATGTTTTTGGCCAAACCGCTTTCAAAAGTGCACAAAAGAATTTCCTAAACCAAAGTCGCCACTGGGCGTACATCAAATCGCCTTCGGGCATACATCAAATCGCCTTCGGGCGTACAATAAATCGCCTGCGAGCGTACATCAAGCCGCCTCCCAAGGCGCACATCAAAGTTGCTTTTTCAAAGCACACAATAAAGTGGCCTCAAGGCCTACATTGAATCATCTTCCATGACATAAACACCGTCTCTGGTGACGCACAATAAACCGTCATCTGTGGCATATTGGGCTAGCCATATAGACAAAAATTAAATCACTTTTGGCGTACCTTCTCCATGCCAGTCATGGCATGATGCGGCCTGTCCAAAATGCATTTTTTGATCTTTATAATTCATTTGCCATTGCATGATTTTAAAGGATTTTACAATCGCTGTTGATCAAGACATGAAGTTTGAGGTTTAGTCCTCGCAACTTTTTTTTCAAGGATTTCCACGCATAAAGCACATGTTGCACGCTTTTTGAAAACTGCCAAGTACGCCAGGGTCTCCAGAGCTTCAGATCTTTGAAAGACCATATTATAAGGTTTAAACTTCACATCCTAGGGGTTCTCCGATCAACCGGTGCACTGTCACACTTTCTTCACAATATTGTTTTGTCAAGTCGTGGTTTTCATGCATGAGCCGCATCGTATTTGTTTTCGCCAAGCACGGCACAAAAGCACCACTCAGTGTAATGCTCTCGTCACACACGACACTTCATTCATAATTAAGGAAGGAACTGATCAAAATTTCTCTTAATCAGGTACAGTTTAGATAATTCACATTTAGAGCACCATTCGTAACTCGGCCTTCACAGTAAGAGAGGACTGCAATGAATTCTTCCGAGGCCCCAATTCCATCATCATCACAGCAAAGGGCCGAAGAACAACCGGCCATAACGGATCCAAGCCCTAGGTGGCCATGATACATGCCACAGGGATCCGAATGCTAGAAATCCCACAGGGGCAACCACCTCAGCCAGCACCCAGGGCAGGGCATCTGCCGCCACAAGACGCTCCAATTCCTATCCCTCCTCCACAGCAAGAGCTATTTGTGCCTATCCAACTGAGACAAGAAGAGCTAGACTGGAATAGGGCACGGGAAGCCCGGCTGGAGGAAAGATTGGCGGCAATCAAAGAGGATCACATGCTGCAGCTGGCGGCAATAAAGGAAGATATCAGGGCACAGATGGCCGCCATACGTGAGGACCTTTTGAAGCAGCTTCAACCAAGCACTGTTCGGAACGAGGCTACGCTAGAAATTCTTTGCTTCTTCTCAGATATCCAGTTCCCAGCTGTGCGCACCCGATTTCGGTCGCACGACGAGGAGCACGCAAAACGATGCGTGCCTCAGGATTTGTTTGGAGTCGCCACTACCTGATGGGCTGCAGGCAGACACCTGGGTGCCTAAGTTCTTCTACAAAAGCTTGGTCTGCGGTTTGAGATTCTAAGTAGGTTCTCAGTTGCGGTCTGGGGAAGTCCGTAGACACCCTAGTCCACCCCGTCAAGTGACGGGTCCCATAGGTTTCCCTGGTTTGAGTCAATTCTGGTCTCTCATTCACCCGATTCCTATTCCAACATTCAATTTGGTTAAGTCTGGCGGGACCGCCAAAGCGGTGTGGGTCCCTTTACTTGATTTTATCTTTTTAGTTAAAGATGAGATGAGTCTGATTGGGCGGGCCCCGTTGGAAGGCCCGCGGATTCCTTTGTGGGCTTGGTTGAGCCCACGTGTCCCTTGGTGGGCCTCGGTCTAGCCTGAGATGCCCTTTGGGCTTGGTTCAAATGGATTGATTTTACTTTAAAGTTTAAGTTGAATTTAAAGTGATTTTCATGCAAAGGTGGGCCGGGTTGGTTTGTGGGCCCTTGAGTGGGCCACACAGCTGGTTGCCAAATGATTTAATTTATCTTTGATTTATCTTCACCAAAATGGGCCAGGCCTTGGGCTTGGGGCTGCTTTACCTGGGCTTGGGCTTGAAAGCCCAAGACTTCCTGAATTAGGGTTTAGAAACCCTAAAATTGGTTCAATGGGCTTTAGCGGGCCCGATAGGCCCTGCCCGTGGTCTCAGCCAAACCATGCATAAATATGATCAACATGCTTCAAAATGGGCTTGGGTGGGCCTCAATGGGTTTGGCCCACTCAATCAATTTGATTATCTTTATTTAACAAAAGCGGGTTTGTCGGGCTTGGTGGGCCCCGTTGGAAGGCCCACCGGAAATCAGTTTGGACCGGGTCGGTCCAAGGCCCACCTCGGGTTTTTGGGTGACCCAGAAACCCTACTGGTTCGCCTGGATTGACCAAACAAACCAAAAATATAGCACAAGATCAGAAAACGGCTCAAAATGGTATTCTGGCAGTGTAGCCGGCCTGAGATGCCGGTTACACACAGAGCTCAGTGTATCCGGCATCTATAGCCGGCTATGAATAAGGCTAGGTTGATCCGGCCTGAGTTGCCGGATCAACACACAGAAGCCTTTTTTCGGATTTTTGCTATGGGATTGGGTTTCTAAGCCTCCTAGGGTGTTCCAGAGATTGTGTGGGCTCCTATGTGAGCCCACAGAGGCTCAGAGAGACGGAGAAGACCCTGTTTTGAGCTCTTTTTGGGGTTTGTGAAGTCAAGGGAACGGGAGAGAAGGCAGGGGAAGTTGCCTCCTCCCCTTCCCACCATTTCCGGCAATGAACAGGGACCTTGTATCCCTATTTTGGTCCTTCATCTTCCACGCACCAGCAAGTGCACCAGGCAAAGGGAGATCTACCAACCCGGGCTAAGATGCACACTTTTAAACAATGATGAGTGCATGTGCATTTTTATGAATCAGGTGCATGAAAAAGTAAAGCATGTGAGTGTGCTCACGTGAGCCATGAGGTAGCTAACAATGTAAACGAAAAATGGCCAAGCATGGCTCTAGTGGGTGAGTGGGGATGTGTATGCATGCATGCTTTGGGAACAAAGACAACATATTAACTCTAACCTACATGGAAGCAAAAGCATAAGGAAGGAAGGAAGGGATAAAGGGGACTTATGTGGGGTACATTGGATAAACAAGTGAAGGGAACAAACTCCCCATTTAAATGAGCTAAACCATTAGCTGAAAGAGAGCTTTAAAGAACCATTAAGATCCTAGATAGGTGACCCTCTTCCTCCCTTGAAGCCATGCCCACTCCCCTTACCATAGGAGGTATTTTATATGATGGAAGAGAGGAGAAGACACACAAAAAATCATGCTAAGGGATAGTCTTCAAGCAAGAAAACAAAACCTTTAAAACTTGCTTGAAATCACCTCATTTTCATATATGTGGAGTAAATGGCAGTAAGGAACGATACCTTGGGGTTAAACAACCCTTGTGTGGTGTGGTTGAGGTCCCTCGGAGCCCAACAGCAGCTGGAGCACCTTGCTTCTTGCACCAAGAGCAGCAGGTCTTGTTCTCCTCCAAGGTTCAAGTGAGGGAGAAGAGACTGGGGAGGGGTTAGATGGTTTCTAGGTGGTGTTTTGGGTGGCTTTGGAGGTAAGGAGAGGTGAGAGGGGAGGGTTTCGTACCAGGAACAATGGGGAAGAAGAGGGGAAAACAGCCAAAAAGAAGCCAACCCCGGAAATGGGGCTGCTGTTGCCTTTTTATAGAAAACTTAATGTATCCGGCATTTATTGCCGGATACACTACACTTCCTTTGTATCCGGCATAATATACTGGATACACTGCACTTCCTTTGTATCCGGCATATTATATCGGATACAAAACATAATAATTTCGAAAATTAAATGCCGCCGCGAATTTGCCGGCGAATCAGCGCGAATCTCGCTGAGCAAATCTTTGTATCCGGCATTTGAGTCCGGATATTAAGAGGAGCAAGTGTATCCGGCATTAAATGCCGGATACAAATCAAAAAATTACGGATTTGCCCCTCAACTTGACCGATTCGACACTTTTGGATATCTACGGATATCCCCCTGTGAATTTTGGTTTAGTCCCTGAGATATTTGATGATTTTTGGATATTTGAGATTTAGTCCCTGAGATATTTCGCTGCATTCATCGCCACGTGCGCAGTTTCTTCGCCACGTGTGCAGTTTCCAGTTTTGCTGCGCGGAAACTTCGACATCTCATATCTCCTTCATCCGAACTCCGATTTGAGCAAACTCAATTGCGTTAGACTCATATCGAAGCCCTCTATTCAATGACATAGGGCTAAGCACTAGGCACAGGGTTCGAGGAAAAGTCAACTTTCGGCTCTCCCTCAAGTTTGGCCGGCCCACCGAACCTTCTTCCGGATTCCGATTCCAGCAAACTCAGTTGCGTTGGACTAGTGTCGGGATTCTCTATCCATTGAGATAAAGCAAGGTAGCCAATTATCACTGGATCAAAAAGTCAAATTTTGACCCCTTAGGGTTTGACTTTTTTAGCCGGGTTTTGCATTTTCAGCACTTCCAAGGTTGCAAAAATAAGGTGCTTACAGCAGTCCCTCTTTGCTGGAGTCACCTTGGGGATGAACGGCAAAGAAAAAATAATAACCTTGTTTTTGCGCCCAGCATTTCTGTCAACGTGATTGATGAGCTTAAGTCCCCTTGGTTTTCATAAAAGGGGTGGAGACGACAAGTGTTGATCTCCAAAGTAGTGAAAACACCAATTGGTTTCGACTAAGATTTCGAAGTTTGCTCACCCACTTCAGTTTTCTGGGAGCAACTCCTGATTTTAATTCAGATTAAAAAGGATGGGGTTGGACTTAAGCTCATCAACCCGTTTTGACGCTGATGCAAGGCACTCAACAGTTTTCTCTTTCTCTTGTTTGTTCCCTTAAAGCTATTAGGTGTTTTTAGATTTCAGATTTTTGATTTTTAGACTTGGTTTTTTTTTTTGTAGGGGTTTGGATTAGGGACTGGAAGGAACGAAGGAGGAGATGCTCTTGGCGAGGAGGTGCTCCCAGTGCTGCTCGGTGCTTCAAGGGAGCTCACACACCTGTCCTATTCTATTTACAAAAGTGGGAAATCAAAAATTTACAAATGGGGCCAACTTGCCCAAAAAGTTCTTCATTCTGCTCTTCTTTCTTCTGCCGTTTCCTTCTTTTGGCAGGGCCATCTGTCTGATTTTGATCAGACTTTTCTCCACGAGGTCCTTTTCTCCAGAGGTTTTGACTTCTGCTCTTGTCCTTGCAGGGAGGAGGCCATCATTTAGACCAATGTTGGGACTTCTTCGGAACTAACTACTTCATTGGGGGCTTGTGGAAGCCTTCTTGGATTTTTCACTCTTGTGCAAAACTAGCCTCTTCAGACTAGGCACGGTCTTGACATGCTGCTTTAGGTTTCTTGAAAGCTCTGCTGGGGAAAGGAAAGGAAGTCTTCACCGTTTCCCTGTTAGTATATTACTGCATTGGCTTCGTTCTGTCTTTGCCTTTCTCCTGCTCTCGACTTCAGGCACTTCTGGACTTCTTTCTGATTCTTTTGCCTCACCTGGGTCTGAAAAATTCTCACAGAGCAGTGAGGTATCTAAATTTTAAAGTGCAGACACTTATGACTTATTGTGTGCAAATGCCCATGACTAAAATGAAGTTTTTTCTTTCAAAAGTAGTTTTTTTTTTGAATATCTGTGCAAGTGATTTTAAGAGAAATGACACGACCAATGACCATGGTAAGTTGCCTTGTCAACTCAAAGGGCTTTGGGACTGTGTGCTTGACACGGATTCCCATGAAATTCTCGACTTGTGCCGGCGGGGACTTAAAAGATGAAGGGCCTCTCGAGGGATGTTCTCTCTTTCTTGATTTTCTCTCACCTCGACCCCATTCTCCAGGGTGGTTTCAGGATTTTGCAATTGAAGGTTTTCTCCTTTTCTTTTCCCTTGGGTTAGTGCCAGTCCCGGTTTACGGGTTTTGGCTGACTTGTGCATCATGTCCCATAGATCCGAGAGGTCTTTATATTAGGACAAAACATTGGCTTGGTTTTAAATCTGAGAAATGAAGGGATATAAGGCCCAAATTCTTATCTTTTCATTTTTAGGTTTTGTTCTGTCTTGCCAAAGCTCATTCTTCTTTTTAGATTCCTTCATCATTAACTTGCATGAATTACATCATCACATTTTCTACAATCAGAAAGGACTTTTTTATAGGACAAAACAAAGGCTGAGGTGTTTAGTTTATGAAAGAAAGGGAATATGGCTCAAAGTTTCTTTGTAAATGGGTCGAGTCATGTTCTACCCTTTTCTTGGCTGCTTGGGCTTTGCCAATACCTTTTGCTTTCCTTCATTTTCCTTTTTGGGGCCTTTTGTGGCCTTCGCTTTTTCCTTTTGCTTTTTCTTTGCTCTGGGATCAACTTGGCTTTTTGCTTTGATTAGCAAGTCCCAGTGTATTTCCTGCTTTCTTTTTCTCTTCTTTGTTTCTGCTCATTCATGACTTCTCTTCTTTACCAAGCAACAGGTTTAGGCCGTATGACTTAGTGGGTTAGAAGAAAGAAAGTTAGGCTCAAATGGTTTTGACTAGAGATATGACTTTGAAAACTAGGAAAATAAAGCAAGGATGGCCTTTCATCCTTTCGCAGAAGTTGTGACAACTCAAAATGCTCATGCAAATTTATTCAAGAATCTTTTTATCCTTTTCATTTTCTTTTGTAGCTTTGCCCCGGTGTGGGGTGGCTAGACACTACACAGGTATTTGAATAATACGATCAAGCTCAAAATGTTTTGACTAGCGATTCTCAAAATTCAGGATACATAAAAGATGGCCTCTCATCCTTTCTTAGAGACATGATCTTAAAGCCGGCCTCGGCTCTTAGCTGGTTTTTGTACTTTCACTTTCTTTCTTTCTTTTCTCTCAAGGATCACCCTGCCCTATTGCAAAGGTAGGTCTTTAGGAAGAAAATTATGGTTTGGATCAGGAAGGAATTGCCTTTAACTCAATCAAGGTTCTCATGGGACAGTATGCTGCACCCAGCTGAAGACACCTTTGAGCAACTTAGCATTCTTTCATGATCGTGGTCATTGCCAAAAGGGGTGTGGTCTCAGAGCAGTGTCATCACCGACCACTCACTTGTATTTTTTTTCCAAAAGGTGTTTTTCCTTTCTTTTTGTGTTTTTCAAAAGGTTTTTTACAAAGCTTGCATGAAAGTAAAAAGCATTTAAAATATTTACAAAACAGACACTCCTACCAGGGATACTTGGTGCAAAAAGCAAAGTTCAACTTATCCTGGTCATGGTAGACTTGAAGATTTTGGATTTTGGGATTGCTCTTTGCCTTGCAGTTTTACCAACTTGTTCAATTGGTGCCACTTGAAGACACCTGATTGTGGTCCGAGAGAGGATTTGTGGTGGTGGCCGCGGGAGGAGTCGATACCGGGGGATCAACCGAGATACGCTTGCTGTCGATCAGGTCTTGCACATCGTGCTTCAAGTCCCAGCAGCGGTTGGTGTCCCACCCGGAAGCTCCCATATGATACTCGCAGTATTCATTGGCCTTATAGGAGCGACTTTTGGTCGGCCTGTGGATCGGTTGCTTCTTCTGTAAATATCCCTTCTTCAATAGGGTTGGCAGAAATTCTGACAATGGTTGAGGCAAGGGTGTGAAAACCTTGTTCAACCTTCCTTGAAATTCCTCTTTGGTCCACCTCGGCCGCCCTAGTGCAGTTGGCAATGCTTGAGGAACCAACTGTTGCAACAGAGGTACCGGCTGTCGTTGCTGCGGTGGTACAAACTGTTGTGGTGCTTGCAGCCTTTCTATCTGTTGCATCATGGCGGCCATCATGGCTGATGTAAGCACCTTATTTTTGCACCCCTAGAAGTGCCGAAAATGCAAAACCCGGCTAAAAAGTCAAACCCTGAGGGGTTGAAATTTGACCTTTTGATCAAGTGAAAATTGGCCACCTTGCTTTATCTCAATGGATAGAGAATCTCGACACGATTCCAACGCAACTGAGTTTGCTGGAATCGGAGTCCAGATGAAGGTTCTGCGAGCGATCAAACTTAAAGGAGAACCGAAAGTTCACTTTTTCTCGAACCCCGTGCCAAGTGCTTAGCCCTATGCCATTGGATAGAGGGCTCCGATACGAGTCTAACGCAATTGAGTTTGCTCAAATCGGAGTTCGGATGAAGGAGATATGAGCTGTCAAAGTTTCCGAGCAGTAAAGCCAAAAACTGCACACGTGGCGCGGCAACTGCATACTTGGCAGCCAACGCAGCAAAATATCTCAGGGACTAAATCTTAAATATCCAAAATTCATAGGGACCAATCCGTAGATATCCAAAAGTGTCAAATCGGTCAAATCGGTCGAATCGGTCAAGTCGAGGGGCAAATCCGTAATTTTTCGATTTGTATCCGGCCAAATATGCCGGATACACTTGTCCCTCTTTATATCCGGACTCAAATTTCAGATACAAGAAGATCGGTCAGCGAGATTCGCGCCGATTGCCCGACAAATTCGCGACGGCATTTAGTTTTCGGATGATTATGTTTTGTATCCGGCATTGAATGCCGGATACAAAGAAGCACCTGTGTAACCAGCCATATAGGCCGGTTATGAAGAGGGCTTAGTGTATCTGGCCTGAGTTGCCGGATACATTAAGTTGGCCTATAAAAGGCCAACAGCAGCCCAGTTCCAGGGTTGGCTTCATTTTTGCTGGTTTCCACCCCTTCTCCCCTTGGCTACTGCTCCGAAATCTCCTCTTCTTGCCCCTCTTAGGCTCCCCAAACCCTTCAACATTATCTCAAGGCCCTCCTACTCCCTCCTTCCTTCTTCTTCTCCATCTTCACCCCACCAAGAAGGAGACTTGCTGCTGTTGGCGGTGCCAAGGGAGGCTCTAGCACCTGTTCTTGCTTCAAGGAGAAGACTACACACTTCAAAGGGGTTTCAAAACCCCAAGGTATTGTTCCTTGACATGTTTTATTCTACATATATGAAAATGAGAATGTTTGAGCATATATAAATGTTTTCTTCTCTTTGATAAAACAAGTGCCTAGCTAACTTCTTGTTCTTGCACTTACGCCCCCATGAAAGCCTTCAAGGTAGGAGAGGGTTTTTGTAGGGTTCAAAAGGAGGCATGAGTGGTGTTTTTCACATGATCCTAAGGTTTTTTTTCCTTTTCTAAGGTGCTGGTTTATCATGTCTCCATTTCATGTATACGGGGAGGGTGTTCCCCTTTGTTTATGCATCTCTTGTACCCCCATGTAATCCCCATTCTCCACCCTTCTCCTTGCTTTGCCTTTCCATTGAGTGAGTTGCTACTTTGAACATGATTAGTGGTAAAAGGCATGCTTATGTGTGTTGGCATGTGTAGAGATTAGGAAGCTTGTTTTGGGTGTATGCTGTTGTCTAGTTTTGTGTAGCCTAATCACCTTCTGTTTTGTGAATCAGAGAGCCAAAACAGAGACCTCTTGGTCTCTGTTAATTGCCATCTGCAGCCCCAACAGAGGAAAGCAAGTTCCTTGGTCACAAGGAAAGGGAAAGACTTTCAAGAAAGACCGAGAGATGAGGTGATTCCTCATCTCCAGTACCTGTGTGGGCCTTCCCAGGGGCCCGTGCAATTTTGGAACACCCTGAGAAGCCCAGAAACTCAACTCCCTTTGAAAAATCCGAAAAAAGGCCTCTGTATGTTGATCCGGCAACTCAGGCCGGATCAACATAGCCTTATGCGTAGCCGGCAACAGATGCCGGATACACGGAGACCTGTGTGTAACTGGCATCTCAGGCCTGCTACACTGCCAGAATACCCTTTTTTACTATTTTGTGATATTGTGCTGACTTCTTTGGTTTGTTTGATCATTCCGGATGAACCGGAGTGGCTTCCGGGTCACCCGGAAACCTAAGATGGGCCATGGGCCGACCCGGTCCAAATTGCTTCCCGGTGGGCCTTCCAACGGGGCCCGCCAAGCCCAACAAACTTATTGTGCTTAAATAAGATAATTAAAAGAATTGAGTGGGCCAGACCCTTTGAGGCCCGCCAAAGCCCAGTTTGGGAATGCCTGTTTAGATTTAGGCTTGGTTTGGCCGAGACCACGGGTAGGGCCGATCGGGCCTGCTAAAGCCCATTGAACCAAACCAACTTAGGGTTTCTAAACTCTAACTCAGGAAGTCTTGGGCTTTCAAGCCCAAGCCCAGGTAAAGGGCCCCAAGCCCAAGGGCCTGGCCCATTTTGGCACAATCAATCAAGATAATCAAAATCATTTGGTAAACCACTGTGTGGCCCACTCAAGGGCCCACAAAGCAATCCAGACTCACCTTTTGCATGGAAATCAAATTTAATCTCCAACTTGAAATTTAAAATAAAATTAGTTCATTGAACCAAAGCCCAAAGGGCCTCTCAGGCTAGACCGAGGCCCACCAGGGGACACGTGGGCTCAACCAAGCCCACCAAGGAATCCGCGGGCCTTCCAACGGGGCCCGCCCAATCAGACTCATCTCATCTTTAACTAAAAAGATAAAATCAAGTAAAGGGACCTCCACCGCTTTGGCGGTCCCACCAGACTTAACCGAATTGAATGCTGGATTAGAAATCAGGTGAGTGAGAGACCAGAGTTGACTCAAACCAGGGAAACCTATGGGACCCGTCACTTGACGGGGTGGACTGGGGTGTCTACGGACTTCCCCAGACCGCAACCGAGAACCTACCTAGAATCTCAAGCCGCAGACCAAGCCTTAGTAGAAGAACTTAGGCACCCAGGTGTCTGCCTGCACCCCATCAGGCAGTGGCGACTCCAAACAATCCCGAGGCACTCATCGTTTTGCGTGCGCCTCGTCGTGCGACCGAAATCGGGTGCGCACAGCTGACATGTTGGCCATCATGGCTGACGCGTTGGCCATTTGCTGATTGAGACTAATGATTACTGGATGATCTTCTAGCCTTTCTCGTTCTTGGGGTCGAGGCGGAGTTTGGGCTTGTTCTTTGGTACCTTAGGAAAATGAAAAGACACAAGTCAGTATAAAGAATGCATGTTGCAATAATGCATGCCAGTGCAGATTATTTGTGGTGATTTTTCTTTATTTGATTCCCTTTTTAACCGCCACTTCGAAGGTTAGGGAAGAAGGTTTCTTTTAACTGCCACTTTGGAGATAATGATTTTCTCTCAACCACCCCTTTGGAGGTGAGGATTTCTTTTTGACCGCCACTTCGGAGGTAAGGAGAGAGTCCCTGTTTTGATTTTGGGAACTGCAAGAGTTGATTTCTAAAAATTTTGGAAACTGCAAGGGTTGATTTTCAAGGATTGGTATATGTCAATGGGACAGTCCCTGTATTTGATCTTCGGGAATTTCAAGAGTTGATTTATGCGGGGTAAGTGATTCCTACCGAATTTGGAGAAATGCGAAATGATTTCCAAAGCAGCAGAAGTACGAAATGACTCCTACTGAGATTTGGGGAAGTGCGAAATGGCTTTGATTTGGATTTTGGAAATGCAAAATGGTTTCAGAGTAGCGAAAGCTCGAAACGGCTTCAATTTGGAAACACGAAGTGGTTTCAGATTTTGGGGAAGCACGAAATGGCTTCGGATTTAGGGAAGCACGAAATAGCTTCGGGAGCAGCAGAAACACGAAATGGTACCTACTATGATATGGAAACACGAAATGGTTTCAAATTGGGGGAAGCACGAAATTGCTTCGGATTTGGGAAACACGAAATGGTTTCAAATTTGGGGAAGCCCGAAATGGCTTCAGATTAGCAGAAGCGCAAAATGGCTTCGACTAAGGTTTTGGGAAACACAAAGTGGTTTCAGATTTGGAAACACGAATTGGTTTCAGATTAGCGGAAGCACGAAATGGCTTCAAATTAAGATTTTGGGAAACACGAAATGGTTTCACATTGGGGGAAGCACGAAATGGCTTCAGATTAGCGGAAGCGCAAAATGGCTTCGACTAAGGTTTTGGGAAACACAAAGTGGATTCAGATTTGGAAACACGAAGTCGTTTCAGATTAGTGGAAGCACGAAATGGCTTCAATTTGGAAACACGAAGTGGTTTCAGATTAGTGGAAGCACGAAATGGCTTCAATTTGGAAACACGAAATGGTTTCAGATTAGCGGAAGCACACAAAATGGCTTCAAATTAAGATTTTGGGAAACACGAAATGGTTTCAATTTGGGGGAAGCGCGAAATGGCTTCGGATTTGAAAACACGAAATGGTTTCAATTTGGAAACACGAAATGGTTTCAATTTTGGAAACACGAAATGGTTTCAGATTGGCGGAAGCACGAAATGGCTTCAAATTAAGATTTTGGGAAACACGAAATGGTTTCAATTTGGGGGAAGCGCGAAATGGCTTCGGGTTTGGAAACACGAAATGGCTTTGGATTTGGAAACACGAAATGGTTTCAATTTGGAAACACGAAATGGTTTCAATTTTGGAAACACGAAATGGTTTCAGATTAGCGGAAGCACGAAATGGCTTCAAATTAAGATTTTGGGAAACACGAAATGGTTTCAATTTTGGAAACACGAAATGGTTTCAGAGTAGCAGAAACGCGAAATGGTTTCCTACTAAGATTTTGCCGTTCAGAGGCGAGGGGAAGAGTCCCTGATTTTGTGGGTAGTCCCGGTTTGGGAAGAAGTCTTGGTTTGGGAAGGAGTCCCGGTTTGGGAAGAAGTCCCTGTTTTTTGGGGAAACACGAAATGATTTCCTAGGGCTGTAGCTGCACAAAGTGGCCTTGACTGAGATTTTGCCATATTTGGTCTTTCCTTGCATTTGAAGTTTCTTTCTTCTTCTTTTCATCATTTTTCTTTGTACTTTCAACTTGGGTTGCTGGTCCCTAGCAAGGGTCAGACTTGACTTTTTATTTTGGGCTAGGTCACAGCCAATTTATTTCATGATTTTTCTGATTAAGCTGAAGCTGATTGAGACACAGGGAATTGGAGCAAGTCCCGGTGTAACTTTGATTTTGGAAAATTTTGCATTCTTTCCCTTGGAAATGATTTAATCCAAATGTTTGTGCAAGTGATATCGAAGTGTGTGCACTTGATGCATGAAGATGCTTGCACAAAATTAAAGCCAAAGCTAAATGATATTACCATTCGAAAACCTATATCCAGAATTGAATATGAGAAAATTACATCAAAAAGGGTGTGCATAGCCCTAAAAAGGTTGGTGCCCCGCGGGGCACAACTTCTAGACACACTTGTGTATGGAAGCACATCCGAGTCCAGGTCTGCTTTCTTTCATCTGTTCTTTCATCTGCTTTTGACTTCAGGTATCCAACCAAAAGAATTTACAACTTGCCAGCGAGGGCAAAAATTTACATGATATTCATAAAAAATCTGCAAAGGGTTCATCCTTAGGGTTGTTGGGAGCCAAAAGGAAGGATACAAATATGCTTCAAGGCGGGTAAGCCAAATTCCTAAATCTAGGGTTTGGTGCCCCTACTCTGATCTGGCCTGCTTCCATCTGATTGTCTGGTCTAGCCGGCTTTCATCTGCTCAAAAGGCCAACCCGGACTCAAAGTGCTTCCAGCGGACTCGATGGGTCAAGGCCCACAGCTCGCAGGACTCCATGCATAGATCTGGGGTGGTTCCCCTGATCAAAGTTAGGTTGGTTTCCTAAATTAGGGCTAAGGCAGCCCATGCATGGATCTTGGGTGGTTCCCCTGATCAAAGCTCGCAAGACTCCATGCATGGATCAGACGAAAGCAGGCCAGATCAGAGAAAAGGTAGAAAGCCCTATGTGCGCGCGTGGGAAACGCGGCACGGGGTATTCGGAGTCGCCACAGCCTGATGGGGTGCAGGCGGACACCTGGGTGCCTAATCTTGTCTACTTAGGGCTTTGGGTCTGCGGCTTTGAGATTCGGAGTTTGGTTCTCGGTTGCGGTCTGGGGAAGTCCGTAGACACCCCAATCCGCCCCGTCGGATGACGGGTCCCGTGGTTTTCCTGGTTTGAGTCAGCATTCTATTTGGTCTTCACCCGATTCCTAATCCAGCATACTTTTTTGTTGGGTCTTGGTGGGACCACCTGAATGGTGTGGGTCCCTTTAGTTGATTTTATCTTTGTTTATCTTTCGGGTTTTCTGAGTCTGATTGGGTGGGCCCCGTTGGAAGGCCCACGGAGTCCTTGGTGGGCTTGGGTAAGCCCATGTGCCCTTAATGGGCCTCTGTCTAACCCTTGGAGGCCCTGTGGGCTTTGGATAATGAGTTGGTTTTACATTGGGGTTCAAGTTTGATTATTAAGTCACTTTCATGCAAAAGGTGGGCCGGATCGGTTTGGGGGCCCCTTGGGTGGGCCCCCATGGTGGTTGCCAAAGTACTTTTGGATTGTCTTTATTTAATTTTGCCAAAGTGGGCTGGTCACTGGGCTTGGGGCCCGTGATCCAGACTTTGGGCTTGAAAGCCCCGTGCTCCGAAGTCTAGGGCTTGCACCCTAACTTGGTTCGATTAGCGGGCTTTGGCCGGCCCGACAGGCCCTAGCCCATGGTCTCGGCCAAACCATGCAATTCATATGTTAATCCATACATCAAGGTGCGGGTGGGCCGCATTGGGTTTGGCCCATCCGATTAGATTGGGTAATTTCACTTAATCTTGCTTAAGTTGCATGCTTTGGTGTTTATTGGGCTTGGTGGGCCTCGTTGGAAGGCCCACTAGTGAGCCAAGTTGGACCGGTTGGTCCAAGTCCCAAGCTGGGTTTCCGGGTGACCCAGAAACCCTATTGGTTCAGTGGTTTTGACAAAAATCATCCCAAAATTCAGCAAGGCATCACAATACACAAAAAAACACCTCTGTGTGTGTATCCGGCAACTCAGGCCGGATACACAGGGTCTGCAGGTGATCCGGCCAGAGCAGCCGGATACACAGGGGCCATAGCTTATCCGGCCTTAGCTGCCGGATATGCCTAGGCCACAGGTGATCCGGCCTGAGTTGCCGGATCACCCTAAAATGGCTTCTTTTTTGGTTTCTGCCTTTCGGGATGGATCCCAAGGGCTCCCAGGGGGGTTTTAAGAGTCATGTGGGCCCTCGGATGGGCCCACATACGTTCAGGTTTGGGAGAAGCCACCTTTGGCTTCTCCTTCTTGGACTTTTTAGCAAAGCAATGGGGGGGGGGGGGGGAACTTGGGGGTGATGGAGCATACTCACATGCATGCAAAACCTTAACTAACAGTAAAAGAATTAAGGGAAGCATGCATCCACACGTAAATCACAGACATTTCGTGGGCTTGTCATGCTTTGTATCCCTCATGGTAACAAGATCAAGCATGAAAGGTACTAAGTAATCACACAATCAAGAGAATAATAAAACAGAAGAGAACAAAAGGAAAAGAGACATCATGCATGGCACCCACGAATTCTAGCAAGACTAAGGACTAAGTGCCTCATGCCTGACCCCTGAAAACTTAAAGAAGGGAAGGAGAAGGGGGGATTACAAGGGGTACATCAGATTGGATTTGGGAGGAACATGCTCCTCTCTACTGAAACACCAAGGGTTGCACAATAGTAACCTTGTTGGCCTTACATGGAGTGGCCAAGTTTCCCATTTTTCATGGGTTGTGCATGGGGTCTCCCTCACATTTAGAGACCTCCATGTTACCCAAGAAACAAGGAAAATCACATGCAAGACAAAGCCTAAAATAGGTTCATGCGAGGGGAGATGACTAACTTAACAAAACCCCACAGAAAAATCTAAATTTAATATATGATGCACACAATACAGTGGGAAGTCTTACCTTAGGCTTTGAAACCTCTTTGAGGGTGTGCCGGCACTTCCTTTGGGCTTGAATAGCTGCTGGAACAACTCCTTTTCTCAGCAACAGCAGCAGCTCTCTCTTGCTTCAACCAGAAAATGGAAAGGGGGGAGGAGGCAAAGGCTTGGATGGCTTTTGGGATGAAGTGATGACGTTATTAAGGGCAAAGGAGGCAAGGTGCTCGTGGGAAAAAGTGGGAGAGGGAAGCTCAAAGCAGCAAAGAAACAGCCAACCTCGAAAATGAGCTGCTGGTTTGCCTTTTATAGAAAACATAATGTATCCGGCAACTCAGGCCGGATACATTAAAGACTCCCCTTATCCGGCCTTGAAGGCCGGATACACTAGCTTTCCTTTGTATCCGGCAACTCAGGCCGGATACATGACTTAATCATTTCAAAATTTAATGCCGCCGCGAATCTGTTGGCCAATTGGCGCGAATCTCGCACGAATATCTTCATGTATCCGGCCTTGGAGTCCGGATACAAGGGGGAGCATGTGTATCCGGCATATATGACCGGATACAAGTTGAAAAATTACGGATTTGCCCCTTGACTTGACCGATTCGACCGATTCGACACTTTTTAACAATTACAAAATGGTCCCTGCGAATTTCAGTTTAGTCCCTGGGATTTTTATTAAACTTTGGATATTTAAGATTTAGTCCCTGAGATATTTCGCTGCATTGGCTGCCACGTGTGCAGCTTCTGGCTTTGCTGCTCAGGAACTTTGACAGCTCATATCTCACTCATCTGAACTCCGATTTGAGCAAACTCAATTGCATCGAACTCGTATCAGAGCCCTCTATTTAATGACATGGGGCTAAGCACTTGGCACGGATTCCGAGGGAAAGTCAACTTTTGGCCTTCCCTTAAGTTTGACTGCCCTTAGAACCTTCATCCAGACTCCGATTCCTGCAAACCCAGTTGCGTTGGAACCGTGTCGAGATTTTTATTCAATGGAATAGATCAAGGTATTTGGCACGGAAATCGAGGAAAAGTCAACCCTTGGATTTTCCTTAAGTTTGACTGCCCTTAGAATCTTCATCTGGACTCCGATTCCTGCAAACCCAGTTGTGTTGGAACCGTGTCGGGATTCTCTATCCATTGAGATAAAGCAAGGTGACCAAATTTCACCTGATTAAAAGGTCAAATTTCCACCCCTCAAGGTTTGACTTTTTAGCCGTGCTTTGCATTTCTGGCTTTTTTGGGAGCGCAAAAATGAGGTGTTTACACCCTAGATTTAGGAATTTTAGCTCACCCGCCTTGGAAGCAACTTGTACCCTTCTTTGGGGCTCTCGACAGCCCTAAAGATGAATTCTTTGCAGCTTTTGCAAATATTAGGCAAATTTCGCCCTTAATGGCAAGTTGTAAAGTTGCTGTGAACCGACACCACAAAGTAGAGGAAAGAACAGATGAAAGACAAAAGGCCAGTCGGGACTTGGACATGCTTCCTTACACAAGTATGTTTAGGAGTCGTGCCTTGATAGGCACCAACCATTTTTTAGGACTGTGCACACACTTTTGGGTGTTTTTTATGATTGTTTAATAACATAGATTTGCTAGATGGTAATAGGATTTGAGTTCATTTTGCTTATGTACATGCCTGTTTATATATTAAGTGCATGCACTTCGAGATCATTTGCACAAATGTTTTTGGCCAAACCGCTTTCAAAAGTACACAAAAGAATTTCCTAAACCAAAGTCGCCACTGGGCGTACATCAAATCGCCTTCGGGCATACATCAAATCGCCTTCGGGCGTACATTAAATCGCCTGCGAGCGTACATCAAGCCGCCTCCCAAGGTGCACATCAAAGTTGCTTTTTCAAAGCACACAATAAAGTGGCCTCCAGGCCTACATTGAATCATCTTCCATGACATAAACACCGTCTCTGGTGACGCACAATAAACCGTCATCTGTGGCATATTGGGCTAGCCATATAGACAAAAATTAAATCACTTTTGGCGTACCTTCTCCATGCCAGCCATGGCATGATGCGGGCTGTCCAAAATGCATTTTTTGATCTTTATAATTCATTTGCCATTGCATGATTTTAAAGGATTTTACAATCACTGTTGATCAAGACATGAAGTTTGAGGTTTAGTCCTCGCAACTTTTTTTTCAAGGATTTCCACGCATAAAGCACATGTTGCACGCTTTTTGAAAACTGCCAGGTACGGCAGGGTCTCCAGAGCTTCAGATCTCTGAAAGACCATATTATAAGGTTTAAACTTCACATCCTAGGGGTTCTCCGATCAATCGGTGCACTGTCACACTTTCTTCACAATATTGTTTTGTCAAGTCGTGGTTTTCATGCATGAGCCGCATCGTATTTGTTTTCGCAAAGCACGGCACAAAAGCACAACTCAGTGTAATGCTCTCGTCACACACGACACTTCATTCATAATTAAGGAAGGAACTGATCAAAATTTCTCTTAATCAGGTACAGTTTAGATAATTCACATTTAGAGCACCATTCGTAACTCGGCCTTCACAGTAAGAGAGGACTGCAATGAATTCTTCCGAGGCCCCAATTCCATCATCATCACAGCAAAGGGCCGAAGAACAACCGGCCATAACGGATCCAAGCCCATAGGCGGCCATGATACATGCCACAGGGATTCCAATGCCAGAAATCCCACAGGGGCAACCACCTCAGCCAGCACCCAGGGCAGGGCATCCGCCGCCACAAGACGCTCCAATTCCTATCCCTCCTCCACAGCAAGAGCTATTTGTGCCTATCCAACTGAGACAAGAAGAGCTAGACTGGAATAGGGCACGGGAAGCCCGGCTGGAGGAAAGATTGGCAGCAATCAAAGAGGATCACATGCTGCAGCTTGCGGCAACAAAGGAAGATAGCAGGGCACAGATGGCCGCCATACGTGAGGACCTTTTGAAGCAGCTTCAACCAAGCACTGTTCGGAACGAGGCTACGCTAGAAATTCTTTGCTTCATCTCGGATATCCAGTTCCCAGCTGTGCGCACCCGATTTCGGTCGCACAACGAGGCCCACGTAAAACGATGTGTGCCTCGGGATTTGTTTGGAGTCGCCACTGCCTGATGGGGTGCAGGCAGACACCTGGGTGCCTAAGTTCTTCTACTAAGGCTTGGTCTGCGGTTTGAGATTCTAAGTAGGTTCTCAGTTGCGGTCTGGGGAAGTCCGTAGACACCCTAGTCCACCCCGTCAAGTGACGGGTCCCATAGGTTTCCCTGGTTTGAGTCAATTCTGGTCTCTCATTCACCCGATTCCTATTCCAGCATTCAATTTGGTTAAGTCTGGCGGGACCGCCAAAGCGGTGTGGGTCCCTTTACTTGATTTTATCTTTTTAGTTAAAGATCAGATGATTCTGATTGGGTGGGCCCTGTTGGAAGGCCCGCGGATTCCTTGGTGGGCTTGGTTGAGCCCACGTGTCCCTTGGTGGGCCTCGGTCTAGCCTGAGAGGCCCTTTGGGCTTGGTTCAAATGGATTGATTTTACTTTAAAGTTTAAGTTGAATTTAAAGTGATTTTCATGCAAAGGTGGGCCGGGTTGGTTTGTGGGCCACACAGCTGGTTGCCAAATGATTTAATTTATCTTTGATTTATCTTCACCAAAATGGGCCAGGCCTTGGGCTTGGGGCCGCTTTACCTGGGCTTGGGCTTGAAATCCCAAGACTTCTTGAGTTAGGGTTTAGAAACCCTAAAATTGGTTCAATGGGCTTTAGCGGGCCCGATAGGCCCTGCCCGTGGTCTCGGCCAAACCATGCGTAAATATGATCAACATGCTTCAAAATGGGCTTGGGTGGGCCTCAATGGGTTTGGCCCACTCAAATTTTATTATCTTTATTAAACAAAAGCGGGTTTGTCGGGCTTGGTGGGCCCCGTTGGAAGGCCCACCGCAAATCAGTTTGGATCGGGTCGGTCCAAGGCCAACCTCGGGTTTCCGGGTGACCCAGAAACCCTACTGGTTCGCCCGGATTGACTAAACAAACCAAAAATATAGCACAAGATCAGAAAACGGCTCAAAATGGTATTCTGGCAGTGTAGCCGGCCTGAGATGCCGGTTACACACAGAGCTCAGTGTATCCGGCATCTATAGCCGGCTATGAATAAGGCTAGGATCAACACACAGAAGCCTTTTTTTGGATTTTTGCTATGGGATTGGGTTTCTAAGCCTCCTAGGGTGTTCCAGATATTGTGTGGGCTCCTGTGTGAGCCCACAGAGGCTCAGAGAGACGGAGAAGACCCCGTTTTGAGCTCTTTTTAGGGTTTGTGAAGTCAAGGGAATGGGAGAGAAGGCAGGGGAAGTTGCCTCCTCCCCTTCCCACCATTTCTGGCAATGAACAGGGACCTTGTATCCCTATTTTGGTCCTTCATCTTCCACGCACCAGCAAGTGCACCAGGCAAAGGGAGATCTACCAACCCGGGCTAAGATGCACAATTTTAAACTATGATGAGTGCATGTGCATTTTTATGAATCAGGTGCATGAAAAAGTAAAGCATGTGAGTGTGCTCACGTGAGCCATGAGGTAGCTAACAATGTAAACGCAAAATGGCCAAGCATGGCTCTAGTGGGTGAGTGGGGATGTGTATGCATGCATGCTTTGGGAACAAAGACAACATATTAACTCTAACCTACATGGAAGCAAAAGCATAAGGAAGGAAGGGATAAAGGGGACTTATGTGGGGTATATTGGATAAACAAGTGAAGGGAACAAACTCCCCATTTAAATGAGCTAAACCATTAGCTGAAAGAGAGCTTTAAAGAACCATTAAGATCCTAGATAGGTGACCCTCTTCCTCCCTTGAAGCCATGCCCACTCCCCTTACCATAGGAGGTATTTTATATGATGGAAGAGAGGAGAAGACACACGAAAAATCATGCTAAGGGACAGCCTTCAAGCAAGAAAACAAAACCTTTAAAACTTGCTTGAAATCACCTCATTTTCATATATGTGGAGTAAATGGCAGTAAGGAACGATACCTTGGGGTTAAACAACCCTTGTGTGGTGTGGTTGAGGTCCCTCGGAGCCCAACAGCAGCTGGAGCACCTTCCTTCTTGCACCAAGAGCAGCAGGTCTTGTTCTCCTCCAAGGTTCAAGTGAGGGAGAAGAGACTGGGGAGGGTTTAGATGGTTTCTAGGTGGTGTTTTGGGTGGCTTTGGAGGTAAGGAGAGGTGAGAGGGGAGGGTTTCGTACCAGGAACAATGGGGAAGAAGAGGGGAAAACAGCCAAAAAGAAGCCAACCCCAGAAATGGGGCTGCTGTTGCCTTTTTATAAAAAACTTAATGTATCCGGCATTTAATGCCGGATACACTACACTTCATTTGTATCCGGCATAATATGCCGGATACACTGCACTTCCTTTGTATCCGGCATATTATATCGGATACAAAACATAATAATTTCGAAAATTAAATGCCGCCGCGAATTTGTCGGCGAATCGGGGCGAATCTTGGCGAGCAAATCTTTGTATCTGGCATTTGAGTCCAGATATGAAGAGGAGCAAGTGTATCCGGCATTAAATGTCGGATACAAGTAGAAAAATTACGGATTTGCCCCTCGACTTGACCGATTCGACACTTTTGGATATCTACGGATAGCCCCCTGCGAATTTTGGTTTAGTCCCTGAGATATTTGATGATTTTTGGATATTTGAGATTTAGTCCCTGAGATATTTTGCTGCATTCATCGCCACGTGAGCAGTTTCTTCGCCACGTGTGCAGTTTCCGGCTTTGCTGCGCGGAAAATTCGACAGCTCATATCTCCTTCATCCGAACTCCGATTTGAGCAAACTCAATTGTGTTAGACTCGTATCGGAGCCCTCTGTTCAATGACATAGGGCTAAGCACTTGGCACGGGGTTCGAGGAAAAGTCAACTTTCGGCTCTCCCTCAAGTTTGACCGGCCCACCGAACCTTCATCCGGATTCCGATTCCAGCAAACTGAGTTGCATTGGACACATGTCAGGATTCCATATCCATTGAGATAAAGCAAGGTGGCCAATTATCACTGGATCAAAAAGTCAAATTTTGACCCCTTAGGGTTTGATTTTTTAGCCAGGTTTTGCATTTTCAGCACTTCCAGGGGTGCAAAAATAAGGTGTTTACACCAGCCAAGTTCAGATGCCCTGAACTGCACCAATTCGACGGCACAGGCTGCCCATTGAACCACTTGCATTCCTATGTTGGCGACATGTGCCAATATGCGAAGGACGAGAAGATTATGGTTCAATTCTTCCAAAGATCTCTAACTGGGGTAGCATACGCTTGGTTCGTAAGTCTGGATAAGCAGAAGGTTAAGGAATGGAATGACCTCGCCGCCGTGTTCATTCAGCGGTACCACTTAAATAGCCAAGTGGTTCGGACCAGGACCGAACTGCAGAGACTGTCAAAGAGAAACTGCAAATCTGTGAGAGACTATGCTAAGAGGTGGATGGAAATGGCAAACGTGGTGCAACCCCCTCTTATCGAACAAGAGTGGACTCCCCTATTCATATCCTCGTTGGGGAAACCATACTTCACAATGCTATTGGGACAGTGCACTACAAGCTTCACTGACCTAATCATGACAACAGAAAGAATTGAAGATGCGATTAAAAAGGAGAAGCTCGGAGGCCCCATGACGAGTTTGTTGCATGGAACAATCTCAAGTGGCATGAGGCAAGAGAACGACGACGACGCAAGTGCAGTCAACCGTGTACAACCTTCTACGCCGTTTCACATCCCTTCCTCAAGAAGCGTGAGCTTCCACTCCACCAACAATGCTCTGTCTCGCCTCAGGGGTCGTCTCACCAAAGAGGAAAGAAAGAATCGGGAGTTCACTCCACTTCCGTACACGCTGGCTGAATTGTTACCAACACTCCTGAGAGAGGGACACCTGCAACTGGCAACGTCGAATCCTAAGGCATCGAAAATGAATGGCTATGATCCAAACAAGAGCTGTGAGTACCACATGGGCGTACAAGGCCATGATACTGATGGATGTTGGGGCCTTCGTCATGCAGTCCAAGATCTTCTGGAAGCTGGGGAACTCAAAATCGATCCTCCGTCAGGTTAAAAAAAAAGCATCATCATTTTCATGCATCTTATCATGTATTCTGCTTCCTAATGTTTGTTTCTCCCACCAAGAACTCCATCAACAATCAGCATGAACCGTACCTCAGGGACAAATCATGATGTAGCCCAGCAAATAACTAGCATAGTGGCCTCTCTACAGAGCCTACTACGGACAATAACAATCAAGGAAGAAACAATGAACAAATTCTGGGAAGCGTTAGGCGAAGAAAATTTTGAGCTGCGATCCCGAGTAAGGGTCCTTGAAGAAGAGATCAGAAGCATGAAGGGAAAGATACCCCCTACGTAGACAAGAAGTGAGCCGTCCACTAACCATAGCAAATGGTCGAATGCAAAGGGAGAAAGGGAAAGCTGCCGCAGCAGATGTGCACCAGCTCATGAAGAAGCCAACTGTTTACCATGGCAAGGGGCAGCATGACGGACTGATGGATCATTCAGAGGGTCCCCCAAGGAGAACAAAAGAAGAAATGGAGGCTAGAATGAGGAGGGTTTTTACCCCACTACCATATGGACCGGCGGAGTTACTACCGACGCTGTTGAAGGAGGGGTATGTGCAGATTAAGCCCCCGAACCCTCGGTTGGTTAATGCCAGAAGTTACAACGCCGCAGAATGGTGTGAGTACCATTCTTGTGCTCCAGGGCACCACACAAGCCGGTGTTGGGATCTGCGGCATGACATTCAAGATCTGATTGATCAAGGATTCTTGAAGGAACTTCTTGAGGAGCCAAGGTCCATCGGGGGACGAGACATCTCTGACATGTTAGCGCAGATTCAGACATCCGAACCAGCCATCTCCCAGCAAGAAGGAGAAGATGATGACAAGGAAAGCACTTAAAGGCTTCCTCCCATGGAATGCAACTGAATTCCAAGAACGCCGATCTGTGTCGGCCATTCCTTGCATAGCTTGCCGCTCTGTTTTTGTTTATTTTTTTCTTTTCTTTTGAATTCAGAACTTGATAATATGTTTCTTTCGCAAACTGATGAAATCTTTTGGGAAATCACTAGAGTGTTGGACCACACCAAGGCATGACGGTGATCTCGGGCCAAACCTAAGCAATCAAATTTGACAAATGGAATGTGCCAAACAGCACAAACTGTGCGGATCTCGACATAGCCAAGGGATCCACCCAACATCACATTTGAAACCCACCTTTCTAAACAAAGAGGTAAGCTGTGATATGAAAGAAAAAAGAAGGGGCAAGGTGCCCATACCAGTCAAAGGTCACTAACATGATCCAGGATCAATGATCTCGATGAAATGATGAGAGGCCATTTTTTGCTAAGATACTTCAAATAAATTCCACTAGTTAAACGTGTTGAGCTTGATCATCTCATTTCTAACCCACGTTATGTCTAGCCAACCCAAACTGGGGTAAAGTCAAAAAGCAAAAAAAAAAACAACAAAATGAACAAAGAAGAAAATGGTTCTTGAACCAGTTAATCGTGCAAAAATAATTAAGTGTTACATTCTCTGTGAAAGGATGGAAGGCCATCCTTGATCTTCTCCAAAAAATCATCTGAAACAAGATGAAACCCTTGCAAAACCCTTTGAGCCTAAAAATTCCTTCATTAACCCTACCATGTCTTGTCTTCAAAATGGGGGCATAAAGCTTCGTGCAATTGGAGACACAAAAAGGATCAAGGTGAAGATAGGGCAAAGCGAAAAGCACCCTAAGAACAAAGGGGACAAAAAGGAGGAATGAGGAGAACCTCAGAAAGCAAGAATTCGAAGAAAGGACTGGGGCAATCCCTGGAAAGAAAAGAAAAGAAGAAAAAAAAGAAAAAAAAAGAAAAAAAAAGAAAAAGAAAACAAAAGCCAGGGCAAACCCCGAGAGCAAGAATCAAGAATTGGGGCAAAAGACCCAAGAAAGAAGGGAAAGAAAGAAAAGAACAAAGATGGAAAAAGGGGAAGAAATTAATTAAAGTTGAGCGTAAAGTTGCAGGAACAAAGGTGAAGCAAGCCCTAACAAAAAAGGTGGACAGGACGTGGCTCATACCCCATTCATCAATTTTTGAGCCTTCATATCATTTCTTCTGGACCCTTGAACCCAGCCTACATTTCGTCCTACTGTGAAGCCCTTTCTGATTACAGAGAATGTAACATTGAATCTTGGACAAACAGGCAATGACAGAACCAAAAAAAAAGGGGATAGAGAAGAGCTTTGGCTAGACATGATGGTTACCCATAGAGTGAAGCTATATAGGGTTTGAGCCTGTTTATCCTTCATTTCTAAACACTGGAATCAAAGCCTACATTTCGTCCTACTAATAAGTCCTCTCTGATCATTGGATCATGATCCATGGAAATTGACAGGGCCCTTGGACCGGGCCAAGGCACCTAACCCGAATGAGGGAGCCAATGAGAAAAACCATTCCACAACCCCTAACCAAGGGTGGGAAAAAGAAAAAAGGAGAGAGAAAATCGAAGAAAAACCAAGGTGGGGCAGTGCCAAAGAAACCCCCCTGAACCAAAACAATCCCCTTCGTTCCTACATGGGGCATGCTATTTGAGAGCAAAAAATGTCGAGACCCTTACAGGGAGTGCCGAGAGGCATAACTGCCTAAGTCTAAATGAGAGTGTCAGGTAACTGACCCAAAGATTACTGGTCCTGCCAATGGACCCACCTGAGAGGGAAAAATCCAAACATTTAAGGAATTCCCAAGAGATTTTAATCAAAGAAAAATTGCTTGATCTGTCATATAATTTTGATAAATAAATTCCGAATTGACTGAATTCCACATGAATTTTTCCAGGTACCAACCAAAACCTGAAATAGACAGACAAAGGCATCACAGCATATCTCACACGTTGGATGGAGAAAGGAATCGCCACCATGTATTCTCACATGGGGCACAAAGAGAGTCAACACAGTGTGTTCACGCATTTGTTGACAAGAGTTTGTGAAGCCAAAGCCGCCAACGGGTGAGTCGGAGATTGGTAGAGGCAATTTTAATATAATTGTCGCCATGTATTCTCACATAGGGGACGCAGAAAGAGTCATCACAATGTATTCACACATTGGTTGACCAAGTTTGTGAAGCCAAAGCCACTGGCGAATGAGTCAGAGATTGGTGGAGGCAATTTTGAATGCAATCAAGAAAGAAAAACAAATAACCAAGTCAGAATAAGTGATGGACAAAAACAAAATGGAGCAAGAAGCCTCCAAAATTTGAAGACAAAATGGAGCGAGGAGCTTCCAAGAATTGAAGAATTAAGGAGCAAGGCATCTCCCAAAAAATTTTGAATTAAAGAATGGAGCAAGGAGCCTCCAAGACTTGAAGACAGTAGGAGCAAGGTGTCTCCCAACCTTAAGGAGCGAGATGACTCCCAAAATTGGAGGATTAAGGAGCAAAGCATCTCCCAACCCTACTGGAGCAAGCTGTCTCCCTATTGAAATCAAAGACAGAATGGAGCAAGGCGCCTCCAAAATTGAAAGCGGCATGGAGCAAGGAGCCTCCAAGGATTTAAGACAGAAGGAGCAAAGCATCTCCCAACCTTAATGGAGCAAGAAGCCTCCAAAATTTGAAGATAAAATGGAGCAAGGAGCCTCCAAGAATTGAAGACAGAAGGAGCAAGGTGCCTCCCAACCTTAATGGAGCAAGAAGCCTCCATAAGTTGAAAATAGAATGGAGCAAGGAGCCTCCAAGAATTGAAGACAGAAGGAGCAAGGCACCTCCCAACCTTAATGGAGCAAGAAGCCTCCATAAGTTGAAAACAGAATGGAGCAAGGTGCCTCCAAGAATTGAAGATAGCAGGAGCAAGGCGTCTTCCAACCACCGAGAGCAAGGCATCTCTCAAGACTGAAAGGGCAAGGCGTCCCTGGAGCAAGGTGTCTCCCAAAACTAATGGAGCAAGGTGTCTCCCAACCACAGAGAGCAAGGCGTCTCTCAAGACTGAAAGGGCAAGGTCTCCCTAGAGCAAGGCGACTCCAAAACTAATGGAGCAAGGTGTCTCCCAACCACAAAGAGCATGGCGTCTCCCGAGACTGAAAAGGCATCCCTGGAGCAAGGCGACTCCTAAACTAATGGAGCAAGGTGTCTCCCAAGATTGAAAAACCAAGAAGCAAGGCGTCTCCCACCACTAAATGACACAGGAATGTGTCTTCAAGGAGTAAAGCATCTCCCAAATGCTGAAGGACACGGAGTCCCCAGAGCAAAGTATCTCCACAAAGCCGAACAAATTGTTTCCATTCCTGGAAATGATAGAGAATTATGACATGAAGAAGAAGGCAAAATGAGGAACCACTGGGCAAATTGGCCCCCATTGTAATTTTTGTTTTACACTTTTGTAAATATAGTAGAGCAGGTGTGTGAGTTCTCTTGAGGCACTGGATAGCGCTGGAAGCACTTCCTCACCAACAGCAGCTCCCCCTCCACTCTTCCCTCCTCCTTTCTCCATTTGGTCCACATCCTAACCTAACCCTTGGCCATCAAATCCTAAAAAAAAAAAAAAATGCAAACAAACTTTAAGTAAAAGACACAAAATGGATCAAAAGTCTGAAGTCACCTAAAAGCTTTAATGGAACAAACAAGAAGAAAAGAATATTGTCAAGTGTCTAGCATCAACGCCGAAACAGGTTGGCGAGCTCAAGTCCAATCTAATCTCTTTCAAAACTTAAATTAAATGCTGAAGAGTTGCCCTACAAAAACCCGAAAAGCAAAGGGTAAGGAAACTCTGAAGCCAGGAAGTGACGCCACATCATTGGCCGCTTCCCTCTCAAAATGAAAACATCAAAGGACTAAGCTCGTCAACCATGTCGACAGAAATGCCAGATGCAAAAACGAGATTCTTTTTCTCTTTGCCATTCATCCGCAAGGTGACTCCGGCAAAGAGGGGCAGCTATAAGCACCTCATTTTTGCGCTCCCGAAAGAGCCAGAAATGCAAACCCCAGCTAAAAAGTCAAACCCTAAGGGGTGGAAAAATTGACTTTTTGATCCAGTGATAAATGGCCACCTTGATTTATCTCGATGGATAGAGAATCCCGACACGAGTCCAACGCAACTGAGTTTGCTGGAATCGGAGTCCGGATGAGGGTTCGACGGACCGGTCAAACTTAAAGGAGAGTCGGAAGTTGACTTTTCCTCGAACCCCGTGCCAAGTGCTTAGCCCTATGTCATTGGATAGAGGGCTCCGATACAAGTCTAACGCAATTGAGTTTGCCCAAATCGGAGTTCAGATGAAGGAGATATGAGCTGTCGAAGTTTCCGAGCAGCAAAACCGGAAATTGCACACATGGCGCAGGAACTGCACACGTGGCAGCCAATGCAGCAAAATATCTCAGGGACTAAATATTAAATATCCAAAAATCATCAAATATCCCAGGGACTAAAACAAAATTCACAGGGACCAATCCGTAATTGCTCAAAAGTGTCAAATCGGTCGAATCGGTCAAGTCGAGGGGCAAATCCGTAATTTTTCAATTTGTATCTGACCAAATATCCCGGATACACTTGCCCCTCTTCATATCCGACATCAAATGTCGGATACAAAGATTTGCTCTGCGAGATTCGCGCCGATTCCCTAACAAATTCGCGGCGGCATTAAATTTTTGAAATAATTTTGTTTGTATCCGACATTTTATGCCGGATACAAAGGAGGTTCAGTATATCCAACATTAAATGCCGGATACAAAGGACATGTAGTGTATCCGACATTTAATGCCGAATACATTAAAATTGCCTATAAAAGCACAGCAGCAACCTATGCCGGGGGTTGGCTTCTTTGGCTGTTTCTGGGCTTCCTTCCACCACTCTTTCCCACCCAAATCCTCCCTTCTTCAACTCTCTTTGCCCTCCATAGCCCCCACCACACCACCTCAAGGGTTTCCACCTTTGTCCCCTTCTTCTTCTTCACTTTCTCAAACAAGTCAAAGGAGCCTAGTTGCTGTTGGGAAGAAGTGGGTGCACCAAGAAAGCTTCCAGCAGCTGTTCTACCTCCAGGAAGTGTCTCCACTTTGCATAAGCACCCGAGAACCATCAGGTATTGCTTCTTGTTGATTTCTACCTCACATATATGAAAATGGTGGTTTTCTAAACAAGTTGATGAGCATGTTCCTTTCTTTGCTACAAATCTGTTAAAAATGCTTGCATGGCATGAGCTTCCCCTTTATTTTATTACATGGGAATCTCTGAAGGTAAGAGAGTCCCCATGTTTAGTTCTATAAGAGAGCGGGAGGAAGTCCACCCCATTTGGAGTCTTTTTGATCCACTGTTTTTTCTTTTCTTTTGCTTTCTTTTTGGTGGTTTCTAGCAGTATTTTTTGTCTATTAAAAGAGAGCATGTTCTCCCTAAATCTCCCTCCAATGTACCCCAAAGTAACCCCCCATTTCCCTTCTTAATCCTTCTTCTTTCTTCTCATTTCGTGGGTGTCATTTTATTGCTGGCCGTACCCCCTTGGATTGCTGTCCTGGACCATGGTTGCAGCATGCGTGCCTCTTGCATGCCTCTGTTTTGGTGTGAACATGTGTGTTAATTTGTAGTTATGTTCAGATGTGAGCTAGGGTCTCTATTCATGCATGCCATTACTGTCACCTAGTGTCTTTTCTTCCTTAGGTTGCTGCTTCTAGGAGCCAATGCATGTTCTCCTTTTATCACCTGCTGTTTGTATGTGCTCATGCAAGACCTTTATTTCCTGGGATTATTGTAATGCTATGATTAAGTGACAAACATGACCCCCCACCCCTCTCTCCACTTGCTGTTTTGCATGAATCTCTTCCCTTTTTTGTTGAGTGACAATTTGCCGATTGCTGTATTTTTAGTATATGGTTAGCCATTGTCATGCTCTCCCCATTATGATGCAAGTGAGTTGCTGCTGGGGACAGCAGCAAACCTCCACTAAGTTGCTGCTGTCCCAGCAGTCTTAAGCTTAAGACTGGGCCCAACTCTTCAACCCTTGCATGCACGTTGCCCTAGCCCCAATATCCATGTGCTGATCAACCCTTTTGCATGCCCAAAGCCCATCCGAAATCCCATTGTTAGCTGCTGTTTCTCTTTCCACAGCCGATTAGTTGGCTTCGATTTGTTTAAGCATGGAATGCATGAGTGTTTGGCTTTGATTGTTGGTTGACCTATGACATGAAATCACGAAAATTGGGGTGTCAAGCCCCCCACCTTGTTGCTGTAATTGTCCGAAAAGAAGTAAAAGGGGCAGCAAGCCCCGTGCCTTCCGATGTCCTCTCGCCTTGTTGGAAAATCCCAAAAGAGAAGCCAAATGAGGCTTCTCCCCTGAACCTGAACCAATGTGAGCCTACACAGGGGCCCACACAGGTTGTAGAAGACCCCTAGTAGCCCCTGGAAACAACCCCAACTGCCAAGATCCGAAAAAAGGCCATTTTGGTGTGATCCGGCAACTCAGGCCGGATCACCTATGGCCTGCGTGTATCCGGCAACTAAGGCCGGATACACAGCAGAAATGCCATTTTCATGTTTTTCTGATCCTTGCTGGATTTTTGTGATAGTTTACACCAAAACCATTGAACCAACAGGGTTTCCGGGTCACTTGGAAACCCAACTTGGGACATGGACCGCCGATCCAGCTCAGAATGCCCGTGAGCCTTCCAACGGGGCCCACCTAGCCCAATAAATCCATTTGCACGTAAACAAGCAAGATAAATAAATCAACCGAACCGAGTGGGCCAAAACCCAATGCGGCCCACCCGAACCCATTTCGTGGAATAATGTTTAAATTCTGTGGTTTGGCCGAGACCTCGGGCTAGGGCTTATCGGGCCCGCCAAAGCCCATTAACTAAGCCAAGGAAGGCCTCAAGCCCTCACTTCATGAAATTTTGGCTTTCAAACCCAAAACTGGACTACGGGCCCCAAGCCCAATGTCCAAAAGACTTTGTCAAACGTAAACAAGATAAGTTGAAAACATTTTTGGCATCCGTCATGGGGGCCCACTCAGGGCCTGCAAACCAATACAGACTCACTTATAACATGAAAATCACCTAAAATTCCAACTTAAACAATTAAGCAAAATCAACTTACTAACCTAAGCCCAAAGGGCCTCCTATGACTAGATAGAGGCCCACCAAGGGTACATGGGCTTATTCAAGCCCACCAAGGCAACCGTGGGCCTTCCAAGGGGGCCCATCCCATCAGACTCAGATCACCTAAATCAAGCAAGATAAAATCAATTAAAGGGACCCACACCACTCAAGAGTTCCCGACAGACTTGACCCAATCGCATATCGGATTAGGAATCGGGTAAGACCAAGTAAGCTAACTCAAACCAGGGAACCCACGGGACCCGTCATCCGACGGGGTGGACTGGGGTGTCTACAGACTTCCCCAGACCACAACCGAGACCCTACTTAGAATCTCAAAGCCCCAGACCAAAGCCCAAAATAGACTAACTTAGGCACCTAGGTGTCCGCCTGCACCCCATCAGGCGGTGGCGACTCCGAATTTTCTCGTGCCGCGTTTCCGACGTGCGCACACCCCTTACCTAATCTCTGGATTGGACTTTGAACAAGAGCTATTTTGGCTCTATTTATGCATGTTGTGATCCCTTTGGTGTCCATTCACACCTTAACATTGAATGGTGGTGACTCTATATCCTTTTGAATCCCGTATGAAGATGAGGAAGTCATCTAGGTGATTTTTCCTTGTTTCACAATTCACTGGTCTATTGATGTGGAGTAGCCCATGATAAAATACTCTATTGGTGCGAAGTGGCCCATGATAAACACTTCAATATTTCAAAAACCTGAGTTATTTGAAATTATGATTTCATCGATGTATGGTTACCTGGTTATACTTGATTTCATGGCTGTATTCGAGATTTGATATCGAGGTTATTAATTTGGGTTACATGATGAATTTCTACGTTTATATCGATTGGATTGTTAGGATGTTGACGGATTACTAGAATTTTATGTGTTATCGTCACTGTATATGTTTTGTAACTGTGGCATGTCTTAGAACTGAACTAAATGTACTTGTGCATGCATGTGCTGCTCATTGGGATATTCGTATCTCATTCCGTATTATTTTGTTTTGTTTTCAGCTGCTCTTGGAGAGGACGATTCCTGCAAGTAGTTGCTCGGTCATGTGAGTTTATTTCAGTTTGGGTTTTTAGTTAACTCTGATTATATAGTTATTTTTGTATTCATGTTTTTCCTTCACTCTGATATTGTGATCCTGTGTGTTTTATTAACCTCCGGAGATGAGTTATGGTTTCTCTACGTAACTCGGATCTGGGGCGTTACAAGGCCAAAAATTGACTTTTTGATTAGCTGCAAATTAACCACCATACTTCTTCCCATTGAATAGGAAATTCCGATATGGCTCCAACGCAACTGAGTTTGCGCAAATCAGAGTCCGGATGAAGAAGTTATGAGCTAGTCAAACTTTGTGGGGAGCAAAAATTGACTTTCTACTAAAAATCAAAATTTGCCACCAAACTCTAGCTCAGTGGATAGAGCATTCCGAGCTGATTCCAATAACACTAAGTTTGCTGAAATCGAACATCGGACGAAAAAGTTATGGATGGTCAAAGTTTTCAGAAAAACTGTCCGCATGACAAAACAGCATCAAAAGACAGAATAAATAAATATCAGAAATAAAATAATTGTTTTATAAAAATATCTCGTTTTTTAAATAATATTTTAATAAAAAATCTTGATTTTTGTAATAAAATATTCATAAAATCATATAAAATCTTCATTCAAAACTAAATTGAACAAGGGATTTCAAATCCAACATTTAAAAAATGTGCATGACCGCATTTTATGTGTGGTCAAGGCATGACCACACTTAAAATGCAGTTCCTACCTTCTAGAAGCCTGCCATGCGTCGCCAATGGCGACAGCTAGCAGATTCGCGCGGATTTGCGCACATGGGCGGCTCGACCGCATTTGAAATGCGGTCATGGAAAATTTGCCTATAAATAGGCATCTACCTCCATTGTTTGCAAGGCCTTTTATGCCTTGCCAACCCCTGCCTCTCTAGAAACCTCCTAGCCCTTTGAACACCTACTCACTCACCCAAACTCCTTTTTCATCCCCAAAATACCCTTGGATTCCTTCTTTTCCAATTCTCCACTCATTTCTACCTACAAAAGAGCAAGAGGAGGTGATTTTTGGGAACCAGGGAGCCGAAGTGCTATTCACATCAACAGGGGAACCTCAACACCTCAAAACAGAAAGGTAATAGCAAGGTGAGCCTCTCCTTGGCTTTGTACTTGTGTAGACACCCCAAATTGCACTATGAAAAGGGATGAATAATTGGCCGAAATCATAAAAAAATAAGTCTTTCTTTTGTAAACGAAATCAAATTTCGGACAAAGGTTAACCTCTTTGTATCCAAAAATAGATTTCGGATACAAAGAGGTTTGTTTTTATCCAACCTGTTTTGTCGGATACTGATGTTTTGCTCCAAATTTGAAAATCCCAAGAGTTTTCACTTTTTTACTATTTTACCTCCGTCTGAGAAGTAGGGATTCCCAAATTTAACCTCTGAAATTAACCATATTCTTCCAAGTCCATACTTTAGGGTTAAGTTGGAGGGTTATAGACACATGTTTTTGTCTACCATTTGGGCTTCATTTGCTTAAGTTTGCCCTAATCCTTGCCTATAAATAGAGGGTCTCCCCTCAAGCAAATGGCCAAAAAGTGGAGATTGAAGAGCTCCAAATGAAGAAGGGAACCCCTGCCTTTCTGCTTTCAGAACTCCAGGTAAGCCTTGAACCCTTTTCTTTTCTAGTTTTAATTTCTAGGATTATTTTGTCTTCTACTTTCTTCTGTAGAATAAGGCCTATGTGTCTGTTTGTTACCCAAACCTACTTCCAAGTACCTAAAGACTACTCTCTAGGCGTAAAACGTGAAAAGAGAGCTAGGGGAAAGGGAGACAGGTGGATCCGTAGGGCAGACCTCCATATGTGATAATCTTAGAAATGTATAGTTTTAATGTTTTGTTTAGGTTGTGTGATGATTTAATGATGAAATATGGAGGAATACCATGGATCTACACTGTTCACAGCATTAGATCTTATTTTTCTCATATATTTCGATTTTTTACATTGTTTTCTCCCTTTTTATGTTTTTTGATGTTTTTGGTCATTTGGGCTAAGATCTTGGATCCGCCATTGTCCATATGGTAGATTTGGGATCAAAAGCCTTCAAGTAATCTCTAGGGTTTTATGAGGTGATTTTTGAGTCATTTTTGGTTTTTGAAAGAAAACCCTACGATCTAAGCTCTCCCCTTTTGATGTTTTTCATCAACGTAGGTATATTTGATTTAGATTTTTTTATTTAATGAGAGATATGGGCTAGATCTATGCCCTTGATTGTTCAGATTCAATTCTGCAATATTTTGTAATAATAATATATTTTTTTATTCCTAGATTTCAAGGATTTAATTTAAAGCCAGATTTTCAAAGTTTTTATTTTAGATTTGTTTTCTTTCGATTTCAGTCAGTCATGAAGCCCAAGAAATGGCTTTTGTTTTCATAAAGAAGGATCCAGAATTAATGGGATCATACACATGGAAATAAGCCATACATTCTTTTTTTCCCTTTTACTTTTGTTTTGATTTTTATTAGTAAGCATTTTTATAGCATGAACAACACTTGGCAACCACTTCGTGTGGATAAATAGGGGTGCCTAACACCTTCCCCTATTCATAATCTAATCCCCTTACCCATCTCTGGATTTTTGTTTTAAAGTAGAGTTATTTTTTATTCTAGTTTTGCCTTTTTTGCTTTATTTGATGATTTTGGTGTCCATTCACACCTTAAAAATTGAATAGTGGTGACTCCTCCCTTTAATGAATCCCGTGTGATGATAGGAAAGTCACTAGATTGATTTTTCTATGTCTCACAATTGGCGACTCCGCTGGGGACATAGTGGATTTAAGCCATGACTTAAGTGTTGCTCATGTTTTTCTTTATTTTTGTGTGTTTGCTGTTTGTTTATTTGTATAGGGCATGTTGGAAGTGTTTTAAATCTGATTTATATGAAGAGGCATTTTGAGAACATGGTATGAAAATGTGTATATGTTTAGGGATGTTTAGTACCATGCCTAAGATTTTTGCATTATCAAATCATGCTATTTTAATTCAGATTTTGAATGCCTTGATTTGATAACATGTGCAATCCAGATTTTTAAGGATGAATTCATAATAGGATAACATGTTCAGTTCAAATTCTTAATGTCATATGATAACATGTTCAATAGAGATAAGGATAACATGTTCAATTCAGATTTTTAATGTGTACATGTTTTGATAACATGTTCATTTCAAAGTTTGAAGGTCAAGTTTTAATCATGAATATGATGAATATCAGATATGGATATTTGATGGATGTTCTCAATATTTTAGCATGTTCAAGCATGATGGGTTATTTCTTTGTATAATAGGATGACATGTACATATGCTTGTTTGATGTTTTTGTATGGATGTATGAGCATGCTTAGGTTAGGTTATTGCCTTGTTTATTTGTGCATATTTCCAATGTGATATTTGTATTATACCTTGGTTTGAGCTTGTATGTATGCATGACCGCGAAAAAGAGTGGCAAGGGGCTGGGATGTTGTGAATGCACTTGAGCACTTTAAACCTGTTGCACAGCACAGCCTACCCATTACCTATAGGAAATTGAACCCAAATGTGTGTAGCTTGGCACATCGAGGTCGTTACTTCAGAAAGCGAAAGTGAAAATATTCACCTTAGAACTTTGAGCTAATGATGTGATGACATTGTGTATCTTTGATTCTGGTTATCACTAGGCTTGAGATCTAAGTTGCCAATCAACCAAAACCCAAAACCATACGCTTGAAGGTGGAGAAACACTTTTTCAGCTAAAGTAAACAATCACGAGGGGGAAATGGGTTTGTAATTGAGGGAAGGCCGTTTACATGTTTCACTAGCCAAGGTATGATATGGATACCATATTGAAGTTAAGCACAAGGTAACAAGGTAATATCAATTTTATTTTTAGTTACCTTCATATTATGTAAAGTAAGTGCCATGGTATCCATATGTTTGGGATGAAATTTTTCCCAATAAGGTTTGTATCCTAGGATTGGTGTATCCTATAGGAAGAGTTTTTTACTCTTCTCAGAAGTCATCTTACCCAAAATCCATGTAAGAAGCAACCAAAAGTCTAAAGTCCATGAACATGGTGTCTAACTTTGGAGGGAACATGTACCCTCATGAGCATTCATGAATTTGTGCAATTATAGTGTCAAAATCCCATTTTGGGACTGTATTTAGAAGCCAAATTAAGGTATACATTAAGTGGGAATAAAGAAACATAATATGTAAAAATCTAGGGAATAGCTGAATAAAAAAAGGGCCATTTTGGCATTAACCGAAAACTCAGGTCGGTAAAGCTATGTTGTCCTTGTATTCAACATTTATTTTTGGCAAAAGAGTTTTATGTGTGTATCCGAACACTTATTTGTGATACAATAAATCATGCCCTTATCCGACCTGATATGTTGGATACAGTCCAAAAACTTCCAAATTGATTTTTTTATCCCAACTTTTTGAATATAAAATGCCCAAAACATTGTAAATAACCTGTGGGCACCTCAATGATAATATGGAAAGAAAATTTAAGGGTTAAAATGACCTAGCAAAGGATTCAATTTAATCTTGGAACACAAATCCATCATTTCCTTCAAGCTTAAAGAAGATACATCAAAAGGGCATCAAGGTGTCATATTTCTTGATATCAATTCATCTTAAACATGTTTCAATCAAACTTTTGAACTTGAAAACAAATGAAAATTTTCAAATAGACATCTCTGGGGGACACTTGGAAGCCATTAAATTCCAAGCAAAAAAAAAAACAAAAACAGAAGAAAAATTAGAAATAAAGGATTTAAAAATCAACTTGAGTTTCTCTTTCAACTCAAAAGTGTTAAAGAAGATTCAAAAATTCCATAGGCCTCTGAAAGCCTTTGAATTTCAGATTTTTTTTCAAAATTTCCATGGACCTCTGAAAGCCTTTGAATTTCAGATTATTTTTTCAAATAACCCGTAGGACTTTGAAAGCCTTTGAATTTCAGATTTTCTTTTTTAATCCTTCATAGGCATCTGAAAGCCTTGGAATTTCGGAAAATCAACTCATAGGACAACTGAAGGCCTTCGAAAACTTCACATTTCATGGGCCATTAGTAGCCTTTGAATTTCAAATTCTCATAAGCCTTAGGGAAGCTTGAGCAATTCCCTAACCTCATAGGCCTTCTAAAGCCTTAATTTAGAAACTCATAGGATCTCTGAAAGCCTGAAATTTCAGAACTTTTTCTTCATAAGCCTTTAGAAGCTTGCGTGATTCTAGAACCCTTCATAAGCTCCTGAAAGCCTGCGTAATTTCAGGAGGCTTTGGAAGCCTTAATTCCAATTTCATATCTTGTGAGACATGTTGGAAGCCCTAGAACATTCCAACACCTCTCTGGATGGTCTTTTTCGTACCAACCAATTCATAAGCCCTTGGAAGCTTGAGTAATTCTAAGACACTTTGTGATTTGTTTAAAAGCTTTCATTTTAGGCATTTCATATATTGTGGGACATGTTGGAAGTCCTAAAATATTCCAACACCTCTCTGGATGGTCTTTTTCGTACCATCCAATTCATAAGCCCTTGGAAGCTTGAGTAATTCCAAGACACCTTGTGATTTATCTAAAAGCTTTTATTTTGGATATTTCATATTCAGTGGGATATGTTGGAAGCCCTAGAATATTCCAACAATTCTTTTAAAAAATATATATATATATAAAATAAAATACAAACTCATGGTCACCTAATTTACATACATGCATTCATGGATGTGTGAAAAAGCTATGAGTTAGTACTGATATATTTCTTTCTTTCTTTTTTCTTATTCTAGGTACTAAGATACTTGCAACCATTGCTTCTGTGACTAGATCAAGGGCCCACGCAATGAATGTGGTGATAGTAGTAATATAGTGGTGATGGTGGTGTTAGTGTCATGGTGGTTGTGGTATTAGTGATAGTTATGATAATGGTGGTAGTAGTGGCATTGGTAGTGATGGCAGTAATAATAGCAGTAGATCGTTATGATGTTGTGGTGGTCAATGGTGGTTGTTCAATCTCACCGGAAGTTATTATAGTTTGAGTGGATTTGAAATCAGCTGGAACCGTATACTAGAAGATCTACTAGTCTGACGGTAAGAGTTGTATACACATCTCTGAATGAAGCTACACAGCCTTCACTGTTGGAGCAACAAATCATCCAGCATGAGGCTCCAGCTGATATGGCCTGTTTGAGTGAGCAGCTAGAAATTTTTTTAAAAAGACTAATTTTTATTTTATTTTTACAAACGGGGCAGAGGCGGTAAACATTAGAAATTAAGAAAACGAAACGCCACACAATAATAATCACTATAATCACTATGGCCACACCACTCTTATCACAACAATCATTATCATTACCACATTACCGTCATCATCATCACCACCACCAACACAGCACCCCCATCATTATTGCCACCAATAAAACCACAACCAAAACCACAATTGCCATTACCACAGCCACTATATATTGCCACCATTTTCACCACCACCTTTGTCTTTACTACCACCACTACAACCACCACCGTCGCTACTGTTACCACAGTAAGAACACCATTGCCGCCACATACACCACCATAGATGTCATGCCACTACCACCATGCCATCTCTATTACTGCCATGCACTACCACCTCCACCATACTCGCATTGTTGCCACCGTCATTGCCACACACCGCCATCACCATCATTACAAAATCAGCTCTTCTGTTATTCAGTATTAATTCTGATACAAATTTCTTTGCGTCAAACAAACACTAGAAGTAGAATTATAATGTTTTATTTCTCTAGTACAACCAAAGAAAATAATCTAAATTCATATAATCAATAGTACTCCAAGAAGTATAAATCTGTAGATTTATAATTCTACTGTCTAACGCTTAATTATTTGTGTCAAAAAACACCATAAATCTTCTCTCAAGAAGTAAGAATTGAATCAGTGCATTGTATCAACAAATACTTTTATAATCTTATTAGGGCTTTTGTTATTAGTCAAGTTTTGAACATAACCGCAATTTGTAACACTTCCACTAAAATAGAGAGGACCATAATATTGTACATATAGGTCCTGCCAAAGCAAGATAATGAGATTACTTTGATTATTTTGGTGCAAGTCTTTCAACGGCTGAGATTACTTTGATTATTTTGCTTCAACTGCAAGTGGGTCTTATATTAAAATGTGAGACGGTTGTCATTAAATATCTCAAATCATTAAATATCTCAAAATAGGAGAAACTAAATGATAAGCAGTTAAGCACGTATAAGGCCCCTTAAATCCAGTGCATTGTGACTCTTTGACTTTTTAGTAACCTACTACACATTAGGTGCATGTGAGATTCCTCGGCTATGGTGTATAATAAGTTAAACTCATTGAAAAGAACAAGAGTTAAAATACCGAGATTAATTATATTTTAAAATACTATACATTGTTAAAATAATACAAAAGTTTCGGATTCCATGGAGCTCGTGTGCAAGAATCCAACGGTTCTGCAACGGATTGAAATCGTAGGTGTACAGCTGTTGTATGTACAAAAGTCTAAAAAGGCAGAATCTTTAGCTTTTTATAAAGTGAAAAGGAAATTAACTCAGAATATTATTACCAAAAAAAAAAATTAACTCAGAATATAATAAGGAAATTATCAAGGCTAGCCAGCCTAGCTAAACGAAACCAGAAAAGTCAATTTGGTTCTATTAAATTTTAATAAAATAAACCCAATTAATTCTACTTGTGTTTAAAGTTTAAACTGAAAAAAAAACACAGAAACTAATCCAACCGGAATTGTAAATTTGGTTTTTGGTTATGGAACAAGGTATCAAGAACCTCGTACAGTAAAAGCAAACACAGCTTTTGAATAGTAGCAGCTCCACCAATGGATTCCTCTTTAATAATTCCATTCCCACCACCAGTGGATTCCTCTTTAATAGTAGCAGCATATGTTCCATGGAAATTGGCTGTTATGAGCTTCATTACAGAGAGAACCTGAATTGAAGAATAGAAAGTCTAGCCAGAGGTCTGACAGGGAGACGCTCGACAGTTGCATTCTTGGTCGTTTGTTTTGAAACGAGATAAAAACAGAAGAGAGAGTGCTTCAGAAGAGCTCGGTCTTTTAGATTTCGTGAAAATACGGCTCAAGGCTTCTCAAGCTGCTCCTGCAACCACCGCAGGTGAGAAAAACTTTTTCTTTCTTCTCTGTTTATCAAGAAATTTTGTTTCTCTTTGTCTTCGATCGCAGTTTTCCGAAATTACAGGTTTGTTACGGCTACAGGATTTCAGCAGTATCTCCAATTCCCAAGCGCTTAAGTTCTTAGGGTTGATCGGTGAACTGAGATCCAGGGTTGGAGTGATACTTTGAGATGGCTTTGGAAATCTTGACTTTCATCAAGGAAATGGCAGGGGGGTTGGTTTCTCCAATAGCGCGTCAGCTTGATTATCTCTTTCACTACAAGAGAAACATAGACACGGTCAAGAAAGAAGGTCAAACACTGGAGGCCATTAGAAAGGACGTTCAAATATGCGTTGATGACGCCAAAATGAAGGGGGAAGAAGTAAAAAATGAGGTTCAAGCGTGGCTAAATCGGGTGGATTCTATTACGAGGAAGACGCAGACGTTGGATGATGAGGGCAGAATGAACAAGAGATGCTTCAATGGATGGTGCCCGAATTGTTACTGGCGTTACAGAGTAGGTAAGCAAGCAGTGAAAGAAGCGGTCACCGCTCGTGATATCCAAGAAAAAAGAAACTTCGGTGATAATGTATCCCACCCTCGGCCACCTCCGGAACTCATGCCTACAGCAGATTTCCACCCTTTTGAATCAGCGAAAGAGGCTATGATGGAGGTTATGGAGGCGTTGAAGGAAGATAAAATTATCATTGTGGGAGTATACGGCATGGGGGGTGTGGGCAAAACAACCATGGTGAATCAAGTAGGTACCCAAGTAAAAAATATGGGGCTCTTTAATTATGTAGTGAAGGCTGTGGTGTCCCAAACCCAAAATCTGAGAAAGATTCAAGGCCAAATTGCAGACTTGTTAGGCCTGAAACTGGAAGAAGAGAGTGATGAAGGCAGAGCAAGCAGGTTGAAGGAGACAATAATGAGACGTAAAAGGATCCTCATAATTTTGGATGATGTTTGGAGTGAAATAGATTTATCCCAGGTGGGAATTCCCTTTGGTAGCGACCTTACGCAATGCGAATCCAAAATCATCCTAACCACAAGACAGGAGCATGTCTGCCATGTTATGGGGGCTCAAGCGAGGATCCATCACAAGCTCTTGTCTGAAGAGGATTCATGGATCTTATTCAGAAGAAAAGCCGGTGAAGTTGTGGATTCTCTCGACATTGATCTTGTTGCAAGGAATGTTGCTAGAGAATGTGGGGGTCTTCCCATAGCTCTTGTAACAGTTGGAACGGCATTGGTGGGCCAAGATGTTGAAGAATGGAAAAAGGCAGCTCGAAGGCTCGAAAAGTCTGAAACTGCAAACCCAAATGATGAAGGTAATGTGTTCAAATGTATAAAGTTAAGCTATGATTACTTGAGAGGCAGAGATACCAAGGCATGCTTCTTGATTTGTAGCCTCTTTCCTGAAGATTATGACATCAACGTGGAAGATTTGGTGAGGTATGGGACTGGACTGGGGCTGTTTCAGGATGCTGGCTCAATGGAAGAAGCACGAGGCGATGCACAGACTGTGGTAAAGCATCTTCAAGCTTCTTGTTTGCTGTTAGATACTGGGAGGAAGGGATATGTGAAAATGCATGATGTTATACGTGACATTGCCATAAGGATAGCATCATCCGGAGATGAGCATGTGTTCATGGTGCAAGCTGGTCTTCGATTGAAGAGGTGGCCACATAAGGATTCATTAGAAAACTACACAGGAATCTCACTTATGTCAAATGAAATTAGCAACCTCCCTGATGAATTGGATTGCCCCAAACTTCAGGCCTTGCTGCTGCAGGACAATACCGATTTACAGGAGATCCCATGTGAACTTTTTAGAAAGATGATTACACTTAAAATTCTGGATTTAAGTAGCATTCAAATTTCATCACTGCCCACATCAATTGGTCTCCTAACAAACCTGCAAACACTGTGTCTAGACGGTTGCCGATCCACAGATATATCTGCGCTTGGAAATCTGAAGAAGCTCAAGATACTTAGTCTTAAAGAATCTTTCATAGAGGCACTGCCAGAACAAATGGGGCAATTGAGTAATCTAAGAATACTGGATCTCACCATGAGTTCCAATGTTCAAATGATTCCCCCAAATGTGATATCGGGGCTGTCTTGTTTAGAAGAGCTGTACATGCAGGGTAGCTTTGCAGAATGGAGGCATGGGGTAAAAGGAGAAGAGGAGGAAGAAGCAACTACTGCTAGCTTTGATGAGATAATAGACTTGCCCTATTTAACCATTTTAAAGGTTGACATATCTGATTATAAGTGCATGCCTAGAGATATCAGGGACTTTCCCAAGTGGATAAAATATGATATATGCATAAGTGGAGACCGATTAACCAGGTTAATGAATGTGCACGTATCAAGAAAAATTGCTACTACATACTCAAAGGGCTTGGTCCTGGATACTGAAACCAGAAACTTACCATTTTGGTTTAATGGGGCAGTGTCGAAGGGTGTAGAGAATTTAATGTACTCAGAGTGTGGCTTAAGGAACATACTTGTAGAGTATGATGAAGGGGAATTAACTGCTTTGAGGTCTCTCTTTGTCCAACAATGCTTGAATATATTCTCTCTCATGAATGCAGTGGACTGGATTCCAAACAAACCGGTATTTGAGAATCTGGAGGATTTACGTGTTCACTACATGAACGACATGAAAGAACTCTGCATCGGAGAACTACCACAGGGGTCCTTTCGTAATTTGAAATACTTAGATGTGCAGCAGTGTGAAGAATTGGGGAATGCACTTCTGCAATCCAATTTGTTGCAGAAGCTACAAATTTTGGAAAGAATTAATGTCAGTGGGAATTCTTCTTTGAGAGAGATGTTTCGATTGGAAGGGCACGAGGAAGGACAGTTTTACTTGAGGAGATTGAGAGAAATGAAGGTGGAAAATCTACCTGAATTGATCAAAATATGGAATGGTCCTACTCAACCTACAATGTTCCACAACCTTAATGTTGTAACAGTGGTCAAATGCAAGAAACTGAGAAATCTCTTCACACTCACTATAACTGCAGGTCTTTTGCAACTTGAGGCACTCTGGATAGAAGATTGCCATGCATTGGAATTTATTGTTGGAAAAGAGGAGGGAGAAGAATCAGGGGATCAATTAAATTTTCCCCTGTTGAAGAGTTTATCCCTTCTACATCTTCCAAACCTCAGTAGTTTCTATGCTGGAAGTACTAGAATTGAATGCCCTTCCTTGGAACAATTATATGTGCAGGGTTGCCCAAATTTTGAGACTTCCGCTTCTAACTTCCACAGCACTAAGCAACTCGAAGTAAACAACGATCAGCATTTGAACCTCCTAAGGAACAGGTATGCTTGGAAACAATCTGTTTTATGGCATTGACTTCAGTGAATTAATTTTTCATGTAGAGAAGTTAAATAGAAATTCTTGAAGAAAATATTTCTAAAATTATATCGTTAAATCCTTATGAATTCATAGATTTTCTTAATGTAGAATCTTTTAAGAGAAACTTTTCTAGTAAAGGGTCTTTATCAACCACCATAGCCAACTTGTATTATCATGAACTAGAGAAGTAGCATATAGCATTCCAAATTTTATTTATTTATGTCTAAATATCTGATATCTCTTTTGCTGTCAAACTAAAATCTTTAAGCAGTGGAGGACACATAGGTATGCTTGGTTCAAAGGTTTATAGCTAATAACTACTTTTCTTCCAAATGCATTGTTCAATTCATTTGAAATGCCTATCTAGTTTCATTTCAATCAACATCTACTGTGATTAGTTTGTGTTGTTACAAAATAAGACAATCTTAATATTAATTTCCTTTTACAATTCTCATTTTTTCATGCATATTTATTTTCATTGTTTTCTTATGGTTTTTAAAAGATTGTGGGAGCTGAGATAATTGTCGAAGAAACTTCGTGCACTATGTAGAAGAGATAGAGTTCTGACCAAGTTCACGTAGTCTCCCTCCCTTTTCTCAAGCTGCTTGTGAATGCAAAGGCTCATGGATGCTGTCATTCACATTTGAAAGTCAAATTTCTTTTGCCTTAAAAGTAAAAGGCATTGTAAGATCATTTGAAAATCTAATATAAGTTTGTTTATCACTGTGTATGCTAATTGTAACCTATAAATCCAAAATTAAATTTAATTGTTTCTAGTAGCCAAGTTTATATTTATGTTATTGTGTCATTAAATTCCTTGAACCTGTATTAAGGATATACAAGTTTGTGGATTCCTAATTCATTTTCAATCTTTATCAGTTATGGACACATGCTATGCTCATAGGCCCCTTGACGAAGAACCCAAATCTGGAGACAGAAACCTAATCAGTTTTACTTGATCAAGAGCTCTAGGCTGTGGATTTATTTTCATGCTAAAATGCAAAACGTATATTTTCATGTTTCTGTTTTTGCGATAAATAGAAGTAGGGAAAATTGAGTACTTGTACCAAATGTCTGCAGAGAGCCTTGTATAGACCTTAATTGTGTGCGACTCAAAAAGTGAAGAAACTCATGCCGCCGTTGTTAAATTGCCTGAGGAATAATCATACAAGATGCTACTAGTTGATCAGTGTGAGGAAGACTCCATGAGCTTTGATGCTGCTCCCTCCCAGCCCATGTCCTATTGAATGGTACTTGCTGAGAATCTACAAATATTGTAGGACTGAGTAGCATCCTCACTTTGGCCTCTACTGAAACACTAAAGTTGAAAGTACCTTTAAAAACCAAAACTAGTAATGAACGCGCGTGAATAATGAGCAGAGGAATGTAACAAGAAATAAAAAATTAAAACATTTGCCATAAAGTAGGTTAAAATGAAATTTATATTAATTTACATGTTTCCAGCATCAAATCAACAAAATAATTGTATGAATAATATTAAAAACTTATAAAATTAAGAACTTTGAAACAATAATCTCTTGAGAAAAGATAATTTCCTTGCTTGCCATTGACTCCATTTGGTGATACAGGCGGCCTGATGCAAAGCTTTGAAAAAGATCATTAATATTCCTTATTCCCACACAAATTAGTGGTGAAAGGACATAGTCCCCGACATCCAAGGTTATTGGTATTATATTTATACGCATACCGTTCTGATGCAAAACATTGGGAAGACTACTCATGAATTCTCTCATGTACATGCAATTATTTCTCTACTTATTTCTTCCATCAATCTTGCTGGCTAAGTTTTGTCTCATTAGGTTTGTGGAATATTTTTTCTCAACGGGTGGAGTGGAGGTTTGAACCCAGGACCTCGGCGTTTGCCTAAGGCTCTGATTATATGTAGAATACTACTCCTACTAAAAGCTCAAGCTGATAGTAGGGGTGAACTTTATATATTTAATTATTCCTTAACACTTGGGTTAGAGCATCTATAGAAAATCAAAAATCATCTTCAGTTTTGTCTTAGACTCCATCATGTTATTACGGGTGGCACAAATGTAGAGTGATTAGAGCCATCAGACAAAATGTTCTAAGTTTGATATGTCTCTCATTTGGAGCACTCTACTGAGTTCCCACAAAAATACCATGTCAGCATAACTAATGAACAGAATTTTATGCGATTTTGGCTCTTGACGTAGAGTATTTTTTAAGTGGGCCCCACAACAACATTTTCAAATTAGTGTTTTGCAGTTTGCTACGCGCATAGCGCATTAGTCCCTTAGTGTGTATATATATATATACACTAGTAAATATGAACGTTGAGAATGATTTCATAGTTTGTGATTCTTTTGTTCCTCAATATGACTCAAGTTTAAATTTTCTTTTAAAAATTATTTTAAGGACCCAGTACTTATACTTTTGAAACAAAGATATATATATATATATATGAAAAATTTATAAATGGGTTATTTTTATTAAAAAGAAAAGATATTTGTTTTTCATAAAAAGAATAAAAAGTAAATAAAAGCAAACTTTTTAAATGTATTGCTTACTATTAGAAATTAAATAGTTATCTACATTTTTTTGGAATATATAAGTTGCAACTTAATTTTTATATATTTGAATAAAATAATGTTCTCCTCCTTCTTAAAATGTTACAATTGCGAAAATAAAGATAGTATTTAATATATGAAAATTGTATATATAGTAAAATAAATATTTTATATAATTTAATATATGAAAATTGGTACATTTTCACTTATATTTATTTGAATAAATTTCTTTCGTTCTTGAGGATTTATTATTCAAGTATAATAGATAAGTTATTATTTTTGTTATTTAATAAAAGAAGACTATTTTTAAAAATTATTTTTCCATATTCTTGAGAATTTATTTTGGGATTCTAAATATAAAAGAACATTTTGTGTTTTTTTTAATCTCATTAATATGGATTTTGAATAATATTAGGGTTCAATTTTTGATTTGATACATTAATTGTTAACTATAAAATTAAATATAAAGATTTTTATTGTGAAAATAAAATAAAATAAAAATTAGATAGCATGCATAACAAACTATTATTATGAGTAGAAAAATATAAAATAAGAACAAATAATACCTTCTTCTTTTTTCCTTTCATTCTTAAAAGGATAGAAATTTTAACTGAAATTAAATAGAAATTAGATAGAATTCCAAAAAAGGTAATTAATCTTTATTTCTGCAAGACTTGCGTGCTCCAATCATATGGGATTTTTAAAAAGGGTAAAGATTTTAAATAAAAATATTGTGAAATATAAAATTAGATAAATTTATAAAAACGGTAATGAATAATTATTATTAATAAGAAAATTTAAGTTAAGAAGAAATTAAAAAAAAAAATCCTCCTTTTCTTTTTAGTTAGATAAGATTTCAATTATAGTAGGATTCTCTTTTTCACTTTTTTTAAATGTAACGTTATGAGATTATCCTAATGTGTAATTAAATCCTAATTTGATTTTATCTTTTTTGGTGAAATAAAATAGTAGACGTCTAATTGATGTCTATCTTGTGTAATGCCTAGTATAATTATTAAAAACTTAATAGTTCAATATAAATAGTTAAAAAAAAAGCCTTTGTTAATATAATCATTTATTTTATTAAATTTTGACATAATTAGAGATCTAATTGATGTCAATCTTGTTTATTTAGTTGATGTCTCTAAAAATTAACAATTGCACCCCCTTTTATTTTTTTATCAAATTGAAAATATATATTAAGTATAAGTCTATTTTTATAACGTTTAATTTAATTATATTTTCATTATTTGAGAACTCTTTCATTGTATTCTTATAATAGTTTAATTAAATTCCAAATTGTTTAATATATTTTCATTATTTGAGGAAGATATATTAAGTATGAGTCTATTTTAAATGCCAAATTGTTAATTTTTGTTTGAATGAAGATTATGTTGTTTATCTTTTGATTGTAATCCTAATTATTTTGCTGTTGAGAACTGATATTTTTTATTTAGTTAATAAAAATTATCTTGTTGAATTATATATTAATTAAATATATAACTCTAATATATGAAATTAAAGGTTATAGAGAAGGATATATTAGTTATATGAAAATAAAAAATACTTAAAAGGTAGTTCATGCTTTTAATAATAGTATAGATATAGATACATATATATATCAAATAATCAAAATGCTGTAGTTTATATATGTGAAAGTTTGGGTTTGCCCAAACCCAACCCAAACTCGAGAAATGGTTTTAAGGTTAGGTTTGGGCTCACGGAGTTTGCGTATATGGCTGGCCAAGCAAAGTTTGGGTTCACTAATTTTAGATTGAGCCAAACCCAAACTCATTAAAACCCAACATAGCCCATCCTACTTAGAACTCTAAACGGAGCTCACACTCTAAAACACAATCCCAACTCGTGGTATAACGATATCACCGGCTTTTATTTGTTGCTTAGGTTATAAGCAAAAATGTTCAAAAACATCAACAGTTATTTCTTATGTTATAAGCAAAATCGCTGAAAGTAAAATGACACTAAATCCTAATTATTTGAAAAAAGTATCACTAATTCTCAATTTTCAAGAAGTGGTCTACTCAAAAGTATCACTAAAAACCAATTTTCCCTTTATATTATTAGTTGGTGTTGTTATGGATGCAGGACCACAACAAGATCAATCTAACCGCGTATTTATAGGACCTTGCACAAGTAACGCCGACTGCAGCAACAATTGTGCCAAGCAGGACTATGATCCTCACGAGGCTCTCTGCGTCCCAGATCCCAATGGTGGCCTCCGCTGCTGCTGCATCGTGACCAGGCGTGTTTGAGTGTTCTTGTGCTGAACTCCTCCCTTACTGTATCAAACTCTTGTGCTCAACTCCTCCCTTACTGTATCAAACTTAAATAAAATGGGAAACGTACTGTAGGAGATCAATAGTTAACGATAAGCTAATTGAGATAGATTTTTTTTCAAATAATTGGGATTTAGTGTCATTTTACCATTACCAGAGCCTGGTACCTTTTGTTGGAACCGCACGGACTATTACAGGCAATAAGGAAAAGGCTGTGAAAGCTCTGAAAAGCAAGGACTATTATAGGCACGGACTATTACAGGCAATAAGGAAAAGGCTGTGAAGCTCTAAAAGCAAGGACTATTACAGGCAATAAGGACAAGGCTGTGAAGCTCCGAAAAGCACGTAGACAGCAGAAAGAAGAAAGATGTAGTAGCCCGTAATGGCGAGATCGGAGAAACTTCTCAGAACGATCAGAGATGCTTTCAGTGATCTTGCTAACTCTGTAAACTCCCCCACTCCACACATCGATGTCGACAAAGCTCGTTCATGCCAGCAGACTCGTTTCACCTCTCATCGGCTACTTAGGGGTGGGATTCATGTTTGCCATCATTGAATTTGACGCCAAGGTGGTGTGCTTTCTGCTCTCATCCTACATCCAGACTATGATTTGGTTTTAATTTCTAGTTCTTAGATTTCTTCCTGCTGTATGTGTATGCAAGGTTGCTAATCTAGAAGAAGCGTCCAAGTCCATCGATACCTTAGTATTGGGAAAAACAACTCACTTTTTCCCTCTCTGTGTAATTACGAGAATAAAACAAATGCGGAAAAACGGAAACCAGAAAAATAACACCGGGATTTTTTACGTGGAAAACCCTCCAATGTGATGGGAAAAACCACGGGACCTAGACCAGATAAACTTCCACTATGAAATAATGGAAATACAACTTCAAGAGGAAAGCATCTCTTGGTTTACAAAATAACTTCACCAAACAAAAGGTGGAAACCCGTACCGTATGAGGACTGTAATAGTACCTCAATGTCAAACTTCAGCTGTGCTGGAATCAATCTGCACTTGTGGATGATCACTTCACATATAGCTCCTCTGACAATAATAACTCTATTTTTGTCTTACACTTCTCTCTCTCTCTGAAAGTGCTTCAAAACTATGAATTCTGGATGATCTCAAATGACTAAGACTATGCCCCTTTATATAGGCATAATTACACGTAACAACAAAATGTATTAAAGCGTTTTGTTGCTTTAATTTCTGCACTACCATTTCAGCTAGTAACTTTCATTGTTTTGCCTCTTCAATAACCTGCCGTTTCAGCTACTAACATTCATTGTTTTGCCTCTTCAATAACCTGCCGTTTCAGCTACTAACATTCAGTGTTTTACCTCTTTCAATAACCTGCAGTTTCTGACTGGTGAGAGACACGTGGGCCTGGTCCTATTATGAGACAGGACACCACAACACTTAGAAACCTTGCTCGATCATAAGATTGAGCAGAATCGTGCAAAGATTTCCTACAGTCATTCCAGACACCTTATTCGAGTGAAGCCTTCAATTGATATGCTGCGGCTGGTTTTTGAACAAATCCTTTCTAGAGGGTAAGTTCAAGAACTCTATCTCATAATCCAATTTGATAAATTAATTGGTAGTTAAATTGATTAAGAGTCATTTGATCAGTTAATCTATAGTTTTAATTGATTGCTTTGGCATTTTATTATTGGAATCATCTAGCTCTCATTAGCAAGGATTAATTTATATTTTCAGATTGAAATCATCTAGAGGTGATTAACAGTAGATGGTATTCTTTGGCAGTGGAAACTCCATCAAGGGTCCAAGGGAGTTTGCTTATATGCAAGTGTTTGGTCCATATCATGGATGGACTGTTCAAACTGCTGTCCTTGCTGCAATGCCTCTTCTTCCTACAAAGGCTAAGCTCCTCAACAAGCTTAATGAAGACGGTATGTTATATATGTTGTTTGATAACTTGTCAAATCTTTTAGAAATATAGTAAAAATGCCATTATTTAACATATTAATAGGGTAATCCATTGATTAAATAGCCAAGAGGCCGTTACAAAACAATTTGAAAACTAAAATATTTTGAAATTTCTTTTTTGTGTTTTTGGGAACAAGTGAAGAGAAAACATGCTTGGTAACATTTAATTACAATCAATTATGGTTCCGAAAATTACCTAAACAAAATGTATTTATTAAAGTTTAAAATCAGTGTATAATTATAGTAGTCGTGTAAGTTATGGTTTCGGTAATAATAATGGTGATATTGATGATAGTGATGGTGATGATCTTGATAGTTGGTGTAGTGGTTATAGTGGAGGTGGAGGAGGAGGAGGTGGTGGTGGTTGGAAGAAGTTGTGACAACGGTTGTTGAAGTAGTAAATAAAGACATGAATGATTTGATTCATCGAACATGAAATTACAAACATGGCATAAAATGTAGAAATAATTTTGGGTAAATTACACTTACCTCCCTTGAAGTATGCTATAATTACACTTACCTCCCTTGAGGTTTCTGAAATAACACTTTCCCCCCTTGAGATTTGTGTATGAGTCAAAATAACACTCTTTCATTGAAATTTCCGTCAAAACAGTAGTGATAGTTAGTAAAATAATTTGAACTGGACAAAACTACCCCTTCATAAAGATGAGAACAAAAATTTTAATGGCCTAAGGCATAACTATCATTTAACTTAAATGGGGGTAATCTTGTCTAGTTCAAATTATTTTACTAACTATCACTACTGTTTTGACAGAAAATTCAATGAAAGAGTGTTATTTTGACCTATACACAAATCTCAAGGGGGAAAGTGTTATTTCAGAAACCTCAAGGGAGGTAAGTGTAATTATAGCATACCTCAAGGGAGGTAAGTGTAATTTACCCAATAATTTTCTATTTTTAAAAACTGAAATTTTCAGCTTTTAGAAACAGGGCTGTTTTTTGATTTTTTATAAAAATAATTTGGAAATTGTGCTACCCCGATTTTTTGGGTTTTCAAAAAAAAAACAAAAAAAATCTGTTTTAAAAAATGTTAGGAAACAGCTTCTACAACATGACAATACAACCTCGACATCACAAGTCCATCATTATTTCATTATTTCACAAGTCCATCATATTATTTCATTTGTGGAGTTGGTGGTGGTGGTTGGGGTGGAGTCGTGGAAGTGGTTGTGATTGGGGAGTTCTTGGTGGTAGTGGAGGCAGCGGTTGTTGTGGTGGTAGTCGTCATCGTGGTTGTAGTCATGGAGTTGGTAGTGGTAGTGGAGGTAGTGGTGATTGTGGTGCTTGAGTTTGTGGTGGTGGGGTAGTCATCGTGGTTGTGGTGGTTTAGTTGGTAGTGGTAGTGGAGGTGGTGGTGATTATGGTAGTTGAGCCAGTGGAGGTGGTGATGGTTATCGTGGTTGTAGTCGTGGGGTTGGTATGTAGTAGTGGTTGAGGTGGTGATGGAGTTTGTAGTGTGGTGATGGAGGCGGAGGTAGTGGTGACAGTGGCAGTAGAGGCGATGATCGTAATAGTGATAAATGAAGGCATTAGTAGTTTGATTAATCAACAAGAAATTACAAAAGTTCCGTCAAAAAATTTGAAAATGTTTATATGTTTGTTTATATGTTTTTAAAAACTGAAACTTTTTAGTTTAAAAAAAAATGGCTGTTTTTGGATTGGTATTTTTAAAAATAATTTGTAAGCTGTGCCTACGAAACGAGATTTTGTTTTTCTCAATGACCAAGCGGCCTCTTAGCTTTTGAGCTTGAAAAGCTCAAGTAATTTCAGTGGCTTATTTGATTTTCAAGTTTTCACGTTAACTAGGGCTTCGATCTGGATGTAACTAAAGTCATTTTTGTAGAGCTGTTGGTTTCCATAGTCCTAGCATGATTGATGGTCTAATTAATGAATCATTAATTAATTTTTATGATTGAGCTCTTATAATTTAGGAGTGTTGGCCATGCTAACCTTGGATACTTGATTCATGAATAAACCAAATTGTCTTCATGTATCATGTGTCTATGCATATTAATAACTATGATTATTGTGTGATGTGTTTTACTTTCTCTCTTGTTTCTAGAGGCGTCAGGAGTTGTTCCTATGCAAAACTTTGTTGATGCAGCAACTTGTGTCTCACAATACATTGAAACTCTATTCCTTTCAAGAGAGTCAGTTGCTGATCTACTTGGATTGATTTGATCTTGATTCCCATATTTTTGTTGTTGTGACTTAGCTTGATTATTGGCCATGTTAAATTAATATAACTTGTAATTCTACATTGAAAGCTATCCACTTTGCATTAACAAAGAATGTAAGAAGGCAACTTTAGTTATATGTTAAAATTTTGGGTAAATTACACTTACCCCCTTGAGGTATGCTATAATTACACTTACCTCCCTTGAGGTTTCTGAAATAACACTTTCCCCCCTTGAGATTTGTGTATCGGTCACAATAACACTTTTTCATTGAAGATTCCGTCAAAACAGTAATGATAGTTAGTAAAATAATTTTAACTGGACAAGATTACCCCCATTTAAGTTAAATGATAGTTATGCCTTAGGCCATTAAAATTTTTGTTCTCATATTTATGAAGGGTTAATCTTGTCCAGTTACAATTATTTTACTAACCCTCACTACTATTCTACACCATCCATCAACCACCCTTGCAAAAGAAGTCAACGCGGAGTATTGTGTACGCATGTGAAAGGATTTAAATTATTGTACTGGCTCGTCCATAGCCTTTTATTGCATGACAATCCAAGTCCGGTGTAAGACTCCGCTCAGTCAGTCCTACCAAAAAAAAGACTCCGCTCAGTCAATTCCTACCAAAAAAAAGAGACTCCACTCAGTCGCTTGCCCTATCAACGAAAAAGGTGAAAGCTGAGAGGTCACAAGGGTCCTTGGAAGCAGGAATCTTGCCAGACCAAGAAATATCATGCTTAGCATTGAAAAGACTGGTGGATTGTGACTATAGTATGATCTTGAATCCAGCCCAAACTCAATTTCAGGCCACAAAGGACTTGGATCCTTTAAGGTCGGACTCGTAACATCTTTAACCCGTAACGAATCGTTAGAAACCACATGAGCAAAATTGCAATGTGTTAGGTTCAATATTTTATATTGGCTTAATTCCGTGCAAAAAATTAAGTGTTCAATGTGTTCAAAGTGTTTGGGATAGGTTGTAGGAGCCTTGGTTTAAACGGCGTCTAAGTCGGAGTGAAATTGAGGAAGTTATAGTGTTCGTTAGATAGTTTTTTGATGTGTCGTTCGAACGCTCAGTGCAAAGTTTAAATACAGAGAAACACGAGAGTTGCGTTCGCCAACATGAGACTCAACGTTCGACCGTTTGTGTTATTTAAACTCAACGTGAGATTTTCATTTGAACGAGAAGAAGTGAAGTAGTTCTTCGTATTGAACGTTAGAGCCGCGTTCGATAAACGTTCGAACGTTCAATATGGAAAATCTGTTATAAAATTCCGATCTTTTAGATTTGTTTCCTATTCTTTCTCCACTTCTTTCTAACCTATATAAGGATTGTTTAGATGTTCCTTAGGGTTACCCAAGACGTTTTTAGAACCCTAAAATCGTGTGTGTGAGGAAGAGAACTTCTTCTCCTTCCCTTTCTACCTTTAAGCCATCAAAACCTTTCTTTCTTTTCTCTTCTCTTACCTTGGAGTTCCGGGTTGGAGAGCTTGCTCGTGAGAGTTCCTACGGTTATTGAGTGAGTTCATTTGGCGCTTCACTAAGAAGATATTCAGAGTTTTGGATCGTTGCAAGGTTGCAAATCTAAAGAGTTCTTCAGATACTTACATTGTGAGTCAGAGTCTGTATTGGGTCGTCTGAACCACTTTCTGTAAGTCTCTTCTTATAGTGAATTTTCTGAGGTGGCACCTGATCCCCCGAAGGGTTTTTCTCTTTGAGAGTTCTCTTAGAGTTTTCCCTTCATAACCAAAATTGCGTGTGTTGTCTCATTACTTTATTTGCAATTTTGTGTGATTGGTTGCTATTTGTTCAAGACTTGTGCATGCATATTAATTAAGGACTTGTCTTTAATTAGTAGAATTTTATTCCGCAATCGTTTACACCTATTTACCCCCTCTAAGTGTTGTTAGAGTCTAAACCGTGTTTTTCAATTGGTATCGGAGCGATTAACCGGATCCTTGACTCTGCTAGTCATGGACAAGTCTTCCATTGCCCCACCATTCTTTGATGGCAATAATTATGCCTATTGGAAAGTCCGTATGAGAGCCTCTCTGAAGACTATTGATGAAAAGGTTTGGGGAAGTGTTGAGAGGATGGACTTCTCCCACTATTATTATAGATGGTGAGGAAAAAACCCAAAAACCCAGACCAATATACCAGAGAAAAGTTATTTGAAGTAAACTACAACTCTAAGGGGTTCAATGCATATTTTAGCGCAATATCTGCTGACGAATTCAAACGGGTTTCCACTTGTCAAACCAGTAAAGAAATTTGGGATATTTTAGAAACCACTCATGAGGGAACTGTCCTTGTGAAGAATTCCAAATTGCAAATACTTATCACTAGGTTTGAGGAATTAAAAATGGGAGAGGATGAACCTTTTGATTCTTTCTACGCCAAACTAAGTGATATAGTAAACTCCAGTTTCAATCTTGGTGATAGAATTCCTCCAAATAGAGTGGTAAGGAAAATTCTCAGATCTCTTCCTGGAAAATATAGACCCAAAGTTACTGCTATAGAAGAGAGTAAGGACATTGATGGTATTAGGATAGAAGACCATATAGGTTCGATTCAGACTTATGAACTGACTCTCCCTCCAACTAAGAAGAATAAGTCTATTGCTCTTAAAACCATAAAAGAAAAGACTTATGATGACTCTAGTGAGGAATCTATGGCAGATGAAGATATTGCCCTCTTTGTAAAGAATTTCAGGAAGATGTTTAAAATGAGGAAACCAAGGAGAGGTAATGAAAGACATAAGTCTAAGGGGAGTTCTAGTGGGAAAGATCAGAAACCAAAAATCAAATCTGAGTATAAGGACTCAAAAAATCCTAAGGACACCTGGTTGCAGAAACTTCAACAGATTAGATGCCATGAGTGTCAGGGTTTTGGTCACATCAGGTCTGAGTGTCCCACATTTAAGAAACTTCAAGGGAAGGCTATGAATGCTACTCTATCTCATGATGAGAGTGCCTCTGATAGAGATAGTGAGGACTCCAATACAGAGGAAAGTCCAAACTATATGGCATTCACCTCTATTGTTGGGAGTGGTGATGCTAGCAATCATGAAGATTCAATACCAAGTGAGAATGCAATAGTTTCTCATGGAGAGTCTGATGATGAGGAGAGTATTCAAGAGGCATATGACAAGCTTTTTAAAGAGTGTTTGAAAGCAAAGAAACAAGTGAAGTCCACTCTTAAAAGGCTTAATGAAGTAGAGCTCAAGAAAGAAGATCTTCAAGCAAAATTTGAAGAGTCTAATTCACGTCTAGGTGAACACAAGTTAAAGATTGAATCCCTAGAATCTGAAAACAAGTCTCTTAAGGAAGAGCTTGAAAAGACAAAAACCCAGCTTCAGAACTTTTCTACAGGTTCAGCCAACTTGGACAAAATGCTAGGGATGTGTCAATTAGGAACTGATAAAAGGGGATTAGGCTTCAAGGATGCACCTTCCTCTTCTAAGACCAAATTTGTGATTGCCAAAGGAAAGGGTAAGTCTAATCCTCCCAAGGGTAAGACAAACCAAGGTATGAACAGTGTTCAGGAGTCTAATTGGTCAAAACCCAGGGGTGTTCCAACAAAGGGATTTCAATCTCAGAACTTTATTCCTGTTTGTCATTTTGTGGTATTTCTGGACATATAAGGCCAAATTGTTGGGACTTAAACCAAAACTCTGGGAAATTTCCACCTAGAAAACCTCAAGAGAATTTGTCTAAACAAGTGAAAGAACTTTTAAATCAGACAAAACTCTTAAGTTAACAATTAGCCTCAATGACTAAGAAAGCCTCTAAATCCAAGCAAATCATGGTTAAGAAAAGTGAATTGAGTTGTCATGTGGTTCATGTTGCTTTGAAGGCTAGAAATAGTCTTATGTGGTATCTTGATAGTGCTTGTTCTCGTCATATGTGTGGTGATAAATCCATGTTTAAATCTCTTGAAGATCATTCTTGTGGCACAGTTACTTTTGGTGATGGAAGCAAGGCTCCTATTGTAGGTAAGGGTGTGATTGAAATTTCTGGTTTACCCACTTTGCATGATGTGCTATTTGTTGATGGTTTGAAAGCTAATTTCATTAGTATAAGTCAATTGTGTGATTCAAACATGGAATTAAATTTGTTAAAGATTTGTGTTCTGTGTTTGATGCAAATGGCTTGTGTGTGCTTCAAGGTAAAAGAACCCTTGATAATTGTTATGGTGTTGTTCTTAATCCTGATTTTGTGTGCAATACTTCCAAAATTAATATGCATGAATAGTGGCATCAAAGGCTTGGTCACCTGAATTTCAAAAACTTGTCTGAACTATCCAAGCATGAACTTGTTAGAGATCTACCCAAGCTTGCCAAAGTCGAACCAAATGTGTGTGGGCCATGTCAGTTGGGAAAGCAAACTAGGTCTAGTTACAAAAAGACCTCTGAATGTCTAACCCTCAAACCTCTTGAATTGTTAAACATGGATCTAATGGGTCCTTCTAGAACTGAAAGTCTTGGGCGTAGGAGGTATATTTTGGTTGTTGTAGATGATTTCTTTAGGTTCACATGGGTGGAATTATTGAGAGAAAAATCAGAAGCAAGTGAGTTGATCAAGGCTTTGTGCGGGAGACTCTCTAATGAAAAAGAGTCTAAGGTTGGTAAGATAAGGAGTGACCATGGGAAAGAGTTTGAGAACTCAATCCTGGAAAATTTTTTTCTTGAAGGGGGAATTCATCAAGAGTTCTTAGCACTCATAACTACACAAAAAAATGGAGTAGTTGAGAGGAAAAACAGGGTTCTTCAAGAGATGGCCCGTGTTATGATTCATGCTAAGAGTGTGGCCTTGTATTTCTGGGGAGAAGCTATTAACACAGCTTGTCATGTGATTAATAGGGTGTACTTGAGACCAGGGAGTACTGAGACTCCTTATGAAATTTGGTTTGGTAAAAAGCCCACTGTTAAATACTTTTGTGTCTTTGGGAGTAAGTGTTTTATTTTGAGAGATAGGGAGAATTTAGCAAAGTTTGATGCTAAAAGTGATGAAGAAATTTTCCTAGGTTACTCTAAGAATAGCAAGGCTTACCGTTGTAGACACCCCAAATTGCACTACAAGATGAGAAAATAAAGAAAAATATTTATTTGAATTTGAAACAGGTCAAAAAAGATGAAAAATTGGTCAAACCTATTCTGTCCGCATTTGGTATGCGGACAAGCCTTGACCGCGTTTGATTTGAGGACATTAGGTGTCCGCATTGAAAATATGGACAAGGCATGTCCGCAAATCAAATGAGAACATGCGTGTTTTGGACATTTTCATAAAATCTCGATTTTTAAGCATTGTTGCTATTTTCCATCTCTCTCTAGGGTTTCATCCGTACCATTTTGCCCTCATTGGTTCTCATATTTACTCCAACTTTTGTTTCTAAAATTGAATTGGAACATTCTAGAACCTCTGAGGACCACCCTTGCCCCTGCTCTTGCTTATTAATAGGAGGCCTCTCCTTAAGCAAATGGCTGAAAAAAGTTAAGGCTGGAAGTTAGAGTTGAGAATTGAAGGCTAGAATTGTGGCTAAGAATTTCTGAGAAGAAAACTCCAAGTGAAGAAGAGAACCCCTGCCTCTTTGCTTTCTCAAGTCCAGGTAAGCTTCTCAACCTCTTTATTTTCTAGTTTTAATTTCTAGGATAGTTCTAATCTTCTCCCTTTCTGTAGTATAAGGCCTGTGTGTGATTGTAACCCCAAACCTAAATCAAAGTACCTCGAGTATCTTCTCTAGTCGTTAAACGTGAAGAGAGTTCTAGGGGAAAAGAGGACAGGAATGGATCCGTAGGACAGACCCCCATATGCTGTAATCTTAGAAATATGTAATTGCAGTATTTTGTTTAGGTTGTATAATTGATTATTGATGAAATATGAAGGAATACCATGAATCTATGCTGTTCACAGCATTAGATCTCCTGTTCCTTCTAGATTTTGATTTTTTACATTGTTTTCACCCTTTTTATGCCTTTTTAATGTTTTTAGTCATTTAGGCTAAGATGTTGGATCTGCCATGATCAATATGGTAGATCTAAAATCAGAAGCCTTCCAGTAATCTTTGGGGTTTCATGAGGTGGTTTTTGAGTTATTTTTTATTTTTGAGAGAAGACCCTATAGTCTAAGCTCTCCCCTTTTGATGTTTTTCATCAACGTGGGTATATTTGGTTTAGATTTTTTTAATTTAACGAGAAATATGGGCTAGATCTATGCCCTAGATTGTTCAGATTCAATTCTTCAATATTTTATAAAAATAATATTTTTTCTTTTTATTTATTCATCGATTTCAAGGATTTAACTTAAAGCCAAAATTTTGAAGTTTTTACTTTAGACTTGTTTTCTTTATCTTGAGTTCAGTCAATCATGAAGCCCAAGAAATGGCTCTTGTTTTTATAAGAAGGATCCAGAATTAATTGGATCATTCATATGGAAAAAGGCCATACATTCTTTTTTCCTTTTACTTTTGTTTTGATTTCTCTTTAGCAAGTCTTTCCAAAAACGTGAACAATGCTTGGCAACCACCTTGTGTGGGTGAATGGGGGTGCCTAACACCTTCCCCTGTTCATAACCTAATCTCCTTACCCATCTCTGGTTTTTTTTTTTTAGAGTTATTTTTACTCTAATTTTTTTATTTGATTATTTCGGTGTCCATTCACACCTTAAAATTGAATGGTAGCGACTCCTTTTTTTTTATTGAGCCCGTGTGATGATAAAGGAAAGTCATTGAATTGATTTTTTCCCCATGTCTCACAACTGGCGACTCCGCTGGGGATTTTGTGGATTTAAGCCTGGACTTGTGTATTTGTTCATGCTATTGTTTTATTTGGAATGCTTGCTGTTTTGTTTGTCTTTATTGGGCATGTTTGATGTGCTTTAAAATCTGATTTATTGGTTAAAAGCTCATGGGTGTAGAAACATGTTTAAATTTGATTTTTAGGATTGTTTCTAAAAACATGTGTAGGGGAAGGTTTATTCTTCCAAAAGCATGCTTACTTGCTGTATTTTCATGATAATATGCTTTAATTTAACCATGTTTTGATCAAGAGTACAATGAGCATGATATTTGAAAGTTGAATGAAGGCTGTGAATGTTTCAAGCATGATTGATTGTTTCTTTGCATAACATGATTTAATGCCTATATGCTTGTTTGGTGTTTTGTATGGATGTATGGTTAACATGAGCATGCTTAGGTTGTTTTATCATTTTATTTGTTTGTGTTTATTTATTTCCAATATGATTTCATATATGCCTTGGTTTGTGAATAAAATTGTGCTTGGCTACGAAAATGAGTGGCAAAGGGGCTGGGACGTTGTGAATGTGTCCTAATATTTCAAATGCACTTGAGCACTTTAAATCTTTTGCACAGCCTACCCATTACCTATAGGAAGTTGAACCTGAATGTGTGTAGCTTGGCGCGCCGAGGTCGTTACTTCGGAAAGCAAAAGTGAAAACATTCATCTTAGAGCTTTGAGCTAATGATGTGATGACATTGTGGATCCTTGATTCTGGTCATCACTAGGCTTGAGATCTAAGTTGCCATTAAACCAAAACCCAAAATCCATATGTTGAAGGTGGAGATACACGTTTTTCAGCTAAAGTAAACTATTACGATGGGAAAATGGGTTTGTAATTAAGGGAAGGCCGGTTGCATGGTTAACAAGGCCAATGTATGATATGAATGCTATATTGAAGGTAAACACAAGGTAACAAGGTGATATCATTGTTTTCTTTTAGAATTATCTTCATATCATGTAAAATAAGTACCATGGTGCCCATGTGTTTGGGATGGAATTTTTCTTAATAAGGTTTGTATCCTAAGATTGGTTTAGCCTATAGGAGGAGTTTTTTTTAACTCTACTCAGAAGTCATCCTACCCAAAAATCCATGTTGGAGGGAACCAAAAGTCCAAAAGTCATAAATATGGTGTCCGATTTTGGAGGAAACATGTGCCCTCATGTTTTTGTGTAAATATAGTGTCAAAGTTCACTTTAGGACAGTCTAGAAGCTTGTCAATGGTGAACCATATGTTTGGATGTGCAATCAAATTCATTAAAATCACTTGAAAAATAAGAACAGTGAAATTCCGTTCGTAAACCGCATTTCATTTGCGAACATAACCTGTCCGCATTTTATTTACGGACATAACCTGTCCGCATTTTATTTACGAACATAGCCTGACCGCATTTTAAATGTAGGCATGGCTAGTCCGCACCAAATATGCAGTTTTACGGATTAATTGCTATTTCAACAACTTTTTCCAACAAACTTGGTTCCTTTAACCTCTTAAGTGAAATAAAAGATGATAAACACTTCAATAAGAGTAAAAAACATACAAATCCTTATAAACTCACTCAAATCAAAGGGTTAAGCATTTTTATAAAATTTTTACCTAAGTTGAACATGTAACTTAACTCAAAGAGTGGAAGTGAAAAAGGAAAATATGTTTGAATCAAAATACACCTTAATAAAACCTCAAATCACATCAATGTTGCAAAACACATTCTTGAAGTGTAATCTAATGGAAAAACGAGGAAAAAGAATTTCAAATCATTTTTTAAATCTCCAAAGTTTGATAAGAACAATTCAATTTAAAAATCTGTTCTTGAATAAGAAATCTCAAGAACAAAAAAAAGAAAAAAGAAAAAAAATCAAATCAAAAGTCTAAAAAAAAAAAAGAAGTAAAAAAATTTCTCCATGGGCCTCTGAAAGCCTTTGAATTTCAGATTTTCTCCAAAATTTCCATGGGCCTTTGGAACCCTTTGAATTTCTGATTTTATACAAAATTTTTGTGGGCCTCTGAAAGCCTTTAAATTTCAGATTTTTAACCTCATAGGCCTTCTAAAGCCTTAATTTAGAAACTCATAGGACCTCTGAAAGCCTGAAATTTCAGATCTTTATCTTCATAAGCCCCTAGAAACTTGCGTGATTTTAGAACCCTTCATAGGCCCCTGAAAGCCTACGTAATTTCAGGAGGCTTTGGAAGCCTTAATTCCAATTCATATCTCGTGGGACATGTTGAAAGCCCTAAAATATTCCAACAACTTTTTGGATGGCCGGTGCCAACCAATTCATATCTTGTGGGATATGTTGGAAGCCCTAAAATATTCCAACAACTTTTTGGATGGCCTTTTTCGTGCCAATCAATTCATCTCTTCTAGGACATATTGGAAGCCCTAAAATATTCCAACAACTCTTTGGATGGTCTTTTTCGTACCAACCAATTCATATCTTGTAGGACATGTTGGAAGTCCTAAAATATTCCAACAACTTTTTTGGATGGCCTTTTTCGTGCCGCCCAATCCATATCTTGTGGGACATGTTGGAAGCTCTAAAATATTCTAACAACTTTTTTGGATGGCCTTTTTCGTGCCACCCAATCCATATCTTGTGGGACGTTGGAAGCCCAAATATTCCAACAACTTTTTGGGATGGCCCTTTTCATGCCACCCAATCCATATCTTATGGGACGTTGGAAGCCCTAAAATATTCCAACAACTTTTTAGATGGCCTTTTTCGTGCCAACTGTAAAATCCCTAATATTCTGGAAAATTTAAAATTTAATTTTCTAGTGATTAAATTAATGTTAGATAATTTATTTTGCAGAGAAGCGAGGTTAGTGATTTAACCCGGAAAGGTGGCTTGTGCTGGTCGGGTTATTTAAGTATAAAGGTATGAGGAAATTTTTCAGAAATTTAAATTAGTGGATTTTGATCGGATGAGCTGGCAAAGAGAATTGTTTTTAAATCTAATGGAGCTGCTAGTGTAGGAATGTTGGGTAGTATGGCAATGCAGTAAATCGGGAATTAAACATTTGGTTGAGCGGCAAGTATAAATTCAGTGTAAAGATGGCTCGCTGAGTTTTTTCTGAGTTTTGATCGAGCAAACTTGGAGATCTCAGAGAGAAGGAGATTCAGGAGCTAGGGCTGAGGAGCTGGAGACCAAATTGCTGAGGTGATCAGAGAGGAGTAATCTGATCGTGATGCTCTGTTATTGGTATAGAGGAGAGCTGCTGCAGAATTGCAATTCCTCAAGAGTAATCTGAATTCTGCCAATTCAGATCAAGTTGGAGGTAAGTTAGCATTAAACCTGAGTTTTCGTTCTAGTTTAGTGAGGAATCAGATCAAGTTCCAGATCTGGAAAGTCTGAACAAATTGTAATAGATTTCAGAGGAGGAGTGGGCGTGAATTGGAACACTACTGCAGAAACTTAAATCGGTGGATTGGTGGTCTTCATCAACTCGAAATTTCATCTGAGTGTGAGTAGCACAACCTTAATCGAATTGCATGGTTTCTAATTAGAAATTGGTTGATAGATTGAGCAAGAGATAGATCTCTGTTTTTCTGAGTATTGTCGTCAATGTCAAATCATATTTGCTAATAGTTCCACCTGATTTCCAGATTGGATTTATAACTAGTAATGTAAGTATATTCAGGATGAAGGAGATTCTTAGGTAAATTTTCTGTATGAGGCATGTTAGAACTAAGTTGCTTATTGCTGGAGTTACAGTTTCGAAAATTCAAGGGAATACATGAATAGTTACTGTATGCTAAATTATGGTCGACCAAATGAAATTGTATTAATGTTTTAGGCATGCTTATAGCGTTAGAATCATATTGGAAACGAGTTGAGTGCAAGTCCATGATGAGTTTGTGGCTGTGACTCTTAACAGAAGTCTGAATCTGGGCATATAGGGAGAGCGCCCAGCATTGCTGGAGATCGCCTACCTCCTGTAGAGGTCAGCGCCCAGCAGGTTTTTGGTCCTTAAAAATCCTAGTGTCAATTCTAGGTTAGAGATCCTTCTAGGAAGCTGGTTATGAGAATTAAGGGAAGAGAAAAGGGATTAAAAGTTTAAAAATCTGTATGTAGTGTAAATGGATTAAAAGTTTGGGATGAACCACTGCTGTAAGTGGCATTAAGGAGTGAGCAAATTAGTTTGTATTGATGAGTTTAGGTTTGCATGAAGTGTTAAATGATCCTTGAATTAAATTGAATGCAAGGCTTTAGATCAATACTTGAAATTTCTAAATACTTATTGTTGAGGTTGCTGAAATTCTAATAGAAGGAGTGATGGGAGACTGATGTAAGGAGGTGTGGTTATGATAATACTTAAATCTCCATATATTTTAATCATATGTTCCAAGAGTTAAAATATCACCAGAAATAGTTGGATTACAACAAAATAGATCAGTCCTAATCAAATTTCCACATCTGTACTTGAATCTGGAAAAATAGAGAGAGTGCCTACCATTGCCTACCATTGCTGACCATTGCTGACCTGTAGCCCAGCTCAAGTCTAGGGTGATTCAAACCCAAATCCTTAATTCAAGCAAGGGGAAAAACCTTTGGAAATCTAACCTAGAGTAATTAAATGATTTCTGGAAACTAAGAGAGGTTGGTCTGAGAAATTCTGCGGGTACTAGTGTAAAAATCAGCAATCTATCTAAGTAATTAAAAGTGAGTATTTTAATAAGTTCTGAGATTTTTTTTTCCAGCAATTGTAATTTGGGATTTTCTACAATTATAAGGTGGTATTATCTACAAGATAAATGGGAGATGAAGAAAGGGAATTGGAGTGAGATATAGGTGCTGAACCTGGGTTTATAATTAAGTATAAAGTAAAGAAATCAAAAGAATGGAGTGAGAAATGAGTTGGAGATTATAAAGAAATCTGAACCTATGTATAGTCTCTAGATGGTTTCTTTTGTAAAACATATTAAGTAAGATCCTCTAAGGATACTTTATAAAGGATAAAAAGGATAGGAGTACAATAATAAATGCTGAAATGAAAATATTAAAGAGAGGTATATGAAGTAAAAGAGTTAAAGAAAGAGTTGAGAATATTAGATTAAATAAAAGTGAGTTAGTGTAAATTATATGGGGAAAGGTTTCTGTTGAGTATAAAAACAAAGGTGACAAGTCTGAATTTAATATTATTACAAAACTTTGATATCTATATGCAGATTTGCCGGTTTAACCGTGTTTTGACAGTTTTACCAAACTTTGACTATAAAAGAGCATCTTCAGCTCTATGTTGGAAAGGACTTTCTAAACTAAATTGTTATGGACAAATCTGATTTTTGGGATCTCTTATACACTTGGAGAATGTTTGTGTGAATCTAGATGGCTGGATGGTTACCTTACCTCCGTGTACTCGGGGATGCCCATGTACTTGGGGTTGGTTCCTCTGTGTACTCAGAGATGGTTGTGTGCTCGAGATAGCATGTTTTGGGTTTGGAAACCTTTGATATTAATGAGATTTCTGTTTTTGGCTTTAGCCTGAGTCTAGATGGCATAGCTCGGTGTGGATCCACATTTGTCAAGTTAAGAGCTAGGTAGTGGAATAGATTGTTTTCTTTGCTAGTCGTAATGAGTTGTTCACGCACGCGTTTCCACCGTGTACTCGGTGAGGCTTGATCGTGTACTCGGCTGGCTGCGGCTATCCCTCATTTTATCGTGTACTCGGACTGTGACTGGATTAGTACGTGCCAACTCATCACTGTACTGGATGGGTTCTCCCGCAATAAGACGATGATCGTGTACTCGGCTTCGCACCTAAGCCGGGAGGTGGCATAGTGAACTTCGGCATTACCTAGTTAAGGGCAATCTTATTTCATGAGTCCACCGTGGACTTGTTTATGTTCTCACTTATGAATCTCTGTCAGGCATTGACTGTTAATATTGCTCCTTATCAGTATACATGATGTATTTGGATTACACGGTTTATTCTTAAAGATTGGTTATTGTTTCGAATGCATGTTTTACTATTGAAGCATGTTTTAGAACTGATATAAATGTTTTGTGCATGCATGTGCTACTTGCTGAGATATTCGTATCTCATTCCGTTTTGATTTGTTTTGTTTTCAGATCCTGGTGAGGACGATATACCTGGGGTTGAGCCAGACGCGGATTACCCCGAGTATAGGGGCGAGGATTTCTTTGTTGAGTGACTTTTGAGATATTGTAGTTGCTATTTTTCATTTCAGATAGTGAGTAACTTTGGAATTGTAATACTTTCAATTCATTGTGTTTTGGAGATTGGGATATTTTAGCGAACTCTGATATTGTGTTTGATGATAATAAATGAAATGTCATGTTTCTTACACTCTGATATAGATCCTGCGGTTTTGTTATCTAACCCTCGGGTATGAGTTACAGTTCCATTACGTAACCCGGATTCGGGGCGTTACACCAACCAATTCATATCTTGTGGGACGTTGGAAGCCCTAAAATATTCTAACAACTTTTTGGATGGCCTTTTTCGTGCCAACCAATTCATATCTTGTGGGACATGTTGGAAGCCCTAAAATATTCTAACAACCTCTTTGGATGGTCTTCTTCATACCAACCAATTCATATCTTGTGGGACATGTTGGAAGCCCTAAAATATTCCAACAATTCTTCAAAATAAACACATAAAATAAAATAAAATAAAATAATAATGTCCAAACTCATGTTCACTTAACTTGCATACATGCATTCATAGGTGTGGGAATGAGACATAAATTGGAGCTGATATTGTCTTTATTTTTTTCTTCGCCAGGTACCAATACACTTGCAACCATTGCTCCCGTGACCAGATCAAGGGCTCGCACAATGGATCCTACTGAGAATCAGACTGATGTTCCTACTCAGGACTTTCCTCAACTGCAAGCGCAAGTGGCGGGGCTCACCCAAATGCTGGAAAACTTACTGGCTGTTTAGGCCCAGCAAGCCCAAGCCCAAAACCAAGCCTTCACCTCTCACCAAGTACCTCCACCTCAAACCAACATTCCACCTCCAGCTCAACCTATCCCAGAACCCATTTCTGAACCTATCCCTGAACCTATACTAATCAGGGAAGATAGTGTTGAATCTGAGAAAGAGAAGGAAAAAAGAAAGAGTGAGAGAAGAAATGGAAAGGAAATTCTTGCATAAGCTGGAGATGATTCAGGAAGAACTGAGAGAAGTGAAGGGGGTGAACAGTTATGGAGGGACAAACTTTGAAGATCTGTGTTTATACCCAGATATATGCCTACCAGCCAAATTCAAGTGCCCAGACTTTGAGAAATACGATGGCAGTGGTTGCCTTATGAGCCATCTGAAGTTCTATTGTGGGGCCCTATGCCAATTTGGCCGGGATGATGGCATTCTGATTCAGTTATTCCAAAGGAGTTTGACTGGATCTGCTCTGAGGTGGTTTGCCACACTTGACCATGGGAAAATCAGAAGGTGGAAGGATTTGGCTGACGCCTTTTTGGCCCAATATAAGTTCAATTCTGAGATCGTGCCAGATAGGTACAATGTGATGAGGATGAGCAAAAATAAGGACGAATCTGTAAGGCAATATGCAAAGAGGTGGAGGGAGACGGCTTCTCAGGTCAGGCCACCTATGTTTGAGCCAGAGATGATTTCAACATTCATTAGCACACTGGGGCAGCCTTTTTACAATCATTTGGTGGGTCAAACTACTAGCAACTTTGCATCCCTTGTACAAGTGGCCGACCGAATTGAGGACGGGGTCAGATCAGGAAAGATAATTGATTATTCTACTATGGCTGGTCAGTCAGATCCCTCTAACTCTTTTGCACAGAAGAAGGGGAATGGGATGAAAAAGAATGGGAACAAGAAATAAGGAGAAGTAAACATGGTACAAGCTCCTCCTCCCAGACAACCACTCCACATCAATGTTCTTGCACCCGAGCAGACCCAGCAGCCACAAACCACCCATCAAACTCCACTCAATGTCAATTTTTCTCCATCTGTGCCTGCAAATCCAAAAAGGATTTTTACTAGGGAAGAGAGAGATGCCTTGTAATGCCCCGAACCTGGGTCAGTGCAAACCGGCACCCGACTCGAACCCGGTTCGCTACTGTAACAACCCGGATTTAGTTCAACAACCAAATCCGAGGTGTTACTAGCCCATATCAAATACATCATCAATAATATACCAGACCAAAGAATTAAAATCCATTCACTTTATTATACTATCAGAGTTGCCGAAACAAGTATATGCGGAAGTGTAGTTTAAAATCCTCAAATAACATATAGTTTGATCATCAATCATTAATATCAAAGTCTGGTAAAATAAACTGGTTACTATCTCTCTCTCATCTCTTTAATACATCAAATCCAAATGAATAATAATAATCTAATCAAAAGGGCTAAGTCTATGTCATTCATCCACCTCAAACAAGATCCGGGTAATAGTAATCCTCTGGTGTATACTCAGCTATCTCTCCCTGGAAATCACTAAGATCCCCCTCTCGCGTATCAACTGAAAAATGAAATAAAAGTAGGGTGAGATACGAATATCCCAGTAGGTAACACATGCATGGTTGAACAGTTCATATAAGTAAAGTAACAGTTCATGCACGATTAAGCAATATCGACTAATCAGGCTCGTATAATCATTCATGAATACAAAACAGTTTGATAAACAGTTCTAGAAATGAATTTCAGCAAGTTTTAATATAAGAATCCAATATCAAGATCAATAACATGATTCACACTTCGCTAGGATGCACTAAGCAGTAACATCCGATCAATATCCCAATCACATGCCTCCAGCATGTACTCAATTATAATATCAAGTGTTGTGATTTCAGTGTCATTGTAGGACTCACAAAGATAGATAAACCTTTTGAGATGATTCTTAACCAATTGCTATACCACCGTGCGACTTAGGAGCAATGCTACTAATGATATTCAAGTCCCATGCAGCGCAGCTTAGACAAGAGCCGTAGTCACTGACTTATTACACACGTACCCATCAGAGTTGGCATGTACCACCAGCATGCAGCATCAGAATCAATACATGGAGATGGTCGCTTATCCACATGTACAGGGAATCACCAGCGGCTCACCGGGGTGTCCCTCCAGACATAGGACCTTCCCAGACAAACTAACTTGCAAAGGAAGCGCGTCGCATATAGGAGTAACTCAACCCAAATGACATATCCCTCAGCTATCTAGCTACAACTATGGATCCATAACTAGCTATGCCAACTAGACTCCAAAATTCCCAAAAATATAATATTTCTATAAGGGTTGGTGCCTAGCGTCATATAAAGGTTAAATCTGTCAATTTACTTCAATATTCGGTCATCTGAATTCTGAATTCTCTTTATAAAGTTTTCTAACTTATAGTGTCATTTAGAAGATGTTCTAGTAATTAAATACAAGTTAGGTTTTCCAAAAAACTAGGTTTCTCCATTTCTTTCAAAGTTTGGCAACTAATGTCCTAAATACCTTCCTAATTTATTTTTCTGTAAAACAGGGAATTAGATAGTTTATTTTGGTCTTAGAACATCTTATTTAATCATTAAAATTGTCTAAAAATAGTTTGGAATTGAATCAGGGTGTAAAATTATGAAAATCTGCAAAATCTGAACAGAGCGCCTAGGATCGCTCAGGATCGCCCCGGCGGTCTGTGGTTGGCGGTAGTTCAAAATCGAACGCCGACGATACGTCTTCAAGCGGTCTACGGCGGTCTGAAATTTAATACGAGCGCTTAAGATCGCCGACGATCGCCGAGCACAGTCGAGGTCGGCGGTCGTTTGAAAACGATCAGAATCAATTCCAAAACATGATTTTTCTCATCTAAACTCATTCTAACATATATACATCATTATATATCATAAAAACATACTTTTGTCAATTAATCACATGTAAAGCCAAAAACGAAGGAAAACGGTGTCACTTACCTTTTGAGCGAATGTTCCTCTTCCTCTCTTCTTTCAACAACGATTCTCTATCACCCAGAAACACTCTGGACGACGAAGAACTCAAAAACCCAAGCTTTTCTTCTCCCTCTTCTTCTTCTTCTTCTCCTTTGGTTGCTTGTTCGCTCAAGGCTGTCGCTTGCGGCTATTCAATACGAGCGAGAATATGAAGTATAAATTTAGGTTATTAAACTAATACTTATACTCACTTATCCCATGTATCTCACATACACCAAACTCCATACACACGCACAATCAGAATACATACCTCGATATCTCATGATCGGACGGTCAGATCTACGTCCTATTCTGGATCTCCACTAATTAGATCATCCCCTACAATAATAAATTATTTCTATCAATTATAACTCTCACTAATATTATTTATTAATTTAATTTATTATTTAAGGAAAATTCGGGGTTTTACATCCTCCCCTCCTAAAAGAAAAATTTCGTCCTCGAAATTTACCTTGTGGTTCTGGAAATAGGTTGGGATACTTTCTCTGCATTTCCGATTCCAATTCCCAAGTATCTTCCTCAGTTGTGTGATTCTGCCAAAGTACTTTCATGAGTGGAATCACCTTAGTACGAAGAACCTGCTCCTTCCTGTCCAAAATCTCAACTGGATGCTCCTCATAAGTCAAGTCCCCTCGCACTACTATCGGCTCATGCTGAATGATATGAGTAGGGTCATGCACGTACTTCCTCAACATGGAACACGTCATGAACTCCTTCTAGCTGTGTAGGCAAAACCAATCTGTATGCTACTGGTCCCACTGTACCCTTAATCTCAAACGGACCTATATATCTTGGAGCCAACTTGCCTTTCTTTCCAAATCTCTTAATCCCACGAGATGGTGATATCTTCAGAAATACCAAATCACCAACCTCAAAATGCAAGTCTCTTCTTCTGGTATCTGCATAGCTCTTCTAACGACTCTGGGCTGTAAGCATATTCCGCCTAATCTGATTCACCTTCTCAAAGCTATCCTGTACAATTTGCGGCCCAATAAGTTGTCTTTCTCCAACTTCCACCCAGCACACTAGGGATCTACACGGTCTGCCATAAAGTGCCTCAAATGGTGCCATCTGAATACTTGCCCGATAGCTGTTATTATAGGCGAACTCCACCAATGGTAGGTGCTGATTCCAACTGCCTCCCCAATCCATAACACAACACCTCAACATGTCTTCTAACGTCTGAATGGTACGCTCAGACTTTCTATCTGTCTGAGGATGATAGCTAGTGCTGAAATTTAGCTTAGTTCCTAAAGCTGCCTGAAATGCAAGCCAAAAGCGTGCCGTGAATCGTGCATCTCTGTCAGACACTATAGAAACTGGTACTCCATGGAGTCTCACTATCTCCTTGACGTATAACTCAGCTAAAGATTTCAACTGCTGCGTACTGCTCATAGGCAAGAAATTTGCTGACTTAGTCAGTCTATCCACGACAACCCAAATAGCATCTTCTTTCTTTGCTGTCAATGGTAACCCAGATACAAAATCCATTGTCACATGCTCCCACTTCCATTCTGGAATAGGAAGTGACTGAAGTAAACTAGGTGGTTTCTGATGTTCAGCCTTCACTTGCTGGCATATCAAACACTTTGCCACATACTCTGCAATCTCTCTCTTCATTCCTGACCACCAATAGATTTCTTTTAAGTTCTTGTACATTTTCGTACTTCCTGGGTGAACTGCGTACCTCGATCTATGACCCTCTGTCAATATTTTCTCCTTAATCTCCTCATCAGCTGGAACACAAATACAGCCTCTATATCTCAATAGCCCATCTCTATCTGCAAAATCTACAGCTGCATCAGATCCTCTACTCATCATCTCCCTAGTCTGAATCAACTATGGGTCAATCAATTGTTTTTCCCGAATCAACTGAACCAAATCTGGCTCAATCTGAACACGAGCAACTCGGATCACTCCATCCTGTGGCATGCTAAACTCTCCCTGCCAATCTCTGACTGAATCAACCAATCTACACTGGCTCATCATGAAGCTGCTAAAGTAGCTACCTGATCATCAACTGCACTTTTTCTACTCAAAGCATCCGCCACTACGTTTGCTTTACCAGGGTGGTATTGTAAAGTGAACTTGAAATCCTTTAGTAGATCCATCCACCTTCGCTGCCTCATATTCAAGTCTCTCTGTGAAAACAGATATCTCAAGCTCTTATGATCAGAAAAGATCTCAAACTCTACCCCATAAAGGTAATGCCTCCATAGCTTCAGTGCAAAGACTATGGCTGCTAGCTCTAGATCGTGGGTAGGGTAGTTCTTCTCATGCGGCCTCAATAATCTCGAAGCATACGCTATAACTCTGCCCTACTGCATCAATACACATCCCAAATCTATCCTAGAAGCATCACAATATACTGCAAATGCCTCATCCATGGATGGCACAATCAAAACTGGTGCAGTATTCAATCTCTGCTTCAATTCCTGGAAACTCTGCTTACATTTCTCATCCCATTGGAATTTCACTGCCTTCTTGGTTAGATTAGACAAAGGTGCGGCTATACGTGAAAATCCTGCGATGAATCTCCTATAATAACCTGCCATACCAAGGAAACTCCTGACCTCTACCACTGTCGTAAGTCTAGGCCATTCTGCCACTGCCTTAACCTTCTCAGGGTCCACAGATATACCCTCTCCTGAGATAACATGACCTAAAAAAGAAATCTGCCTTAGTTCTTCCTTTCTCTCCCTCTTTTCTCTCATTATAAAACCCACGAAAATTCACTCTTGTCTCACCTTACTCTCCTATTTATACTTGGCTTTAGAAGTCCTAAACCAACCCTAATAGGCTCCTTTAATTGGGCTAACCCAACCAAGGTCTAATTAAAGTCTAACTTCTTCTAATTAATTCCTACTTTTTCTCCACCTTCTATTTTTCTACTAAAACAATACTAATTAAATCTCTTATCATCTAAACTCCTACTTACATCCTATTTTCGTGCATAATAATTACTTAAACCCTAATATCACCTCAAACCCAAATTAAGTTACTTTTCTCCCAATTAAGGCTTAAAATCTTCTAACTACCCTTTTTCCTCATTTGGGCTTTTATTAATTCCTTTTAATTCCTAACTTGTCTAAATAAATTATTTATTCTATTTTCTAATCCTAGTTATTATTTAATGATTTACTTATTAATTACCCTTTTCTGAAAATTACCAAAATACCCTTTTACCCTTTTAGGCTAATTTTATTTAAAGTTCCTTATTTATTTACAACTTACTAGTTATTTAAATTACTTATCCTCTAAATCTTCACTTTTTATTTTAGCTAGAACTTAAACTCATATTTCCTTTTATTTATTATGTGAAAATTCGGGATTTTACAGTAGACACCCCAAATTGCACAGTGAAAATGATGAATAATTAGCAAAAATCATTCTTTCCTTTGTAAACAGCACAAAATTTGAGATTTAAGCATTTTTTCTTGTATCCGACAACTCAGGTTAGATACAAGCATATCTTTTTATATCCGACACAAGTTGTGGGATACAAGAAGGTATTAATGTATCCGACGACATATGTCGGATACATATATGTGCTCTTGTATCCGATCTGAGTCGTCGGATACAAGGTTTTTGCTCAAAATTAGGGTTTTCCGAGAGTTTTTACTTTTTACCATCATATCCTTCATTTAAGGAGTGGAAATCTCGGAAATAGCCTTAGGGTTTAGGTTGGTGGACTCTAGACATCATTTTGTGTCTAGCATCATGCAAACCCTAACCCTAGCCTTTGCCTATAAATAGGAGGCTCCTCCTTAAGCAAATGGCCAATAAGTTGGAGGTCTCCGAGTGAAGAAGGGAACCGCTGCCGCACTGCTTCCAGAAACCCAGGTAAGCCTAAATCCCTCTTTATTTTTCTGTCTTTACATTCTAGGGTTAGTTCTTTTTTTCTCCCTTTCTGTAGAATAATGGCCTAATCTTTGTGTATGCAACCCCTTCCTCTACTCAAAGTACCTCAAGACTTCCTCTAACCGTAAAACGTGAAGACGGGATCTAGGGGAAACGAGACTGAGGATTGATCCTTAGTGTTAGAACCCTTTTGAAAAGCCTTTTGATTCTATGAAAACCGTTTCATACTCAAAGTACCCCAAGATTATCTCGAAGAACCGTAAAACGGGGAGAGAGAATTAAGGGAAACGAGAATAGAACGAAACCCTAGGTATTTTTAGAACCCAATTTGATTCATATGAATGCTATATGTTGTCATATTGTGATTGAAGAAATGATTTTTACACATATACACATATTGTAATTGTTTTTTTGTCGAAATCGGCTTGTATTTCGGATCTATTGCATTCATTGTGATAGATCTGAAATAAATAGCCCCAAGCAATTCTGGGATATATCTTAATGATTTTCAAAATGATTTCAAGCAAGTTCTTTTTGAGTATTGAAGACCTCTAGGTCTAACCTCTCGGTTTTGGGCATTTTTGCTCCATATATGTTAGGGTTTTTGTTATATTCTCGTCAATCGAAGAGAATGGTGAGCCAAACTTGTGCCCTATTTCTTCCTAGAGGTTCTTCAATGCTTTTTCAAGTGATTTTGATTTATATTGCACAGATTGCACACACTTGATCATCATTTTGAATTGATTTTACTTAACAAGGTCTAAACCAGACAACAGCTGTACCCGAACTTCGGACACTCATAACTTCATCATCCGGATGAATTTTGGAGTGATTCTAAAGCCATGGGAAAGGTGAGGCTGTCTAATTTATGTCTGTAAAATTTCATCAATTTTTATGTAGGGGAGTTTTGATACCATTCTGTCGAAGTTGACAGGACAGTTCAGGTCCGATTGCTGAACCTGTCACTTCGAATGAGCACCATGTGTTCGTTTTAAGTCCGATTTGAGTGATTTTTGTCTCTGTGTCTTCCTTTATGAGTTTATTTTCAAATCCAGTTGATTTTATAATTTTTTGAATTCGTTTGTGTCTTGAGTAACAGATTCACTCAGAACTGCTCAACAGTATATTTCTGGGCTAATCTGTGATCCTCGTGGCCTGTTTAGGAGGTCACCCAAGGCACATCCGGATGAAGTTTGGTTTGAGGCTAGTTTCATTTGAAATATGGCCCTACAAACTTCATTCAAGCAAAAAATTCACGAATTTATATGGAGCCAATTTTTCCAAATGAATTTCCAAAGTTGCCCACTTGTTACTTTTACCGATTTCCAATAGCAGATTTCAAAGGAGCATAACTCCTAAGGTTTTAACCGGATTTGATTGAAAATTTGCATGAGTCTTCTATTTATCATAATCTTTCAAATGTATTTGGTTGGATTCAATTTAAATTAGATTTGAATGATTTCAAGACAAATGGCTCTAGCTTTAACCGAATTTTCCGGATTTGTCTCAACTTGGTTTTATTCAAGTTTTGTTTTGATTTCCATCTAATGGTGATGTCCCAGAAGTAATAATGACATAAAAGAGGATCTGGAATTCATTGGATTTCTCATGTGGAAATATCACACATTTGTTTAATCCTTTTCCAAGGTTTTTTTTTATTATTTTAGCAAGCTTTCTTATTTTTGAGCATGAACAACACTTGGCAACCACCTTGCGTAGGTGAATGTGGGTGCCTAACACCTTCCCCCGTTCATAATCTAATCCCCTTACCCATCTCTGGATTTTATTTTCAAGTAGGGTTATTTTTACTCTAGTTTTTTCCTTTTTGCTTCTTTATGATGATTTTTGGTGTCCATTCACACCTTAAAATTGAATGGTGGCGACTCTCCCATTTTCGTTGGGCCCGCCAGGTGACGGAGGGAATCATCTAGGTGATTTTTCCATGTCTCACAATTGGGACTCGTGAAATTTGTCCATTTTGTGTGGCTAAGCACTAGTGTTCCAAACAATCCAGTCGAAATACTGTAACAGCTCAAGGAATCCAATTCTTCGCCGTCATGGCGAAAAATACTCGTGTGACCTCACCCTCATGGTGGAAAGGGAGTTGCTGCAGCACTTACCTCCTAGAAGGCCTCTCCATCATGGAGGAAATGCACTAAGGAACCCTAGACTTAATCCAAACAAAAAGTACAAAGTTCACCTACAACTAGACTGTGGATCCACACTAAGTCTCGCCCTAGTATGTCGGGAAAATTTCTTATATACAGTGCAATTTAACATAAACCATGCTTGTAGTAAAAGAAAACATTTGATAGTGAACAATATCAAATTCAGCTTCATATACTCACTAGAAACCCTCCAACAGAAAATACAGCATTTGATACATAACTTAGGAATATTCACCATGTCATCAAAACAGAAACAAATAAACACACGGTTAATCCATAATAAAAAACAGATCAGATTTATAATTACAAGTTCAGCAAAACCAATGAAAGATTAATTCAGTTCCCATAATCCCAATGACTACACCTCTTAGATTAGAACTCACATTTTTGCTAACACTCAACCAATTTAAATTTAAGATCACTTACGCCCTAATCTTTACTATCCATGATAAACTCTATAGGTTACTATATGTTGATCATACTAAAATTCTGAATAAAAGACAACATGGGTTTGGACTTCAAATAAGCTCAGAACATTCTCACCAATATTCTGTAAAGAATATATATAGATAAACATGAACTTGCTTCCATCAAACCTATAACAGTTTTCGGAAAGTTCAGAAGTCACAACAAAGATCAAGGGGTTTACATAGAAATCAGAAACATCTCAAGATTTCACAAACAGTATTTCCCGAACCCTTTACTTGCATTCAATATCATTATACACAAGACTTCCAAAAATCTGATTTATTCTCTATAGAAAATTCTAATTTTCCTCCCACTAAATTTATTCTATAACTAACAGAGTATTAAATAACTTTAATCCAATCATTTAAACTTGTTGCAGGTGTTAAAAAAATCATTTCCTACCAGAAAATCACAACAGCTGCACTCTGTTTATAATTTAGATCTGGCGCTAACCTGGTAAGGTTGGCGCCAGTTGGTTTTCCCTTAGCGCCAGTATATTTAGAGTCTAGCGCTAACCTATTTGAGGTTAGCGCCCAACAGTTTTAGGTTGGCGCCAGGTTCTTCTCAACTCGTTGAAATTTCAGACTTGCAACAAAGCCTAATCCACCATTCTGAATCAACAACAAACCTCAAAAAAAAAAAAAAAAACTTCTAATACAACACATTCGATCTTAATAATTCATTACACCTCCTTCGAAAATAAAGTAACTAGATTATACTCTAACAAAATTTCATACACTCAAATTGTAAACGGAACCTGGAAAAATTACTCTTATCACAATCTACCCTTTATATGATTCTTAAATACACAGAAAATATATGATTATCGAAAGTACTACTTGCTTGTTTGCTGCTGGAACCTAACTCCACAAAATCACACCGATCAGGAATCTTGGCAGCACTCCGTAATTCTCCGACGACTAAAAATTTCTGATCTAAGACTTGGACGTTATTTGCTCCAACAAAAGCGGACGTTCACTCTCTAACAGCACAGAAATTTTCTTCTTTCTTCCAAACAATTCTCTCCACTCAACTTTGATGATCCAAAACTCCTTCTCAAACTCTCAAATCCAACGTTTACGTTAGCTTGGACTTCTCCGAATATGAACAGTCGTAACTGTTGTAAACGCTCGGTGAAACAAATTTCCTTATGTTAACAAAACCTTTTATTTCCTTCATGATCAGCTGTGGTGCTCCACCACCAAAACTCTTACACCAACTACCTATAAACCCTGGATCGAAAGGTTATCCATCCACCCAAACAAAAGATCGACATCACTTAGTTCATTTCTAATACAAATTTCTAATTTGTATTTATTAACTATAAGCTATAATATAATCTTACTTACCCGTATTTTACATAAGACCGAATTTATATAATTCCCATATTGCCCTTGAATAGCCTTTACTTGAAAAACCATCAAGATAAAGAAATAATATTATTAATTATTTCCTCCAATTAAATACTAAAAATTCGGGGTTTTACACAGAAAGTCTAACTACCTAACAAATACGTAACAGCGGTTTGTAAACCCAAATTTTTTTTGTTACAAGTGTAGCTACAATAGATTACCACTAAACCTATTTGTAGCATCCTTAAAAAAACATCATATCCAGATTTTTTTTATTCAAATCATGAAAATTTTCTTCACTTACTTGCTACACAATACTTAAATATCAATGATATTTTATCATCCAATTTTCATAAGGGAAAAGAAATTTTCCCAACAATAGTGGTGACAGTGGCAGTGGATGCAATGGTTGTAACAATGATAAATGAAGCTATTACTGATAAATTAATTTTTAGTGATACTTTTTTAAAATAATTAAGATTCAGTCAGCGAAGTTTTGAGTTTTAACTTTTAGTGAACCTTTATCAAAATAATTAATTTTTAATGACATTTTACTATTACAAATCAACTATTCCAAGAATACTCTTACATCACTCATCCAAATGGCTTCTACAAGTCACTCACTCAAGGTACAAGTCATTTTATTGCTTGTACAAGTCAATTCATTGCTTGTACAAGTCCTGGGAGTGAGTTGTATAAGCGCACTCTTGGAAGAATATATCCATAACAGTGAAATGTTACTAAAAATTAATTATTTTGATAAAGGTTCACTAAAAGTTAAAGTTAAAAGCTTTTCTTAATGAATCTTAATTAGTTTTAAAAAGTTTCACTAAAAGTTAATTTTCCCTTGATTAATCTAAAAGAAACTACAAAATTTCCATCAAAAATTTGAAAATGATTTTTTGTTTTTAAAAACTGAAATTTTTTAGCTTCCAAAAGAAGCCTCTTACTGGATTTGTATTTTTAGAAATAATTTGGAAATTGTGCTTACCAGACAAGATTTTGGTTTTTTTTTTCCCCAAAGTCCAAACGGGCTCTTAGACTTTGAGCTTGAAAAGCTCAAGTAATTTGAGTGGCTTGTTTGATATGCAAGTTTCACATCAATTAGGGCTTGGATCTGGATGTAACTAAAGGTCATTTTTTGTATAGCGGTTGGTTTCCCAGAGTCCTAGAATTAGAGCTGGAAAAGGGTTGGGTTGAGTCGGGTTCGAGTCGGGTCATAATCGGGTTGGGGGTTAATCGGGTTGGACTAAATTCTGGCGGGTTGGAAAACCCCCAACCCGCCAATAAACGGGTTCAACCCACCAACCCGTTTATTATTATTTTTTATTTTTCAAAAAATATTATTAAAATAGGGTTGGGGGGTTAATTGGATCGGGTTGTACCGGGTTCCGGTTGGGTTTTGGGGTTAATTGGGTTGAAACATGACACTTTTCCCATCTTTTTTTTAATTGGGTTCCCCGTCGGGTTGGTGGGTCATAATTGGGTTGACCCGATTATTGGCGAGTTGGGGAAACCCCAACCCAATTAATAAACGGGTCAACCCAACTGTAGACACCCCAAATTGCACTTCAATATAAGAGAACACTCAAAAAGAACTTAAAATGTTTTATTTGAGCCTTGACATATGTCAAACACTCAAAAATACTCAAAAATGGTGCTAACCGCACTAAATATGTGGTTTTTGAGAATTTGGTCTCAACCGCTCTGTATGTGCGGTTGCGACCGCACACACAGCACGGTTGATGTTCATGCTTCTCGTGTGAGCTGCCACGTGGCTTCCAGAAGCTTTGGCCGTTGAGCCACGTCGACAGTAATCATGATGAGCGTAACTGAATTGGAACCGCCCTGTATGTGCGGTTGAGGTGAATTTGCATAGAAACCGCACATATAGTGACGGTTCTGTGGAAACCGCACTGTGTATGCGGTTTTGGTTATTTCGGGGATTTACGAAATGGCTCGATCTCTGAGCCTTATTTACGCATATTACCTCTCTCAGGGACTTGAACTCCCTATTTCACCCTCCGAAACTTGCGAAATTACTCCAATTCGAGCCTTTAAGTAGAATTGGAATAATCTAGAAGAGTTTTTTGGCATACCCTTGGGACTTTTCTACCCTTGGCTTTGCCTATAAATAGAGGGGTCCTCCTCATGCAAATGGCTGGCAATTTGAAGCATTGAAGCTCTGCAAGAAGAAAGGAACTCTGCGGGATTATCTACCCAAGTGCTCAAGCTACCAAGGTAAAGCTCCATTTGATTTTCCAGCTTTCTCTTTACATTTCCAGCACTCTCATCTTCTATCTTTCTATAGTGTAAGGCCATTTTGTGTACTTTTGCAACCCCAAACCTCTTCCAAAGTACCTGGGAAGTCTCTCTAGCCGTAAAACATGAAGAGGGAGCCTTGTAAAAAAGAAGTAGGAATGGATTCTTTAGGCTTAGAACCTACAAATGATGAAGAGCATGCTATTTGGTTATTTTGAGCCTATGGATGATTTTTTCTGATGTTTGTGCATTTGTTTCCGGAGAAATTGTGTGAATCCTTGTTCTCAATAGCAATGGATTCCAGCCTTCTCCTAGAGAATTGATTTCCACCACCGAACACACTTTTCACTATTTTTTGCAAGAATAAGCTAGATCTTGGATTTCAATGTTTAATACGGGAAATCTGAAATTATTGGCTTCAGAATGAATTCTAGAACTTCATGAGATTGTTTTTCTTGATTTTCAAGTGTTTTGGTCGAATTCACTTGCACACATACACTAGTTTGGCTTTCTTCTCCAAAATCTTTAAAACAGGGCAGCATCTGTGGCCTGTCATAGAATGCTCATAACTTCATCCTCCGAATGAATTTTTAAGTGATTTCAAAGGCAAGTGATAGATGAGTTTGTCTAGTTTGTATCTGGAACTTTTCGCTCATTTTTACGAAGCCAATTTTTGACACCATCTATTCAAAGTTTGTAAGCCAGTTCAGCCCAGATTGCTGAACTTGCCCCTTTGATGGTGCACAATTTGCTCAATTTTAATCCGTTTTGAGTGATTTCAATTTCTGTGTTTTCCTTGAGGAGTCTACTTTCCATTCCAACTGGTTTCAGCAGATTTTGATCTGATTTGTGGCCTGTGTGCTTGATTGACTCAGAGCAGCTCAATGGCATAGTCCTGAGCTAATCTGTGATCTTCAAGGCCTGTTCAAAGGCGCACACAAGTCACATCTAGATAGTGATTTGGGTGAAGTTTATTTCGTTTGAAAGATGGCATCACATACTCCATCTATACAAAGTTTCATGTATTTTTATGGAGCCAAACTCCACGAATAAGGTTTCCAAGTTGCTTACTCATCGTTTTTTTTTTGATTTACAACAGTAGGTACAGATGTGGATTTCTCTCTCATTTTAAATCGGATTGAGCTGAATTTTTACTGAGTACTCTATTTCAAACCAGCTTTCTAATGGCTTGGTTTCATGAGATTTGAATTTAAATTGAGTGATTTGGGGTTAATCGAAGCTTTCAAGTTCTTATAATTTGAATTTCCCAGATTTGCCTCAAATTGGTTTTTCTTCAAATTTTACTTGGGTTTTCCTTCACTTATGAAGTTCTAAAGTGGTATATCCATGAGGAGAGCCTAAATTCATTGGATTACTCATGTGGAATAATCACATACATTTTGCTTATTTTAAGCATCCTTTGTTTAGTTTTTTGATTAGCAAACAATCCTTAGCATGAGTAAGCATGTGGCAACCGTCTTAGACAGATGAGTGGGGGTGCCTAACACCTTCACTCGCTCATAAATAATTCCCCTTACCTGATCTCTGGATTTTTCCTTGTATTAGAGCTACTTTGGCGCTATTTGGTCTTTATGAACCCTTTGGTGTCCATTCACACCTTAACTTGGATGGTGGCGACTCATTACTTTTATCGATCCCCGCGTGATGATATCGGAAGTCATCTTAGGTGACATTTCCATGTCTCACACCAACCCGTTTATAATCGGGTTGACCTGTTGGATCGGGTGGCATTTTGTCGGCTCTACCTAGCATGACTGATGGTTTAATTAATGAATCATTAATTCTTTTGATTGAGCTCTTGTTATTTAAGGAGTGTTGGCCATGCTAACCACCTTTGATACTTCATGAATAAACCAAATTGTCTTCATGCATCATTTGTCTATGCATATTTATAACTAGGATTATTGTGTAATGTGTTTTACTTTCTCTCTTGTTTCTGGAGGCGTCAGCAGTTGTTCCTATCCAAAACTTTGTTGATGCGTCAACTTGTGTCTTACAATACATTGAAAGGCTATTCCTTTCGAGAGAATCAGGTGCTGATTTACTTGGATTGATTTGATTTTGATTCCCATCTTTTTGTTGTTGTGACTTGCCTTGATTATATATATATCTGCCATGTAAACTAATATAACTTGTAATTCTATATACCATATAAAAAGCATCTCAAAGCAAAGCAGGGTACAAATTCACTAAAACATGGCAGGCGATTTCATCCCGTTATTTGCTTATGTTATAAGCAAAAATGTTTGAAAGCATCAACGGTTGGCGTCTATAGACCCTTTTGTTGGAGCCGCACGGACTATTACAGGCAATAAGGACAAGGCTGTGAAGCTCTGAAAAGCACGTAGACAGCAGAAAGAAGAAAGACGTAGTAGCCCGTAATGGCGACATCGGAGAAACTTCTCAGAACGATCGGAGATGCTTTCAGTGATCTCGCTGACTCTGTAAACTCCCCCACTCCACACATCGATATCGACAAGCTCGTTCATGCCTGCAGACTCGTTTCAACTCTCATCGGATACTTAGGGGTGGTATTCATGTTTGCCGTCATTGAATTTGACTCCAAGGTGGTGTGCTTTCTGCTCTCATCCTGCATCCAGACTATGATCTGGTTTTAATTTCTAGTTCTTAGATTTCTTCCTGCCGTATGTGTATGCAAGGTTGCTAATCTAGCAGAAGCGTCCAAGTCCATCGATACCTTAGAAACCTTGCTCGATCATGAGATTGAGCAGAATCGTGCAAAGATTTCCTACAGTCATTCCAGACACCTTATTCGAGTGAAGCGTTCAATTGATATGCTGCGGCTGCTTTTTGAACAAATCCTTTCTAGAGGGTAAGTTCAAGAACTCTATCTCATAATCCAATTTGATAAATTAATTGGTAGTTAAATTGATTAAGAGTCATTTGATCAATTAATCTATAGTTTTAATTGATTGCTTTGGTATTTTATTATTGGAATCATCTAGCCCTCATTAGCAAGGATTAATTTATATTTTCGGATTGAAATCATCTAGAGGTGATTAACAGTAGATGGTATTCTTTGGCAGTGGAAACTCCATCAAGGGTCCAATGGAGTTTGCTTATATGCAAGTGTTTGGTCCATATCATGGATGGGCTGTTCAAACTGCTGTCCTTGCTGCAATTCCTCTTCTTCCTACAAAGGCTAAGCTCCTCGACAAGCTTAATGAAGACGGTATGTTATATATGTTGTTTGATAACTTGTCAAATCTTTTAGAAATATAGTAAAAATGCCATTATTTAACATATTAATAGGGTAATCCATTGATTAAATAGCCAAGAGGCCGTTACAAAACATTTTTTTTATAAAAACAATTTGAAAACTAAAATATTTTGAAATTTCTTTTTTGTGTTTTTGGGAACAAGTGAAGAGAAAACATGCTTGGTAACATTTAACTACAATCAATTATGGTTCCGAAAATTACGTAAAAAAAATGTATTTATTTAAGTTTAAAATCAGTGTATGATTATAGTAGTTGTGTAAATTATGGTTTCGGTAATAATAATGATGATACTGATGATAGTGATGATGATGATCTTGATAGTTGGTGTAGTGGTTATAGTGGAGGTGGAGGAGGAGGAGGTGGTGGTGGTTGGAAGAAGTTGTGATAGCGGTTGTTGTAGTAATAAATAAAGACATGAATGATTTGATTCATCGAACATGAAATTACAAAATTGCCATAAAATGTAGAAATAATTTTCTGTTTTTAAAAACTGAAATTTTCAGCTTCTAGAAACAGGGCTGTTTTTGGATTTTCTTTTTAAATAATTTGGAAATTGTGCTACACGATTTTTTGGGTTTTCAAAAAAAAAAAATCTGTTATAAAAAATGTTACGAAACAGTTTCTACAACACTACAATACAACCTCGACATCACAAGTCCATCATTATTTCATTATTTCACAAGTCCATCATATTATTTCATTTGTGGAGTTGGTGGTGGTGGTGAGGGTGGAGTCGTGGAAGTGGTTGTGGTTGCGGAGTTCTTGGTCGTAGGGGAGGCAGTGGTTGTTGTGGTGGAAGTCGTCATCGTGGTTGTAGTCATGGAGTTGGTAGTGATAGTGGAGGTTGTGGTGATTGTGGTGGTTGAGTTGGTGGTGGTGGTAGTCATTGTGGTTGTGGTGGCTGAGTTGGTAGTGGTAGTGGAGGTGGTGGTGATTATGGTAGTTGAGCCAATGGAGGTGGTGATGGTTATTGTGGTTGTAGTCGTGGGGTTGGTATGTAGTGGTGGTTGAGGTGATGATGGAGTTTGTAGTGTGGTGATGGAGGCGGAGGTAGTGGTGACAGTGGCAATAGAGGCGATGGTCGTAATAGTGATAAATGAAGGCATTAGTAGTTTGATTAATATCCAAGAAATTACAAAAATTCCGTCAAAAAATTTGAAAATGTTTATATGTTTTTAAAAACTGAAACTTTTTAGTTTAAAAACAATGGCTGTTTTTGGATTGGTATTTTTAAAAATAATTTGAAAGCTGTGCCTACAAAACAAGATTTTTGTTTTTTTCAATGACCAAGCGGCCTCTTAGCTTTTGAGCTTGAAAAGCTCAAGTAATTTGAGTGGCTTGTTTGATTTTCAAGTTGTCATGTCAACTAGGGCTTCGATCTGGATGTAACTAAAGTCATTTTTGTAGAGCTGTTGGTTTCCATAGTCCTAGCATGATTGATGGTCTAATTAATGAATCATTAATTAATTTTTATGATTGAGCTCTTGTAATTTAGGAGTGTTGGCCATGCTAACCTTGGATACTTGATTCATGAATAAACCAAATTGTCTTCATGTATCATGTGTCTATGCATATTAATAACTATGATTATTGTGTGATGTGTTTTAATTTCTCTCTTGTTTCTAGAGGCGTCAGGAGTTGTTCCTATGCAAAACTTTGTTGATGCAGCAACTTGTGTCTCACAATACATTGAAAGTCTATTCGTTTCAAGAGAGTCAGTTGCTGATCTACTTGGATTGATTTGATCTTGATTCCCATATTTTTGTTGTTGTGACTTAGCTTGATTATTGGCCATGTTAAATTAATATAACTTGTAATTCTACATTGAAAGCTATCCACTTTGCATTAACAAAGAATGTAAGAAAGGCAACTTTATTTATATGTTAAACTTTTCGGTAAATTACACTTACCCCCCTTGAGGTATGCTATAATTACACTTACATCCCTTGAGGTTTCTGAAATAACACTTTCCCCCCTTGAGATTTGTGTATGGGTCACAATAACACTTTTTCATTGAAGTTTCCGTCAAAACAGTAATGATAGTAAAATAATTTTAACTAGACAACATTACCCCCATTTAAGTTAAATGATAGTTATGCCTTAGGCCATTAAAATTTTTGTTCTCATCTTTATGAAGGGGTAATCTTGTCCAGTTAAAATTATTTTACTAACTATCACTATTATTTTACACCAGCCATCAACCACCCTCGCAAAAGAAGTAAACACAGAGTATTGCGTACGCATGTGAAAGGATTTAAATTATTGTACGGGCTCGTCCGTAGCCTTTTATTGCATGACAATCCAAGTCCAGTGTAAGACTCCGCTCAGTCAGTCCTACCAAAAAAAAGACTCCGCTCAGTCAATTCCTACCAAAAAAAAAAGACTCCACTCAGTCGCTTGCCCTATCAACGAAAAAGGTGAAAGCTGAGAGGTAACAAGGGTCCTTGGAATCAGGAATCTTGTCAGACCAAGAAATATCATGCTTAGCATTGAAAAGACTGGTGGATTGTGACTATAGTATGATCTTGAATCCAGCCCAAACTCAATTTCAGGCCACAAAGGACTTGGATCCTTTAAGGTCGAACTCGTAACATCTTTAACCCCGTAACGAATCGTTAGAAACCACATGAGCAAAATTGAACTGTGTTAGGTTCAATATTTTATATTGGCTTAATTCCGTGCCAAAAAGTAAGTGTTCAATGTGTTCAAAGTGTTTGGGATAGGTCGTAGGAGACTTGGTTTAAATGGCGTCTAAGTCGGAGTCAAATTTAGGAAGTTATAGTGTTCGTTAGATAGTCGTTTGATGTGTCGTTCGAATGCTTAGTGCAAAGTTTAAATACAGAGAAACACGAGAGTTGCGTTCGCCAACATGAGACTCAACGTTTGACCGTTCGTGTTATTTAAACTCAACGTGAGATTTTCGTTCGAACAAGAAGAAGTGAAGTAGTTCTTTGTATTGAACGTTAAAGCCGCGTTCGATAAACGTTCGAACGTTCAATATGGAAAATCTGTTATAAAATTCCAATCTTTTTTGATTTGTTTCCTATTCTTTCTCTACTTCTTTCTAACCTATATAAGGATTGTTTAGACATTCCTTAGGGTTACCCAAGACGTTTTTAGAACCCTAAAATCGTGTGTGTGAGGAAGAGAACTTCTTCTCCTTCCCTTTCTACCTTTGAGCCATCAAAACCTTTCTTTCTTTTCTCTTCTCTTACCTTGGAGTTTCGGGTTGGAGAGCTTGCTTGTGAGAGTTCCTATGGCTGCTGAGCGAGTTCTTTTGGCGCTACGCTAAGAAGATATTCAGAGTTCTGGATCATTGCAAGGTTGCAAATCTGAAGAGTTCTTCAGATACTTACATTGTGAGTAAGAGTCTGTATTGGGTCGTCTAAACCACTTTCTGTAAGTCTCTTCTTATAGTGAATTTTTTGAGGTGGCACCTGATCGCCCGAAGGGTTTTTCTCTTTAAGAGTTCTCTTAGAGTTTTCCCTTCGTCACCAAAATTGCGTGTGTTGTCTCATTACTTTATTTGCAATTTTGTGTGATTGGTTATTATTTGTTCAAGACTTGTGCATGCCTATTAATTAAGGACTTGTCTTTAATTAATAGAATTTTATTCCACAATCGTTTACACCTATTCACCCCCTCTAGGTGTTGTTAGAGTCTAAACCGTGTTTTTCAATTGGTATCGGAGCGATTAACCGGATCCTTGACTCTACTAGTCTTGGACAAGTCTTCCACTGCCCAACCATTCTTTGATGGCAATAATTATGCCTATTGGAAAGTCCGTATGAGAGCTTATCTGAAGGCTATTGATGAAAAGGTTTGGGGAAGTGTTGAGAGAGGATGGACTTCTCCCACTATTATTATAGATGATGAGGAAAAACCCAAAGACCCAGACCAATATACCAGAGAAAAGTTAGTTGAAGTAAACTACAACTCTAAGGGTGTCAATGCACATTTTAGTGCAATATCTGCTGATGAATTCAAATGGGTTTCCACTTGTCAAACCAGTAAAGAAATTTGGGATATTTTAGAAACCACTCATGAGGGAACTATCCTTGTGAAGAATTCCAAATTGCAGATACTTATCACTAGGTTTGAGGAATTGAAAATGGGAGAGGATGAACCTTTTGATTATTTCTACACCAAACTAAGTGATATAGTAAACTCCAGTTTCAATCTTGGTGATAGAATTCCTCCAAATAGAGTAGTAAGGAAAATTCTCAGATCTCTTCCTGAAAAATATAGACCCAAAGTTACTACTATAGAAGAGAGTAAGGACATTGATGGTATTAGGATAGAAGACCTTATAGGTTCGATTCAGACTTATGAACTTACTCTCCCTCCAACTAAGAAGAATAAGTCTATTGCTCTTAAAACTATAAAAGAAAAAACTTATGATGACTCTAGTGAGGAATCTATGGCAGATGAAGATATTGCCCTCTTTGCAAAGAATTTCACGAAGATGTTTAAAATGAGGAAACCAAGGAGAGGTAATGAAAGACATAAGTCTAAGGGGAGTTCTAGTGGGAAAGATCAAAAACCAAAAATCAAATCTGAGTATAAGGACTCAAAAAATCCAAAGGACACCTGGTTGCAGAAACTTCAGCAGATTAGATGACATGAGTGTCTGGGTTTTGGTCACATCAGGTCTGAGTGTCCCACGTTTAAGAAACTTCAAGGGAAAGCTATGAATGCTACTCTATCTGATGATGAAAGTGCCTCTGATAGAGATAATGAGGACTCCAATACAGAGGAAAGTCCAAACTATATGGCATTCACCTCTATTGTTGGGAGTGGTGATGCTAGCAATCATGAAGATTCAATACCAAGTGAGAATGCAATAGTTTCTCATGGAGAGTCTGATGATGAGGAGAGTATTCAAGAGGCATATGAAAAGCTTTTTAAAGAGTGTTTGAAAGCAAAGAAACAAGTGAAGTCCACTCTTAAAAGGCTTAATGAAGTAGATCTCAAGAAAGAAGATCTTCAAGCAAAATTTGAAGAGTCTACTTCACGTCTAGGTGAACACAAGTTAAAGATTGAATCCCTAGAATCTGAAAACAAGTCTCTTAAGGAAGAGCTTGAAAAGACAAAAACCCAGCTTCAGAACTTTTCTACAGGTTCAGCCAACTTGGACAATATGCTAGGGATGTGTCAATTAGGAACTGATAAAAGGGGATTAGGCGTCAAGGACGCACCTTCCTCTTTTAAGACCAAATTTGTGACTGCCAAAGGAAAGAGTAAGTCTAATCCTCCCGAGGGTAAGACAAACCAAGGTATGAACCATGTTCAAGAGTCTAATTGGTCAAAACCCAGGGGTGTTCCAACAAAGGGATTTCAATCTCAGAACTTTATTCCTGTTTGTCATTTTGTGGTATTTCTGGACATATAAGGCCAAATTGTTGGGACTTAAACCAAAACTCTAGGAAATTTCCACCTAGAAAACCTCAAGAGAATTTGTCTAAACAAGTGAAAGAACTTTTAAATCAGACAAAACTCTTAAGTCAACAATTAGCCTCAATGACTAAGAAAGCCTCTAAATCCAAGCAAATCTGGGTTAAGAAAAGTGAATTGAGTTGTCATGTGGTTCATGTTGCTTTGAAGGCTAGAAATAGTCTTATGTGGTATCTTGATAGTGCTTGTTCTCGTCATATTTGTGGTGATAAATCCATGTTTAAATCTCTTGAAGATTATTCTTGTGGCACAGTTATTTTTGGTGATGGAAGCAAGGCTCCTATTGTAGGTAAGGGTGTGATTGAAATTTCTAGTTTGCCCACTTTGCATGATGTACTATTTGTTGATGGTTTGAAAGCTAATTTCATTAGTATAAGTCAATGGTGTGATTCAAATATGGAAGTTAAATTTTTTAAAGATTTGTGTTTTGTGTTTGATGCAAATGGCTTGTGTGTGTGTAAACACCCCAAAATTGCACGATTTTGGATAAATCATGAATGAGAGAAATATCTTATTGGAATTTTCAATTCTTAGCATTGGGTTTGATATCCTTAACCCATTTGAATCCAAAACCGTAAAGGAAAAGGCCTGAATTCAATCTTTTGTGCAAAGTCAAACTTTTTCCGGGTGAATTTTGTTGACTTTTGACCCCAGAAAATGAAATATTTTTTAAAGCAAGATTTCAAGATAATTTTTCCTGATAATCAAGTTTTTAGCCATGTTATTGCATAAAAGAATTTTTTGAGATTTTAAATCTTGACGAATACCTTGGTTTTTAACATGTTGAATCTTTTTACCAAACCTGAAAAACCGGAATTTAGCCTGGAACTGGAAAGTTGACTTTTTATTCACTTGGAATTTGGGTCTGGAACTATTTTTAATGGATTCAAATGGGGGGTGTTTGCTTATTTACATGTAATATCTTAAGTAAATGGAGATTAAAAAATACGAGGACATTTACTTAAATGATATTACATGTAAATAAGTATTGCCTGTGTTAAAATTCGGATAAAAGCTTCTTTTTTTGTATCCGACAGATAATGTCGGATATAAAACATCTTTACTGTATCCGACAAATAATGTTGGATACAAAGGATCTTTATTGTATCCAACATTATCTGTCGGATACAAAGAGAATTGCTTGTATCCGACCTGACATGTCGGATACAAGTTTTTTGCTCAAAATTAGGGTTTTCCGAGAGTTTTCACCTTTTACCATCATATCCTTCATTAAAGGAGTGTAAATATCGGAAATAGCCTTAGGGTTAAGGTTGGTGGACTCTAGACATCATTTTGTGTCTACCATCATGCAAACCCTAACCCTAGCCTTTGCCTATAAATAGGAGGCTCCTCCTCAAGCAAATGGCCAATAACTTTTACCAAGAATTTTGGCCAATAAGTTGAAGATCGAAGAGCTCCGAGTGAAGAAGGGAACCGCTGCCGTATTGCTTCCAGAAGTCCAGGTAAGCCTCAAACCTCTCTTTATTTTTCTGTCTTACATTCTAGGTCTAGCTCTCTTCTTCTACCTTTCTGTAGAATAAGGCCTGATCTGTGTGTATGAAAACCCTTCCTCTACTCAAAGTACCTCGAGACTCCCCCTAGCCGTAAAACGTGAAGGCAAGATCTAAGGGAAACGAGACTGAGAATTGATCCTAGTATTAGAACCTTGTTGAATAAGCCTTTTGATTCTATGAAAACCGTTTCATATTCAAAGTACCCCAAAATTATCTCGAAGAACCATTAAACGGGGGGAGAGAACTAAGGGAAACGAGAATGGAACGGAACCCTAGGTTGTTCTAGAACCCCATTTGATTGATATGAATGCATACTATATGTTGTTATATTATTGAAGAATGGATTTTTACACACACATAGCACTTGTTTTGTCGGATTCGGCTTATATTTCGGATTTATTGCATTCATTGTGATAGATCTAGAATTCATAGCCCCAAACAATTCTGGGATATTTCTTATTGGTTTTCAACATGATTTCAAGCAAGTATTGAAGACCTCTAGGTCTAACCTCTCGGTTTTGGGCACTTTTGCTCAATTTTGGGGTTTTTGGCATATTATTTCCAATCAGAGAGAATGGTGAGCCAAACTTGTGCCCCATTTCTTCCTAGAGGTTCTTCAATATCTTTTTAAAATGATTTTGATTTATCTTGCACGGATTCCACACACCTTATCACTGTTTTGAGTTGATTTTCTTTAAAAAGGCTTAACTTAACAGCAGCTGTACCCCAACTTCGGACACTCGTAACTTCATCGTCCGGATGAATTTTGGAGTGATTCTAGAGCCATGGGAAATGTGAGGCTGTCTAGTTTATTCCAGAAAATTTTCATTAATTTTTATCATGCGGATGTTTGACACCTCTCTGTCGAAGTTGATAGGTCAATTCAGGCCAGATTGCAGAACCCATCAGTTCGACTGAGCGCCATGTGTTTGTTTTAAGTCCGATTCGAGTGATTCTTGTTTTTGAGTTTTCCTTTGGAAGTATAATTTCAAATTCAGTTGGTTTCATAATTGTTTGACTCCATTTGTGTCGTGGGTAACCAATTTCCTCAAAGCTGCTCAATAGCACTTTTCTGAGATAACCTGTGATCTTCGGGGCCTGTTCGGGAGGTCACCCAAGGCATATCCGAATGAATTTGTGTATGAGGCTAGTTTCATTTGAAAGATGGCCATACATACTTCATTCACACAAAATTTCATGGATTTATATGGAGCCAATTTTTCTAAATGATTTTCCAAACTTGCCCACTTGTCACTTTTAATTATCTCCAGCAGCAGATTTCAAAGGAGAATAACTCTTAGGATTTTAACCGGAATTGATTGAAAATTTGCATGTGTCTTCTATCCATCATACTCTTTCAAATGGATTTGGTTTGATTCAATTTAAATTAGATTTGAATGATTTTAAGACAAATGGTACTATCTTTTACCGAATTTTCCGGATTTGACTCAACTTGGTTTTATGCAATTTTTGCTTTGATTTCCATCTATTGGTGATATTCCAGAAGTGATATTGACATAAAAGAGGATCTGGAATTCATTTGGATTTTTCATGTGAAGATATCACACATTTGTTTAATCCTTTTTCAAGGTTTTTGATTATTTTAGCAAGCTTTCTCATTCTTTTTAGCATGAACAACACTTGGCAACCACCTTGTGTGGGTGAATGGGGGTGCCTCTTCCCCCGTTCATAATCTAATCCCCTTACCCATCTCTGGATTTGATTTTCAAGTAGAGTTATTTTTACTCTAGTATTTGCATTTTAGCTCTTTTTGCTTATTTTGAATCTTTTGGTGTCCATTCACACCCCAAAAAATTGAATGGTGGCGACTCTCCCATTTTCGTTGAGCCCATGTGATGACGGAGGGAATCATTTCGGTGATTTTTCCATGTCTCACTGTGCGCACCCGATTTCGGTCGCACGACGAGGCGCACGCAGAACGATGCGTGCCTCGGGATTTGTTTGGAGTCGCCACTGCCTGATGGGGTGCAGGCAGACACCTGGGTGCCTAAGTTCTTCTACTAACGCTTTTGGTCTGCGGCTTTGAATTCTAAGTAGGTTCTCGGTTGCGGTCTGGGGAAGTCCATAGACACCCCAGTCCACCCCGTCGAATGACGGGTCCCATAAGTTTCCTTGGTTTGAGTCAACTTTGGTCTCTCGCCTGATTCCTATTCTAGCATTCAAATTTGGTTAAGTCTGGCGGGGCCGCCAAAGTGGTGTGGGTCCCTTTACTTGATTTTATCTTTTTAGCTTTAAAGTGAGACGAGTCTGAGTGGGCGGGCCCCGTTGGAAGGCCCGTGGATTCCTTGGTGGGCTTGGTTGAGCCCACGTGTCCCTTGTGGGCCTCAGTCTAGCCTGAGAGGCCCTTTGGGCTTTGGTTCAAATGAATTGATTTTACTTTAATATTTTAAGTTCGATTATTTAAATGGATTTCATGCCAAAAGTGGGCCGGGATTGCTTTGTGGGCCCTTGAGTGGGCCCCACAATTGGTTGCCAAGTGATTTTAATTATTTTGCTTAATCACACCAAAATGAGCCAGGTATTGGGCTTGGGGCCCTTTACCTAGGCTTGGGTTTGAAAGCCCAAGACTTCCTGAGTTAGGGTTCTAAAACCCTAAGTTGGTTGGGTTCATGGGCTTAGTGGGCCCGATAGGCCCCACCCGTGGTCTCGGCCAAACCACAACCTACTTTAAGCATGCATGGCCCCAAATAGGGCTTGGGTGGGCCTCAAGTGGTCCAGCCCACTCAAATTTCTTATTTATCTTAGTTAAGCATGAATAAATTGGTCGGGCTTGGTGGGCCCCGTTGGAAGGCCCACCGGGAATCAATTTGGACCGGGTCGGTCCATGGCCCATCTTGGGTTTCTGGGTGACCCGGAAACCCTACTGGTTCGCCCGGATTTGATCAAACAATTCAAAATATTGTACAAAATCATGAAAATGGCAAAAACACATTCTGGCAGTGTAGCCGGCCTGAGATGCCGGTTACACATGGGTCTCTGTGTATCCGGCATCTCTTGCCGGCTACACACAGGCTTATGTTGATCCGGCCTGAGTTGCCGGATCAACCTACAGAAACCAAATTTTCGGATCTCTGCAAGGGGGTCGGGTTTTTTAGCCTCCCAGGGTGTCCCAGAGGTTGCGTGGGCTCCTGTGTGAGCCCACATTGGTTCGGGTGGTGAGGAATCACCTCATCTTGGTCACTCTTCGGGGTTCCTTAACAAGGACAAAGGGGAAAATGGAGGGGGCTTCCCCCTTTGATCATTCCCTTGGGTAGAAACCAGCAGGGGAACAGAGGTCATGTGCCTCTGTTCCGGTTTGTTCACGGCCACAAACGGCAACCCAACATGCATGGTCACAACAATTATCATGTGCACGAAAGTAAAAAAAGAAACAAATACATCACATGCTGCTCAAACCACAGCCATGCAAGACCGAATCACGCCTAGCTAAAAAGGTGTCTACAGAAGGGAGTAGGGGGGTTACATAGGGGTTACATGGGATCATAACATGAGGAAACATGCTTCCTCTTAAGACACCAAGCACATGTCAAAACAGTGGCAAGAAGAGAACAACACATGCTAACATACCATGAAGACAAATTTATGCTAAGGAAGAAAGCAAGCTGGGCAAACTCTTTAGAATATGCTCATTTTAATATATGTACAATAAAATGTGAGGAGGGATCTTACCTGGGGGTTCTTGAACCCCGGAGTTGTGTAGAGAACTTCCTTTAAGCCGGAGTAGTTGCTGGAACAGCACCTCCACCCACCAACCGTGGCTTCTTCTCCTTCTTCAAGCTCTTGAGTGAGGATGAGAAGGGGGTGGGGGAAGGGTAAGATGGTCTTTAGTGAAGTGGTTAGCTTTGGGGAGCAAGGAGGGGCCAAGGGAGGAGGTCTCGAACCAGTGGAGGTGGAGAAGAAAGGGGTGGAAACCAGAAAAAATCAGCCAACCCCGGAAATGGGGCTGCTATTGCCTTTTTATAGAAAACTTAATGTATCCGGCATTTAATGTCGGATACACTAAGGCCTCCCTTTATCCGGACTTCAAGTCCGGATACACTAAGGCTCATTTGTATCCGGACTTGAAGTCCGGATACAAAACATAATCATTTGAAAATTAAATGCCGCCGCGAATTTGTCGGGCGATCGGCGCGGATCTCGCGCGAAAATCTTCTTGTATCCGGCCTTCAAGTCCGGATATACACAAGGGTATGTGTATCCGGTATATTTGACCGGATACAAATCAAAAAATTACGGATTTGCCCTTCGACTTGACCGATTCGACCGATTCGACCGATTTGACACTTTTGGATATCTACGGATTGCCCCCTGCGAATTTTGGTTTAGTCCCTGAGATATTTGATGATTTTTGGATATTTGAGATTTAGTCCCTGAGATATTTTGCTGCATTGGCTGCCACGTGGGCAGTTCCTGCGCCACGTGTGCAGTTTCTAGTTTTGCTGCACGGAAACTTCGACAGCTCATATCTCCTTCATCTGAACTCCGATTTGAGCAAACTCAATTGCGTTGAACTCATATCGGAGCCCTCTATTTAATGACATAGGGCTAATCACTTGGCACGGGGTTCGAGGAAAAGTCAACTTTTGGCCTTCCCTCAAGTTTGACCGCCCACAGAACCTTCATCCGGACTTCGATTCCAGCAAACTCAGTTGCGTTGGACTCGTGTCAGGATTCCCTATCCAATGGTATAGGGCAAGGTAGTCAAATTTCACTTGATCAAAAAGTCAACTTCTTGTCCCCTTGGGGTTTGACTTTCTACCAGGGTTTTTATTTTCAGCACTTCCAAGGGTGCAAAAATAAGGTGCTTACACTCACAACTGGCGACTCTGCTGGGGACTTGTGGATTTAAGCTGTTTATTGTATTTGTTCATGCTTTTTTCTTTACTTTTGAAAGCTTGCTATTTTGCTTACTTTATTGGTGTATATTGTGATATCTCAAATCTGTTTTGTACGACTGGAAAATTCATAAGGATAATGGCATGTGTTTATTATTGGATTATGCCTAGAATCATGTGTATGGCCTTATATTGGTAAACATGCTTACTTGTTGCATTTTACTTGGCTTTGGGGGGTTTGGTGCCATGTTTTGAGCATGAAAAGGAAGAGCATGAAACTCAGTAAATTCAGTAGGTATTTGGGAGTTTTTTTAAGCATGTTTTCCCTAATTAAAACACCTCTTTTACCAAATTGTTAATTGCTGTGTTTTAGGCTTCAATTTGAGTAGGAATAATGCATGTTGAGCACCAAAAATGAAGGGTATAAAATCTGGAAATCTAGTCTAAATTTTGGGGGTTTTCAAGCATGCTTTCTTGGATAGAAACCCTTTTTGTACAATACATCTAGTTGCTGTATTTTTAGGCTTACATTTGGGCATGAATAAGGCACTTGGAGCATGAAAATGAGAACCATAAAACCCAGAATTTAGTAGATGTTTTGAAGGATTATCAAGCATGTTTTCCCCAAGAAAACACCCCTTGTACAAAATGCCTAATTGCTGTAATTTTTAGGCTTCAATTTGGGTAGAAATAATGCACTTTTGAGCATGAGAAAGAAGCATGAAATCGGGAAATTCAGGGAATACTTTTGGGTTTCAAGCATGTTTGGCATGGCTTAATTATTGTGTGTACAATATGATAACATGCTTGTATGATGCCTTTTGGGTATGTAGAAATTGTGTGCATATCTAGATTGCTTGGGTTATTTTGCTTGCGTGTGTTTTGCTTTCATTATAATGTCATATATGCCTTGGCTTGAAATTTTATGCATGGCTACGAAAAGAGTGGCAAGGGGCTACGACGTTGTGAATGTACCTCAAAATTCAAAATGCACTTGAGCACTATAAACACTTTGCACAGCCTACCCATTACCTTTAGAAAGTTGAACCTGAATGTGTGTAGCTTGGCGCACCAAGGTCGTTACTTCGGAAAGCGAAAGTGAAAACATTTACCTTAGAATTTGAGCAATGATGTGATGACAATGGGATCTGTGATTTGATTCTGGGCATCACTAGACTTGAGTTCTAAGTTGCCAATTAAGACAAAACCCAAAAACCATACACTTGAAAGTGGAGAAATACGTTTTCAGCTAAAAGTACACAATTGCGTTTGGGGAATTGGGTGTAAATGTTGGAAGGCCGTTTGCATGTTCACAGGCCAAGGTATAATATGAATACCATATTGAAGGTCACACAAGGTGGCAAGGTAAAGCCATGTTTTCTTTTTATTATCTGTAAGCACTTCATTTTTGCGCTCCCGGAAGAGCCGGAAATGCAAACCCTAAACAGAAAGTTAAACACTAAGGGGTGGAAAATTGACTTTTTGATCAAGTGAAAATTGGCCACCTTGTTTTATCACAATGGATAGAGAATCTCGACACGGTTCCGACGCAACTGAGTTTGCTGGAATTGGAGTCCGAATGAAGGTTCTGTGGGCCGGTCAAACTAAAAGGGGGAGCCGAAAGTTGACTTTTTCGAACCCCGTGCCAGGTGCTTAGCTTTACATCATTGGATAGAAGGCTCCGATACGAGTCCAACGCAACTGAGTTTGCTCAAATCGGAGTCCGGATGAAGGAGATATGAGCCGTCGAAGTTTCCGAGCAGAAAAACCAGAAACTTCACACGTGGCAAAAAGCCGCACACGTGGCGAGTGGCGCAAGAAAATATCTTGAGGGGCAATCCATAAATATCCAAACATGCAAAATATCCCAGGGTTTAAAGCAAAAATTCGCAGGGGGCAATCCATAGATATCCAAAAGTGTCAAATCGGTCGAATCGGTCAAGTCGAGGGGCAAATCCGTAATTTTTCGATTTGTATCCGACCAAATATGCCGGATACACTTGCTCCTCTTCATATCCGAACTCAAATATCAGATACAAAGATTTGCTCGGCGAGATTCGCGCCGATTCCCCGACAAATTCGCTGCGGCATTAATTTTTCGAAATGATTGTGTTTGTATCCGACATGTTATGTCGGATACAAAGGAGGTTCAGCGTATCCGACATAAAATGCCGGATACAAAGGACATGTAGTGTATCCGGCATTTAATGTCGGATACATTAAGTTTGTCTATAAAAGCCCAGCAGCCACTTCTTGCCGGGGGTTGGCTTCTTTTTTTTGTTTCCAGCCTCCTTCCCCCACTTTTTCTCACCCGAATCCCTCCCTCTTCAACTCCCTTTGCCTCCATCACCACCCCACATCACCCCAAGGGAACTCCAACCACCTCTTCCCTCCTTCCTCTTCATCTTGTGGCCATTTGGAGGAGGTGTACCTGCTGTTGGTGCTGCGAAAAGTGGAGCTCTAGTTGCTATCCAGCCTCAAGGGAGTGTTTACACATTGCCCAAGGACCTAAGAACCACCAGGTAAGACCCCTTGGCATATTTGTTTACACATATAATAAAATGGGATTTTTCTAAAAACCTTTCAAAGCTTGTCTTCTCCCTAGCATAAATCTGGTAAGGATGTTTACTTGCATGCATTCTCCTCTCTCTTTTGGTAATATGGAGGTCTCTAAGGGTAAGAGAGACCCCACGTTTGGTTCTATGAGGGAGTGGGAGAGAGTCCACCTCATTTTTAGTCCCATTAAGTTGCTGTTTTGATTATGCTTAAGCTAACTCAAGAGGAGCCTGTTCCTCTCTTGTTTCATCCAGTGTACCCCCTGTAAACCCCCTTTCTCCACCCTTCTTGTTGGTTTATTTTCCTATCAAATAGGTTGTTGTTTTGAACATGCTCAATGATGGTGAAAGGTCTATGTTTGCATGTTTTGGTATGATGATTGAGTGTGGAGCATGATTCCTTTGAATATGAGCATGATCTATCTTTTTGTGTCAAGCTAATAGGTGTGTGAAGTTTGTTCTGGGGTTGCTATTGGCAGCAGCAGCAGCACCCCATTTCTTTTTTAGTGAAGTTGATTTGCCCACCAGGCCGGTGGTGCTTGAACCAGGGAAGAAGGATCCCATGATCATGCTTCCCCACCCCTTTTCCCCCCATTTCAAGCCTTAGTAGCATGTTTAAACCTGCCTTTTTGCTTGCTGTCCTGCACATCTGCCGCAGTTTTTTTTTTTAGTTGCTTTTCGATGGTGCTCACATGCTTTGCTTGATGGTTTGGTTGTTCTAAATGCATGTGTGTGTGTAGCCTGCCCCCATGAGCATGATCCCCTTTACCCCCCATCTATTCCTGCTGTTTGAGCCCCCCAAAATCCTTGTTGCTGGTTGCCGTCCCAAGATCTCTAACAGGCCAGTCCAAGTGCATAGGTTTCCCCCAAGCCCAACCCACGGGGTCATAAGCACGTATGCCAGCCCCCACCCAGTCCATAGGCTATGCCCAATCTCTGTCCAGCATGCCTAGCCATTTTAGTTGTTGTGGCTCCATTGTGTCTACGGCACAATTTCCTTACATTTATCTCATGATAGTTTATAGTGATGCCATGTGATGTGCCTTGCTGTGGGGTTTTAATTTCCTATTGATTAGTGAAGTGCATATGTCCCGATAGGGGTGGCAAGACCCTTGTCTCATTGCCGCATGTTGTTGGAAAGAGATGAGGGGCAGCAGCCCCCAATGCTCTCTTGCCTTGTTGAAAAACCAAGGTGGAGGCTTCTCCCCTAACCTGAACCAATGTGGCCCCACCCAGGGGCCCACACAACTTATAGAAGACTCCTAGTAACCCCCGGAAATCACCCCCATGGTCTAACCCCGAAAGAAGGCATTTTTAGGGTGATCCGGCAACTCAGGCCGTATCACCTAGGGCCTGTGTGTATCCGGCAACTAAGGCCGGATACACAACAAAAATGCATTTTTTTGTGTTTTTTGGATCCTTGACGAATTTTCATGCCATTTTTTACCAAACCAAGTGAACCAATAGGGGCAATAGGGTTTCCGGGTCACCCGGAAACCCAATATGGGACTTGGACCACCGGTCCAACTCGGAATATTAGTGGGCCTTCCAACGGGGCCCACCAAGCCCGACAAACGCCGAAGCATGAAAAATAAGCAACTTAAGCAATCCACTCCAACCGGGCGGGCCAAACCCAATGCGGCCCATCCGAGCTTGATGCATGAAATGTGTGGTTTGGCCGAGACCCAGGGCTAGGGCCTATCGGGCCCGCCAAAGCCCACCAACTGAACTAAGGAAGGGTGCAAACCCTAAGCCTCAAGGAACTGGGCTCTCAAGCCCAAAGTTGGACTACGGGCCCCAAGCCCAATGGCCAACTCACTTTGGCAAATAAGATAAATCTAAAATATTTTGGCAACCAACATAGGGGCCCACCCAGGGGCCTGCAAACCAAGGCAGACCCATTGCATGAAAATCACTAATTCTCCAACTTGAATAAACTAAGTAAAATCAATTCATTACACCTAAGCCCAAAGGGCCTCCTAGGCTTAGGCAGAGGCCCACCAGAGGCACATGGGCTTAACCAAGCCCACCAAGGACACCGCGGGCCTTCCAACGGGGCCCACCCAATCTGACTCAAATCATCTAAATAAGCAAGATAAAAGCAATTAAAGGGACCCACACCACTCAGGTGGTCTCGCCAGACTTAACCAAATTGCCTATCGGATTAGGAATCGGGTAAGACCAAAGTAAGCTGACTCAAACCAGGGAACCCACGGGACTCGTCATCCGACGGGGCGGACTAGGGTGTCTACGGACTTCCCCAGACCGCAACCGAGAACCGACTTAGAATCTCAAGCCGCAAAACAGACTAATAGACAAGATTAGGCACCCAGGTGTCCGCTTGCACCTCATCAGACAGTGGCGACTCCGAACTTTCCCGTGCCATGTTTCCGACGCGCGCACAGCCTGGTGACTCCACTGGGGACGGATGCTCAGTAGGACCCTGGTTAGATGAGTCAGCGTAAAGGGGATATAGTTGATATTTAGGGTTCTTACTACCTCGTTTAGTAAGATACATAATACGCGTAAATACGCGTTCTGGGGAGTCCTGTCAAAGGGACGCGATAATTGCCTAAGGCAAGTGGGATTTAAGCGGTCTCTTGTGACCCCCCACTTACCTGGGGACTCTCCCGGAGCCTCGTATTGCATGCCAATTCTGCACCTTACTATACGAGACGATAACAATCCCTTTATCAACAAAATCCAGACAAAACTCACCCGTGTAGACACAGCACGCAGCCCAACTGCACACACGAGTACACCACCACACCGTGGATGGATTTTTTATTTTCCCGTTCTTGTGTGATAAACTGCGTGGGGTGACACGCACGAGGGAGGCTGCGTGGATGATCCGACCTCGAATGAATGAGTGAATCGGATATTGCAACTTCTTTACCAAAACTTAGACCTCTCTAGAAGCCTACCCTTCTTATTCCTATGAACTGATCTTTGGGATGGTATTAGCACCTACATTCCTGTGGCTTACCGGGGAAAGCAAGGTAAACCCATCCCCCCAGTTTTATGGAGTCTATTAGCACCACTGGTTTCTTGCCGTGGCACGCGAGGATCCAGTACTGGTCCAGACCCTTGTAGGCTTATGTCTCGGGCTGGGTATCCTTCCCCACTTAACATTTTTGAGTAAACTATGCGTTGAGCATGCGAGGGTGAGTGGTGTGCTCGTTTGTGCATTTGGGCTGAGTGCGGTGTCTAATAGGGTGAGATTTGGCTAGATTTTGTTGATAAAGGAATTTTCACCGTCTCGTATAGTAAGGTGCAAAATTGGCACGCAATACGAGGTTCCGGGAGAGTCCCCAGGTGAGTGGGGGGTCACAGGGGACCGCTTAAATCCCATTTTCCTTAGGCAATTATCTCGTCCTTGTGACAGGACTCCCCAGAATACGCAGTTGCGTGTATTCCACGTTTTACTAAGCAAGGTAGTAAAAACCCTAAAGCCAACTAATCCCTCTTGGGTTGACTCATTCTAACCAGGGGTTCTATTGGGCTGAGAAGTCTCCAGTGGAGTCGCCAGGCTGTGTGCAAGGGTCGCACGAATAAAATGGGAAATTGGAGTCGCCGCTGCCTGATGGGGTGTAGGCAGACACCTGGGTGCCTAGATTTTCTATTAGGCTGGTCTGCAGCTTAGAGATTCTAAGTAAGTTCTCGGTTGCGGTCTGGGGAAGTCCGTGGACACCCCAGTCCACCCCGTCAGATGACGGGTCCCATAGTTATCCTGGTTTTGAGTCAACTTTTGGTCTCTCACTCATCTGATTCCTATTCCAGCATGCACATTTGATTAAGTCTTGTGGGACCACCAAAGCCGTGTGGGTCCCTTTACTTGATTTTATCTTTTTGGTTAAAGATGAGATGAGTCTGATTGGGCGGGCCCCGTTGGAAGGCCCGCGGATTCCTTGGTGGGCTTTGTTAAGCCCACACATCCCCTAGTGGGCCTCAATCTAATCCTGAGAGGCCCTTTGGGCTTGGTTCAAGTGAATTGATTTTATTTGATGGTTCAAGTTTGATTATTAAATTTTATTTCCATGAAAAAAAAAGGTGAGTCTGGATTGCTTTGTGGGCCCCTGAGTGGGCCACCAGTTGGTTGCCAAGTGATTTTAGATTATCTTGATTAACTGTACCAAAATGGGCCAGGCCTTGGGCTTGGGGCCCTTTACCTGGGCTTGGGCTTGAAAGCCCATGACTTCCTAAGTTAGGGTTTGGAAACCCTAAGTTGGTTTGGTTCAATGGGCTTTAGCGGGCCCGATCGGCCCTACCCGTAGTCTCGGCTAAACCAAGCCTAGATCTAAACATACGTGCTGCCCCAGTTGGGCTTTGGTGGGCCTCTCTTAAGGTGATATACCCTGCTTGCAACAAAGTGGGCAGCAACTGAAACGGAGACATTGGAATAGGGGTGAAAACCCTATTTCTTCTTGCTACGAAATAGGCATCCCTTTCCTCCTTAGTAAAAGCTCTCTTTTGATCTGAGGGTGCTGCTGGAACATTAACCCTCATGGGGGTCTGGGTAGATGGAGCAGATGGAGTAGGAAAATGAGCAGGTATATTGATTTGTATGGGCTTGTTAGGGCCTGATGGTGGCTGTACCATGTTCACCTCCCCCTCTTTCTTGTTCCCATTCTTTTTTATCCCACTTCCTTTCTTCAGATTGGGGTCCTGTTGACTGACCATAGCATAGTGGTCAATTATTTTGCCTGACCTAATCCCGTCCTTGATTCGGTCAACCACTTGTACCAAAGCCGCAAAATTAGTGGTGGTCTGACCCACCAAGTGGCTATAGAATGGTTGACCCAATGTACTGATGAAAGTGGAAATCATCTCTTGCTCTAGCATGGGTGGCCTAACCTGAGAGATAGTCTCCCTCCATCTCTTGGCATACTTCCTTACGGATTCATCCCTTCCCTTACTCATTCTCATTACATCGTACCTATCTGGCACGATCTCTGAATTGAACCTGTATTGAGCTAGGAAGGCATCTGCTAGGTCCTTCCATCTTCGGATCTTTCCATGGTCTAAGGTGGCAAACCATCTCAAAGCAGTTCCAGTCAAGCTCCTTTGGAAGAGCTGAATCAAAACACCCTCATCCCGACCAAACTGGCATAAGGCACTGCAATACAACTTCAGATGGCTCATGGGGTAGCCAGTGCCATCATATTTGTCTAGGTCTGGGCACTTGAACTTGGCCGGCAGGTTAACATTAGAGTATAGGTACAAGTCCTCAAAGTTGGTGCCCCCAAAGTTGTTCACCCCTTTTACTTCCCTCAGTTCATCTTGGATCATCTCCAATCTGTGCATGAATTTCCTTTCAACTTCCTTGCTCATTCTCTCCTTTTCTTTTTCTTTCTTAGACTCAACTGTCTCATCCCGGATCAGTATAGGCTCAGGGGTGGGTTCATAAATGGGTTTGGAATAGGTTGAACCGGAGGTGGAATGTTGGTTTGGGGTGGAGGTGCTTGGTTGGAAGTGGATGCTTGGTTCTGGGCTTGGACTTGTTGGGCCTGCACCGCCAGTAGGTTCTCTAGCATTCTGGCTAGTCCTACCACTTGATCCTGTAGCAGGGCAACGTCTGGGTTAGGAACATCAGCTTCATTCTCAATGGGATTCATGGTGCGAGCTCTTGATCTGGTTACAGGAGCTATGGTTGCAAGTGTATTGGTACCTGGAAATAAAGAAAAATATCAGTACCAATTTAATCTCATTCGCATACCTATGAATGCCTATATGCAGGTTAGGTGAACATGAGTTTGGATTTTTTTTTTATTTACTTCTCTTTTTTCTTTTTTCTTTTAGAATTGTTGGAATATTCTAGGGCTTCCAACAGGTCCCAAAAAGAGAAAAGGATCTAAAATTCAAAGGCTTTCAGAGGCCCAGGGTTTTTTTGAAAAAGGTCTGAAATTCAAAGGCTTTCAGAGGCCCAAAGATTTTTTTGAAAAAGGTCTGAAATTCAAAAGCTTTCAAAGGCCCAGGGTTTTTTTTGAAAAGGTCTGAAATTCAAAGGCTTTCAGAGGCCCAAGGATTTTTGCAAAAAGTCCGAAATTCAAAGGCTTTCAGAGGCCCAGGGGTATTTTTGAAAAAGGTCTGAAATTCAAAGGCTTTCAGAAGCCCGAGAAAAAAAAAATCTAAAATTCAAAGGCTTTCAGAGGCCCAAAGAAAAAGTCTGAAATTCAAAGGCTTTCAGAGGCCCAAGGATAAAGTTCTGAAATTCAAGGGCTTTCAGAGGCCCAAGGTTTTTCTTTAAAAAGATCTGAAATTCAAAGGCTTTCAGAGCCCCAAAAGATCTGAAATTCAAAGGCTTTCAGAGGCCCAAAGAAAAAGTCTGAATTTCAAAGGCTTTCAGAGGCCCAAAAGATCTGAAATTCAAAGGCTTTCAGAGGCCCAAAGATTTTTAAGAAAGGTTGAAATTCAAAGGCTTTCAAAATCCCAAAGATTTTTTCAAGGAATTTTGTTTCACATTTTTATTATATATTTTCTTTTATTGTTTTGAAACATTTTATTCAAACTCATTTCCCTTTATCATCATTTAAAGGTCAAAGGAACAATATTTAGTGGGAAAAACTGTTTAAAATTGAATTTTCCGCGAAAACCGCATATTCAGTATGGTCTAGCCTTGCCCGCATTTAAATTGAGAGCGAGCCGTGACCGTATAGCCAACACGGGCAAGCCCAACCCATATAACCAATACGGGCAAGCACAGCCCGTATAATAAATGCGGTTTACAGAGCTCTTTTCAGTTTTTTCAGTTTTTACATGATTTGATCACTTTGATTGCTCATCCAAACATATAGTTCACCCATTGCAAGGCTTCTAAACTATCCCAAAGTAGACTTTGACCTATTTGCAAAAATAGATGCTTAGGAGGACACATGTTCCCTCCAAATTAACGACCATACTCAAGAATTTGGTACCCTTTGGTTGCCTCTGTATGAACATTGGGTAGGATTAATTCTGAACAGAGTTAAAAACTCTTCCTATTAGCTACACCAATTTTAGGATACATGCCTATTTGGGACCAATTTTATCCCAAACCGATGGACACTATGACACCCCTATGACATTAAAATAATGCAAAAATTAAGGTTACCCTGTTACCTTGTTTACCTTCAATATGGCATCTGCATTATGCCTTGGCTTGTGAACCATGCAAACGGCCTTCCCTCAATTACAAACCCACATCCCCACGTAATTGTGTACTTTAGCAAAAAATGTGTATCTCCACCTTCAAGCGTAGGGCTTTGGGTTTTGGCTTAATGGCAACTTAGCACTCAAGCCTAGTGATGACCAGAATCAAATCACAGATTCACGTTATCATCACATCATTGGCCCAAAGTTCTAAGGTGAATGTTTTCACTTTCACTTTCCAAAGTATCGACATCGTTGCACCTAGCTACACACATTCGGGTTCAACTTCCTATAGGTTATGGGTAGGCTGTGTAAAAAAATAAAATGTGCACAGTGCATTTATAAAAAAAGTAGGTACATACACAACGTCCCAACCCCTTGCCACTCTTTTCGCAGCCATGCATAAACAAACCAAGGCATAATATGAAAGCACATTCAAAGTAAACCAATACAAGGAAACAAAGTAACCCTATAGCACCTATAACATGCTCACAAGAATCACCCAAACATGCAAACATATGATCATGTTATACACCAAAAATACATCATGGAGAACATGCTGAAAATCAAAACATGCTATTATTAAAATATAGCAAGAAATAAGCATGGTCCAGCAAAACGAACACCCCCTACGCATGCATCTAGAAACAATCCTATAAATCAGAATTGAACATGTTTCTACCCCCATGCTTTTAGGCAATAAATCAGATTTAAAACATACTGAGATTTCAAAATCTCAGGTCCCTGTTCTCTTGGATTCTAAACAATCAAGAACAAATTTACAATACCAGAAAACAAACAGTGACAAGTGCTCATACTATTTAACAACAAAAGCCTATACAAATGTCAAGAGAAACCTCAAGTTTCTTTGAGGTAAAACAAGCCTGAAACATTGTATTAAGATGAACAAGACACTTCAACTAATGTTCAAATTTACAGAAACTTTCTCCCAACCAAAAAGTTACTTACAAAGATTGAATCCTCAACCTTTTCTTCAATTTGAACTTCATGCTTTAAGACAACTTCAAAATCTTCACACGTATACTTCACAATGGAAGAGGCAGCCCATTTCAGTCTTTCACCATATCTGAAATGTTCCTGTTCTCTGGTCTTTCACAGCCCTCCAGAACACTGCAACAGCCTCTCCTCCTTAGTCTCCTCTGGTTTTCCTCTTCACCAAGTTTTCCAGCGCACAAGCCCCTTCTCTCCTGCTTCCAGAAGCTTTAAATAAAGAGTTATTAACCCCTTAATAGCTGCTGTAACCACCTGTAACTAATCTTGAAAACAACCTAACTAACTAGAAACAAACCCAACTGATTCTGAGAACTGCTCGAGAATCAAGTTGGTTGAGTAGCTCCAGCAAGTTACACTTAACCTTGCTCGAAGCTATCTCAAGTCACACATTCAACCATACTTCACTTTCTCAACAAACTGAATGTTTTAATAAATTTCAATACTCTTTGTCATGCATTTTGTCACATGGGAAAATATATTTTCCAACACATACCCAACAAGGTTAAGAACACAAAATAGCAAGCAAAACCATAGAACATATCAAACATGCTAAAAATAGCAAGCAAAACAAAGACACCAAAACATGAACAAATACACCAAAAGGCTGAAATCCACAAGTCCCCAGCAGAGTCGCCAGTTGTGAGACATGGAAAAATCAATTTAATGACTTCCTAATCATCACACGGGATTGGTTAAAAACAAAGAGTCGCCACCATTCTGTTTAGGTGTGAATGGACACCAAGATCATCAAATAAGCACAAAAAGGTAAATTTAGGGTAAAAATAACCCTATTAAAAAAACAACCAGAGATGGGTAAGGGGATTAGGTTATGAAAATGGGAACGTGTTAGGCACCCCTATTCATCCACACAATGTGGTTGCCAGGTATTGTTCATGTTTTTTAAAGGAAAACGGGCTTGCTACAAAAATCATGAAAAATCACAAAAAAGACAAAAGTGTATGGTTTTTTCATACGAATAGCCTGATTGATTCAGAACTTTCAAATATGATCATACCATTCCTAGGGTTTCATAATTAAAATAAAATTGAGATAAAATCAAATAAAACCAATCTAAAGTAAAAACTTAAAAAATCTGGCTTCAAGTTAAATTCTGGAAATCTAGAAAAAATATGATTTTTATAAAATATTGCAGAATTGAACTTGAATAGTCTAGGACATAGGTATAGCCCAAATTTCACATTAGATCAAGAAATCAAAACCAAAAATACCCACGTTGATGAAGAACATCAAAAGGAGAGAGCTTAAACCGTAGGGTCTTCTCTCAAACATGAAAAAAGGACTCAAAAACCATCTCATGAAACCCTAGAAGTTACTTTCAGGCTTCTGAATCTAGATCTATCATACTAATCATGATAGATCTAGGATCTTAGCCTAAAATCACAAAAATCACGAAAACAGTGCTGTAGGTGCAAAAGTGGTGAAAATCCAAATTCTAGAAAAAAATGGGGATCTCATGCTATAAACATCATGGATTCATATGATTCATTCAGATTCAATCACAAAATCATTAAAACATTATCAGGATATCCAAAACAGCCATATCTCACAGATTAGAGCACATGGGGGTCTACCCTACGGATCCACCTGTTCTCTTTTCCCCTAGCTCTCTCTTCACGTTTTACGGGTAGAGAGGATTCTTGAGGTATTTGGAGATAGGTTTGGTGATACAAACACAATCAAAGGCCTTATTCTATAAAAAAAGAAAAGAACATATATGGGGTTCTATTCTAGGGATCCACCTGTTCCCCTTTCCCCTAACTCTCTCTTCACGTTTTACGGCTAGAGAGGATTCTTGAGGTACTTAGAGGCAGGTTTAAGAATACAAATATAAGAATGCCTTATTCTACAGCAATGGAGAAGATCCTATTATTTCTAGAATTGAAGACAGAAAATAAAAGGGAAAAGGGACTTACCTGGATTGAGCAAGCAGAGCAGTAGGGATTCCTCTCTTCACTTGGAGCTCCTTAGACTTCAAAATTTCGTGGCCTTTTGCTTAAGGATCTCACCTCTATTTATAAGCAAACCCAGGGGTAAGGCTGGTCCAGAGGGATATACCATGATCCACCAGATTGGATTGAAAAGTAGGGATAATGCCCATCCATGGCCAACAAGGATAATTCGAATGAATAAATAAACAAATTCGCTTACCAAGAGATATATTTGGATGTAGATAAGGCTTAGAAATCGAGCAAAGATCAAATTAGCACAAATCTCCTGTGCCCGTATATAAATTGCGGGCAAGTCGTGTCCGCATTCTTATTACGGGCATGGTATGTCCATATATAAAATTCGGGCGCGAGCAGCCCGTAGGTACAATGCGGGCACTGCTTAAATATTTAATTTTTTTGCATTTTTGACCTGTTTCACATCCCAATTAATATTTTCAATTATTTTCTCATTTTGTAGTGCAAATTGGGGTGTCTACACCTAACTATGTTTATTCCCTTTTTTTATAGATCGACATTATCCTTTCATTGCTATGGCTAGTTCAAGTTATTCTGTAGACCAGCCTCGAAGCTCTAACGAGACTTTCAATGATTCTAAAATAAGAGAGTATCAATGCAATCCTTCTTTACTCAATATAATTAATTCGATGGGTGCTCTTGATAGAGCAGAGTGGGCTAAACACACAAGACTGGGGACTACTTCAATGCTTGCAAAGATAAATATCAATTGGAGTTTGATTATTGCTGCATTGAAATGTTGGGATTCCAATGACGTTGCGTTTAACTTTCGAAATATTGAGATGTGTCCTACTCTCAAAGAAGTAGGAAGATTAATACACTTCTCCTTGGAGTGTGACATTTTGTATCCTGATATAAAATCAGGATACACTAGTGACTTCTGTAAAGCTCTTTCGATTAAGAAGAAAATATTAGAAAGAGAAGCAAACGGTGATTGCAAAAGGTGTTCATTAAAGTTGCTTCTAGAGTTATATCATGAAAGGGATGCAAAAGATGAGAGTAGAATAAATATATTTACACTTTCTGTACTCGGTCACATATTATTACCAACAACGGAAGAGTACGTAGATGGAGCCCTTTGCAAGATCATGGTAGATTTACAAACTGAACATCCTAAAACAAAGACAATTGTCCCTATGATTCTTGCGGATATATTGGTGGGTTTGACGGCATGTTCAAGTGGAAATAAACTGCATCTGACGAGATGTGTGCTTTTGTTACAAGTGAGTTAACGGTGATATTTGTGTTTTTAAGTTTTCAAATTGATATACATTTTTTTTCTGAAACGTATTTTTTTATTAGCAAGCTGTGGCTTTTGGAACATATTATTTTTCTTGGGATGTTGAAAGAACAGGCTAGCATTAATCATATGAATCTCGTATTGGATCATATACTTAAGTGCCCGAAAGCACGTTACTCAAGCATCAAGGAGAATTTGAATTATTTAGCGAATTTAGATGAAAATAAAATGATTTGGAAATGTAAGTGGCAGTATAGGCCACAAATACATCTTTCTGTAGACACCCCAAATTGCACAAACAATCATCAAAAATCATTATCTCCTTGAAAGCCAGCACAGAAATTGAAGAAAATGAACTTTTACCTGTATCCGGATACTCAGGCCGGATACAAGTACTCCTTCCTGTATCCGGTTACTCATACCGGATACATGTGAGCCATAGTGTATCCGGTACCATGTACCGGATACCTTAAGGCCCTTTTTTATCCGGTCTGATATACCGGATACATTAAGTTTGCTCAAAATTAGGGTTTTCCGAGAGAAATCATTTGTTACCATCATGTCCCTCATTAAATGAGGGGAAATCTCGGAAATAACCTTAGGGTTAAGGTTGGGGGGTTCTAGACATTAAGTTGTGTCTACCAATGACCTTAGCCTTTGCCTATAAATAGGAGCCTCCTCCTTGAGCAAAGGGGAATCAACTCTTGTTTTGAATTCTCGCAAAGAAGAACTCCAAGAGAAGAAGAAAACCGCTGCGGAATCGCCTCCAGAACTCAGGTAAGCCTCAACTTTTCTTTTTATTTTCTGCCTTTACATTCCTAGATCTAGATCTCTTCTTCTACCTTTCTGTAGTGTAAAGCCTTGTTCGTATGTGTGAAAACCCTTCCCCGGCTCAAAGTATCTCGAAACTCCCCTAGCCGTAAAACGTGGAGGCGGGATCTAGGAGAAACGAGACTGGGGATTGACCCTAGTGCTAGAACCCATGTAGCATAAGGCCTTTTTGATTGATTGTAAACCGTTCCATATTCAAAGTACCCTTGATTATCTTGAAGAACCGTGTTTAACGGGGAGAGAGAACAGAGGGAAACGAAAATGGAACGGAACCCTAGGCTATCTTAGAACCCTATTTGGATGAATATGTATGCATGCTATTGATCTTGTTTGGTTTTTTTTTACGCTTGCACATACATATCACTATTTTGGCGAGATAGGCTCATATTTGGGGTTTATTGCATTTATTGTGATAAATCTCAAATAAATGGCCTCAATCAATTCTGGAATGCCTTTTGGATGATTTTTAAAGTATTTGTGTTCATCTTGCACGAATCACATATTTATATCAATTTTCGGATTTGGTTTTTCTTCAAGAATGGCTTAGCTTGACAGCACCTGTACCCCTACTTCGGACGCCCATAACTTCATCATCCGGATGAATTTTGGGGCGATTCCAAAACCATCGGAAAGGCGACGCTGTCTAGTTTATGTCCACCAAATTTCAAAAATTTCTATCAAGCGGATTTTTGACACCTCTCTGTCGAAGTTGAGTGGACAGTTCAGGTTCAAATACAGAACTTGTCACTTCGACGGAGCGCCATGTGTTCGATTTAAGTCCGATTCGAATGATTTTTGTTTTTGTTCACTCCTTTATGAGTCTATTTTCAAATCCAGTTGGTTTCATAATTTTTGGATTTCAGTTGAATTATTGGTAGCCGATTTACTCAGAACTGTTCATTTGTACTTTTCTGGGTAAATCTGTGATCTCCGGGGCCTGTTCGGGAGACCACCCAAGGCACATCCGAAGGGATTTTTGTATGAGGATAGTTTTTATTGAAAGATGGCCATACAGACTTCAATCACACCAAATTTCGTGGATTTTTATGTAGTGGATTTTTCTAGACAATTTTCCAAAGTTGCCCACTTATCACTTTTAAAAATCCCCAGCAGCAACTTCAAAGGAGCATAACCCTTATTTACTGTAATCTTTCAAATGGATTTGGTTTGGTTCAATTTAATATTGGATTTGAATGATTTTAAGGCAAATGGCATACTTTTTACCAAACTTCCCGGATTTGATTCAACTTGGTTTTGAGCAACTTGTGTCTTGATTTCCATCTTTTTGTGGTATTCCAAAAGTGATATTGACATAAGGGAAGATCTAAAATCCATTTGGATCTTCATGTGAAAATATCATACATTGTTCCTTTTTCAAGGCTTTTTCATGATTTTTAGCAAGCTTCTTATGTTCTTTTTAGCATGAATAAATACTTGGCAACCACCTTGTGTGGGTGAATGGGGGTGCCTAACACCTTCCCCCGTTCATAATCTAATCCCCTTACCCATCTCTGGATTTAATTTTTAAGTAGGGTTATTTTTACCCTAGAATTGGCATTTTGGCACTTTTTGATGATTTTTAAATATTTTGGTGTCCATTCTCACCCCAAAATCATGAATGGTGGCGACTCTCCCAATTTTTGCGTCAAGCCCGTGTGTTGACGGAGGGATGATCACACCGGTGATTTTCCCATGTCTCACAACTGGCGACTCTGCTGGGGACTTGTGGATTTAAGCCATTTTGTGTATTTGTTCATGCTTTTTATTTATTTGGAATGCTTGCTATTTTGATTGTGCATATTGTTGTATTTTGAAATCTGATGAGGATGCTTTGAAATTTACATGGATAAAGGCATGTGTATATTATTGGATTATGCCTAGGATCATGTTTATGGTCTTATCTTGGTGTGCATGCCTACTTGTTATATTCTTGTACCATGTCTTGTGAGGTTTTAGTGCCATATTTTGAGCATGAAAATAAAGTGCAAAAATCCAATAGCTCAATGTATATTTTTGGGGTTCCCAAGCATATTTACCCCCAATTCAAACCCTTTTTGTGCCATATGTTAGGTATTAAAATTTTAGGCTTTGATTTGGGTATAAATGAAGCATGTTGAATACCAAAGATGAAGAATACAAAATCTGTAAATCCAGTAGCCAATTTGGGCTTTTTCAAGCATGTTTTCCTCAACAAAACACCTCTTGTACAATACATTTAGGTGCTGTATTTTTTAGGCTTGGATATGGGCATAAAACAATGTCATTTGAGCACAAAAAAAATGAAGATCAAAAAATCTGGAAATTTCGGTGTATACTTGGGGGTTTTCAAGCATGTTTATATGATCAAAACCTTTCTTGTCTCATGTCAAGTAGTGCTAAAATTTTATGCTCCAATTTGGGGTAAATGGTACACTTTGAGCATGAAAAAGAGCATGAAAATCTGGGATTTTAGGGAATGCTTTTGGGTTTGAAGCATGCTTCCATGGTTTAATTGTTGTTTGTACAAATAACATGTTTTGTATACCACTTTTTGGGCATGTAATATTTTTGTGCATATTTGGTTCTTGCTTGCTTGTATTTAGCTTCATTATTTTTTGTCATATATGCCTTGGCTTGGAATGAATGCATGGCTACGAAAAAGAGTGGCAAAGGGGCTGGGACGTTGTGAATGTTACCACAATTTTAAAATTGCACTTGAGCACTTGAAACAATTTGCACAGCCTACCCTTTACCTATTAAGAAGTTGAACCATGAATGTGTGTAGCTTGGCGCACCGAGGTCGTGACTTCGAAAAGCGAAAGTGAAAACATTTACCTTAGAATTTGGGTCAATGATGTGATGACAATGGGATCTGTGATTCGATTCCGGGCATCACTAGACTTGAATTCTAAGTTGCCAATTAAGCCAAAACCCAAAAACCATACGCTTGAAGGTGGAGAAACACGTTTTCGGCTAAAAGCACACAATTGCGTTTGGGGAATTGGGTGTAAATGTGGGAAGGCCGTTTGCATGTTTTACAGGCCAAGGTATAATGTGAATACCATATTGAATGAAGGTAATACAAGGTGGCAAGGTAAAGCCATGTTCTTTTCCTAAATTTAGGGAATTTTGCAAGTATGATGTCCAAGCCCAATTTGGGGCAAGTTTTGAAGGTCAAATTAAGGTGAACATCAATTGGGAATGAAAAAAAACTAATCGGGTGAAAAAATGAGTCAAAAGGGGCCATTTCGGCAATAACCAGCAACTCAGGCCGGTTAATAACAACTCTATTCATATCCGGTATGTATTTCCGGATACAAAGGCACATGCGTGTATCCGGTTAGGGTGACCGGATACAATAAGGCATATTCTTATCCGGTATATTATACCGGATACGTTCAAAAAATGCACAAATTGGCTGTTCAGCCCAAATTTTCAGAATAAAATGCCTAAAACACTGTGGATAATCCTTAGGCACCCCGAAAAGAACATAAGAAATGTTCCCAAAAATACAAAACCAAAAAAAAATACAAAAAAAACAAAAAAGAATAATATAAAATATTCTTTCAGGATTTAACCTAAGTTTGAAAATCAAAGAGGAAACCAAGGTGTCATATTTTTTGACACCAACTCAACTCAAATATGGGTCAGTCAAACTTTTGAACTTGAAAACTGAGAAAATTCAGCAAATTTGAAAATAAATAAATAAAAAAAAAACCCTTTGGTTGGTTATTTTTATCAATCAAATCAAAACATTTGTGGGATACTTGGAAGCCCTAGAATATTCCAAGAAACCTTTGGTTGGTTATTTTTATCAATCAAATCAAAACATTTGTGGGACACTTGGAAGCCCTAGAATATTCCATGAAAACCTTGGTTGGTTATTTTTATCAATCAAATAAAAAAAAAATTTTGGGACGCTTGGAAGCCCTAGAATATTCCAAGAAACCTTTGGTTGATTATTTTTATCAATCAAATCAAAACATTTGTGGGACACTTGGAAGCCCTAGAATATTCCAAGAAACCTTTGGTTGGTTATTTTTATCAATCAAATCAAAAAATTTGTGGGACACTTGGAAGCCCTAGAATATTCCATGAAAACCTTGGTTGGTTATTTTTATCAATCAAATAAAAAAAAAATTTTGGGACGCTTGGAAGCCCTAGAATATTCCAAGAAACCTTTGGTTGATTATTTTTATCAATCAAATCAAAACATTTGTGGGATACTTGGAAGCCCTAGAATATTCCAAGAAACCTTTGGTTGGTTATTTTTATCAATCAAATCAAAACATTTGTGGGATACTTGGAAGCCCTAGAATATTCCAAGAAACCTTTGGTTGGTTATTTTTATCAATCAAATCAAAACATTTGTGGGACACTAGGAAGCCCTAGAATATTCCATGAAAACCTTGGTTGGTTATTTTTATCAATCAAATAAAAAAAAATTTTTGGGACGCTTGGAAGCCCTAGAATATTCCAAGAAACCTTTGGTTGATTATTTTTATCAATCAAATCAAAACATTTGTGGGACACTTGGAAGCCCTAGAATATTCCATGAAAACCTTGGTTGGTTATTTTTATCAATCAAATAAAAAAAAATTTTGGGACGCTTGGAAGCCCTAGAATATTCCAAGAAACCTTTGGTTGGTTATTTTTATCAATCAAATCAAAACATTTGTGGGACACTTGGAAGCCCTAGAATATTCCATGAAAACCTTTGTTGGTTATTTTTATCAATCAAATCAAAAAAAAATTGGGACCCTTGGAAGCCCTAAAATATTCCAACACAAAATCAAAACAACAAAAAAAAACAAAAAACAAAAAAAATCTGGATTGGTGTTCACCTAACCTACTGGTTTACATATATAGGGGTGTGACTCAAGTTAAATGGAAGCTAACATGTTCTGTTCATTTTTTCATCAAGTACATTTACTTTCAACCCACGTGCACTTATTTGCAGTCATTGCTCCTGTGACCAGATCCAAAGCAAGAGCCATGAATACTGAAGAGAACCAAGCCCAAGCTACTGTCCCCGCTCAGGACTTTACTCAGCTGCAGGAGCAAGTGGCCGGTCTGGCCAAAATGCTGGGAGACTTACTGGCGGCTCAGGCCCAGCAGGCCCAAGCCCAAAATCAGGCGTCGACTTCTCATCCGGCACCGCCACCTCAGGCCTATATTCCGCCTCCGGCTCAGCCCATGCCTGAGCCCATTTCTGAACCAGTCCCTGAGCCCATTCTGATCAGGGAAAATACAGTAGAGTTTGAGAAAGAGCTGGAAAAAGAAAAGGCGAGGGATGAGATGGAAAAGAAAATGCTGCTGAGGATAGAGAAGATCCAGGCAGAGCTGAAGGAAGTGAAGGGGGGAGGCAGCCATGCAGGCACCACCTTCGAAGACCTGTGCATGTACCCGGACGTCTGTCTACCGGCTAAGTTCAGGTGCCCAGACTTGGACAAATTTGATGGCACGGGCTGCCCATTAAGCCATTTGAAACTATACTGCGGGGCCTTATGCCAATTTGGCCGGGATGATGGCATACTGATCCAGCTCTTCCAGAGGAGTCTGACCGGGTCAGCCCTTCGGTGGTTCGCTACAGTGGACCATGGAAGGATTAGAAGGTGGAAGGACCTAGCCAACGCTTTCCTGGACCAATACAAGTTCAACTCTGAGATTGTGCCAGACCGGTACGACATGATGAGGATGACCAAGGGGAAAGATGAACCAGTACGGCAGTACGCCAAGAGATGGAGAGAGGCCGCCTCCCAGGTCAGGCCACCTATGCAAGAGCCGGAGATGATCTCCACATTTATGGGCACACTGGGCCAGCCCTTCTACAACCATCTGGTGGGTTAGATAACCACCAACTTTGCTGCCCTGGTACAAGTGGCGGACCGGATTGAGGAAGGGGTCAGGTCAGGAAGGCTGATAGACTACTCTACTCTGACTGGGCAGTCTGATTCCTCTGCCTCCATGGCCCAGAAGAAAGGGGCCGGATTTAAAAAGACGGGGGCCGAAAAGAAGGGGAGGTGAACCTAGTCCAGGCTCCTCCAGCCAAGAAGCCACTTCACGTCAACATCTCGGCACCCCAACAGGCCCAGCAGTCGTACCAGACCCCGCTGAATGTCAACTTCTCTCCCTCTGTGCCAGCTAACACAAGGAGGACCTTTACTAAGGAGGAGCGAGATGCCTGGTTCGCAGCAAGGAAGAACCGAGTCTTCACTCCTCTCCCAATATCGCTGTCCCAACTACTGCCAACCCTGCTGAAAGGGGAATACTTGACTCTGAAGGAGCCTAACCCAAATGCCCCGAAAGGGAGGAATTATGATCTGGCAGCCACCTGTAACTTCCACATGGGTGCACCAGGGCACTCTACAGATAACTGCTGGGTGCTGAAGCATGCGGTCCAGGACCTGTTGGACCAGAAGGCTTTGGTCTTTAACACTGCTGCACCCGCCCCGTCGGGAAATGATATTGGGCAGAACCCTCCGCCATACAACAATGGGGCAGGCCCATCCAACTCCATCACAGCCATATCCACTACGAGAAGGGCCTTTGACCCATCTCAGCTTATAGCACCCGTGGGGACCACAGTCCAGGTCCATTTCTTCCAAGAGGAGATCAACATGGTCTCCCAAAAAAACAATACAGCTGCTGAGGACATAAGTTCCTCTTTAAACCGGGTCTCATCTCTTATGACCCAAATGAATACTGCAAAGCCCACATTGGTCTTCAATTGCAGTCCACCCACTTATTCCCCATCCAAGCCGTCCAAGGCTCCACTGGTCATCAACCTTGACCCCACCACTGCTTCCATCACTTCTTCTGTCCCTACAAATTCCAAACTTCAACCCTTGGTTGTAAATGTGCAGCCAGCCCATACTATCCCTAAACCGGCCCATACATCCCGGTCCAAACTCCAGCCATTAGTGGTTAACATCCCCAAACTAGCCTATTCTGAGGCCGCTGTACCATGGAATTACAGCGAGGGAATCACGGCTACGGTTCCAGTGGTCAAGGACCAGACCCAGGAGGAGGTGAACCTCATGACGAGGTCGGGGAGATGTGCAGGGGGTGAAGAGAAAGAAAAGGAGACAGAAGCAGAAAAAGAAAAAATAGAAAAAGAAAATGAAAAAAGAAAACAGAAAGGAAAAAATAAAGTGGGAGAAGACACCCCCCAGGGTGCAGAAAATGAGGCAGCAGACCTCATAAAAATCATAAAAAAAAAAGTGAATTTAATCTTGTGGATCAGCTAAACAAGGTCCCGGCCCAGATTTCAATACTGGGCCTTTTGCTGAATTCCGAAAAGCATAGGGATGCATTGTTAAGGATGCTACAGAGTGCACACGTATCCCAGACCATTGATCCAGACCAGCTTGGCAAAATGGTTGGTCAAATCTTGTCACATAATGTGATAAGTTTCTCAGAGGGTGAGATCAGCCCAGGTTGGTGTTATCATGTGGACCCTTTGCACATCACTGTGCTTTGTAAGGGCTGCATGATCGCACGGGTTTTAATTGACAACGGGTCGGCATTAAACGTTTGCCCGTTAATCACTAATACCAAGCTGGGTCTGGACCAGTCAAGGATCAAACGAAATGGGCGGATAGTGAGGGCTTTTGATAGCTCCAAGACCCACTCCCTAGGGGAGATTGAACTGCCGGTCACAATTGGGCCGAATATCTTTAACATCACATTTGAAGTGATGGATATACCCGCAGCCTTCAATCTGCTCCTACGAAGGCCGTGGATACATTAGGCTAGGGCAATACCATCCACGCTTCACCAAAGAGTGAAGTACATAAGAGGGCAAAGGGTGATAACAGTCCTAGCCGAAAACTTGGTGCCGCCCATCATGTCACCTGATGTACCCTTGATCAATGTGGACCTAACTGTCGACAAGATTGCATTCCACTCATTTCAATTTGAGGCAGTCAATTACATACCTGGGGGGTGTGAGAAAAAGAAGGAAAAGGGGACCACTGCAGAAATAATGGTCAAGAAAGTAATGGAGAAATACCACTTTCACCCGGGGAAAGGCTTGGGGATCAATCTGCAGGGGATGGTGGAGCCAATCACGGCTAAGAAACTAGTCCCAAGGGTAGGGTTGGGCTTCAAGCCCAGAGGTTGGAGGAGAATGAAGCACGAAGAAGGGGAGAGCAGAAGCAAAGGAAGACTCCTGCATCTGAGGGTGAACTTTCCAAAACCCTCCTATATAATCCAAATTTCTCCTCCCATGGACCAGTCCAAACCCCCATACCGAAATATCAACCCATTTCAGAAGCCTGTTGTTTCGGCCCTACAACCCTATAACCCCTCTCCAATACTGGGAGCAGCAGATGGACCTGGGCCACAGCCCGAGCAGCAGTCGGACTATTCTGAGGATGTTGGGGCCTTCTTCGCCATGACTGAAGGCGAAAAGACTGACGGTGACATGGACCTGCCGTTCATTTACTGGGCCGCAGTGAAGATTCCAGAGGAGGTCACTTCTAGACTGGGCCCCGTAGCAAAAAAGGGCAGTACCCACCCGGTGATGATGGCATCGGATTCTGGGTTTGAGGAGCAGGCTTTCCCTATTTCCCCTGCTCCCAAAAATTTTGTATTAAACAATTGGGAGGAAACTCCCCTTACCTTCGAAGCAGCGTTAGTTCGGCAAACTGACGCGGCTTCCAAAAAAAACTCCAATAGTGGAATGCCAATTCCCTGAAGGTTCTAATGGGCCTTCGTCTTCAGGGGAATTATGTTTAGAAGGCCCACAAAAAAACCAAAAAGATTTTTCTAATTTTTCTAGAAAATTTAATTTTTTCAAAAATGTCCAAACCACTTATGAACCATATAATCAGACCGAATTAGACCAGGTTGAATATGACTTCGACTTTGAGCTCGACTTTGATCTCATGGGGGTCGAAGAAGAGATCGAGGTCGAAGGAGAAGACGTTCCAAAAGAAATTGAATACCAATTGGAACGTCATGAAAAGGGAGTCCAACCTAATATTGAGGAGACCATATCCATAAATCTTGGGACCAAAGAGGACCCAAAAATTGTGAAAATCGGGTCATGTTTGTTTGATGTGCAGAAAAATGAAATGTCACAGTTCTTGGCAGATTACAAGGATGTGTTTGCTTGGTCGTATCGGGACATGCAGGGGTTGGACACTGACATGGTGGTGCACAAGTTGCCAATTTTGTCAGGGGTTAAGCCGATTAAGCAGAAGCTGAGAAGATTGAAGCCGGAATGGACCTTGAAGGTCAAGGACGAAGTGGTCAAACAATTTCAAGCCGGATTTTTGGCAGTCTCTACGTACCCAGAGTGGCTCGTAAACATAGTGCCAGTACCAAAGAAGGACGGAAAGGTCCGAATGTGCGTGGATTATAGAGACTTGAACAAGGCAAGCCCAAAGGACGATTTTCCGCTTCCACACATCGACATTCTGGTCGATAATACTGCGGTACACAGCCTGTTCTCTTTCATGGATGGGTTCTCGGGATACAATCAGATCAAGATGGCTAAGGAGGATCAAGAGAAAACAGCATTCATCACACCTTGGGGCACATTCCACTACACTGTCATGCCGTTTGGGCTTAAAAACTCTGGGGCAACATTCCAGCAGGCCATGACATCACTATTTCATGACATAATCCACAAAGAGATGGAAGTCTACGTGGACGATATGATTGCCAAATCATGCAAAGAGGAGGACCATTTGATCAACCTGAAGAAAGTGTTTGATCGGCTCAGGAAGTACAGTCTATGGCTTAACCCGGCTAAGTGCGTCTTTGGGGCTACATCAGGGAAGTTACTGGGGTTTATAGTGAGCCGAAGAGGAATTGAAATTGACCCGGCTAAAGCTAAGGCCATAATCAAAATGCCAGCACCCAGAACCGAGAAGGAGGTCAGGAGCTTTCTCGGAACGATTCAATACATAAGCCGGTTCATAGCGCAGCTTACTGCTATCTGTGAACCAATTTTCAAACTTTTGAGGAAAGATAACCCGACGGTCTGGAATGAGGACTGCCAACAGGCATTTGACACAATAAAGAGGTATTTGCTGAACCCACCTGTGCTAGTGCCACCAACTCCAGGAAGACCGCTGATCCTGTATTTGTCAGTATTGGAAACGTCGATGGGATGTGTCTTGGGGCAGCATGATGAGACTGGTAGAAAAGAAAGGGCAATTTACTATCTGAGTAAAAAATTCACAGAATATGAAGCCAAATACTCACCATTGGAAAAGACTTGCTGTGCTCTAGTGTGGGCAACTCAGAGGCTAAGGCATTACTTCCTTAGTCACTCCACACTATTGATATCCCGAATGGACCCGCTAAAATATTTATTTGAGAAACCGGCACTGACTGGCAGGACGGCAAAGTGGCAACTGCTACTGTCCGAGTTTGACCTCACATACATCACCCAGAAGGCAATCAAGGGTCAAGCCATAGCTGATCACCTGGCTGCACATCCTCTGCCAGAATATCAACCCTTGAAGAGCAACTTCCCAGATGAGGCGATTCTGTACACTGAAGAGGAGGACAGTGAGAGTTCATGGCAGAGGTTCTTTGATGGGGCCGCCAATATGAATGGGAACGGAATAGGGGCAGTCTTGGTTAAACCAGATGGTTCACATATCCCAATTGCAGTAAAGCTGAGATTCCAGTGCACCAATAACATAGTAGAATATGAGGCATGCATAATTGGATTGTAAGCAGCCATGGATCATGGAGTAGAGGAACTTGACGTATACGGGGATTCGAGTCTTATCATCTTCCAAACAACTGGTGAGTGGAAAACCAAGGATCACAAATTGATCCCCTATCACCAGTATTTGGAAGAAATAAGCACAAATTTCACTCGAATTTCCTTCAACTATATGCCAAGGGCCAAGAATCAGTTTGCGGACGCTCTAGCAACCTTGGCTTCAATGGTCAGCATACCAGAAGGAGTAGACGTCAGACCGCTGGAAATTGAGGTTAGAGATGAACCGGCTTACTGTCTCGTTCTAGAGGGAGCACCAGAAGAAGAAGCTCAGTGGTTTCAAGATATCAAAAATTTCTTGAACAATCGGAGTCTGCCAGAGAATGCCACTGCTACTGAGAAGAGGACAATACAGAGGTTGGCGGGTCAGTTTCTGCTAAGTGGTGGACATGTGTACAAGAGGTCACATAACGACATTCTGCTAAGATGCGTAGCCAAGGCTGAATCGGAAAGGTTGATCGAGACGGTACATGGAGGAGTCTGTGGGCCCCATATGAGTGGGTACATGCTGGCTAAGAAGATCCTGAGGCTGGGATACTACTGGACGACCATGGAGCATGATTGCAGTATACATGTCAGGAGGTGCCACCAATGTCAGATATATGCAGATAATAAGCATGCACCCCCAGGTGAGTTGCACAACATGACATCACCATGGCCCTTCTCTATGTGGGGCATAGATGTTATTGGCATGATCTCACCTAAGGCATCGAACGGACACAGATTCATCCTGGTGGCGATTGACTACTTCACTAAGTGGGTGGAAGCAGCCTCATATGCAAATATCACAAGCAACCATGTTATTAAATTTTTGAAGCACAATATCATTTGTCGCTATGGACTGCCAAGTGCCATAGTATCAGACAACGCTTCAAATATTAAGAACAGGGACATGAAGAAGATGTGTGAGCAGTTTCAGATCATCCACCACAAGTTAGCTCCATACAGGCCAAAGATGAACGGGGCAGTAGAAGCAGCAAATAAGAATATAAAGAAAATCATTCAAAAGATGGTAGTAAGCTACAAGGATTGGCACGAAATGCTGCCACTTGCTCTACATGCCTACAGAACCTCGATCCGGACCTCAACTGGGGCAACCCCGTACTCCCTAGTCTATGGGATGGAAGCAGTCTTGCCCGTGGAAGTAGAGATCCCCTCACTCCGAGTGCTCATGGAAGCAGAACTAGAAGAAGCCGAATGGGTCCAGTCGAGACATGATCAACTTAACCTGATAGAAGAAAAGCGGTTGAAAGCGCTTTGCCATGGACAGTTGTACCAGAAGAGAATGGCCCGGGCTTACAATAAGAAAGTGAGGCCCAGAACTTTCCAAGAAGGAAACTTAGTGTTAAAGAAAATCTTACCATTTTTGGAAGATCCTCGTGGTAAGTTCAAGCCCAATTGGGAAGGCCCATATGTCGTCAAGAAAGTCCTGTCAGGGGGTGCATTCATCTTAGCAGAAATGGATGGGTCAGATTTTCCTGAGCCCATTTACTCTGATGCGGTAAAAAGGTATTTCCCTTGAGTGAATATTTCTGGGAAATGATCCGAGGCCATTTTTCTTTATTTCCTTCAAAATTCAAATCCCTAGTCTAGCCAAATTGAGCCGGTTCGTTTCTTTGATAAACCCAAACCGGATTTACAGTCAAATTGGGGCAAAAGTGAGGAAAGAAAAAGAAAAAGATAGGAAAAACAATGAAAATGGCAAATGAAAGCCAAGTGTGAAAAAGATGCAAAAAGGGCAATTTGGGGAAAAAGGATTAAATTCATCATGACTTTAAGTTCGGTTGACCTATTTCCACATTTAAGAATTTTTGGGCCTTTAATACCCTTTCTTTCATAAACTGAGCCTAGCCTTTATTTCGTCCTATTGATAAGCCCTCGGTGATCTTAGTTTGTTCATTCAAATATCAGAGTAAGATGGGTGATGACGGAATTCAGAAGCCGGCCCTAGTGAAAACCGTAACTGGCGCTAGGGGCAATATTGGCAAAAAGGCAAAAAGGAAAAAATAAGAAAAATGAAAGAAAATCAGAGGTTGAGTTGATCATGGGGATCTGAGCCTTAAGCAAAGTTGGCATGAGCAGAATAGGGCAGTTTTGGCATTTGGGGATGACTCTAAAGGTCCTAAGATGGACGGTTCTGATCCCTCAGTATTTTGTGGACTACCCTTTTCATTATTTAACCTGGTTTTAATTCCTTTAATTATAGGAGATTAGGTGCATGGACCAAATTTCAAAAAATACAAAAAAAATATAAAAAGAAAAATTATACTTTGGCCAGTGATGAGAAATCAAATACTTTTCATAAAACCTTTGTTTTTACAAGCATCTGAGCATTCTGAGGCCAATAATATAAAAACTTTATTTTGAATTAAATCCTTTGTATTTCCACTATTGGAGTTCAATTTTGTACAAAGGTATGAAAAATGTGCAGGAAATAAAGCTAATCTCTATCTCCTAGCCGCTCCTCAAGCTCCCGAATCCGAGCTGCCTGAGCTGCCTGAGCTAATCGTCTTGGGCCCCTTTCTACGAAGATGAATGCCTGGTTGATGAAGGAGTGGTCCTATGTCCACTTCATGCATGGTCCAGTCTTCTCAGAAGCCCATGTGAAGGATTATCTCTTCTGGATCAAGGAACAGATACAGACTTAGGCCCCGGTACCCGAAGATCCTCCTGTAGTCTTGGCTCCCACCTATGAGGATATTCTAGAGACTGAGCGGGCTTCTCATAAGTGGCTTCAGCAGATATGGGTACGGGAGACCCAGGAGCTCAGGATACAGGGCACTTATCTGGAGAGGCAGCTTGAGGAGCAGATCTCACGCCGTATTGCCGTGGAAGAGAAGTTGGAGGAGCAGAGGCAGGCCCGTCGCTTCGAGGTCCGTATGATCAGGCAGAAGTACCAGGATACTTTGGCCAGCCTTAGGAGTATGCGGATCAGGCAGGCCCTTTCAGATGAGGTCATTTCCTTCTTGAGTGATCTAGCCGCTCCTCATATCCACATGGGATGATAATCCCCTGGGTCGCACGGAACTGACGAAGGACCCGCAGAGGAAGATACAGCACTGCATGCTTCAGGCCCGCTAGGATCAGAAAGTTGCGGTCACGGAAGCTAATCACTGTCGCTGCATTGGGCTGATAAGTGCCAGGCCATCTCACTTGGTCCTCCTGAAGTGAGCCCAAGAAAGTGAACCAGCCCTGTTTGCCCCTGGAATATCGGGGCACCCCCTGTTGCTCATCAAGAAGGGGACTTTCAGACTCGGGAAGAAATGTCGATTGATTTCTTCAATCTGGCTCAAATGATCAAGTAGCCAAAGCTGCAAAGGAAGAGAGATATTTCAGCACATTGTAAAAAAAAAAAAAGAGCAAGAAAAAAGCAAAAAAGGCAAAAAAGAAGGCCAAAAAGCAAGAAAAAAAAAAAGAAAGAAAAAAAATTTTTTTACCTGCAGGATCTGGGCACATGCTAGGAAGCGTTTCGACTTCCTATTGTAGCAGTCGGTCAAGGCCTGATACATCCTAGCCAAAATCATAGTGGCCAACCTCTCCCGCTCCCTAACCTGGCATATCACTGAGATCAAGGCCAAGTCCACCTCGTCATCCTCCCGTGGGAAAAGTAACTGGTTGACCACAATCAAGGTCAAGGCATTGAACCGGGCCTCCTTCTTCCCCATGCCCAAAAAAGTAGAGGCTTCCTTTTTGTAACTGGGCCTTAGGGGCGGATTCACCACCTTCTCATCAAACCTCAAGCCCAGGATGGTTTCCACCTCCTCAATGGTGGGGGTCATCTCATTGTTCCCGAAACGGAACAAGTTGAGGTCAAGAACCCAATGACCAATCATGGCCTCTATAATCTCCCACCTGAAGGGAACCTTGGGAATAAGCAGGATGTGGCCTAGATTAGTAGAACCCCATCTCCTCTCCTCATCTAAGGTCATAGAGTTAACCCACCTTGTGTAAAAGGAATCCACAGGGTTGTACCTAGTGAGATTTGGGGGTTTTGATCTAAAAGGTTGTTTTGCAGGGGAGGCAGTGTGGACAGACAATAATGGGGCAGAAGATGATCCGGATTCCATTGGAGTTGACGGGAGCAAGCTAGAACTCAAGAGGAGGAAGAAAAAGGCGAAAAAGGGGGTTCCTAAACTCAAAAACTCATAAAAAATGCTCAAATCCCGAGGCTGGTTGCATTTATAGCATCTTTTAATGTATCCGGTTACTCAGACCGGATAATAAAGGTTTTATTCATATCCGGTTAAGTATACCGGATACAAAGTGGATCATCAGTATCCGGTATGGCATACCGGATACAAAGACCAATCAATGTATCTGGTATATCAGACCGGATACAAAGGAAAAATGCAAAAAAAAAGAGCTAAGGATGAAAAATCCGAATTTTTTACCTGTTTTACCTGTGTACAAGTCATAACTGCATAAAATTGAGAACAAAAGATGTGCAAGACAAGAAAGAATGGATAAAAAGTTTTTTTCATATATATGCAAGTTTTTTACAAGGAATGATGATAAATACATGAAAAGAAGAAATCCTAATCTACTGCTACTGTGCAGGATCATCCACACGGCCTCGGCCACGTCCACCTCTACGGCCTCTCCCTCGAAGCGCTCTGCCCCTAGAGTAGGCAAGAATACGCTCGGCTGCATGGCGAGGATGCCGACCCACCACCTGCTGGAGCTGATACTCCAGGCAATACTCCTCGATGTCTGGGGGCAGAGCAGGAGCAGAATCTGGGGAGGAGACCTCTGGCTCAACAGCAACCGGCCCAGCTGGGACCTCATCCATAGCAGGCTCTGCTCCCGCAGCTCCAGAAGGCCCGGCATCAGAAGAAGGGCCAGGATCAGAAATATCTGTACCAAATGGGAAGAAATCAAGAATTGGGATACTAAAATGAATAAAAGAGAAGAAACTAAGGAAAACATACCAGCAGGCACTATGGGATCCGGATCCACCGGGTCAGCAGCAGGGACCTCATCTGGCTCAGGAACCATCACTGGAGCATCACCAGGTTCAGCAGCTGGGACTTCCACAGGATCCGTAGCCCGAGCAAAAGACGGATCAGGGGCAAGGAAGTCAGGCTCGAAAGCAGCATCCTGATCTGGGACTGGGCCCTGCACAAGTCAAATAAGCATATCAGAATAGCAGAAACAGGAAAATGAAAGAAATAAAAATATGAGAGGGCCAGATACCTGTCTAGCCTGAAGCTCAGCAACTAGGGACTCCAGCTCCCTGATCCGGGCATCCCGCTGGGCCACGACCGCATCGTGCTCAGCGATCGCAGCCCGCTGACTCTCGAACCGGTCCCGAATGGTGTTCAGCTCATGTACCTGCCAACAAGAACAGAAGCATGGTCAGAAATGCATAAGGAAGGAAAAGGGGATGAAAATGGGAAGAGTACAAGGCCTACCGTGTCCTCATGGATCCGGATACAGATCCCGCCGATCTCTGTTACCCCGGCACGAGTGGGTCGATCCATCAAGCATCCAATAGATACCCTCTGGAACCACTCGTCATAATCTCCGGCTACTGTGAGCCCCTCTGCATCCAGGAAATGATCGAACTGATCAACATCAAAACCTGGGAGGAGTGTGTCGGGACCCACAGGAGGAGGAGGGACGAGGATGCGAAGTGCGCTGGTGTGCTGGAAGTACAGGCGCTCTCCTAAGTACATCACCCTACCAAGCCTCCCGAGGAAGCACTGGTAAGGCTGACGTCGTCGATCTCTATCGAAGGCGTCCTATACCGCCATCTCACGAGCCACTCCAACATCCACGTCATCAAATCGGAACAGGAGGAGCTGCAAAAAAGGAAATAGTCAGGTACAGTCAATATACAGGAAAGGAAATAAAAGAAAAAAGATAGAGGACTTACATCAAATCGGCGGGCACGGTCTAAATGCACCCGGGCAGTACGAGGCTGGCTCCTATCAGCATCCTGGACCTGGGCCGACCATCGCAAAGCCACTGGGAAATCTGCGACCTCAGGTACTGGGGATGGGTGGAAGAAAGTCATATAGGTGTACATGAACACCTAGCAAAAGAAAAATCGCTCAGAAAAAAATGAAGCATGAGGGATTAACCCAGACAAATGAATTCAATACCTGTAGAATCTGCCAGAAAAACCGGCTGCTGACTCCATCACCTCTCGGAGATGCTAAGCCTCGAACCGCTCGGCACAGCCCGGCCAGGATGGTCCCATAGATAAGTCGGCCCCATGCCAGCTGACGGGTCTGACGAAGATCCCTCAAAGCGTCCAGGAAAAGTGGGCTGATGCCGGTCGTATCCTCCGGGAAAAAGCAGCTCCCAAGCATCAGCAAGAATACGTGCCGGAAGATAGGCACAAAGGCTGCATCCTCCACGGAGATGGTCTCGTGCCTCCTCTCAAAATGACGAGCCAGACTCTCCCACAGCCAACTAATGGAGAGCCGGCCACTCCGCCCATCCCAAGCAGCAGGTGGCAGGGCCTGGTACCCCAGAAGGAGGCCGATATCCTCGGCAGAAGGCCGATCCAAGACGATGGTCCGCCCAGTCAATGGAATACCGGTGATCATCACAAAATCCGAGGGGCAGATCCCCAGCTCCACGTCCGGCAGATGGAACGACTGAGTCTCTGGGAAATATCTCTCCATCATGGCAAAAATGAGTGGACGGTCGGCTCTGAATGATGGAATGCTGAGGAAGTGATCCAGGTGGCACCTCCCAAACTCCCGCCTGAGTGCCAGGGAAAGCGACTGAGCTAACTCACTAAATCTGCCCCAACTACCCCGCAGATGGGAAGAATGATAGGGGAGCGGCACATCGGCCCTGATGCACATAGAAGGGTGGCTATCCAAGCCACGGAGGAGCTCTGTATCATGTACAGATGCCCTCAGCTCCTCAGAGACCCCTGCCAGAGCTACGGCAGTACCCTCTTGAGCCACACCTCCGGCTCTGCCTCGGCCTCGACCACGGCCTCTCTCGCCCTCAAGGGCCTGATCCTGAACTCTGCCTCTACCTCGGCCTCGACCTCGAACCGGTGCAGCCACGGGCTAAATTCCAAGAGCAGTGTGAAGACTTGTGTAGGAAGGAAATAGAAGGAGGGAAGAGAAAATTTTGAAAGCCTACCTCAGCAGAGCTCTCCCGGGAGACATCTAGTGGCTTCGACAAGGTGGCGCTGGAACTTGCCTTCGTCCGAGCCCGCGAAGTGGAGGGCTGATCAGCTGGGTCAGCCTCCTCTCTAACGCGGGAACGACTCCTAGCCATCTATACAGGGAAGTGTTTTATAAACTTCAGTTCAAATCTATCTGGAATCCTACTTTGCTCAATTCAAATTGATCAAAAATTTCACTTTGATTTTATAGGTTCTAACTCTGGTTTATCGGTAATCTTTTATGATTTTCAGGAATTGTGTTTTAGTTCAAAGTCTTTTAGAAAGTATTCCTATATTATTCTAAAAATCTTTTTACAAGGCCTAAATATCTGATAATTTACTACAGGATTGCTACATTGGTGTAAAAGCATATGGTCTCAAGGATCGGAGTAAACTGCAAAGCCCAAAAGCCAGTCAAGAGAACAGTTCTGACAGTCAAAGCACCACTTGGATAAAAAAGGGAACAAACCATGGCTTGACATACAAGCAATCAGTACAAGGGAGTTGACAAACTTAGAAGGTGAACCACGGCAGAAGAAACAGAGTAAGCATGCAACAGCAAAAGCATGAGAATTTTAATGGTGATTCAATTCTAAACAAAAGGACATCAAAGGCAAGCTTGCTCTAATAATCATCAGGGGACAGTAGTAAGAAAGGCAAACAAGGATTGCCTAAAAGTTTATGCAAAACAACATGATTTCCTCCACTAGCAGAAATGTCAATCAATCCAAGCGGAAAGTAAAGCATGGCAAAAGCAAAAATTACAAATTCCAGCTCAAGCTCAGCAATAAAGGAACAAGTAGGCTCTTCAATTTTCGGCAAGAACAGTAAAATGAGCAATTGTTTACCAAGTCAGCAATCTAGCATGCCATTGAAAAAAAACATCCTAAGTCATGCAAATAATTCCTATTGGGATGTTAAGAGCACCTACTTGGAAAAAACTGCCGAAAGAAATGTTGGTTACCACTGTGGGAGATGGAAAATCGTGGAGTGGAGATCGAAGCTCGAATGAGTTGTGCACAAGGGCGTCGGACAGAGGTGTTGCTACAAGAGAATCGCCAGAACTTGGGCGAAACTGTCGAGCAGAATCGAGCAAAACCCGAAAATGGCGAGCTAGGGCTTGGTCGCGCAACCAGGGTAGGTCGCCGGCGTCAACAGGAGCCACCGGAGCTCAGGGAATCGTCGGAGATCGCCGGAAAATAAGGAAGAGCCGTCGGGTGAAGAAGAAGAAGAAGATAGCCGGTCTGAGTAATCGAAGCAAGAAGAAAAGAAGAGGAAAGGTCGCAGCCTCGCGCGACTTATAAAGCCGCGTGTATCCGGATACTCAAACCGGATACACACGGGCCCTTGATTATCCGGATATAAATACTGGATACCAAAAAAAAAAAAAAACAAGAGAAAAAAACAGAAAAACAGAAAAAAAAGAGAAAAGAAAAGAAAAAAAAAGAAGAAAAGGAAAGAAAAACAAAAGAAGAAAAAAAAAAAAAGAAAGAAAAAACAGAAAAAAAAAAGAAAAGAGAGAAAAAATAGAAAAAAAGAAAGAGCAAAATTGTGCTACAACTTCTATTTTCTCACAAAAATCCTATTTTTGTCTTGAAATCCACCGTACAGCCACGAGAGCTCTGTGGAATTTAGGACAACCTCGGGAAATGTGCCTGGTCAAAAGGATGATATCCACTCAATTTTCAACTTGGTTGATAAAAAATCAGTTTTTCAAAAAATCCTATTTTTGGGCTTAAAATCCACTTCATAGCCACGAGAGCTCAGTGGAATTTAAGAATTATTGGAGAGATGCCCCCCTTAAAGTTAGGCTTTTTGGCAAATTTTCACCCAGAAATTGTTTTCTACAAAAATTGAATTGAACCGAGCAAATCATGCTCAAGGGAATGCAATTTGGGCTTGTCTACTCTTTGCAGCTCACTGCTTCGTAGCTCCCGCAAAGAGGGGCAGTTGTAGACACCCCAAATTGCACAAACAATCATCAAAAATCATTATCTCCTTGAAAGCCAGCACAGAAATTGAAGAAAATGAACTTTTACCTGTATCCGGATACTCAGGCCGGATACAAGTACTCCTTCCTGTATCCAGTTACTCATACCGGATACATGTGAGCCTTAGTGTATCCGGTACCATGTACCGGATACCTTAAGGCCCTTTTTTATCCGGTCTGATATACCGGATACATTAAGTTTGCTCAAAATTAGGGTTTTCCGAGAGAAACCATTTGTTACTATCATGTCCCTTATTAAATGAGGGGAAATCTCGGAAATAACCTTAGGGTTAAGGTTGGGGGGGTTCTAGACATTAAGTTGTGTCTACCAATGACCTTAGCCTTTGCCTATAAATAGGAGCCTCCTCCTTGAGCAAAGGGGAATCAACTCTTGTTTTGAATTCTCGCAAAGAAGAACTCCAAGAGAAGAAGAAAACCGCTGCGGAATCGCCTCCAGAACTCAGGTAAGCCTCAACTTTTCTTTTTATTTTCTGCCTTTACATTCCTAGATCTAGATCTCTTCTTCTACCTTTCTGTAGTGTAAAGCCTTGTTTGTATGTGTGAAAACCCTTCCCCGGCTCAAAGTATCTCGAGACTCCCCCTAGCCGTAAAACGTGGAGGCGGGATCTAGGAGAAACGAGACTAGGGATTGACCCTAGTGCTAGAACCCATGTAGCATAAGGCCTTTTTGATTAATTGTAAACCGTTCCATATTCAAAGTACTCTTGATTATCTTGAAGAACCGTGTTTAACGGGGAGAGAGAACAGAGGGAAACGATAATGGAACGGAACCCTAGGCTATCTTAGAACCCTATTTGGATGAATATGTATGCATGCTATTGATCTTGTTTGGTTTTTTTTTTACACTTGCACATACATATCACTATTTTGGCGGGATAGGCTCATATTTGGGGTTTATTGCATTTATTGTGATAAATCTCAAATAAATGGCCTCAATCAATTCTGGAATGCCTTTTGGATGATTTTTAAAGTATTTGTGTTCATCTTGCACGAATCACATATTTATATCAATTTTCGGATTTGGTTTTTCTTCAAGAATGGCTTAGCTTGACAGCACCTGTACCCCTACTTCGGACGCCCATAACTTTATCATCCGGATGAATTTTGGGGCGATTCTAAAACCATGGGAAAGGTGAGGCTGTCTAGTTTATGTCCACCAAATTTCATAAATTTCTATCAAGCGGATTTTTGACACCTCTCTATCGAAGTTGAGTGGACAGTTCAGGTTCAAATACAGAACTTGTCACTTCGACGGAGCGCCATGTGTTCGATTTAAGTCTGATTCGAATGATTTTTGTTTCTGTGCACTCCTTTATGAGTCTATTTTCAAATCCAGTTGGTTTCATAATTTTTGGATTCCATTTGAATTATTGGTAGCCGATTTACTCAGAACTGTTCATTTGTACTTTTCTGGGTAAATCTGTGATCTTCGGGGCCTGTTCGGGAGACCACCCAAGGCACATCCGAAGGGATTTTTATATGAGGCTAGTTTCTATTGAAAGATGGCCATACAGACTTCAATCACACCAAATTTCGTGGATTTTTATGTAGTGGATTGTTCTAGACAATTTTCCAAAGTTGCCCACTTATCACTTTTAAAAATCCCCAGCTGCAACTTCAAAGGAGCATAACTCCTAGGATTTTTATCGGAATGAGGTGAAATTTTGCATGAGACCCTTATTTACTGTAATCTTTCAAATGGATTTGGTTTGGTTCAATTTAATATTGGATTTGAATGATTTTAAGGCAAATGGCATACTTTTTACCAAACTTCCCGGATTTGATTCAACTTGGTTTTGAGCAACTTGTGCCTTGATTTCCATCTTTTTGTGGTATTCCAAAAGTGATATTGACATAAGGGAAGATCTAAAATCCATTTGGATCTTCATGTGAAAATATCATACATTGTTCCTTTTTCAAGGCTTTTTCATGATTTTTAGCAAGCTTCTTATGTTCTTTTTAGCATGAATAAATACTTGGCAACCACCTTGTGTGGGTGAATGGGGGTGCCTAACTCCTTCCCCCGTTCATAATCTAATCCCCTTACCCATCTCTGGATTTAATTTTTAAGTAGGGTTATTTTTACCCTAGAATTGGCATTTTGGCACTTTTTGATGATTTTTAAATATTTTGGTGTCCATTCTCACCCCAAAATCATGAATGGTGGCGACTCTCCCAATTTTTGCGTCGAGACCGTGTGTTGACGGAGGGATGATCACACCGGTGATTTTCCCATGTCGCACACTTTTCCACATCTTATTACGATCGGTCAACAAGGTATTGTGCTAGTTGGATCTTACTCAACTACATCATATGTGCCCTTGAGAGTCCTCCAATGGTTTGGTTATCATCAAAGTATAATGCCGGCCGTCAATCAGTTCAAACAGTATAATTTGAACAAAAAAAATGAAGAATATCTAAAGCATTTATGGAGTTCTTCGAAGGAGCAAAATGTTGGTATTTTCCTACAAGCTATTGACGAGTAATCTAATAAGGAAGTGCTTTTGTGATTGGGAAGATTGTTTCAAATTTTATAGCTCTACTACTTTATTTGTAACAATTAATTTTAGATCAATTGTAGTTGGTATTTATGATGGATTGTAATAATTTTTTCGTTTAAACGTTTGGAAGCTATATTATGTGCAGGTTTATGAGATTCCTTCATATCCTATTAGTTTTGATTGATTGTATTCATGTTCTCCATTATTACTTTTAGGGAAATGAAGATCAACACTGTAAGCTTTCCATTGATGCGACATTTATAGTTTTTATTTTGATCATGTTTATTGTCAATTTTTTTACTTAATATCCAATTTATTTTAGTAATGTTGTTAAAATAACTTTATTGGTTTGATTTTTTGAAAGAAAGTTTTAGAGGTCTTTATCTTCAGATTAGTGATCATTACTTCCAAACATTCAGGTTCTTTACGTCAAAATACATGTAAGTAATTTTCTGTATATAATAGTTTCTTTTTATATTCCATGGATTAGTTTATTGTAGGATTGAGTTTGTTTTATTATTTCACGTGTAGGTTTCCGTTACGTTTATAACTTGTCATCTCAAAATTATTAAGATTTATTTTTCAATATGTGTTAGGTTTATGTCAGCATCCCGTATGATTTCATCATTTTATTGAATTTTGCTTGCTATCGTGGTTCATGAAACAAATTTTTTCTTCCATTGGATAATTAGATGGGTGTTAATTTTTGTAGGATACAGACTAGTTGAATCTACTCTTGCATGAATGTTACTATGGCATCATCAAATGAAAATTGGCTATATGAGTTAAAATACGAAAGTAAACATTGCTTTTGTAAGAAGAAGGCAATTGTAAGAGTATCCGAGACTCATGATCACCCAAAGAAATTATTCTATACATGTGCAAGGAATGTATTGATACGTATTAATTATAATTTAAGTTGGGTTTAATAATGATAATATATTTGTCTAATAAAACTATTAAAATGTAGGCTACAACTTCAGATTCAGCATGTAAGTTTTTTCAGTAGTGTAAACCTATGGCACCCCGTAATGTTGGTGCTTTGAAATATGAAAGTCGAAGCTATAAATGGAACAAAAAAGCTATCATCAGAGTTTCTGAGACATCAACCCATCCAAACAAATCATTCTATACATGTGCGAGGAAGGTTATGGTAAATAGTAATTGTTTTGGTTAATTTTATTATTATCTAATTTTAAAATAATATATTAATTACTAAAAGTACTTGTACGTGTAGGTTTCTACTTCAGACCCAGCATGTGATTTCTTCGAGTGGCGTATTCCTTTACCACATTTGAGTCATATTGGCTCTACCGATGAGAAATCTTGTTCTAGCAAGACAAACTGCAGTCAAAGCATATCTGAAGATAACTTGACTAGAGCTTCAATGGAGGATCTTACTTCACGAATGATTCAAATTGATGGTAAAGTGGAGGAGTTGAAGTCTCTTGAAAATCAATTAGTGTGTCTACACAAGAAGATGGATGGGTTAAAAACACTCCTGATTGTTGCAATCATACTCCCAGTTATTTTGTTTGCTTTTCAGCTTATGTCATTTGAGGTGTCTACTTATTCTCTTGAATATGGTCCTTCCTGTACTTGTTATTATTTTCAAAGTGTTGTCTTTTGGTATTGATGTTGTGGTTATTATTTTCAAACTGTGTTTATTGGTTGATTTGGAACATTCATTACTTCTGTCAAAATTTAAATTTGTAAGTATAGAATCAATCCACTCTGGACCATTGCTCTTTGGATTAGTGCTCCCACTTACTTCAAAGCCAAAGCTTTCCTTTGGAGTTTCACTTTGTCATGGGCTATATGTTAGATTGTTATGAGCATTTTGTAGGATATAATTTTTTTGATGATGTGGACTCTGGCTCATAAACAATCATTGCTATTTTTGTTTTAGGCATGAAGCTGACTTAGCTGTTGTTGCTACACAGGCTCTTCTTGATGATGACGATGAGACATTTGAGTAAATAATCAGTTCCCTTTTTTCTAGCTGAGATGTAGGTCTATGTGGAGCTCAAGTTTCATCTTGACTTCTTGTGTGATTGAATGACAAAAACCGAACCAAAATCATGTATTAAATGGTCCCTATGATTTATGTGGAGCTCATGTAAACAGAAATTTCTATATTTAAGTTCAGAGAGAATTACCATCTCTCTTGTTTTGTCTCTACACACGTATATATACTGGTTGCTGCTAAAATTCATGTGGCAGTGCAATTTGAACTGTTGAATTGGCGTCACTCTTTCATCCAACCTTCGTTGCTAGAATGATCGAGCTAACACTTAATCGAAAACAAAATCAAGAGGAGAAAATTAACATGCAAATATAGTTGGTTTGGCAGCTTGCCTACGTCCAATATGTACGGTGAAAATTTCACTATCTTTCAATTACGGCTACATCATAAGTCATAAACTGACCCTATAATCGAGTAATTTTTTTTTTAAACTTAAAATACCCCTATACCTTATCTTCGCCCCAGCACCCTCCAACCCACATTTTGTTAGAACCCCCACAAACAAGTCTAACTATATATCAATGGGTTTCACCTGTATATATACCCTTAAGCCCCTCCAATATGGGTGCCAAATGCAAATATGAGTCAATACTCCGACATAAGTGTTAAATAGTAAAGAGGGAGGAGTTTTTTTTGTTTTATTTTTTATTTTTTGGGTGGAAAATAGGAATAGATTTATATGTTATTTTGTCTAATCAAAAGGGGCTTGCGTATTTACATAGTGTATGTCCTAGCTTATTTGTTTCGTTAGAATAATTAATTAAAAACAAAAGGCTTAAGTGGCTCAAAAGAAGAAAAGTAAGAAAAAGGTTTTTCTTCCTCACACACGATGATCTAGGTCTCCAAAAACAACTTAGAAGTTGTTTAGGAAAGACCGCAATAGGTTTATATAGGTTAGGTAGAAGTCTAGGAGGAGTGGGATTTGAATTAGAAATTTTCGAAAATTTTTAAACTGCATTTACATAATGAACGTTCGAGCGCTCTCTAACGCGGCTCTCACGTTCATTGCACTCAAACAGCTAATAACGCAAGGTTCGAACGCGGGTCAAACACAAGGTTTAAAATATGCGCTCGTTCGAACGTCAGCTCAAACCCTCTCGAATGCTACTCTCATGTTTTGCAGAAATCACCACAAATACTGCCTCGTTCGAACATTGGCTCAAACTCTCTCGAACGCTATCTCGAGTTTTGTAGAAATCACCACAGATACTGCCTTGTTCAAACATTGGCTCAAACTCTCTCGAACGCTATTGTCAGGTTTGTCTGAAACTTAGTAAATAAGGTAACGGTCGAACGCCACCTCAAACCCTCTCTCACGCCAAGCATAAAATCTTCAAATTAACTCTGATTTTCACGCCATTCGAAGCACAACTTCTAAAACTTATCCTAACCAACTTAAAGGCATTGAAATACGTACACTGTTTAACATGGAATCAAGCTGACCTAAAATATTAAACCTAACAATCTCCTCATTTGGCGATGCAAGGTTTGTGCCCTTGGATCAATTAGGAAACCAAACTAGCACTTTTAACCTTTATTTTTATTTTTATTGTTTGGTACATTAAGAACTTGCCTGGCACATAGCTAGTATACTGTAACGCCTCGGATCCAAGTTACGTAGAGAAACGATAACTTATCTCCGAAGGTTAATATATAACCCAGGATAGCAATATCAGAGTGAAGGAAAACATGAATAAATCAATAACTGGATAATCATAGTGCACTATAACCCAAGCTCAACAATAAAATACCATAAACAATACTAACTCACATGAGATACGAATATCCCAGTAAGCAGCTCATGCATACTAAAATACAGTTTATCAGTTATAAAACATGATACAGTTGTAAATCATGCAACAGTAGCGATAATACATCAGTTCCGAATAATCCAACAATAAACCATCGATCACTGTGAGATAACAAAAATAATCTAGTATAACAAACATATTTGTATCATCAAAACAACAGTTGATAAGTCGCCCCAGGACTCATGAAATAAGGCTGCCTTTAACTAGTGTAAGACCATGCTCACTATACCACCTCCGGGCTTATGAACGAAGCCGAGCTACACAGTCATCGACTTATTGCGGGAGAACCCATCCAGATACAATAATGGGTTGGCATGTACTATCCTATCATAGCCGCAGCCAACCAGATACAGAGAAGGCCTCATCGAGATACACGATGGAAACGCGTGCGTGAACAAAGTGTTATGACTAGCAAAGAACAATCCTTCCCACTATCTAGCTCCTAATATGAATCCATATCAAGCTATGCCCACTAGACTCTAAAACCAAAACCAACAGTGAAATCCAATAAGCACAACTCATCTCAATCTCAATCATATCATCCCGAGCTACACAAGGCATCCCCGAGATACACGGAGGTAACAACATCCCGAGATACATGGGGCATCACAAACCGTCACTCCAAGTACATGGAGGAAATCCGATTCGAAACCAGAAAACCAATCATTCATAATCAGTTAAAAATCCTTTTTCTGTATCATCCGCTTAAAAACCAGTTCGATGTAAAGATTCCACAATCATGACAATATCTTCTAAACCAAGGTGAAACTAATGCTAATAATCAAGGTTTAACCATTATATATTTAGTTTTACTAGCTCATTCCATTAACTTGCACAAAATCCCTTTTAAAGTCAATTTATGTAAAAATGATATTTTAAGTAAAACCGACAATTTCGGATGTTAAAACCAAAGTTTACCTACTGATATTAAGCTCAAACTTAAATTAATGTTTTTTGTGTTCCAACAGTAGCTCCTTGTAGATTTAAACTTAGTTTACCCTTGTTTATCCCAAGTCTCAATACCTTCCCTTGACACCTCCAATTCATTTAATTGCATAATATTAATTTTCCCTTCTAAGTTATTTTAACTACCGTAGATTATCTCTAACATTTCTTCCCAAGAATCCCAAATGAAATCTGAACCTACCAAAAGACTTTCATCCAAGTTTTACTTTAAAATTCCCATGCTCTAAAACCCTTATATCATATATCAAATATTGGCCAATTCTCATAAGGTAAACCCCCTCATTTATAAATTGATTTCAGCACCTTATTATTCGCTCCAATTTTTCCTAAATCATCCCAACTTAAGTCCAGATATACCTGCACATTAACTGAAATTTACTATAGTTCACCCTTGCACCAAAACACTTCCCTAAGATCACAACAACCTTACTTAGTAAGTTCTGGTTTCAGCAGTTGACTTCTCAATTATGGTCACCTTTTCAGCATCTACAATTGACTCCATTCCCCTTTAATCACCTCTTTTTAATCCTTTAATTAATCTCCCCAATTCAGTTTTACAATTTACAATGTATTTGAGCTGGAAAAGTTTCCACACTCTAAGAAACCAGATTTATACCTAATACCAGATTTTGCTCCCATTAGTTTGGAAACCTTAAGTATGCTCCCAATTTTTCAGTGCTTCCTATACCTCAAAAGTCTTTTAATAACTTCTAATTAAACTCTCTAAATAATCCCAATAGAAGAACTTAGAAACAATTAAAGAAATGCTGTAAATGTGCTGACCAGATTTTAGCACTCTAAGAATAATCACAAAATTCGCATGGACTGATCTAAAATTTCTCATTCAAACTATTTTCGGCTTAATTCTAATCCTCCAAATAGTGTTTTTGCACTGGTTTGGATTTAATTGAGTTGCTCCAACAATTTACACAAAAATATGCACCCGTGCTAATCTTCAAAAAAAACTCAGCAACATTGCTTATGAGTCCTAATTTACATCAGTTCAAAACTCAGGTCTGATCCCAACACAGTACCTCCCATTCATTTAAAAGCCTCTTATTAACTATTAAATAAGTCCCTAAATAATTTCCCCAAGGTAGCTTTTTAACACCAATATAAATTAACTAACAATAGGCTGGCTTAAACCATGTGCTGACCTTTGGATAGGTTGGCGCCAGTTAGCAGCAACCCGCAGTACCTGGTACCAAGACAAACTTACATTGATCCATCATATTAACTGTAACCATTCATACATTATCACAACACTAATTACATCATCTACAATTTGTAAATTTGGATTAAAATTATAACCTACAGCTTCTAATACAACAGCCGCTCATATCTGAGTAACAGCACCCTGGCGCTGACCTTTGAAGAGGTTGGCGCCACGTGAACAGTGCTAAGCGCCAACTACATTCCCAAATTCAAGTACTGCCATATGGAAAAACAACATCACTGAACTGATGCGTCCCCTTCGAATCACTTCCAGATGAATCTTAGTACTCAGAACATACATTTAACATTCATTTGAAATTAATTGATCAAGAGACTATGCTGAAAAAAACTAGATGTCAATGCCATTCCAAAACAGAGGATTTGGTTTCACTTCGTTCATGGATTTCATGCTTCACTTTAAATCATCCAAAACCAGAAGAGGAAATGCTACTTACATCTAAGCAACGAATTCCAATTGCTGAATCCTCAATTGCACAAAGAAATTTCTGAAATCACACTCAAATTTCCAACGAACTACCCTGCTTCTGCAGAATTTTAAATCTGGATCAGGTCTATTCAGATCTGACTTTCTCCTTCAATTTGAAATAGAACTCCACGAATTTAATCTGAATTCAGCTATTCTTACCTGATTTTTGAATCAACTTGGTTCAGATTTGCAGGTCTTGAACGAATCAGGTGCTGCAGCAAATGATCTTCAGACTCTCTCTTGAACAGAAATCAAATGGCGATCACACCTTCTCTCTGATCACTTCCAATTCTCCAGGATCAGAACCACAAACCCTAGCTCACCTCTTCTTCTCTCTGAATTCTTCCACTTCTTTTGCTCAAAAATCAAACTAACCAGGTAACTAAAATCATCTGCCTTTTTATAGTTGCCGCCTTCTAGCAATATAAACCTAGGATCCCCTACTTCAGCACTCCACCGAACTCCCTATACCAGCAACCTAGTTTTAATTAATATCTCTTAATTTTCACAGCATTAAACCATCTTTAACCTTCCAATTAAAACTAAATAATTCTTCTTACCTTAATAATTAAAGTTCTCCAATTTTGTTCACCCGAGAACCCCAATCGAACCCTTTCAATCTCCAATTCCTCTTAATTAATTATTTTTTTTTTCAATTTGGCATTAATTAATTACCAACATAATAATTTTAATTTCATTAAAATTTGGGATTTTACATATACTCTCTTTGATTTGATGATGGTGGGTTTAATTTGAACTCAGGCCTTGCAATATGAACATAATAAGGGTTTACCAACTTCCCAAAATCATAAATTTTAGTGGGAATTTACCTATTCAATGCTCACACACCCTTGTGATCTACAATCAAAGAATTGAGTAGGGGATTTTAGGTACAAGGCCACTGATTAGAGTATGTATATATATATATATATATACGAGAGCCAAAAATGACACAAAATTTACACACCAAAATGAAACATTCATTTAGGATAAAACAAATATATACACCCATCCACATCATTATCCATGATAAAATAAAATAAAATAAAAATAAAATAGACATATATGTTAATTACAGTCATCCAGGATCTAAAACATACATCAAAAAATATAAATCCATACCAACCAATAATCCAAAATATACATCCATGCCAACCAACTCAAGATGTAGAAGGCCCAGCATCACTTGGTTGTCCTCCTCTACCTCCACTGGTACACAGATCATCAGCACTTGGAGCAATAGCAGTTGGAGTAGCTAGAACACTACTAGGTTCCTCATCACTTGGTTGCCCTCCTCCACTGGTACCCGGATCATCAGCACTTGGAGCAGTAGCAGTTGGAGCAGCTGGAACACTACTAGCTAGAACGATTTATTATGGCACTTCCTAGAAAAATGCAGCTATAAAACGATTTATTATGACATTTTCCTAGTGAATGCCGCTATAAAATAATTTTTTACGGCATTTTCTAATTGAATGCCCCTATAAAACAATTTGTTACGGCATTTTATAAAAAATGCCTCTATAAAACAAATTATTAAGACACTTCTCTATCAAATGCCGCTATACAATAATTTATAAAATATTTTAGTACAGCACTTTATTATAAAATGCCCCTATAAAATTTAAAACAATTATTAAAAATAAAGTATTTTTTTTGGGTAAATTTGTCTTAGTGATATTTTATGAAAAAATAATTCAGATTTAATCATGCAATTATTTGAAATAAGACTTGTTCTTAATTATTTGAACTAAACATAATTAATTGCCAATTAGGAAGAATTTGATGGCTGAATATGAACTAGTTTTAAAAAGTAACCCTAAAAACCAATTTTCCTATTTTTCTTTCTTTGATTTTTTTTTGAATCGTTGCAATCAACGAACAAAGCAGAGAGGAACGACCTGTCTAATTAAGGATTTCACAAGACTTGAGAAAACCAAAGATGAACAACCTGTCGGATTAGGGCTTTCGTAGGACTTGAGAACATGATCTATAAGTCGGCAAACGATGTTGGCGAGCATTTTAGAAAGAAAAGGAGAGATTGAACGACGTTGCCTTAGAAAGGAACTCTAAGAGACGAACACATTGCTTAAGAACTCGAGATTTCTCGGAGGAATCGGTATTGTATATGCAAGCGAGGAAAGGAGAGAACGAATCGTGAGTGAGATTTCTCGGAGGATTCGAGTTCGTTTGTGGCAATGGCGTGAGTGTCTCTGTCGGAGAGCTTGTTGAAATAGACAATCTCAAGTTTTGTGCTCTAATCGGTTGATTTGAGCTTTGTATAAGGAGTTATTGCTGCTCTTTCTGCAAATTTCTCCTTGAGGAACTTCCAATCTAGGTTTATTTCTTTGGTAACCTCGAAAGCTTAAATTCAAAATATATATTTCACTTCTCCTTGCTTCAAATTAGGTATTTCCCTTTCTGCAAATTTCTACTTGAAATTGTGTTTTTGTCAGTTTCTGTTTTGTTTTTTCGGTCTGTGCACACCTGATTTCGGTCGCACGACGAAGCGCATGCAAAATGATGCGTGCCTCGGGATTGTTTGGAGTCGCCACTGCCTGATGGGGTGCAGGCAGACACCTGGATGCCTAAGTTTTTCTATTAAAGCTTGGTCTACGGCTTGAGATTCTAAGAAAGTTCACCATTACGGGCCAGGGAAGTCCGTAGACACCTCGGTCCGCCCCGTCAAAAGACGGGTCCTATAGGATTCCCTGGTTTGAGTCAACTTGGTCTGTCTATTCACCCGATTCCTAATCCAGCATTCAAATTTGATTAAGTCTGACGGAACCACCAAAGTGGTGTGGGTCCATTTGCTTGATTTTATCTTTTCAGCTTAAAGTGAGATGGGTCTGATTGGGTGGGCCCCGTTGGAAGGCCCACGAATCCCTTGGTGGGCCAAGTGTGGTCCACATGTCCCCTTGGCGGGCCTCGGTCTAAGCATGCGAGGCCCTTTGGGCTTTGGTTCAATGAATTGATTTTATTTTGAAATTCAAGTTTGATTACTTAAGTGGATTTTCATGCCAAAGTGGGCCAGGATTGCTTTGTGGGCCCTTGAGTGGGCCACACAGTTGGTTGCCAAGTGATTTTGATTATCTTTCTTAATCTGTGCCAAAATGGGCCAGGATTTGAGCTTCGGGCCCTTTACCTGGGCTTGGGCTTGAAAGCCCAAGACTTCCCGAGTTAGGGTTTGGAAACCCTAACCTGGTTTGGTTCAATGTGCTTAGCGGGCCCGGCAGGCCCTGCCCATGGCCTCGGCCAAACCATGCATAAATTTGATCATCATGCCCGCGAAATTGGGCTTGGTGGGCCTCCAATGGTGTGGCCCACTCATTCAGTTTGATTATCTTTACTTAACTAAAAGTAAGTTGGTCGAGTTTAGTGGGCCTCGTTGGAAGGCCCATTGGAAACCAAATTGGACCGGGTCGGTCCATGGCCCATCTTGGGTTTCCGGGTCTACTGGGTCAACTGGTTTGATCAAGCAAGGCACAAAAATTGCATAATATCACAAAATATGGAAATTAACACATTAACAGTGTAGCCGACCTGAGCTGTCGGCTACAAAGGGGGCCCTGTTGATCCGACCTAAGTTGTCGGATCATCTAAAAAATGCTATTTTTTGGGTCTCTGCAATGGGCTTGGGTTTCTGGGCTTCTCGGGGTGTTCCAGTGACTATGTGGGCCCCTGTGTGGGGCCCACAGTAGTTCAGATGAAAGCCACTTGGCTTCTTCATTAGGGTTTTCAAAACCAATAACAAAGTGGAAGGCTTTGACCTGGTCACCCCCTGTCTTTAAATCAGTCTTATCAAGGGAACGGGGACCGGTTGTCCCTGTGTTGGTCTCCTTTAAATCAAAGAGATGACGCTCAACATATGCACAATGAAACGAATGAAATCCTTTAAAGAATCAATCTCTTAGAACCTTCTTAACCTTAATGTGCATGTGTGTGCATCTATCACACTTAAGAACTAAGAAAACACCTTCATGCATGCAAAAGGACTTCTAAGCAATAAAGTACCTAACACACCTAGATAGGCTTCTAATAAATGATGGTATAAGCATGCTCATGGGACATATGCAATATCGGATAGGGGTGACCTCAAGGGGTCGAAAACAGCAACTTAAATAAGGTGAGAATCATGATAAGGCACATACACACAGCAAGGAAAGCAAGACATTCGTATGTGTAAAACCCCGAATTTTCCTTAAATAATATAATAAATTAATAAATAATATCTTTGGGAATTTTATTTGATGGAAATATTTTATTCATGTAGGGCATGATATAATTAGTGGAGATCCAGAGTTGGACATAGATCCGACCGTCCGATCATGAGATATCAAGGTATAATCCAAATTTTAAGTTGATGTGTTCTGATTGGGCAGTGTGTATAGGAAAGTGTGTAAGTGAGCTACGTAGGATCAAGGAGTATATATAATAGTTTAATAAACTAAACATAAATGTTTGGTATTCTCGCTTGTATTCGACAGCCGCAAGCGACAAACCATGAACGACTGGAAGAAGAAAAAGGAGGAAGAGAGGACTTGGTCTTGCGTTCTTCATCGTCCAGAGCGTTGCTTGGTGTTAGAGTATTGTTGTTTAGAGAAGAGGAGAAGAAACGATCGTAGAAAGAGGTAGGTGACACTGTTTTTCGTTGGTTTTTGGTATTTATGTTCGTTTAATCTCCAAAGCATGTTTTTATATGATATATTGATGTAGTTAGTTTGATAACAATGTTATATGTATGTTAGAATGATATTGGACGAGAAAAATCACGTTTTAAAAATGTTTCTGTTCGTTTTTGGGGGACCACCGACCTCGACTGTGCTCGGCGATCCTCGGCGCTCTTCAGCGCTAGTTAAAATTTTGAGACCGCTGATGATCGCCGGAAGACTTATCGTTGACGATCTGTTTTGCACTACCGCTGACCTTTGACCACCGGGGCGATCCTAGGCACTCTGTGCAGAAATTCCAGATTTTCGTAATTTCGAACCTGATTCAATTCCAAACTATTTTTAATAAATTTTAATGATTAATTAAGATGTTTTAAGACAAAAATAAATTATCTAATTCCCTGTTTTACAAAAAAATAAATTAAGAAGATATTTAGGACATTAGTTGCCAAACTTTGAAAGTAATTGAGAAATCTAGTCTTTGGAAAACTTGACTACTATTTGATTATCAGAACAACTTCAAATGACACTATAAACCAGAAAATTACATAAAGAGAATTCAGAACTCAGATAACCCAAATATTGAAGTAAATGTCAGATTTAACCTTTATATGCCACTAAGCACAAACCCTTATAGAAATATTATATTTTAGGGAATTTTGGAGTCTAGTGGGCATAGCTGGTTATGGATCCATAGTTATAGCTAGATAGCTGAGGGATATGTCATTTGGGTTGAGGTTCTCCCTTGTGCGATGCGCTTCCTTTGCAAGTTAGTTTGTCTGGGAAGGTCCTATGTCTGGAGGGACACCCCGGTGAGCCGCTGGTGATTCCCTATACATGTAGATAAACGACCATCTCCATGTATTGATTCTGGTGCTGCATGCTGGTGGTACATGCCAACTCTGATGGGTACGTGTGCAATAAGTCAGTGACTACAGCTCTTGTCTAAGTTGCGCTGCATGGGACTTGAGTATCATTAGTAGCATTGCTCCTAAGTCACACGGTGGTATAGCGATTGGTCGAGAGTCATCTCAAAAGTTTTATCTATCTTTGTGAGTCCTACAATGACACTAAAATCACAAACACTTGTTATTAGTATTGTATACATGCTGGAGGCATGTGATTGAGATATTGGTCGGATGTGACTGTTTAGTGCATCCTAACAAAGTATGAATTATGTTATTGATTTTGATATTGAATTCTTATAATAGAACTTACTGAAATTCATCTTTAGAACTGTTTATTATACTGTTTTGTATTCATGAATGATACGAATGATTATACGAGCCTGATTAGTCAATATTGCTTAATCGTGCATGAACTGTTATTTTACTTATATTAACTGTTTAAACATGCATGTGTTACCTACTGGGATATTCATATGTCACCCTACTTTCATTTCATTTTCAGCTAATACGCAAAAGGGGGATCATAGTGATTTCCAGGGAGAGGTAGTTGAGTATTCACCGGAGGATTACTTTTACCCGAATATTGTCTACGGTGGAGGATTGATATAGACTTAATTTTTTTTATTAGACTATTATTCATTTGGTTTGATGTATTAGAGAGATGAGAGAGATAGTAACCATTTTATTTTACCAGACTTTCATATTGAGATTGATGGTTGATTATATTAGTTCTTGAGGATTTTAGACTACACTTCCACACATACTTGTTCCGCACTCTGATAGTTAATTAATTGAATGGATTATTTAATTCTTTAGTCTGGTATATTCTTGATGTATATTTGATATAGGCCAGTAACACCTTGGATTTTGTTGTTGAACTGAATTCGGGTTGTTACAGTAGCGAACCGAGTTCGGGTCGGGTGCCGGTTTTGCACTTACTCGGGTTCGGGGCGTTACAATATGATCCTAGAGATGAGGAAAGACACACTTCAAGTGATGGTGTATTTAAGCATGCACAAAATGACAACTAAGTTATATGCATGCAAAAGCAAAGACCTAACCTAGCATACATCACTTGTAATTTACAGCAAGACCATACTAACTTCATCTATTCACTTCAACTTAAAGAGAAAGAAAGGAAAGTGGGGGGGTTACATAAAGGGGTACATTAGAAAAGATATTAGGGGAACATGCTCCCCTATTTAAAGTGAATAGGGAACAGCAAAGTATCTACATAAGACCATAACCATGAACACTTCAAATCAAGCTAAAGATCTCTCATTCTCTCCTTAATTTGACCAAACCTTCATTTTTACCTTTGAATGGTAAACACTCTTAGAAAACATGCAAAAAAGAGTAGCAAGAGGGGAAATACAGACACCCTTCATGACAAGAACTCATATGATAAAAAAAAAAGATCCTACATGCTTCAAATGGGCTCACCTTTATATATGATGAATAAATGAGTACAAGGAAGCTCACCTTGGGCTTGCACAGTTATTTGGTGTATCGTTGACCTCTTATTGGGCTGGAGCAGCACTTACACAGCACCTCCTTCACTCCAAGAAATCTCCTAGGCCTCCTCTTCGAGCAAAAATGGGAGAAGAAAAGAGTGGGAAAGGTTTAGAAGGCTTGAGAGGAGGTTTAGGGTGTGTGGGAAGAATGGAGAGGGTTGAGAGGGGAGGAAGTCTCTTGAAGAGAAATCAGCCACAAAATGAGAGAGCCCCCTACCTATGGGACTTGGGGGGGCTTTATTATGTGATGTGTGTGATGTGCATGCATGCATGGGGGACAACAATCATGAGAAAGATAGAGAGAGAGAGTGTGTGTGTTGCATGCATGGATGATGCACATGCATGCCCATCAATCATGAGAGAGAGAGCGAGGCATGCATGGGTGATCATGGGGGGGAGAGAGAGAGAGAGAGGGATGTATGAGGTGTTGCATGCATGGATGATGCACATGCATGCCTATAGGAGACATCAATCATGAGCAAATCTTGATATTTGTGGATTGGTCCCTAATACTTTTGATATTTACATATTTGGTCCCTGACACTTTTGGATATTTACAGATTTAGTCCTTGATACTTTTGGATATTTACATATTTAGTCCTTTATACTTTTGGATATTTACAGATTTAGTCCCTGATACTTTTGATATTTACAGATTTGGTCCCTAAGATATTTTCTCAACTTTAGATATTTATGGATCTAGTCCCTGATGCTCTTGGATATCTGCAGATTCAGCCTTGAGATATTTTTCATTGATTTGGGTAATTACAAATTTAATCCCTGAGACCTTTTTGCTCTGCTGCTTGCCACGTGTGCAGACTTTTGCCACGTGTGTAGTTTTCCGGCACTTCAGCTTGGAAACTTCAACCACTCACAAATTCTTCATCCGGACTCCGATTTGGGCAAACTCAATTGCATTAGAACCATATCGGAGTCCTCTATCCATTGAGATAGGATTAAGCAGCTGATTCAGGGTTTAGCAAAAAGTCAACTTTCTGCTCCCCCTCAAGTTTGACCGGCCCATAAATCCTTCATCCGGACTCCGATTCCAGCAAATTCAGTTGCGTTGGAACCATGTCGGGATTCTCTATCCATTGAGATGAAGCAAGGTGGCCAATTATCACTTGATCAAAAAGTCAACCTTTCACCCCTTAGGGTTTGACTTTCTGTCTAGGGTTTGCATTTTCCGCACTTTCGGGGGTGCAAAAATGAGGTGTTTACACGGTCAAACAAGATAAAGAGTTTTTTGTGCAATCTTTGTTATCTAGTTGAATTGCTACATTTCAGTGAGAAACCTTGTTCATAAGGCTTCATATTCTTGTTATTACCTTTTCTGGTTCTTATCAAAACAGATCCAAACACATGCATGCCAACACATGATGGATGAAGCAGAAAAAGAATATAAGAAAATTTCTGACCGGATAAATGAAAATGTGGAAGTAATGAAGGTATTTCTGAAGCTCTCCTGTCTTTATTCACACTAATCTAATTTTATTAGAACTCCCTTGATGATTGTCTAATGGCTTTTATGTGATGTGAGTTTCATGTTAAGGTAAATAACTTCTCTTTCCCGTCTAAGATCTATTAAAGGGATGAATTACCCAAGAATTATGATTAAATCTGCTTTCCTTTTGATGTGGGCAGAGAATGTGGTTGGAGGAACAACGATCCCCTACCCACATGCCTTGATCCCAGTGTTGTTTGTCTGGAGAGGAAATGCATGGTAGCTGCAGAAGTGAAAGCCCCTCATAAATTTATAATTGTCAATATGTGTTTGCTCTCTTCGATGGTAAATTATTAAGAAGTACTCTATTTACAAACCTTGTTGACGGGCATAGAATCTTTACTAGCAAAAAGGATAAGTCAGTTCTTGTGCAGGTAGAAGTGTGTGGTTACCATGATGTACTTCAAACTATCTAAGGATAAGGAGTGTATGTAGTGATTCCTGTGTATCTATACTTCATTATATGGATACTAGAATCACTTAAACTCCTAATTATAGATTTTTTAACTTTATGCATATGATCTCCAGCATTATTTTTCCAATGCCAAACCTCTGAGTTTGCAAATTAAATTTTAGTATTTATATACATCCTTTTAAATGTCACCTTCTCCCCCAACCAACACACTTTGGAAATAGATGGATTCAACCAGTCTCTTTGTGACCCTATGAACAAGATCATTCCCAAGTCAAAGTGGGCTTAACCAAGTTCAATTGCTAGAAAAAAGAGGAAGACCAGATATTAGTTAGTTTGATCGTGTTGATACCGTACACCATTAAAATTGTTTCAAATTTTTAATAGGCTACAAAACAACTAAAAAAGCCCAGAATCCTACTAATGTTCTATATAAGAAAAAATGGTAAGTAGACCATTCCATCTGTTGCTGATCTTTCCCTTTTAAAAATCCTTCTATTTTTTATCCTTTTTGGGGCCAATTTGTGACAGCAAAGCGGATGGGATCGTAAAGCACTTGTTGTTTATCAATCCTTGTTGTAATAAGAAAAAAAAGTGGTAAACATGGCTTCATTCTATTTTGTGTATTACAGGGCAATTCCTTTGGGTATTCTCTACTTATCGATTGTTTCTTTTCACTTTTCAGCATAATTCATTAACAGTGTCCAGCCAGACCAAATCCACTCATAACCCAACTACTGTTAAACATTCAACCATTAACCCAATCCCAGCAGTGGGTATTCGTTTGAAATTGAGAGGCTATGATACGAACCCGGGATTTGAATCCTCTTAAGATCCGGTGGTGAATTCAAAACCAACTACAATATACCATATATCAGCTGAAGTTCAATGTCAATTCAATGCGATTTATAATTTCATCCTGTTAGTTTCACGGCTTAGCCTCACCCTGAGCTAGAATTTAAGCTGACAGCCTCACAATGACCCAGAATTTTTGTTGACTGAGAAAATCAAAATCCAAAATGGATCTAGACATTCCCATGTTTAACCATTGATGACCTTGATTCCAAGCATAGCTCTTCCATTTGCTAAAGAGCTGCCCCTAACAAATCCTATAATCTTGTGGCCAGGCAGGCTATATCACCTGTCTCATTCGTGTACAGCATAACTCATTAATAATCTTGGGCATGGCTAATCACTGGTTGGGATATGTTTGCAAGTCTAGATTTTGAAAATATTTTCTTTTCTTTTCTCTTTTAGGAAAAATTCTCTCCCAAAAAAAATAAAGATTGCTATATTCTTGTGCAATTATTCCTAATTGAATATCTTGTTCCTCGTGCAGGCTTTGAGTCAACCCTCTCTTTTAACAACTTTCAGCTTAAAACACAGCATGATGCTAAACTTGAATTATTCCTAATTGAAAAAATTCAATTTATGGTATAAAAGATTGGTTGGATATATATATTTGGGTATATATATATTGGTCCCATTCAACCCTAAACCAATAATCTGCCCAGAGAAAAAAAAATTCTTTCTTTTTATTATTTTTTATTTTCAGAGCCTTGGTACTGCTTTTGACATTGCTATCACGTGCTGGATGAAGAAATGCAGGTGCCATGGCACGAAGTGGCACTACAAAAAAGTCGACTTTTACCGGCGGTAGAATCCCGCCGGTAAAAGTCAAATTACCGCCGTTAAATATTTAACGGCGGTAAACCCTACCGCCGCTTAATACCAAGCCGCTAAACGAATCGGCGACGCCCACAACGGCGATAGCAAAATTACCGCCGCTATTTCGGAGAAATAGCCGACGGGAATTTAGCGGGGGTAATTACCGCCGTTAAAACCCTTTTTACCGGCGGGTTTTTCCGCCGGGTAATAAGAAATTTTTAACGGCGGAAACATTTACCACCGCGAATACCTTCTATTAGCGGCGGTAATTACCGCCGCTAAAATCCTCACATGCTTCCATATGCCTTTAGCGGCGGTAAGTACCGCCACTAATAATTTGTATACGTAAAATACAACTCAGGTTTTAAGCGGCGGTAATTACCGCCGCTTAAAACTTTTGGCTTTTAGCGGCGGTAATTACCACCGCTAAAAACCATTACCTGCATATACAAAAACTATAATTAGGTGGACCAAAAATCCTGTAAAATACCTCATTTCGTAGCAAATTTTATAACAAATAGAGCAAAACAATTACAAAGAAGAGAGTGAATTAAAAGAGATTCTAATAAAATTAAAATACTCCAAACATTCATGTCATATAAATTAAACTAAAGAACAGTAAATTAATGGTTTCCATTAACAAGTGATATTGCAACTCATATCAATTTAATAGCCCTGCATGAAAATAACAATGAATCATGCGTCAGTAAAATTATAAGTAGACAAATCAATTTAGCCAAAAATATATATATATATATATATATATATATATATATATAGAACCGAAGCTATCTTGTGTTCACTTCAAATAATAATAATGCATGTCTAGCTAAAATCCCGAGGAAGACTATCATTTGCAGAAGTTTCGCCAGGAGACTATAAATTGTAACAAAGATCATTAAGTGTGGTATTTAAATATAAAGATGATATGAATTTGTGCTATATGTATTTTTGTAAGGCATTTATATAATACCTGTGTTTGACGGTTACTCATCATTAAGTTTCTAAATTCTTCAAATTCTCTGGCATGCTGTGCAACAGTTGCTTCAATTGTTTGTCGTTGTCGCATCTCTTCTTCTAGCCGCTCTTCTGTACGTTGCAATTGTTCTCGCATCCTATTAAATTAATCCATATCGACATACCGAGATGATGTACTCGAGGATGCACTACCACCCCACAGCCTAGTGGGCGTGTGGCCAAGCCCACAACACCGCACCCTGCCATGTGTGTCATGCCCCATGACTTGAGTATATACATCATCTCGAGCTGTCGAATCTGGCGTGCCTTGTTCCATGATAGTTCGCATTTGATCCTGAAAAAAATATTTATGCAATCATTGAGTTATCAAAATAGATGCTAATAAAGTTAATCATATTCTACAATTATACCTACAATAAGAGGAAATAACTTACTATCTTGTCAGCTGCTTCATCATTGATTGGCGTGCCATCTTTTCGAGTATGCGTTCTTATAAAAGTCTCAGCACGGCCCGCCAATCCCTAATGAAAAAATATGGTGTTAATTCATCATAAATCATTTAAACACCCACAAGCAGAAATTAATGCAATTGACCCGATTAAAAAGATGAAGAAATATAAAAACAAAGAACACATGTAGAGATAAATAAAGAAAAAATAATAAAAATTTCGACAGCATCTCCCCTAAAAATAGAGGGTTGTCCAGACCGAATTGGTCTAAAATAAAGCCATTCAACTTGAAAAACAAAAAAGAATGCAAAACGTAGCATTCATATACAATCCCCATTCACATAAATATCCCATCTTATCATACAAGAAAATAGAAAAGCTACTATACAACTTAGAAGAGATAAGAAAGCAATAAAATAAGATTGTACACTATGAAAACCGATCATCAAGTTGATGAGGTGACTAGATTTATAATAGTATATCAAGACATTCATAAGTGGCCATTTGTTATACCTGTTCGTTTCTGACCCTGGCAAAGCTCTTTGTCCCAGCTGTATGATTAAGGGTCTGGTTGGCACGATTAGTTTTATTCCTTGCTGACGCGTTCTGCAACATATAATCATACAAAGCCAATAAACAAGGATGCAATAGCTTTAGAAGACATATTAACTAATTAACAAATTACCTGGGCGTTTTGTGAGTTCCAGTACTCTACTATAATTGCCCATTGCTCCTATACCACATCTGGTGGGCGATGATTTATACGTTCAGCATTTGTTTCATATGGATCGTAATGGTCCTGCTTCAAATCAGACTTATAGTCCCTCCATCTTGATAATCTTGACTAGCCCTATTCCATCCATAGTAAACGTAACCTATTTAGTTAATAAATATAGATACACACCCTTCATCAAAACATTAAGAAATTAACATAATAAATACCTAGATCTTTTCATCCACCTTCGATCCATCTATTAGTATGTTGTGAAAGAATTTACCCGTCGCTTTTGAATAAGATTACTTTCTGCAAAACATACTCTATAAATGAATCTAGCTAATAGCAAACGGTACTTATGTTAGTTTTAAAATTTATGCTTGGTTTTACCCATTTAGGAATACCAAATACATTACTTGTTTGTCATAAGATTCATATATTTCTCCATGAATTTCGGCAGCATCTCTGCTCAGTTCTTCAAATACGTAAAGTAAATAAAACTACGTATTTGAAGAACAAAGAGATAAAACCAAAATTATAAGTAGAGATATATATAAATCACATGTCAACAAGTAACATACTTGATATCCCCAAACTGTCAATATGACAATCCAAGATGTTACATGTGCAAATCTATGCCTTCATATTTAAATACTAAGAATTATTGCAAACTTACTGCGAAGATGCAATATCTTCGAAGTACACAAAATAGGATGGGCATAGTTACACATGTAACCTCTCTGACGGGTATTTGAATTGTTCCCACTTTTTTTATGAGATAAATAAATATAAAAACAATAACCAGGTTAACCAAAAAATAGAATAAAGAACTGCTAATCATAATATCAATGCTATTGAACAGCATTAGAACAGAAATATCACAACAAGGAACTTAAACAGATAAATAATGGTTTAACCATTATTTATCTCCCCTAAAAATTTCGGCAGCATCTCCCCTAAAAATAGAGGGCTGTCCAAACCAAATTGGTCTAAAATAATAATGGTTTAACCTGTAAAGAAAAGAAGAGTCGAAATATTGCATTCATATACAATCCAGAAAGAGCATCCACATCCATACCCACCATGATATTTATCATAAGAAAATAATCAAATAAATGGCTTAGATACTTCATTGCCAACATTTGGAACAGACATGGCCTAGCTAGCTATTATGGCTCATAAATTGTGCAATTTACATTTAAAAATTAGATGGCCATTACAATTGCATGTTACAAGCACAAGATGAAATCATACATATTTATAGTGCATCAATAAGATTAACATCTAATGGTTATTAATACACTTGACAAAACCTAGTAATTGAGATCCTAATGACTAGCTAGCAAAAAAGAATTAGAATTTTATGGGAATTTAAATTCGAACCTAAAATATTTGTTTGTTGTTTTTTTCCATACGGCTCAATCCAAATAAAAAGTAGAGAACAAAGTCATCATTAAGATATATCACATTGGCCATCATCTAGGTGACTTGGTCTGTCTATTTATAAACATTATTACTTGGGACTTTGAGGTTAGAGATTAGTGCCAAAGACTTTCATTTCCTTCTAAAAAAAACCCTTTCAGCAGATAGCGACAGATTAAGCTTCAACAAATTAAAGAGAGTATCTAAGTCGATATAAAGACAAATAAACAAATTGGTCAACTTAATGTGTTCGTACTTCTAGTAATTTTTTTTGGTAATGCGAAATTTTTTAATTTCAATGAGTTCGTATGCATCTAGTCGACATGTGAACAACCCATGAAAAACAAGTGAGCAAAGGTCCCTTATCTTGGATAGGAAGGAGAGTCTTGGCCTTCTAAGTTCTCGGACAAACTAGAAAAAGTATGCTTAATAGAGAGTTTTTCTGTTGGATTTGTCTCAAAATCCATATGTGTTTGTTCTGGGATCTTTTCTCTGTTCTCTTACTCAAACATCTTCTGTTATTCAGCATTATCTTTGTACAAATCTCAATTTATTTTTGATGATGTGTTCAGATATAGCAGTTTTTTTACTTTAAATAATAATATTTTGCATATTTGAAAATATAGACACAATGCAGTCCCTGTATTAAAGTATTTATTAATAGAGTTCGCCAACGTATGTAGTATGCTAGTTATCTCCATATACATCAATATATGCTTCTGAAATCCTTTCATGTGAATAGAACACTTAAGAACTTCAATGAAGACGAATGATTGAGATAAATTGAATTGACCAAAGCAATAGGAATTGTATAAGATCTTAAAAGTCATATATCGATATGTGGGTTAGTTGCCTCAACAGGTAAACTGGTCAGGAGCATAATTACAGCTCCTAATCAAATGTAATTCCTTATATCTTTTCTTTTCGCCGAAACTTCTTCCTATTAGATACTACAATTTATTCACCTCTAAACCGCAAGTTAGTTATTTTCAAACACAGGAGAAGATAAAGACCTCTATCCATCAAATAAAGACATCTCTTCCAAATCCAAGCCTATGTCTCTAAAGGTCTAGTAGGAAACAATTCAAAAAAAAATCTGCAGATATAAAAAAGAAAAATAAACTACTGATTGGTTCTCAGCAAAGAAACTTATATAGTAAACCATCTAATAAAAAAATTCAAAGCAGATTTCCCGTAGATATTTTGATTTAAAAAACAACCCAAAAATAGTTTCAAATTTGTTGGTTAAATTTGTGTCTAATTGGTAAAAGAATACCATAGGATACGGACTGAAGTCTAAAAAAGACCCACATTATTCACACTTACTTTGAACAAAAGCAAAATTTTTACTAATAAGATAAATAAAATTCAAAACTCTAAACAAAATTAGAATGCTCCAAATATATAAAGCTAAGACCTCTAGCCAATGACTACAGCAGAAAAGATTCTCACAATCACATATATATGGTCATAAATGAAAGTAAAAAAAGGTGCGGTGGATATCCTAACTTGAAATAACAACTCTGAGTTTTTGTTGGAGAACCTTGAAATAAAAATTTATGGGTGCAAAATAGGAATCGACCAATCTCAAACTCTCTATTAAGAAACCTGAGAGCAGACTTCTGAAAGCGTTTCTATCAATTAGGTCTTGGTGAGAACATACCTGCGAATGGCGACTTGAACACGGAGAACAGCGATTGGCGACGGAGAATGGTGATTGGCAACTGGCGCACGACTTTACCACAGAGAACGGGCCGGCGGCTTGACCACGGAGAATGGCGACGTTCAACGGCGCCGGCGGCTTGACCACGGCGAACGGCGACGGCAGTTGGCGACTGCAACGACCGAACAAAACCCCGGCCGTTGAACAAAACCCAGCAACAATAACTTTCGCACAGAGAAGACACCCCCAATCGTGCAAATTGGGGATTTATATCCTTTTAGCGGCGGTAATTAGTTACCGCCGCTAAAAACCCATTTCACACAAACGGGGTAGCCTTTTAGCGGCGGTAATAAGTTACCGCCGCCAAAACCCATTTCGCACGAAGGGAGTATAACCTTTTTAGCGGCGGTAACTAATTACCGCCGCAAAAAACCCATTTCGAGCGAGGGGAATATACCTTTTAGCGGCGGTAATTAGTTACCGCCGCTAAAAAGGTTATACTCCCTTCGCGCGAAATGGGTTACCGCCGCTACAAACCCATTTCGCGCGATCAAGAATATAACCTTTTGCGGCGGTAATAAATTCCCGTCGCGAAAAATATATATTTTAATTTAAAAAAACACAAAAATATTTTTTTATGCGGCGGTAGTTGGCATTATTACCCGCGGCACTACCGCCGGTAAAAACACGCGCCAAATCTTCACGCGGAAATTGCTATTCGCGCCATACTTTTTACCGGCGGTAAAAATTTACCGCCGCTAATGACTTTTTTCAACGGCAATACACTATCTCCCGCTGCGTAAATGTATTTACGGGCTTTTAGCGGCGGTAATTGGCTACCGCCGCAAAAAACCCGCCGCTAAAGCCCCTCTTTTTTGTAGTGTGGAACTACAATGGTTCAATCAGAGGTCAAGCTCCTGGTGCTGACAATGATCTTGTAGCTAGTAAGTATTCCTTATCCTTTACTTGTTAGTTTCTCAAGATCCCAAACATTGTGTGTTTGTCAGTCGTTTTTCTAGGCTTACACAACCATGTAAACCACCTCCTTGCTATATTTGTGTTTCTGCCACCATGAACAGAGACCATTTATAAGTGAAGAGTTTCCTGCCCCTGCAATACTAATTTTAAGTGCTTCCATGTATCAACAGGGACAAAGCAACAAATGAACCCAACCATTGCTGAGCAACGTGAGATTTTGTGACATGATCCGAAGGTTTGCGAGGAGCAACTCACAAAGAACATAAGCTTGATTTTATTTCATTGACTCAGGGGCCTCACAATATATGTTTTTTTTTGGAAGTTTTTATATGTTAATTTCTGGTGTCATCAATAATATGCTTTTACTGGCTTGCGACAAACAATTGACATGTCTTTTTGATTTGTTTTTTTTTTTTTAGAAATATCAATAGGAAATTAAAAGACAAGGTTGGTGGGTTTTTGTTGGGGCTAGGGGTATAAATTTTATAGGATAGTGGGGTTAGTGTGTAATTTGGGGAGGATGGTGGGGGAATGTAATTTGGGGGTTGGCAAGGGGTGGGACACGCAATTAGGGGGATGGGAGGGGTTGGACGCATAATTTGTTGGGGGGAGGGGGATAGGCATGGTGTAGGGGGGGTTGGGGTGGGGGTATATTATTAATTTTTTTTAATTAATATACTTTTAGTGGCACTTGGTGACCGTCGCTAAAAGCCTTTAAGTGATGGTAATTTTATAACGGCACTCTAAAAAACTGCCGTGATAGCTTAAATTGTTATGGCATTTTTAAATGCTGTAAAAAGTCACTTTATAGCGACATGTTCCAAAGAGTTGTTATAAGTTGTCGCTATAACATAATGCAACACCACTTGAAACGGCATTTTGTCAAAATGCCGTTATATGTTATAGCGGCATTTTCTCATATTATAAGGGCATTTTTGAAGTGCCGCTATAAAAAGAGATTTTTTATAGTGTAGGTTCCTCTTCCTCCTCACGATCTTGACTATTGAAATAGTCAACCAACTCCTTGTAGACCTTGTTGTGTGCTTAGTCCAAATTTCTCTACCTTAACTCAATCCTCTGAAATCTTCTTTGACTCTCTTCATGATTCTTCTTCATTTGTTTATTCATGGATTGTAAGAGTTGAAGAAGTTGGGAATTTTGTTCTTTGAGGAAATTTATTTCCTCATGGAAAGAAGAAGGACGTTGAGGTTCCACGGGATCATCTAGATTTGGAGCTGGAGTAGAGGAGAGATGAGCCCTACTTTGATGTAAAGGGATGTCACTAATCAGTTGGCTAGCTTTGACAAGGATGAGCTTGGGAAAAGGAACACTAAGCCCAATAATCAACTTAGCAATTAAACAGGAATAAGGCAACCCATAGGACCATTTGGAATGAGAGTAGACCTCCAACATTTTTGAACAAATCACTATGGGCAAATCAATAGAATGTTTCTTTTTTAAAGCATAAAGAAATAGGAGTTTTTGAAAAGGAACCGAAGACATGTGTACTATTGGAAGTAAGTTTGTGCTTTGAATACGGAAAAGCACAATAATCTCGACAGAAAACTTATTTGTATCAAGGGCTTGACCCTTGTAAACCCAACGTCCCCTTCCATTCCTAAGAAGGGTATCTACTAACTCATTTTGAAAGTCAGGATCAATTTCTTCATACGGATATTGGGGATTAGGAACTCTTGGAATTCCTAAGACAGAGGAGATGACATCTGGAGAGATCCTAAGCATCGACCCTCTCAAGTATGTGGAAAAAGAACATTCATCCCAATTTAAAGCATGAAAGTTAGAGTAAAATTCTCTAACCATCTCCACTGAAGGTAGGGTATAGTCCCTCAACATACAATCCCATCCTCTATCAGTCAAACATGAGGTAATCTCATCAGGAAGCTTTGTGAGCTTCACAACCCTCTCTACTATAACAGGTCTTCGACAAAAGTATTCCTCAAAATTCTTTCTTGCTCTCTCATCAAAGAAAGCATTCTCCTCAATCCTAGGCCTTTTATTGGAATTTTGTGAACCTAGAGACTTGCTTCTAACCATCTAAGAAGAGGACAAATAGGAAAACACAAAAAGAAAGACACAAGAAACAAAAACAAAAAAAAAACACATGTAAGAATTAAATCTAAAACTAAACATGTAATATGGAAATTTAAACCTAAATACATGCATAAGAAGTGTAAAATGCATGAAAGAAACGAAGAAAAACCAATTAAAAATCAATTTTGGGCGAAAAATGACCAGTTCTTGAGGAACAGTTGATGAACGTTTGAGCGGTGGCTCAAACATTCAAGAACACGAACCCAGATTTGGGGATTTTTTATTCAAACACAAAATCATGAAAATAACGCAACAAAATCACTCGAAAATGATAATAGAACACAATTAAGACATTTTTTATGAGATTTTAAACCAAATAAAACAAAAAACAATTATGAATCGAGGATTAAAGAAATAAAACCCTAGAAAACACAAGGAACTGAAAACCGACGAATGAAACCTAAAATAAATGCATGTTAAACATGATTTCTCCCCTTTGAATGCAAGATCCTCTGTTAATTGATGTGAAAATCACTGAAAATAGACGAAATCCGAAAATCGCCACTCGCACAAAGGGTTTGGGGTTTTTAGAAACGTTCAAACCTTCTCGCATGTGACTTAAAATATAATTGGTTTTTACTTGATTGTTTGAACGCCAGGTCTAACGCGAGACAAATCGTAGACATGAGTTCGTTTTTAAAACAAAGCGTTCAAACCCTGGTCAAACTATGAGAATCGTTCGAATGTTCAAATATAACTAAAACCAATGTTCGACAGTGTTAGAGGGAACGTTTGACAACATTTGAGGCTACGATAGAGAACGTTGAACAACGTTTGAGATGTCGTTCGAACATTCTTATAAAACCCAGAAAAAATTCTCAAATTTAGCTTACAAAACTCAACCTTTTTCAACTAGATTGCTTCCAACATTCCTAAAAACATTGAAGACATAGAATAAATAACTAAAACAAGTATACAATTATGAGAACTTAAAATTTTAGACACCTTGAGAAACTTTTTAGCTAAAAGCACAATATTGCAAAGATGAGAACTTGGTGAGGGGTGTAGACACCTGATTTTTGCACCCCTGAAATGAAGAAAATTAAAAGTCAAACCTGAAAGGGTCAAAATTTTGACTTTTTGATCAGGTGCAAATTGACTACCAAACTTCATACCATTGGAAAGAGGATTCCGATACGGTTCTATCGCCACTGAGTTTGCTCAAATCGGAGTCCGGATAAAGAAGTTATGGGCTGGTCAAATCTGGAAATAGCAGAAATCGGCTTTCTGCAAAACTCCAAATTAGCTGCTCAACTAGACATCAGCAGAAAGAGCACGTCGACACGACTCCAACGCAACTGAGTTTACTGGAATCGGAGTCCCGGATAAGGAGATATGAGCAAAACTGGCTCCGGGACTTGAATTCGCACTTCTGCTAAAAAGCCCGAATTTGCTGCCAAACTTTAGCTTAGTGGATAGGGAATCTCAATCTAATTCCAACGCCACTAAGTTTGCTGAAATCGGATATCAAATGAGAAAGTTATGAGCAGTCAAAAATTTCGGAAAATCTGCACATGTGGCAAGATTGAAGAAAGGACAAAAAAATAAAAATCTAAGAATAAAATAATAATATTTTGTAAATATCTAACAATTAAATTAAATCAAAAATAAAATAGAAAATAGAAAACACATGTGTCTTCTAACCAAAAAATCTTAAGAATAAAATAATAATAAATCTTAAAGAATCTAAAAATTAAGATAAATAAAAAATAAACAAAAAAAATATCAACCACATGTCAATACTATGGATAAGCTTAATGAGTTGGATTCGATGAGACTAAAAAATATTTAAGTTTTAGTTACATGAAACATAAAATTAAAATTCAGTCAAAAAAGGTGATTAAAATTCATTTTTAGGTCATTTTTTCAACTATAAAAGGGGGGTCACCCCCCATTCCATTCTAAGCATAAAAACCCTCTCTTCTTCCCCTTTTGCTCTCTCCCACTTCACTCCCCCTCTCCTCTCTTGTGTTTTTGCTCATCCCATACTCTGCCAAAATCCCCACTTCACTTTCAGACATAATTTTCCTTCCCATTTTATCCCTCAACCATACCTAATTCCTTCCCCTTTTAACCCTTTCAATCTAGGAAGAGGAGAACCCCTTTTCAACCCACGTTTTGAAATCTAAAGGAGCGCGGAAGCGCTGCCCAAATTTCTCCTCAACTCTAATCCCTTTTTACCTAAAGCAAGAGAGGCCCTGTTCAAATCAATTCGTGAAATCCAACGGAGGTGCGGAAGCGCTGCCAAAATTCTCGGAAAACCGTCACACATCAACAAGAAGAAGGTAATAGCAAAAGAATGTTTCTGGTAATGTAATATTCAACATGTCTTAAATTTGACTTTGTTTTTAAATCCTCTTTATCTACTATTTGTTTCATTACGTTTATCTCACCTGCTTGCTCTTATTGAACGCGGCATTGAGTTCCCATGGCGAAGGTACCCAACTAAGAGGTGAAAAGAGAATGTCTCTTGGTTACAGGACTTAAGCTAACACCATTTCTCTTTTGTTAAATTGATACTTTCTCATCTTGGCTATTCATTACGGAGGGAGTTGTCCTCCTTGGGAATCTGTTGTAACCCATAAAATTTCCTCCCTCTATCCCTTCTAAAAGTCCTCATGCATGTGGGTTTACAAGCAATGGAGCGTTAAAGAGGAAAGATGAAGATTGGCAGCCAAGTGAAGATATTTGCACAATAAAATTGTGCTAGGATCACCAACAGAGGTTGCCGAATGACAATAGAAGACATCCAAATCGATCACCACTGAAAATGTTGCAAAATTGTAAAATCGGGCGAAGCCCGTATTTTATGTACGGTCCAGGCGTGCCCGTATTCAATATACGGTCCGGTTTGAACTGTGTTAAAATTATGGTTCAGACCAGACCGTAGAGTAAAAACGGGCAGATTTGAAAATAACTTAAAAAATCATTTTTTCCGGCCCGGTTGGATCCATTCCGACCCAAACTGGCCTGACCCACCCTTTATTGCTGTTTGGGCTATTTTTTACCCATTCATAGACCATGGGCCTAGATGTGCCCCCATGCCCACATGTGTGGCCCACATTTTGACTGGCCTATACTAGGCCCGTTTTCAATAAACCGGCCCAGGCCCCTTGACCTTTGGCTAATGGGCCGACTCCAAGCCCATGGCGTCTATAAATAATTTAAATAAATAAACCAAAAGGGGTTACCCAATAACCCTACTGGGCCCCAAGCCCAACCTTGGCAACCCACGGGTCTTCCAACGGGACCTGTGCCCGACCCATCTCACCTAAATAAAAAGATAAAATAAAAAGGGGTCCACACCACCAGAGGGTCCTGCCAGACCAAACAAAGTGGCATGCTGGCCTAGGAAGGGTGAAAATTTACTCAAAACCAGGGAGACCCAAGGGACCCGTCAAACCGACGGGGCGGACCAGGGTGTCTTTAGGACTTCCCCGGACTGTAACCGAGGACTTATCTAGAACTCTAATAAACCGCAGACCAGACTTAGACCCGGTTAGGGCAAACCCGTGTCTGCCTGCACTCTCAGGCAGTGGCGACTCCGAATGCCCTGAGGCACGCACGAACCTCCACGTGCGTCCCATGTGCGTACTAGACCATTTTTAGGTGCGCACGAGGGGGATTTGCTATATCCAGGAAAACTTAAATTTGGTTACTCGCATCAACAGCTTTTGGACCGCCACCTACATGATCAATCTCGAGACTGATTTGAATATGAAATTCTCAAATGCTAAACTAAAATTCAAAATTAATAATCTTGGTCATGGTTGTGCGCACCTCGGGTGCACGGAAAAAGTGTGTTACAATCCGTGTTAATGCAATCACCATTACCTAAAATGGTGCAGGTAGACACCCATTGATTTTTGGTCTGCACCAATGATTCCGGATAAGTGACCCGATTACACCCCAGGGAAGTCCTTTCACACCCTGGGTTGCCTCACCGAAATGGGTTCCCTTAAATTAGTTGGATATTTAATGGGCTCTCTTATTTATTTATTAATTTTTTATTATTTTTATTTCTTTTCTTTTATCTTCTTTTCTAATAATTTTTTTTATCATTTTATGTGTACAACAAATATTAATCTATATGTACAAGGTCTACACAACATTACATCTAAAGAAAAGCAATATGGACAAAACTAAGACATGTTAACACAATTGAAATTGAAACCACTTAATCTGAAAATTCACTTAATCTAAATGAACAATAAACTGAATTCAAAACTAATAATCAATAAAAAAAAAACAGCAACAAATAAAGTATCAAAAGCAAATGAGTTCAGCCATGGTTGGCCAAATCATGATGCAAGCAATCATTTCCCCTCTTTTTTATTTTTATATATGTACAAGGATTTAAGGGGTGGGGATTACAAGACTGCATCATGCAAGAAGACAAAATAATAAATAGACAAATTCTAATGAATTGTAAGCAAAGAAAAATTCACCCAATGATGAATCCAAACTAAAATGAGCTAGTAAACCAAACAAAACTAACAAAAAAACTAAATCTGTACAATTCAGCCACTTCAAAGGAAGTGGCCTTTTCTTTTCTTTTTTCTCTTCTCAACTTTCTATGAATTAAAAGCAAATAATCATACATAAAAAAATTTCTTAATTGTGTGAGGCAATGGCCCAACACGGTAGTGTTGTGTCATTGCCGAACACATGGTTTCCTCTTTCCCAATATTTTTTCTTTTTTTGCTATTTATTTTTTACGTCCCATACACATGGCTCCTTTTTTTTTATTTGGGTTTCCTTTCCACCAACAAAAGTTAAGACCACTTGCATAAAACAATTAACAGAAAATATTGAAGATGCAAAATTTACAAAACTAGCTTATCCTTTATAACTTGCTTAAATTCAAGCAAGTAGATGATCTAACTTAAAACTAAACTAGCTTACAGATCTAGAAAATATGTTGGAAGGCAATAGCTTAAAGCTGATCTAACTTGGATTAAATAATCTGAACTTCTCAAGCTAACATTCATGACTAAACAGATGAAGCAAATCCTAATTTAGAAACATGCACAATCCAAATCATAGGACAAACACATCTAAGAATATTTGATGAAGAAGAAATGATTTTATACAGAATCTAAACATGAGACATACCTATGGTGTTTGATGTGAACTGGGTGTGGAACAATGGTGTGGTGAACAACAGTCCTCTTGTTCTACTCTTGTTTCAACTTCAGGTGCTATGGACATCCTCTCTCTTTTCTCCACTTCTTCTCCATTTTTTTCAAAGATCTCTCTTACTTGCTGCCCCCTTACTTCTAAGACTCCTTTCCTTTTTATAAAAGACTTTCACCCCTTCAACTTCTTAACTCCTTGACCCCTCATCTTTTTAACTCATAGGCCTCTCATCTTCTAAACCCCTAGACCCCTCATCTTCTTAACTCCTAAACCTTTCATCTTCTAAACCCCTAGACCCCCCATCTTCTAAACCTCTCCTCTTCCTCTCTTAGCAACTAGACTAGGTATTAATCTCCCCCAAGTCCCTACAAGGGTTTAATACTTCCAAGAGAGTCCCAAAAAGTCTTGAAAATTCAAGTTCCAAGAGGTAATGAGTTGGACCATATTGAAAAACCCAATTTCTTTTAATAAGAGGGGTCCCAATATTTTAATGCTACATTAACCACATGGCAGCCACCATGGCACACACGTGGCTGCCACATGTCACCAAATTTCGGTTTTATCAAAAAATCCCCAAATTACCCTTCATTTCTTTTATCTATAACTTAACCGTTTGAGATCCGATTTGAGCACGGTTTGATGTATCGGAATCTGTTCAAAATTCTCTTTATTATAGACTTGTTATTTCAAAAAGATGAGTCCATTATAAAAACCTCAATTTACGTGCCCACATATGTGCTGGTTCAAGATATGCATCTTGGGTAATTATATGGTGCAAAAATGGGGTGCTAACAGCTGCCCCTCTTTATTAGAGTCACCTTGATGATGAACGACAAAGAACAAAAAGAACGCTATTTTTGCACTTTGCATTTTTGTCGACATAATCGATGAGTCAGGTCCTTTAATGTTTTCAAAGATGCGGAAGCGTCGATGCAAGCTCCGTGTTGCTTTGGCTCACTTCCAAGTTCTGGGGAGTTTCCTTGCCATTGGGCATTTGGAATTGTTCCCTTTTTTTAGTTTAAGTTAAAAAAGATGGGTTGGACTTAGACACACGGACTTGTTTTGGCGTTGATGCAAAAGTCCTTCAACAATGTTCTTTTCCTCTCGTTTGTTCCATTAAAGCTTTTAGGTGCTTTGATTTTTGACTTCTTCTTTGATTTTTTTTATTATTTTAAAGTTTTGAAGTTCTTTATCCCCCATATAGGTGCACTGCCCCTCAACTCTATTTGGCTTCTAAAGGGTTTAAGAGTCACTGCTGTCCAGAACACTAAAAGAGCTTCGAATCCTGGTTCAAATCCTCTGATACAAAATTGGGGAAATGAAAATTACATGAGGGCCTTCTCTGCCCTATAAGTCTTCATTCCTTCCTTCACTGGGGATTGATGGGACTCCCGTTTAAAGGAAAACTCTTCTGGGAATTTTATGAGAGCCTTCTCATCTGTCATTCTGTTTCGCCCAGTGTGTCTCTATGGAGAATGGCACCGTTCTTTCGCCTATATGAGGTTCTCATGTTTTGACAAAATCTCTCCCTTCAATTGGTGCTCTTCTTCTATCGGGTAACACTTCCTCTTGATGAGGAAACTCCACTAGGGATTTGTAGAGGAAGGTGTCACCTCTCTTGCTTTCTTTTCGGCATTCTCTGGTGGAGTCTTGAATGAGAAGTTCGTGTGTTCTTTGGGTGTACCCATCTTTTTTGTGGCAGATTCTCCTTGTTTGCTTCTATTTCCCTTTGCCCGTTTGCTCCATTTTGTTTTTAACTCCGGTATCAGAAACATTTGATTTTCCACCTCGCATGGGCCTGCAAATTTCTCAAGATAGTAGTGAGGTATCTGAAATTCAAAGCACTTGTGGCTTACTTGGTTTTTATTTTTGTGTGCAAGTGCACAGGAATGAAATGAAACATCTTTTTTCATTTTTCAAAACTTTTTTTTCTTAGAAACTTTGTGCAAATGCTTCAAAGGGAAAGGCAAGACCAATGACCATGGTAAATTGCCTTATTAGCTTGAGGTGTTTCGGGACAGTGTGCCTTACACACTTTCTCATGAATTTCTTGACTTGTGCTGTCATTGGCTCTCAGAGGTTCTACAAAAGGCTTAAAATGAGGAACGTCTCAAGGAATGCTTTCCCAGCCCCAATTTTGACTTTTCTCACTTTGACCCAGTCTTAGGTGGTTTCAAGATTTTGCAATTGAAGGCTTTCCCTTTTCTTTTTCTCCCCGGGATTAGTGCCTGCCCCAGTTCGAGGGTTTAAACTGACTTTCATGCATCATGCCCCTTAGATCTGAGAGGTCTTTAAAAATAGTACGAAACATCGGCTAAGTTTTAAGTCTAAGAAATGATGGGACATAAGTCTCAAGTTCTTGTTTTTCTTAGGTTAACGATTTGTGTAAAGCTGATTTCGTCTTTTGAATTCCTTCGTCACTGATCTACATAGATCCAAATGTCACATTTTCTGCAATCAAAAAGGACTTTCTCATAGGACGAAACGAAGTTGAAGTCTTGGTTTTAGAAAGAAAGACAAGATGGCTCAAAATTTTACAAATGGGTTGAGTCATGTTTTGCCCTTTTTTCTTGACTGCTTAGGCCTTGTAAATGCCTTTTTATTTTTTTATTTTTTTTTTTTCATTTTCATTTTGGGTCTTTTGCGACCTTCGCCTTTTCCTTTGCTTTTTCTCTCCTTTGGTTTAGGTGTTCGCCTTGATTGGTATGCCCTAGTGTGCTTCCTGTTTTCTTTTCTTTTTGCTTTATTTTTGCACATCCATGTCCTTTCTTCTTTTCCTCTTTCCTACCAAGTACTGTATTTAGGGCTCATGACTCAATGGGTTAGAAGAAAGAAATTAGGCTCAACTGATTTGACTAGGGATTCTGTTTTGAAGACTTGACAGATTAAAGCAAGGATGGTCTTTCATCATTTCGCAGAAGTTGTGACAACTTGGTTTAGATATTAAATGCAAATTTAGTTCATGAATTGTTTTCTTCCTTTTGTTCTTATTCTTTTTGGCTTTGCCCCAGTGTGGGGTGGCTAGACACAACACGGGTATTTGAATAACATGAACAAGCCCGAAGTGTTTGACTAGCAATTCTTGATTCAGGATGCATGAAGGATGGCCTCTCATCCTTTCTCAAATACATGATACTAAAGCCAGCCTTGACCCTTAGCTGGTTTAGGCACTTTTTCTATCTTTTTCTTTTCCTTTCTTTGCTCTCAAGGATCGCTCTACTCTAGTGTAAAGATAGGTGTAGAAGGAAAATCAGGGTCTGGATCAGGAGAGGATTGCCACTGGCTCAGTCAGGGTTCTCATGGGAGCAATATCTTGCACCCAGTTGAAGACACCTTTGAGAAACTTGGCATCTTTCCATAATCATGGTTGTGCCAAAAAGGGTGGTGGTCTCAGAGTGATGTCATCATGAACCGGGTACTTGCCAATTTTTTCTTTTCTTTTATTATTTTTTTTTACAAAATGTTTTTTTTTTTTTTTAAGTTTGCATGAAAGTAAAAGTATGCAAAAACGCTTACAAAATTACTGATCTTGCCTGGGATGATCAGTGCAAAAAAGTAAAATTTAACTTAGCCTGGAAATAGTGGACTCAGAGAAGAACCGCGTCCGGGAGTTGGTTGTGCCTTGCAACCTTACTTGATTTCTTTCAACTTGTCCCGCTTGAAGATGGCCCCTTATGATCTAGAAGAAGGCTTTGAGTCATAGCAGTGATGGTTGTGTTGGTTGGAGTAGGAGGGTCCACGGTGAGTTTGCCGATGTCAATCAAATCTTGGATCTCATGTCTCAGATCCCAACATCGGTTGGTGTCATGTCCCAGTGCCCCTGAGTGGTACTCACATCTCTCATTAGGACTATAGTTTTTGCCGACGAATGTTCTAGGATTTGGCGGCTTGATTTGCAAATACCCTCCTTTCAATAATGTGGGTAATAACTCAACCGGTGTGTATGGAACTGGAGTGAATACTTTTCTCAGTCTTGCCTCTATTTCTTCTCTTGTCCTTCTCGGTGGTCCCTGATATGTGTAAAACCCCAGTTTTTAGTAGGAATTAAAAACTTGGATTAATTAGTAGATTTAATCAAAGTTAATAAAATCTAGAGATTTGGGGTCATTAGTGGGCAAAGAAATAAGTAGAATGTTATTAAGTAATTAATTTCGAAATTAAAATTTGTAGTGATTAGGAACTTAGCAAATAAATAATTCAGGTAACCTCAACTTTAAGGAGGGGTAGATATGGAATCCCGAGGGTTAAGTTAATATCGGAGATAAATTAGGTTAAGCTTTGTGAAGTCTGTAAATAGATTGCTAAGCTAAAAATTTTCGGAGGTTGGGGAAAAGTCGCTGCCTGGTACCTAGGGCATCGGCCGACAAGCTTTGATCTCTGGAGGAGTCTATCAAAAGGGTTGGAAGCTAGAAGAAAATCCTCAATACATGTGAGTAGCATCGTTTTAAAACTGGGTTTTGGATTTGATTGGTGAGTTTGATCTGGATGCATACGATTTCTGGAAAAAGACAGTCCGAGCGTGAGTTTTTTTAGGATTGTTAGAGATAAATAAAAAGGTGTTTAGAATAATTTCAAAACTAGTTTAAACATCTTCTGGGGATAGTAGGAGACTAAGAAAATTGTTACAGAGAGAAATTTCAGTCAGTCGTGGAGATCTCGAAATAACAGAGACCTGAAAATCGGAGGTAGCATCCGCCGAGTTGGCGCCTACCTAGCGCCAACTGGATTGAGTTAGCGCAAGACCGGATTTCTCCTTACCGCCGAGCTCGCGCTCATCGCGCGCCTATCTTGCGCCGAGCGAATTTCCTTAGCGCTTATCGTGCACCTAGCTCGCGCCTAGTCTATTTTACGTAAGCGTGAAGTCTAATTTAACTAATGAATTGTCGCCGACCTCGCGCCAAGCGCCAAAGATCAGCGCAAGCCCCAAATCTTGGCCAAAATGGATTTTGGACCAAACCAAGCTAGATTTGATGATTTGAGGGTTCAAGCACTTAACTAATGACTTGTTTAGAATTCTAGAAACATTATTAACTATTCAATTTTCTCTGAGAATATTAAGTGGAATTTCTAGTAATTCTTAGGAGCTTCCAAGGTGAATTTCAGGGCTATTGGTAGGTGATGCCTATGTTCCTAACACTAGGAGTTCCTGTTTTAGTTTTCCTTTGTTTATACATTGTACTTGATTTAGAATTGATTGACTTGGTTTTCCTTGATTAAAAGTTCTTAAATGTATTTACCATGTGGTACTGTTCTGGTCCAGAGGGACATGTGGTGAGTTGTGTTGAGTTATACATGATGTGGAACGTATTGTTTTATTGTGATGTCAGAGTTGTGATTTTACGATGGTTTGCTGTTTTGGTTTAGCTTGTCCTGGATCCAGAGTCTAAGCTTAGTAATGTGATGTTTTTGTTTTATTGGAGTAATGGCATGGCCATGGAGTGTTGCCACGACTGGTGTTAAGTAGCCAGAAACCCTGAGTAGGCCTGGTTGTCAATGCCAAAACCCTGAGTAGGCCGTCATTTCAGAGGATCCAAAACCCTGAGTAGGCCGGAACTGTGTACATGGAGGTGTGGAGGTCGCTCTGGCGTGTTGATTAACCAATCAAAATAATTACATGACATTGACCAATGTTGGGTTTTGTTTTATCTAGCATAAGACATATTATGGGATTGTTGTAGAAATTTGGTTTTTTCGAGACGCGGATATAATGATATTGTTTCTTTTGCAATCATTTGGATTTGTTGATAAACGTATTCAGATTTAAATACGTACTGATTTTCATTAACTATATCTTTGTGTCAAAGGAATTACTGGGGGTTTAGTCGGATTTATCGAGTTATTGCCTGTGTTACTCGTGTGATTATTCGATTCATATTTTTACAACTAGTAAATTGTATTTGTACATGCATGTGCTGCTCGCTGAGATATTCGTATCTCATTCCTTTGCTTTTGTTTGTTTTTTTTAGATACGTATGGAGAGCCGATACTTGCAGGTAGTTTATTTGGCCATGTGAGTTATTACTTTGGGGTTATTTTAGCGCACTCTGTTTCATAGTTTTTATTGAATTCATGTTATTTCCTTCACTCTGATAGTGCGATCCTGCTTTACATAACCTCTGGAGACGAGTTACGGGTTTTTCTACGTGACTCGGATCTTGGGCGTTACAATATGGTACAGCCATTTGTCCCTAGTTCTGTGGAGCTGTTGTCAGGGGCCTCTAGGAGATGTCATAAGGTCAAGTAGGCTGCACATAGTTCACTACCTACCCCATAGTTCTCCATGGTTGCTCTTGCCCCTGGCTTCTATTGCCCTGATTCGCCATTGGCCTCCTCTGAGTGGCATTCTGCCCACTGCTATAAACAAATACGTCATCTCTTGCTCTAGTAGTGGTGGTTGGACCAGTGTTGCCAACTCTTTCCATCTCTTAGCATAGTCTCGAACTGACTCATGACTCTTCTTTGCCAACCTTTGCACCTCTACCCTAGTTTGAACCATCTGGCTATTCAAACGATATTGCTGAATGAATACCGCAGCGAGGTCATTCCAAGTCTTTATCTTTGTCCTGTCTAAACTCAAAAACCAAGAATAGGCAGCACCAGAACTATACCATGATTTTCTCATCTTTTGCATATTGGCACATGTCACCAAAATACGACCTTAAGTGATTTAGTAGACAGCCAATGCCATCAAATTGGTGCAATTCGGGACATCTGAACTTGGCAAGGAGTTGTATGTCTGAGAAAAGTAGAGGTTTTCCAAAGTAGCCTCGCTCTGAACCGTGTTTGGCTGTAATTGCTTCAGAAGATCTTCCTTCATGGCCGCCAGACGGGCCTTAAATTGGGCTTCCTGCGTTCTATACCAATCTTCTTCATCTTGCCCCAGTTGGACAGGCGCAAACTATTCTTGCTGCTGTATTGGGTAGACAAGAGCTGCCGCAGGATGTGGGAATGGAACAGCTTATGGTGGCGGATGTGGCAGTGCCATAGGTGGAGGTTGTGCTGGATGTGGCGGAAGCGGTACTGCTGGCACTTCTACCCGTGGTGGGTGTGGTGGTTGGTGTTGTTGAGTGACCGGAACTGTCTGTTGAACTTGCTTCAGATCCCTGATCGCTACCATGAGGGACAGAATAACCATAGTCATGCTTTCAACCTTTTGGGTTAGGTCGTTAACCACTTGGGTTTGACTAGATTCTGCTAGGTACTGCACTGGCAGAATCTGATTTTCTTATGAATCCATGTCCAGTCTTTTGCAAGATCAAAGATTGTGTGGGCTCCTGGGAACAATTTTGGATGCCTGTTGATCATTTTACAGAAGTTAGTGCATTTCTTTGGCAATTAATCATATTTTTTTATGCTTTTTGCTTTTAGAACCTATTTGCAGATTCTTTATGAAAATTCCTCTTTGCCATGGTCAATCAAGATCAGATTTGTGATCTAATTTAGATGTATGGAAGCAACTTAGGAAGAATCTCTGAGAATGTATCATTGATTTGTTTTTAGTTACACGAAAGTAATTGGGAGAGAGAACCCGAAGGAATGATCTATTTTAGCTGCACAAAGACAAATGAGAGAAAGAACCCGGAAGAATGATCTTTTTTTGGTCGCACGAAGGCAACTGGGAAAGAGAACCCCATGTCTATTGGTCTGTTTTAGTAGTCTGTAGAGGACTAGGAAAGAGAACCCAAGGTAGTGATCTATTTTAGTTGCACAAAGGCAACTGGGAGAGAGAACCCAAAGGAATGATCTGTTTTAGCTACTCAAAGACAACTGGGACAGAGAAGTTGAAAGAATGATCTTTTCTTTTGGTCGCACGAGAGCAACTGGGAAAGAGAACCCTATGTCTACTGGTCTGTTTTAGTCATCTGTGGACGACTGGGAAAGAGAACCCAAGGTAGTGATCTATTTTAGTTGCAAAAATGCAACTGGGAGAGAGAACCCAAAGGAATGATCTATTTTAGTTGCACAAGGGCAACTGGGGAAGAGAACCATTGTCTACTAGTCTGTTTTAGTCATCTGTGGATGAATAGGAAAGAGAACCCAAGGTAGTGATATATTTTAGTTGCACAAAGGCAACTGGGAAAGATAACCCGAAAGAATGATCTTTTTTGGTCGCACGAAGGCAACTGGGGAAGATAACCCTATGTCTACTGATATGTTTTAGTCGTCTGTGGACAACTGGAAAAGAGAACCCAAGGAATTGGTTTGTTTCAGCTGCGTCAAGTTAGCAAGGAAAGGGAACCTAAAGAATTTGATCTATTTTAGTTGCTTACGACAAGGAAAGAAAACCTCTTGTTTCATGCCCTAATGAACCAGAGATAGTTTATAATGAATTGAACTCAGTATCACGGGGTTGGACTTTTGTCTCTACAAGGGGTGAGCTAAAAAGCAACACCCGAGCTCACCTAGCTAGTCTCCAATTTAAGAATCAGTCACCAAGCGCCACAATTTTTGGACTCAAGTCAAGTCTCCACAAGAGAGAGGCTAAAAACAGCCACCTCCGAGTTCACCTAGTTGGTCTCTGATTTAAGAATCGATCACTAGGCACCACAATTTTTGGACTTATGTCTCCGCAGGGGGGAAAACTAAAAAATCAAATACCCGGCTCATCCAGTTGGTCTCCGTTTTAAGAATCGGTCACCAGGCACCACAATTTTTGGACTCAAGTCGAGTCTCCGCAGGGGAAGGGCTAAAAATAGCCGCCTCCAGGCTCATCTGAAGGGACCATCTTCAGATGCCACCAATTTAGATCGTTGGATCTAGGACAAAAACCGAGTGATCTTATGAATAAGATGCATTCGGGTGTGATCCGAGCTCAATCCATGAGTGCTTTAAGAAACGCCTATAAGTATTAATATTAGAATAATTAAGGAGTAGAGATCGCGGTTTTGTATAACCAAAAAAAAAAGGGGGTCCGTTAGGACCAAAAGGCAATATTAATTTTGCAACAAGCATTTGTATATTGATTTACTGCTTTGATCATGTCTTTGTTCTGTCCATTCAAGATTACATTTAAAATTAAAGCATTAAATTGAAATAAAAAGCGTGTGATCCTAAGGGTTGGTGCCTGTCAAGGCACGACTCCTAGATATACTTGTGTAAGGAAGCACGCCCAAGTCCTTACCAGCTTTATCCTTTCATTTGCTCTTTCATCTGCTGACATGTGACCTCAACAAAACTTACAACTTGCTAGCTAAGGCAAAAATTATATGATGTTCAAAAAGCTAAAAGAGAATGCAATCTTAGGGTTGTTGAGAACTCTAAGAAAGGATACATTTGATTCAAAAAGGGTAGGTTGAAAAAGGCCTAATTCTAGGGTTCAACTTTCTTTGTTCTGATCTGGTCTGCTTTCATCTACTTGAAGACTGCTCCGGACTCAAGATACTTCCTGTAGACTCAATGGGTCAAGGCCCACGGCTCTCAGGACTCAATGCATGTATCTAGGGTGGTTCCCCTAATCAAAGTTTAGGTAAGCTTCCTAATTTAGGCTGAGGTACCCAAAGTCTCGGGTCCACTCAATTTGATGCAAAAGGAGGTAGGGGTTGCTGCCCTTGATAGACTCTTGAGTTTTAACTTGATTTTAACTCCTCTTCATTCATCATTCACATTCACATTCACATTCACATAGTAGGGTGTATTAGAATGTTAGGTGGGAAAAGGATCCTCAGCCCGAGACTAACGCCTACAAGGGTCTGAGCTAAGTACTAGACCCTCTCATACCACAGCAAGAAACCAGTAGCGCTATAGGAATCCAGAAACCTGGGGGGATGTTTTACCTCGCTTTCCTTGGCAAGCCACGGGCGCGTGAGGCTAATACCATCCCAAAATTTGTTTATACGATAAAAAAGGGTGGCTACTAGAGAGATCTAGGTTTTGGTAAAGAATAAATGCCATATCCAAGCCATGTATCTGTAGACACCCCAAATTGCACTATAAAATGAGAAAATAATGAAAACATATAATTGGGATTTAAACCAGGCCAAAAATGCATGAAATTCAATAATTTGAGCGTTGCCCGTATTGTATCTACGGGCTGAGCGCGCCCGGATTTTGTATACGGGCACACAGCGCCCGTAATACATATACGGACACCATTGGACCGTAAATCATTTATGGGCACATTAGATTTGTGCGAATTTTACCCTTTCTCGATTTCTGAGCTTTATCTTTAGTCTAATATCCCTTTTAATGAGCAAATTATATCTTTTATTCGTTCGAAATATCTTTGTTGGCCATGGATGGGCATTATCCTTGTGTTTGCTTCAATCTGAAACTCTATCTTGCCAAACCCTGGACCAACCTTACCCCTGGGTTTGCCTATAAATAGAGGGCCTCTCCTCAAGAAAAAGGCCACGAAAATTTGAAGTCCAAGGAGCTCCAAGAGAAGAGAGGAATCCCTGCTGCTCTGCTTGCTCAATCCAGGTAAGTCCATTTTCCCTTTTATTTTCTATCTTCAATTCTAGAAGTAATAGGATCTTCTCCATTGCTGTAGAATAAGGCCATATTTTATCTTGTATTCCTAAACTTGTCTCTAAGTACCTCAAGAGTCTCTCTAACTATAAAACGTGAAGAGAGAGCTAGGGGAAAGGGGAACAGGTGGATCCCTAGAATAGAACCCCATAATCTGTTTTTCTCCTTTTTTTTCTAGAATAAAGCCTGTGATTGTGTTCATATACCCAAACCTATCTCCAAGTACCTCAAGAATCCTTTCTAGCCGTAAAACGTGAAGAGAGAGCTAGGGGAAAAGAGAACGGGTGGATCCGTAGGATAGACCCCCATGTGCTCTAATCTGTGAGATGTGATTGTTTTGGATATCCTGATCATGTTTTAATGGTTTTATGTTGAATCTGAATGAATCCTATGAATGATGTTTATAGCATGAGATCCCCACTTTTTGCTAAAATTGAGATTTTCCACATATTTTTGCACCTACAGCACTGTTTTCATGATTTTTGTGATATTAGGCTAAGATCCTATATCTGTCATGATCAATATGATAGATCTGGATTCAGAAGCCTGAAAGTAACTTCTAGGGTTTCATGATGTGGTTTTTGAGTCTTTTTTCCATTTTGAGAGAAGACCCTACGGTCTAAGTTCTCCCCTTTTGATGTTCTTCATCAACGTGGGTATTTTTGGATTTGATTTCTTGATTTAATGTGAAATTTGAGCTATATCTATGTCCTGGATTATTCAAGTTCAATTTTAAAATATTTTATAAAAATCATATTTTTCTAGATTTCTAGAATTTAACTTGAAGCCAGATTTTTGAGGTTTTCACTTTAGATTGTTTTTATTTGATTTTATCTCAATTTTATTTTAATCATAAAACCCTAGGAATGGTATGATCATATTTGAAAGTTCTGGATCAATCAGGCTATTCGTATGAAAAAACCATAAACTTTTATCTTTTTATGATTTTTCATGAATTTTGTAGCAAGCCTTTTTTTCTTTGAAAAACATGAACAATACATGGCAACCACCTTGTGTGGATGAATAGGGGTGCCTAACACCTTCCCCTGTTCATAAATTTGCCTTTTTGAGCTTATTTGATATTTTGGTGTCCATTCACACCTAAACAGAATGGTAGCGACTGTGTTTTTAACCAATCCCGCGTGATGATCAGGAAGTCATTGAATTGATTTTTTCCCATGTCTCACAACTGGTGACTCCGCTGGGGACTTGTGGATTTGAGCCTTTTGGTGTTTTAGTTCATGTTTTTTATTTGCTTGCTATTTTGTGTTTGTAGCATGTTTTGATGTTTTGCTTGCTGTTTGGTGTTCTTAAGCATGTGGGTATGCTTTAAATCTGAATTATTGCTTAAGAATTCATGGGGGTAGAAACATGCTTAATTTTGATTTATAGGATTGTTTCTAGAAACATGCGTAGGGGTGGTTCGTTTTGCTAAACCATGTTTATTTCTTGCTATATTTTTATAATAGCATGTTTTAATTTTCAGCATGATCTCCATGATGTGTTTTTGGGTTGTATAACATGATCATATGTTTGCATGATTGGATGATTTTATGAGCATGTTTTAAGTGCTATAGGGACTACTTTGTGTATTTGTTTACTTTATATATGCTTTCCTATTATGCCTTGGTTTGTATATGCATGGCTACGAAAAGAGTGGCAAGGGTTTGGGACATTGTGAATGCACCCAATTTTTTACAATGCACTATGCACATTTTGTTTTTTCACACAGCCTACCCCTAACCTATAGGAAGTTGAACCCGAATGTGTGTAGCTTGACGCAACGAGGTCGATACTTCGGAAAGCGAAAGTGAAAACATTCACCTTAGAACTTTGGGCCAATGATGTGATGATAACGTGGATCTGTGATTCGATTCTAGTCATCACTAGGCTTGAGTGCTAAGTTGTCATTAAGCCAAAACCCAAAACCCCTACGCTTAAAGGTGGAGTACACGTTTTTTGGCTAAAGTACACAGTTACGTGGGGATATGGGTTTGTAATTGAGGAAAGGCCGTGTTCATGGTTCACAAGCTAAGGCATAATGCAGATGCCATATTGAAGGTAAACAAGGTAATAAGGTAACCTTAATTTCTGCATTATTTTCATGTCATAGGGATGTCATGGTGTCCATCAGTTTGGGATAAAATTGGTCCCAAATAGGCATGTTTCCTAAAATTGGTGTAGCCCATAAGAAGAGTTTTTAACTCTATTCAGGATCAAGCCCACCCAATGTTCATACAAGAGGCAACCAAAGGGTACCATACCCCTGAATATGGTGTCAATTAGGAGGGAACATGTGCCCTCCTAAACATGTATTTTGCAAATAGGTCAAAGTCCACTTTGGGACAATTTAGAAGCCTAGCAAGGGTGAACTGTATGTTTGGATGAGCAATCAAAGTGATCAAATCATGTAAAAACTAAAAAAAACAGAAAAGAGCTCCGTAAACCGCATTGGTTACACGGGCTGGGCTCGCCCGTATTGGTTACACGGGCTGGGCTCGCCGGTATTAGTTATACGGGCTGGGCTCGCCCGTGTTAACTATACAGTCACGGCTTGCTCGTAATTTAAATGAGGGCAAAGCCGGACCGTACTGCATATGCGGTTTTCGCGGAAAATTCAATTTTAATCAGTTTTTCCCACTAAATCCTGTTCCTTTAACCTTTAAATGATGATAAAGGGAAATGAGTTTGAATAAAATGCTTCAAAAAATAAATAAATAAATAAATGTGAGAGAAAATCCCTTGGGCCTCTGAGAGCCTTTGAATTTCATATTTTTTCTCAAAAATCCTTGGGCCTCTGAAAGCCTTTGAATTTCAGACTTTTTCTCAAAACTCCTTGGGCCTCTGAAAGCCTTTGAATTTCCGACTTTTTCTCAAAACTCCCTGGGCCTCTGAAAGCCTTTGAATTTCAGACTTTTTCTCAAAAAATCTTTAGGCCTCTGAAAGCCTTTGAATTTCAGGATTTATCCTTTGGGCCTCTAAAAGCCTTTGAATTTCAAATCTTTAGGCTTTTGAAAGCCTTTGAATTTCAGACTTTTTCTCAAAAAATCTTTGGGCCTCTGAAAGCCTTTGAATTTCAGGCTTTATCCTTTGGGCCTCTAAAAGCCATTGAATTTTAGATTTTGGGGCCTCTGAAAGCCTTTGAATTTCAGATCTTTGGGCCTCTGAAAGCCTTTGAATTTCAGAAATTATTCCTTAGGCCTCTGAAAGCCTTTGAATTTCAGATCTTTGGGCCCTTGAAAGCCCTTGAATTTCAGACTTTTTCCAAAAATATCCCTGGACCTCTGAAAGCCTTTGAATTTCAGACCTTTTATAAAATATCCCTAGGCCTCTGAAAGCCTTTGAATTTCAGACTTTTTCCAAAAATATCCCTAGGCCTCTGAAAGCCTTTGAATTTCAGACCTTTTCCAAAAAATACCCCTGGGCCCCTGAAAGCCTTTGAATTTCAGATCATTTTCCTTTTTTTTGTGGGACCTGTTGGAAGCCCTAGAAAATTCCAACAATTCAATTCAAAAAAAAAAAGAAGCAAATAAAGAAACAAATCCAAACTCGTGTTCACCCAGCTTGCACATAGGCATTCATAGGCTTGTGAATGAGATTAAATTGGTACTAATATTTTCTCTTTATTCAATCCAGGTACCAATACACTTGCAATCATAGCTCCTGTAACCAGATCAAGAGCTCACGCCATGAATCCCATTGAGACTGAAGCTGATGCTCCTCACCTAGATATTGTCTTGCTACAGGAACAAGTGGCAGAACTAGCCCGAATGCTAGAAAACATACTATCGATATAGGCCCAACAAGTGCAAGCGCAAAATCAAGCATCCACTTCCAACCCAACACCTCCACCCCAAATCAATATTCCACCTCCAGTTCAACCTATTCCTGAACCCATCTATGAACCCACCCCTGAACCTATACTGATCAGGGATGAGACAGTTGAGTCAGACAAAGCTAAGGAAAAGGAAAGGATGAGGGAAGAAGTTGAAAGGAAGTTCGTGCACAGACTGGAAATGATCCAACACGAACTGAGGGAGGTTAAAGGCGTGAACAACTTTGGGGGCACCAATTTTGAAGACTTGTGCCTATACCCCAACGTGAACCTACCGACCAAGTTCAAGTGCCCAGACCTGGACAAATATGATGGCATTGGCTGCCCCATGAGCCATCTGAAGTTGTACTGCGGTGCCCTATGCCAGTTCGGGCGGGAAGAGGGCGTCTTGATTCAGCTCTTCCAAAGGAGCTTAACTGGAACTGCGTTGAGATGGTTCGCCACTTTAGACCATGGAAAGATCAGAAGATGGAAGGACCTAGCAGATGCCTTCCTAGCTCAGTACCGGTTTAATTCAGAGATCGTGCCAGATAGGTACGACGTAATGAGAATGAGTAAGGCAAGGGACGAATCTGTAAGGCAGTAAGCCAAAAGATGGAGGGAGATGGCCTCTCAGGTCAGGCCACCCATGCTAGAGCAGGAAATAATTTCCACTTTCATCAGTACATTGGGTCAACCATTCTACAGCCACCTGGTGGGTCAAACCACCACTAATTTTGCTGCTTTGGTACAAGTGGCCGACCGAATCGAGGACGGAATCAGGTCTGGTAAAATAATTGACCACTCTGCTATGGTCAGTCAGCAGGGCCCCAATCTAAAGAAAGGAAGTGGGTTGAAAAAGAATGGGAACAAGAAAGAGGGGGAGGTGAACATGGTGCAGCCACCATCAGGCCCTAACAAGCCCATACAACTCAACATACCTGCTCATTTTCCTACTCCATCTGCTCCATCTACCCAGGCCCCCATGAGGGTGAATGTTCCAGCAGCACCCTCAGACCAAAAGAGGGTTTTTACTAAGGTGGAAAAGGATGCCTATTTCGCAGCAAGGAGAAATAGGGTTTTCACCCCTATTCCAATGACTCCTTCTCAGTTGCTTCCCACTTTATTGCAAGCAGGGTATATCACCTTGAGAGAACCCAATCCGAATGCATCAAAGGGGAGAAATTATGACCCCTCCACCACTTGTGATTTCCACATGGGTGCACCTGGGCACCCTACTGACAAGTGTTGGCCTTTGAAACACGCCATTCAGGATTTACTTGACCAGAATACCCTGTCTTTTAATACATGAGCTCCCAATCCTCCCAGAACAGATATTGGACAAAACCCTCTGCCTCAACATCATGGGGCAAGCCCATCTAATGTCATAAGGGTCATCTCCTCTGATAAAATAACCTTTGACCCATCCCAGTTAATTGCTCTTATAGGGACAACGGTCAAAGTGTATTTTGACAGAAGAAATGAGGATAAAAAATAAATGTGATTTCAAAAGGGAATGATAGTGCTGCTAAGAATATTAGCTCTGCTTTGGACCGGGCCTCCTCTCTCATGGCCCAACTAAATATTGCAAAACCACCTCTGTTTATCAATTGCAATCCATCCACCTTTACTTCACCCATTCAATCAAAACCGCCATTGGTCATAAATTGTGACCATCTCAATGCATCAGTCACTTCTGTAACCCATCAACCAAAACAATGTCCACCATTGGTTGTAGATGTTCCTCCTACTCAGACTTTCACATCCAAGTCCAAACTTCCTCCATTGGTGATAAATGTCCCTAAGCCTTCCTACTATGAATCGGCTGTACCATGGAACTACAGTGAAGGCTACACCACCACATTTCCTGCAGTCAAGGCTGAAAGTAAGAAAGAAGTGAACCTCATGATGAGGTCAGGAAAATGTGTAGGTGTGGAGGAAAAACAAAAGGAGACAGAGAAGGAAAAGGAAGAAGAGAAAAACAAGGGAAAGACTAAGGTAGGGGAAGATGCCCCTTAGGTAATTGACAGTGAGGCTGCTGACCTCATTAAAATCATAAAAAAAATTGAGTTCAATGTTGTCGAGCAATTGAACAAGGTCCCTGCCCAGATCTCAATACTGGGCTTATTGTTAAATTCTGAAAAACATAGGTGTTAGCAACTGATTTTTGCACCCCCAAAATGAAGAAAAATGAAAAGTCAAATTAAAAAGTCAAACCCTGAGGGGCCTGAAAATTGACTTTTTAATTCAAAGAGAATTGGTCATCAAACTTCCTCTCATTGAAAAGAGCATTTCGACACGGTTCTAACGCAACCGAGTTTGCCAGAATCGGAGTCCGGATGAGGAAGTTATGAGCCGGTCAATATTTTGGGGAAGCGAAAGTTGACTTTTTGCTCGACCCCAATTCAACTGCCCAATTTGATCCCAGTGGATAGTGGATTCCGAGCCGATTCCAACAACACCAAATTTGCTAAAATCGAACATCGGACGGAGAAGTTATGGACAGTTGAAGTTTTAAGAAAGCTGCCCATGTGGCAAAACAGCAGCAAAAAGCAGAATAAATGAATTAAATAAATAAAATAATCATTTAATAAAAATATCTTTCTTTTTTAATAATATTTTAATAAAAGAATCTCATTTTTATAATATAATAATCATAAAATCGGAATAAAATCTGTTTAAAAATCAAATTGGATAAAAATTTGAAATCCAAACATTTAAAAAACGTGCTGGACCGTATTTGAAGTACGGGCGAGGCATGCCCGTACTTCAAATACGGGCAAGCTTCTAGAAGGGGACGCGTGTCGCTATACGGCGGGACACGCGTCCCGTACGGCCGAGTTTGCGAGATTTGAAAATGTGCGTTTTTCGCCCGTACTTGAAGTACGGGCACGGAAATTTTGCCTATAAATAGAGAAGCCACCCCCCTCATTTCAGCAAGCCTGATCCCTTGGCCTCCTCCCTCTCCCTCTCCTGCTAGCCACGGCCAACCTCTGTCCAAATGTCGCCACCCTTAAACCCAAACCTCTTTTGTTCCCAAAATACCCCTGTCTCACCAAAACCATGTCCAAACCTTTGCCAAAACCAAGTTCAAGAATTCAAGGGGACGCGGAAGTGCTGCCGGAATCTTCGGAGAATCCAAAATCACCAAATAAGTAACAGTGTGGTAACTCCTTTAGCAGCTTCTTTATTTTTCATATATACATATATATATGTGAATTGTTTCATTTAAACAATGTCTCTCATTTTCACCACCTTGCTACTAACCCTTTTGCTCTACTTTTGCTGGAATTCCCTTATACGAATGAGAGTCTCTTCATGAAAAAGAAAGATAATGGACAAATGGAACAAGCCAAAGAAAAGGGATATGGAAACTAACAGCTTTTATTGAATTTCATTTACCAATGCAAGAGGAATGTGTTCTCTTAAACTTATCCCATGTAATCCTTATCCCTCCTTCCCTTATTCATTGAAAATGATTAAAAGATGAACCAGCAAAATGAAGAAGAAGGGACTTTGTTTCCTTACAAGGCATTGAAGACAAAAAAGGAGGATTTGAAGGCAAATGGAGCAAATGTAGTATAATGAAAGTGCTGAGAACCCCCACAGGCGCCGTTGGAACATCCAAGGAGTCCACCAGAACGGATCCCAAGCGGAATTGACACCAAAAATGCAAAACTGGATGCGCCCGTAAACTCGGAGCGGTCCGGTCAGGACCGTATTTGCTTCACGGGCAAGCCTAACCGGACTTCGTTCACAGGCAAGGATGGACCGTATAACAAATACGGGCCAATGTGAATATAATTTAAAAGACTAATTTATTTGGCCCGGTTGAACCTGATTCGACCCGAACCGGCCTGAACCAGTCCCTTAAGCAAATTGGGCTATCTTAAGCCCATCTTTGGACCGTGGGCCCAAATGGGCCCACCAAGACCTCCTTTTGGCCCACATGAGTGGTCCACCTTTGACTGGCCTATACCAGGCCTGTTTTCAATAAATAGGCCCAGGCCCCCCCGACCCTTGGCTAATGGGCCAACTCCAAACCCACTAAGCCCATTGCATGTGTAAATAGTTTAATTTAATAAATAACCAAAAAGGGTTACCCAATAACCCTACTAGGCCTCAAGCCCAACTTTGGCGACCCACGGATCTTCCAATGGGACCCGTATTCGACCCATCTCATCTAAATAAAAAGATAAAATAAAATAAAAAGGGGCCCACACCACCAGAGGGTCCCACCAGACCAAATAAGTGTGCATGCTGGTCTAGGAAGGGTGAGAAATAAGTTGACTCAAGACCAAGGAGACCCAAGGGACCTGTCAATCAACGGGGCGGGCTAGGGTGTCTTCGGGCTTCCCTAGACGTAATCGAGAACTTGCCCAGATCTCTAATAAGCCGCAGACCAGAATAATTAGGCCCGAATAGGTGCCCCTTTTGTGTCTGCCTGCACCTCTCAGGCAGTGGCGACTCCAAATCAATCCCGAGGCGAGCATCACATCAACATGCACCTCGTCGTGCGGCCCGAAATTGGGGGTGCGCACAATAGGGACTCCTTGTTAAGGATACTCCAGGGGGCGCATGTGCCTAAAAATATTAAACCAGGCCAACTAGGCAAGATGGTTGGGCAGATTTTATCCCACAATATTATAACTTTTTCTGAGACTGAAATCAGCCCATCAGGGTACCATCATGTTGATCCTTTGCACATAGCTGTGCTCAGTAAGGGTTGCATGATAGCCCGGGTTTTAATTGATAATGGGTCGGTTCTGAATGTCTGCCCGTTAATAACATTTGTTAAGCTCGGTCTTGAGCAAAATAAAATAAAACAAAATGGAAGAATCATAAGAGCATTTGATAGCTCTAAAACACACTCCCTAGGGGAGGTTGAACTGCCGGTCACTATTGGACCGTATATTTTTAACATCACATTTGAAGTGATGGATATACCTGCAGCATTCAACCTACTCCTAGGAAGGTCATGGATTCATACAGCTAGGGTTATACCATCTACCCTCCACCAAAGAGTCAAATATATTAGAGGGCAAAAGGTGATTACTGTCCTAACTGAAAACTTGGTTCCTCCCACGTGGTCCCCTGGTGTACCCTACATAAACATGGAAATAACTGCAGACAAGATGACATTTCACTCTTTCCAGTTTGAAACTGTCAATTTTATACCTAGGGGGTATCAGGAAAAAGAAGGAAAGTTGACCTGTGCTGAAAAAATGGTCAAAAATATACTGGGAAAGTCCAATTTCCACCCGGGAAAAGGTCTGGGGGTTAACCTACAAGGAAGGATAGAACCGATAAAGGTTAAGAAGATGGTCCATAGAGCCGGATTGGGGTCCAAGCCAAGGAATTGGAAAAGACAGGGGCAGATGGAAGACATGAAATTCCCCCACATCAGGGAAACTTTTCCTAAGCTTTCCCACATGATTCAGCTGTCTCCTCCTGAGGATCAGTCCAAACCCCCATACTACATCATTAACCTATTCCAGAAACCCAAGTCCTCAACCGTGCAACCATATGTTCCAACTTCACCTCCACAAGCATTGGGTGGGCCTGGGCCACAGGCAGAACAGAAGCATGATTTTTCTGAGGACATTGGAGCCTTTTTTGCCATAACTAAAGGCAACCAAGAAGAAGGAGCAGAGGAGCTACCCTTCATTGATTGGGCTGCAGTAGAAGTTCCATCTGGGGACAAGCCCTACAAAAGAAGCAGGTGATGCAACTCACCCAGTACTGGTGATTTCAGATGCGAACCCTGAGCTTGAGGAGCAGGCTTGTATCCCTGCCCCAGATTCTTTTATGTTGAACAATTGGGAGGAAACTCCCCTTACTTTTGAAGCCGTGTTTGTTTGGCAAACAGACATGGTTTCCAAAAAAAAAACTCCATTAGTGGAATGCCCTTTTCCTAAAGGTTATAATGAGCCTTCGTCTTCAGGAAAAGATTTTTCAAAAGGCTCTCAAAAAACACAAAAAGATTTTTCATTTTTTTATAGAAAAGATAAAATTTTCAAAAAGGTCCAAACCACTTATGAACCATATAAGCAAACGGAATTGGATCAGGTAGAGTATGACTTCAACCTCAAGCTCGACTTTGACCTAATGGGGGTTGAAGAAGAGACCAAGGACGAAGAAGACGACCCTCCAAAAGAAATCACATATTAATTAAAGCGTCATGAAAAGGGGGTCCAACCCAATATTGAAGAGACCATATCAATAAACCTAGGGATCGAAGATGACCCGAAAATAGTGAAGATTGGAGTATGCCTATCTGAAGTACAGCGTGATGAAATGATACGGTTCTTGGCTGATTATGAAGATGTGTTTGCATGGTCGTATCGGGATATACGATATGCCAAGATTAGACACGGACATGGTTGTGCACAGGCTACCAATTCTACCAGATGTTAAGCCAGTTAAACAGAAACTGAGAAGGTTGAAACCTGAATGGACATTGAAGGTCAAAGATGAAATGGTTAAGCGATTTCAAGCTGGGTTCTTGGCGGTCTCCACGTACCCTGAATGGCTTGCAAATATAGTGTCAGTGCCAAAGAAGGATGGAAAGGTCCGAATGTGTGTAGACTACAGAGACTTGAATAAGGCAAGCCCAAAGGACGATTTTCCATTTCCACACATCGACATCTTGGTGGATAACATTGTTGTACATAGCCTGTTCTCGTTCATGGACGGTTTCTCTGGGTACAATCAAATTAAGATGGCTAAGGAGGACCAAGAAAAAACAGCCTTCATTACACCTTGGGGTACCTTCCACTACACTGTCATGCCATTTGGGCTTAAAAACGCCGGGGCAACCTACCAGCAGGCCATGACAGCCTTATTACATGATATGATCCATAAGGAGATGGAGGTCTATGTGGATGATATGATAGCCAAATCATGTGAAGAAGAAGACCACCTGATCAACTTGAAGAAGGTGTTTGACCAACTCATGAAATACAGTCTAAGGCTTAACCCTGTGAAATGCATCTTTGGGGCTACATCAGGAAAATTGTTGGGCTTTATAGTAAGCAGAAGGGGAATTGAGATTGACCCAGCTAAAGCTAAAGCAATTATTGAAATACCATCACCTAGAACAGAGAAGGAAGTTCGTGGTTTTCTTGGAAGGATTCAGTACATAAGCCGGTTCATAGCACAGCTTACTGCTATCTGTGAACCAATCTTCAAGCTTCTAAGAAAGAATAACCCGACGGACTGGAATGACGATTGCCAAGAAGCCTTTGACACAATAAAGGAATATTTGTTGAACCCACCTATGCTAGTGCCACCAACTCCAGGAAGACTATTGATTTTATACTTGTCAGTTTTGGAGACGTCAATGGGGTGTGTCTTGGGGCAGCATGACGATACAGGCAGAAAAGAAAAAGCGATTTATTACCTAAGCAAGAAATTTATAGAATATGAAGCAATGTATTCTCCTTTGGAAAAGACTTGTTGTGCCTTAGTGTGGGCAACTCAAAGACTTAGGCACTACTTCCTTAGTCACTCCACATTATTGATATCCCGAATGGACCCTTTGAAGTATCTATTTGAAAAACCAGCTTTAACTGGCAGAACGGCAAAGTGGCAGCTGTTACTCTTTGAATTCGATCTCACATACATCACTCAGAAGACCATTAAGGGTCAAGCCATTGCTGATCACTTAGCTGCACACCCTTTACCAGAATACCAACCCTTAAAGACTAACTTTCCTGATGAGGCAATCCTGTTTACTGAAGAAGAAGAAGGTGAAAGCTCATGGCAGATGTTCTTTGATGGGGTCGCCAACATGAACGGAAATGGAATAGGGGCAGTTTTGATCAAGCCAGATGGGGTACACATCCCAATCGCAGTGAAACTGAGGTTCCAGTGCACAAACAATATTGCAGAGTATGAAGCATGCATAATTGGGTTACAAGCAGCCTTAGACCATGAAGTAGAGGAACTTAACATATATGGAGATTCGAGTCTTATCATCTTCCAAACAACCGGTGAATGGAAAACCAAGGATCACAAACTGATCCCCTATCACCATTATTTGGAAGAAATAAGCACTAAATTTACTCAAATTTCCTTCAACTATATGCCAAGGGCCAAAAATCAGTTTGCGGATGCTCTAGCAACATTGGCTTCAATGGTCAGTATGCCAGAAGGTGTTGATATTAGACCACTGGAAATTGAAGTCAGAGATGAACCAGCTTATTGCCTTGTTCTAGAAGAAACCCTAGAAGAAGAAGTACCATGGTTTCAAGATATTAAGAACTTCCTAAATGATCGGAGTCTGCCAGAAAACGTCACTTCTACTGAGAAAAGAACAATATATAGGTTGGCAGGTCAGTTTTTACTAAGTGGTGGGAAGTTGTACAAAAGATCACACAACGATATCCTACTTAGATGTGTTGCCAAAACCGAGTCAGAAAGGTTAGTCGAAACTATACATGGAGGAGTTTGTGGACCCCATATGAACGGGCACATGCTTGCCAAGAAGATTCTGCGATTGGGATATTACTGGTTGACAATGGAGCACGATTGCTATATACATGTCAGAAAGTGTCATTTATGCCAAGTGTATGCTAATAATAATAATGCGCCTCTAAGTAAGTTGCACAACATGACATCTCCATGGCCCTTCTCCATGTGGGGTATAGACGTCATTGGAATGATCTCTCCAAAGGCATCAAATGGACACAAGTTTATACTTGTAGCAATTGATTACTTCACCAAGTGGGTAGAGGCAGCTTCATATGCAAACATCACAAGTAGCCACATTCTTAAGTTTTTAAAGCACAATATCATTTGTCGCTATGGTTTGCCAAGTGCCATAGTATCAGACAATGCTTCAAATATTAAGAACAAAGATATGAAGAAAATGTGTGAGCAGTTTCAGATCACCCATCACAAGTCAGCTCCGTACAGACCAAAGATGAATGGGGCAGTGGAAGCAGCAAATAAGAATATAAAGAAGATCATTCAGAAGATGGTAGTGAGTTTCAAAGATTGGCATGAAATGCTGCCACTTGGTCTACATGCTTACAGAACCTCGATTCGGACTTCTACAGGGGCAACCCCGTACTCCTTAGTATATGGAATGGAAGCAGTTTTACCAGTGGAAGTAGAAATCCCTTCATTAAGAGTGCTAATGGAAGCTGAATTGGAAGAAGCTGAATAGATACAGCCAAGACATGATCAACTCAATTTAATAGAGGAAAAGCGGCTAAAAGCATTTTGTCATGGTCAATTGTATCAGAAGAGAATGGCCAGGGCTTACAATAAGAAGGTGAAGCCCTGAACTTTCCAAGAAGGACATTTAGTATTAAAGAAAATCTTACCCTTTTTTGAAGACCCTCGTGGAAAATTCAAACCAAATTGGGAAGGGCCTTATGTTGTCAAGAATGTCCTATCAGGGGGTGCTCTCATCTTAACAGAAATGGATGGGAAAGATTTTCCTGAGCCAATTAACTCTGATGCAGTAAAGAGATATTTTCCTTGAATTAATATTACTAGGAATTGATCTAGCGCCATATTTCTATATTTCCCAAAATTTTCATCCCTAGTCAAGCCAATTTGAGCCTGTTCGTCTTCTTTGATAAACCTAAACCGGACTTACAGTCTTATATCGGGGCAAGGACAATAGGAGCAAAGCCAATAGGGGCAAAAAGAGAAAAAAAAAAGAAAGAGAAGAAAAATAGTGGCAAATGAAAGCCAAATACAAAAAAAAGGGAAATGGGATTAAATTCATCATGACTGTAAGTCCAGTTGACTTATTTTCACACTTAGGAAATTTTGAGCCTTTAATACCTTTTCTTTCATAAACCGAGCTTAGCCTTTGTTTCATCCTATTCTTAAGCCCTTGGTGATTTTAGTATATTCATTCAACTTTCAGAGTAAGATTGGTGATGACGGAATGCAGAAGCCGGCCCTAGTGAAAACCGTAATTGGCACTAGAGGCAATAGGGGCAAAAGAAAAAAAAAAGAATCAAAGGTTGAGTTGATCATGTAATCCAAGTTTGAAGTCAGCACGAGCACTAGAAACTGAGCAGATTAGCAGGGACAATCATGGAGGAAAAGCCATTTGGGGATGATTCTAAAGGTCACAGGATAGACAGATTTGGTCTCTCCCTATTGCTTGGACCACCCTTTTCATTATTCAACCTGATTTTAATTCCTTTGATTATATGTGATTAAGTGTTTTGGATCAGCTTTCAAAAAAAAAACTATACTTTGGCCAATGATGAGAAATCAAATACTTTTTCATAAAACTTCTGTTTTTACAAGCATCTGAGAATTCTGAGGCCTTTCCACTAATGGAGTTTGCTTTTGTATAAAAGTATGAAAAAAAGAAAAGAAAAGAAAAGAAAAAAAAAGGAAAAAAAAGAGATAAAAGAATCTAATCCCTACTCCCCAACTGCTCCTCAAGCTCCCTAATCCGAGCTGCCTGAGTTGCAAGGATTCCAGACGCTCCCTCTGCATCGGGATCGCTCAAAAAGGAGATGATCTCATCTGAAAGAGATTACTTGATCTTCAACGCCCTAAGGTCAGCCAAGGAATCCTGATATTTCTTCCGCATCGCTCGTACTTCAAAGCGACGAGCCTGCCTTTGTTCTTCAAGTTTCTTCTCCATGGCAATGCGGCAAGACCTCTACTCTTCAAGTTGCCTCTCCAGATCAATACCCCTTATCCTAAGCTCTTGTGCTTCTCGTACCCAAATTTGTTGAAGCCGCTTGTGGGTTGCCCTTTCAGACTCCAGAATGTCCTCATAAGTAGGGGGAAGAACTGCAGGAGGATCCTCTGGTACTGGGGCATGACACTGCACCTGCTCTTTGATCCAAAAATGATAGTCCTTCACATGGGACTCAGAAAAGACTGGACCCCGCAGAAAGCGAACATAGGACCACTCATTCATTAATTGAGCATTTAGCCCCATGGTGGCTGATGTAAGTGGCCCTACAAGGCTCTCATAGCCAGTTGGGATCATAATTCCCTAGGTTGCTCCAAACTGCCGAAGAACCCTCAAGGGAAGATAAAAAACAGCAGATTTCAAGCTTGCTAGAACCAGAAAGTTCCTATCTCTGAAGCTGATCACTGTCTCTGGATTGGGCTGATAAGTGCCAAGCCATCTCACCTGATCATCCTGGAGAGTACCCAAGAAAGTGAACCGGCCCTGCTTGCTACCTTGGATGTTAGGACACCCCCTGTTGCTCATCAAAACAAGAACTTTCAATCTTGGAAAGAAGCGGCGAGTTATCTCTTCAACCTGACCCAGGTGGTCAAGCAACCAAAGCTGCAGAAAAGGGGAGAATTTCAATTTATTTCAAAAGAAAAAAAAGAGAAAAAGAAAGAAAAAAAAAGAGAAAAAGAAAAAAAAAAGAAAAAAGAAAGGAAAAGAAAAAAGAAGAAAGAAGAAAGAAGAAAAAAAAAGAAAAAAAGAAAAGAAAAAAAGAGAAGAAGAAGAAGAAGAAAAAAAGAAAGAAAAGAAAAAAGAAAAAAAAAGGAGAGAAAAAAATATTTCCTTTTTTTTACCTGTAGGATAGGGGCACAGGCAAGGAAGCGTTTCTTCTTTCTGAAATAGCAGTCAGTCAGAGCCAGGTATAGCTCTACCAAGATCATAGGAGCCAATCTCTCACGTTCCCTAACCTGGCAGACAACTGAGATGAGAGCCAAGTCAACCTGGTCGTCACCCCGTGGAAAAAGTAACTGATTGACCACTATCAAAGTCAAAGCATTAAACCTGGCATCCTTGTCCTCACTCCTTAGAAGTTTCTCAGTCAGAAAGGTCTTGGACAAGGTCAATAGTGTATAAGAATTTCCTAAGTCCTTCTTCCCTATACCCAAGAAGGTGGAGGCCTCCTTTTTGTAACTAGGCTTTAGGGGTGGGTTCACAACTTTTTCAGAAAACCTTAGGCCAAGGATAGTTTCAATTTCTTCTATGGTAGGAGTCATCTCTTTGTCATCAAAACGGAAGAGATTTAGTTCAGGTACCCAATGTCTAATTAAAGCTTCAATGATTTCCCACTTAAAGGGAATTTTAGGGATGTGTAGGATGTGGCCTAAGTGGATGGAATCCCAGCGAATCTCCTCATCAAGGGTCAATGAGTTAACCCATCTATCATAGAAGGAGTCCACAACATTGTATCTGGTGAGATTAGGAGGTTTTGATCTAACAGGTTGTCTTGCAGGAAAAGATCCATCGACAGAAGAGAAAGGGGCGAGGGAAGCCATGGAAGCACCAAAGAAGCCAAGAAAAGCAGAAAACGGAAGGCTCAGGGAGTTTTCAAACTATTAAAAGTGTCACAATGACGTGCCCCTTGAGTTTATATAGAAAATTCGAAAAGGCTGCAAAATCCGTATTTAAAATACGAGCAAGGCGTGCTCGTAATAAAATTATGCGCGCCGCGCGCCCGCATTTAGTTTACAGGCACTGCTTGCCTACATTTAAAATACAGATTCTTCGGAAAAATGCCAAAAAATGGGAAATTTTAATTTCATTGCTTTCCCAAGTTTCACCTGTCCCTGCTTTAACATATATCATCACTACAAAAAGGACACTTTTAGCGGCGGTAAGATACCGCCGCTAAAAACATTTCCTGCGGTAACTGGTCTTGCCATAAAAGATGCCGTCACTAAAGCTTTTAGCGGCGGTAAAAAACTTACCGCCGCTATTGCTCAATCATTACCGGCGGTAACGTTACCGCCGCTATTTCACAGGCATTACCGGCGGTATCTTACCGCCTCTATTGGTATCACTCATTACCGGCGGTAAGTTACAGCCGCTATTGCCCATTCATTACCGGCGGTGGATTACCGCCGCTAAAACGTCTCTTCTGGGGCGGTAAAGACACTACCACCTCTGAAAACTCGCTTTTAGGGGCGGTAATTGGCTTACCGCCGCTAAAAGGGTCTTTTCGGGGCGGCAGGGCATATACCGCCGCTAATATATGGCTTTTAGGGGCGGTAATGAGCTTACCGCCGCTAAAAGTGTTATTACCGGTGGCCTGCTACGGCCGGAAATAAGGCTTTTTTTGGCGGGACCTTCCCGCCAACTTGTTACCGGCGGTAGATATGTTACCGCCGGTAAAACGTACTATAGCAGCGGTACCTACCGCCGCTAAAGGCTATTTCGCGCTGAAAAAATGCGCGCCATAAAATTTCCGAGCGAAAAAAATGGTAAAAGAATTTTTAGGGGCGGAAAGTGCTTTTACCGCCGGTAATAGTGCCTTTAGAGGCAGGAATTAGGTTACCGCCGCTAAAAGGTGCCGCTAATTCTCTTCATTTTTGTAGTGCATGCAAGAAAAGCTAGAAATAAAAGAGAAAGAACATAAATGAAGAAAAATGAATCATGTTTCTTTTATATATATGAAGGTATACATCAGTTTGTCAAATACAAATGTACATGAAGAATCCTAATCTACTTTCTATACAGGTCCACCCCTATGGCCACGTCCTCTACCTCGACCACGGCCTGAAGATCGCCGGGGCTCAAAAACATGCCGCACAATGTTACGAGCTGTGCTACGGGTCATCCTGCTCAAAACAGACTGAATATCATGCCACATATATAAAGGCACAAGACCGGCAGTGGGATGATCAGGAGGAACGTACCCCGAAGTATCTACATATCCCGTAGACTCAGTATCAGAATCCGTATAGATGGGCTCAGGATCGGCAGCAGCAGGATCAGCAAAAACGGACGTCCCAGGAGCAGCAGTATCAAGACCAGGCTCAACAGCAGCCTCCTCTATCACCAAGGCCTCCTCGGTAGGCTCCACCACAGCAACCCTCTCAACAGACTCCATCTCCATATCCATATCAGCAGACGCATCAGGAGCGGTCTCAGGTGCTGGAGCAAACTCTGGCACATTCTCAACAGCATGTGCTATATCAGCCTCGATCTCCGGCTTTGCTGCAAGTGCCTCTACCGATCTAAGAGAAGTCACGAACTCCACCCGTGCCACAGAGAAAACCTCGCCACGAAGATGCATAGGCACAGGTGAAGCAGGTGAAGAAGGGCCGGCTGTGTCATCCTGAAAATAAGAAAAGAAATTTTCGTCAGAACAGGATAAACAGATATAAGAGCAGGAATGGAAATAAGTGAAAGGATTAACCTGGGTATGAGATGGACCCGCCTGGTCCTGTGCATCAGAAGGGCCCGCCTGGCCCTGTGCCCTGGCAAGCTATCCCCGGAGGTCTGAGATAATAATGTAGAGGGCGTCCCGCTCGGCAATAGCAGCATCTCACTGACGCTCTATATCAGCGTACAGAGACCAAATCTCTGCCAACTGAGCCTCCTGAAATAGAAGAGAAGTGTCAGAAAATGCCAAGTCAAATAGAATATAAGAATTGAAGATTAAAAAAGAGAAGGCATATCGTCGTATCATAGGCCCTAATCACTACCCCTCCTATCTCCGTGACTCCGCCACGGACAGGCATAAGTGGCAGAAGGCACCCAACTGAAGCCCGCCTGAACCAGGCATCATAGTCACCCTCCTCCAATAATGTCTTTGCCTCAATCCAATCTAGGAATTGGGCAGGATCAACATGCATAGGAGGAAAGGAGAGGGTAGTATCTGGAGGGATGGCCGGAATCCGAGGCTCTCCAACATGCTGATAGAAGAAGCGCTCACCGCAATACCAGATGCTGCCCATCTGACCAATAAAGAACTGATATCTCTGACGTCTCTGGTCAGGGGCAAAGGCATCATCTCTAGCCACATGCAAGGCCAGCACCTCATGAATGTCCTCCATCCTGGGGACGAACAGCTAAAAAACAGAAAGAAGAATATTAGACATGTGATTCAGGAAGGAAAAAAAAGGAAGAATTTGTGAGACATGGGAAAATCACCGGAATGATCATCCCTCCGTCAACACACGGGGCTCAATGTAAAAGTGGGAGAGTCGCCACCATTCATAATTTTGGGGTGAGAATGGACACCAAAAGTTTAAAAATAAGCAAAAATAGCCAAAAGACAAATTCTAGGGTAAAAATAACCCTACTTGAAAATCAAATCCAGATATGGGTAAGGGGATTAGATTATGAACAGGGGAAGGTGTTAGGCACCCCCATTCATCCATACAAAGTGGTTGCCAAGTGTATGTTCATGCAAAAATAAGAAAGCTTGCTAAAATCATAGAACACCTTGAAAAAGGACCAATGTATGATATTTTCACATGAAGATCTAAATGGATTCTAGATCCTCTCTTATGTCAATGTCATTTCTGGAATATCTCAAAAGATGGAAATCAAAACACAAGTTACTCAAAAACCAAGTTAAATCAAATCCGGAAAATTTGGTGAAAAGTAATGCCATTTGTCTTGAAATCATTCAAATACAATTTTAAATCAAATCAAACCAAATCCATTTGAAAGATTATAGTAAATAAGGGTCTCATGCAAAATTTCACTTCATTTCGATAAAAATCCTAGGAGTTATGCTCCTTTGAAGTTGCTGCTGGGGATTTTTAAAAGTGATGAGTGGGCAACTTTGGGAAATTGCATAGAAAAATCCACTCCATAAAAATCCACGAAATTTGGTGTGATTGAAGTCTGTATGGCCATATTTCAAAAGAAACTATCCTCATACAAAAATCCCTTCGGATGGGCCTTGGGTGGTCTCCCGAACAGGCCACGAAGATCACAGATTTACCCAGAAAAGTACAAATGAACAGTTCTGAGTAAATCGGCTACCAATAATTCAAATGGAATCCAAAAATTATGAAACCAACTGGATTTGAAAATATACTCATAAAGGAGTACTCAGAAACAAAAATCACTCGAATCAGACTTAAAACGAACACATGGCGCTCTGTCGAAGTGACAAGTTCTGTATTTGAACCTGAACTGTCCACTTAACTTCGACAGAGAGATGTCAAAAATCCGTTTGATGACAATTTATGAAATTTGTTGGACATAAACTAGACAGGCTCACCTTTCCCATGGTTCTAGAATCGCTCCAAAATTCATCCGGACGATGAAGTTATGAGCGTCCGAAGTAAGGGTACAGATGCTGTCCAGTCAGGCCACTTTTTGAAAAAAACTAAATCCGAAAATTGATAAAATGTGTGAGATTCGGGTGAGATGAATCCAAAACCTTAAAAAATCACTTGAAAAACACTCCAGAATTGATTGAGGCCATTTATGGGAGATTTATCACAATGAATGTAATAAATCCCCAAATGTGAGCCTATCCACCAAAAAAGTGCTATGTATGTGCAAGTGTGAAAAACCATAGAAGATCAATAGCATGCATACATATTCATCAAAATAAGGTTCTAAGATAACCTAGGGTTCCGTTCCATTATCGTTTCCCTCTGTTCTCTCTCCCCGTTAAACACGGTTCTTCAAGATAATCAAGGGTACTTTGAATATGAAACGGTTTACAATCAAACAAAAGGCCTTATGCTACATAGGTTCTAGCACTAGGGTCAATCCCCAGTCTCGTTTCTCCTAGATCCCGCCTTCACGTTTTACGGCTAGGGGGAGTCTCGAGATACTTTGAGCCGGGGAAGGATTTTTACACACAAAGAAGGCTTTACACTACAGAAAGGTAGAAGAAGAGATCTAAATCTAGGAATGTAAATACAGAAAATAAAAGAAAAGTTTGAGGCTTACCTGGATTCTGGAAGCGATCCCGCAGCGGTTTTCTTCTTCTCTTGGAGTTCTTCTTTGCGAGAATTCAAAACAAGAGTTGGTGGCCTTTTGCTTAAGGAGGAGACTCCTATTTATAGGCAAAGGCTAGGGTTAGGGTTGGTGAGAATGGTAGACACAACATAATGTCTATAGCCCACCAACCTTAACCCTAAGGCTATTTCCGAGATTTCCCCTCATTTAATGAGGGATATGATGGTAAAAAGTGATTTCTCTCAGAAAACCCTAATTTTTGAGCAAAACTTATGTATCCGGCATATCAGGCCTGATATAAAAGGGTCTTAATGTATCCGGTATATAATACCGGATACACTAAGGCTCACTCGTATCCGGTATGTTCAACCGGATACACAGAGGAGTACTTGTATCCTGTCTGAGTAACCGGATACAGGTAAAAGTTCATTTTCTTCAATTTCTGTGCTGGCTTTCAAGGAGATAATGATTTTTGATGATTGTTTGTGCAATTTGGGGTGTCTACAGAATTAAAGAAGATTACCTCAGACCGATATAGCCTATCCAGGTGGGCCCGGGCAGACCTAGGACGACTCTTTTCAGAGTCGTGCTCCATATGACACCATCTACGAGCCATGGGATATGTCTCCTCTGGCATCGTAGAGGTAGGGCGAAATAGGGGATATACACCCTAGCAAAAAACTGCAAAAAGAAGAAAAAGGGTCAAGAAGAATAGAAAAAGAAAAAAGAGAGAGAAAGAGAAAGAAAGAGAAGAGAAATAGATATTTCACCTACAGGAAGGACCAGAAGAATCTGCACCCAACTCCAGCTCCTCTGGAAGTAGAGAGGCCGCTCACTGATCGGTGCAGGCCGACCAAAATGGTACCAAAAATGAGCGGGCCCCATGCATACCTCCTCATTCGATGAAGATCTCCCAATAAGCTCAAAAATTGAGGACTGACAGAAGTCGTGTCCTCTGGGAAGAAGCAGGAGCCCATCATGTACAGAAAAATGAAGCGGAAGGCGAATGGAAAAGCTGGATCACTAGCGGCAAGCTGGCCAAGCTGCCTCCTCCAGAAAGTCTCTCTCAACCAAGTCAAAGACAATCTTGCTCTCCCTCTATCCCATGCCTCCGGAGGCAGCACAATATAGCCAAGATAAGAGGCAATCTCCTCGGCATCCGGCATCACCATCTCGGGAATAATATCACCGATCATCCTAATCCCAGTGATAAGTGTAAAGTCAGACGGCCGGATCCCAATCTCGACATCTGGAAAATGGAAGCTCAGTGTCTCGGGGAAGAACCTCTTGAGCAGCGCTGCAATAAGGGCTCGATCCAAGCGAACATCTGGGATAGTGATGAAGAGGCCAAAGCCATACAAGCCTAGCTCCCGGTGATAAGCTGAACTGCAATCTCCAATAAATCTAATAAAGCTGGCCCAGCTCCCTCTATAATGAGACATGGGATACTCCAAAGGGATGTCTGCCCTAATACACGCTGAGGGATGAGTCCTCAAGCCATGTAAAAAATCAGTATCCCTAATCTGGGCAGCAACCGCCTCAGGGACCTCAACCCTGGTCCTGGCCTCATCTCTACCACGGCCTCCTCTGCGGCCTCCTCTACGGCCCTCATCATGGCCTCCATCTCGGCCTTCGCTGCGGCTCCTGTCTCTGCCTGAAGCCTCAACTGCCGGCTAAGGAAACAATTGGAAGGGAGAAAGAATCAGGGTGATGAATTGTGAAGGAATGTGAAATTTCAGAAAGGTTAGAGTATACCTCTGGGGTCGCCTCACGCGAATCCCCAGAAGGGAGATCTGGGATATCAGAATCGGAATCCCTCTCGGCCCTCGAAGATGAGGCCACATCAGCATGATCCCTCCGAACCCTGGAGGAAGAGGGCTCATTAGCAGGATCCCTAGAAGCAAAACGAATGCGGGCCATCTGCGAGTTCAAATCAGGGAGATGTTTAATTATTCTTGTTAAAATTTTTATTGCTTGATTTTCATTTTAACCAAGTTTAATTGTTTGCAGAAAAAAAAAAAGAAAAGAAATGTGGCAGAAATTCCCAATCAAATCAGGAACCAACTAGAGGAGTTCACCTTTTATTAACCTTCGATTTAATTAAGAAAACATATTTATGCCTAAAAGTTTTGGGTTTATTTCTAAATTGGAAAAAACTATAATTTTTATATAGAATGCTTTAATTCCCTAACTACTAATTTTGTGTAATTTCAGGAAGTTAGCAAAAAGCTTGGAGTGTTCAAGTGATTGAAGAACTCATATTTTTGGACAGTGATGACATAAAATCAACCATGTGTCAATCATAAAAATGGTTTCAGAAAGATATAGCTCATGCAGGGGAAATATGCAGAAAACAATGCAAGGTTAAACAGTAGAGAATTTAAATACACTCAAAGACCAATGGCAAATTGCTCCCAAGGGCCAATGGAAAAAGGGAATCAGAATTTCAATGGGGAGCATACAAGATCAAAGCAGAAATTCAAAACAGAAATCAAATCAGGATGAGAAAAAATGTTGCAAGCATCATGCAAGATGTGCAAAAAGGATCAGCAAGTAAGCAAACAGTCTATCAGCACAATTGCAAGAAATCAGTCAATGATTAGGCAAGAATTGAGAATTTGTACAAATCAGAATAATACCGGCAATAGGATTCTCAATACAGACAGAAAATTGCCCAAAATGCAACCTAGTTCAAGTTACTAATCGAGTATGAGCCAAAATGAAACACAAGCAGAGCAATGCATGACATGGTTACAATTTAGTTCTTAGAATTAGAATCGGCAACTCAATGAAATTGCAAAGTATTTGGGAGTTTTGGCCACTCACTTGGTTCAGTCGAAATGGAAGAAATGTGGCAAGCAAGTCAAAAACTCTTACTCTACCGGAGATTCAAGGAGTGTCCACGGTTGATTAAGGAAAGGAGAAGCACGACAAAGGCTTGATCACAGCCGCAACAGTGAGCAAAGTCGCCGGAGAAGATGATTGTGGCCGGTGAAGATGAAGATCGCCGGAGAACAGGAGTCGCCGGAGAAGACGAAGTCGGGCACTGTTGGAGAAGAAGTCCGGAGAAGAAGATACGGGCAAAGGAAAAATAGGGCAAAATGCGAGCAGAAGAGAAAGAAGAGTCGCAGCCGCGGTTAAGTAAAACTCCAAAATCCGTAAAAGCAGTATGGGCCACAGGCACCCGTAAAGATAATGCGGTCTAATTCGCCCGTGTTCAAATTACGGGCATCATTTGCCCGCAATGCAAATACGGGCAAAGCAGAAAATTGCAATTTTTTATTATTTTCTCCACACTTTTCAAGAGATTAATGTTTATATTAGTTGTAAGTTGCAAGGATTGCCATCTTACCCACTTTTGTTTAAAAATTTTGTCTCAAATCTCACTTCATAGCCACGAGTGCTCAGTGAGAGGAGAGAGGAGGATTTGCCCCTTAAGATTAGGGACTTTTCAGCAAATCTTCTGCAATAAATTCTTTTTCCAAAATCATCCATTTAATCCGTGCAAAATGCAATTAGTTAGACAAAACTCTCAAAAAGTGCAATTAGTGGGTCTTTTTGCTCTCTGCTTGTAATTGGTTCCAATTACCAGCAAAAAGGGGGCAGTTGTGGACACCCCAAATTGCACTATAAAATGAGAAAATAATGAAAACATATAATTGGGATTTAAAACAGGCCAAAAATTCATGAAATTCAATAATTTGAGCGTTGCCCGTATTGTATCTACGGGCTGAGCGTGCCCGGATTTTGTATACGGGCACGCAGCACCCGTAATACATATACGGACACCATTGGACCGTAAATCATTTATGGGCACATTAGATTTGTGCGAATTTTATCCTTTCTAGATTTCTAAGCTTTATCTTTAGTCTAATATCCCTTTTAATGAGCGAATTATATCTTTTATTCGTTCGAAATATCTTTGTTGGCCATGGATGGGCATTATCTTTGTGTTTAACTCAATCTGAAACTCTATCTTGCCAAACTCTGGACCAACCATACCCCTGGGTTTGCTTATAAATAGAGGGCCTCTCCTCAAGCAAAAGGCCACGAAAATTTGAAGTCCAAGGAGCTCCAAGAGAAGAGAGGAATCCCTGCTGCTCTGCTTGCTCAATCCAGGTAAGTCCCTTTTCCCTTTTATTTTTTGTCTTCAATTCTAGAAGTAATAGGATCTTCTCCATTGCTGTAGAATAAGGCCATCTTTTATCTTGTATTCCTAAACTTGTCTCTAAGTACCTCAAGAGTCTCTCTAGCCGTAAAACGTGAAGAGAGAGCTAGGGGAAAAGGGAACAGGTGGATCCCTAGAATAGAACCCCATAATCTGTTTTTCTCCTTTTTTCTAGAATAAAGCCTGTGATTGTGTTCGTATACCCAAACCTATCTCCAAGTACCTCAAGAATCCTTTCTAGCCGTAAAACGTGAAGAGAGAGCTAGGGGAAAAGAGAACGGGTGGATCCGTAGGATAGACCCCCATGTGCTCTAATCTGTGAGATGTGATTGTTTTGGATATCCTGATCATGTTTTAATGGTTTTTATGTTGAATCTGAATGAATCCTATGAATCCATGATGTTTATAGCATGAGATCCCCACTTTTTGCTAAAATTGAGATTTTCCACATTTGCACCTACAGCACTGTTTTCGTGATTTTTGTGATATTAGGCTAAGATCCTATATCTGTCATGATCAATATGATAGATCTGGATTCAGAAGCCTGAAAGTAACTTCTAGGGTTTCATGATGTGGTTTTTGAGTCCTTTTTTCCATTTTGAGAGAAGACCCTACGGTCTAAGTTCTCCCCTTTTGATGTTCTTCATCAACGTCGGTATTTTGGATTTGATTTTTTGATTTAATGTGAAATTTGAGCTATATCTATGTCCTGGATTATTCAAGTTCAATTTTAAAATATTTTATAAAAATCATATTTTTCAAGATTTCTAGAATTTAACTTGAAGCCAGATTTTTGAGGTTTTCACTTTAGATTGGTTTTATTTGATTTTATCTCAATTTTATTTTAATCATGAAACCCTAGGAATGGTATGATCATATTTGAAAGTTCTGGATCAATCAGGCTATTCGTATGAAAAAACCATACACTTTTATCTTTTTATGATTTTTCATGAATTTTGTAGCAAGCCTTTTTTTCTTTGAAAAACATGAACAATACCTGGCAACCACCTTGTGTGGATGAATAGGGGTGCCTAACACCTTCCCCTGTTCATAACCTAATCCCCTTACCCATCTCTGGTTGATTTTTTTAGAGGGTTATTTTTACCCTAAATTTGCCTTTTTGAGCTTATTTGATATTTTAGTGTCCATTCACACCTAAACAGAATGGTGGCGACTCTGTGTTTTTAACCAATCCCGCGTGATGATCAGGAAGTCATTGAATTGATTTTTTCCCACGTCTCACAGTATCACTCAATCGGATCACTCACGCGGGCTCCCTCGCGCGTGTCACCCCATAGTTTATATCAAAGCATGTAAACAAACCACAGTGTACGTGAGTGCACATGTGTGTAAGTGAAAGAATTTTCACTGCCTCATATAGTAAAGTGAAGAATTGGTACACAAATCAATGTTTTGGGAAAGTTCCTAGGATACTGGAGGGGTCACAAAGGTCCTGCTTAAGACCCAGTTTCCTTTGGTCATTTAAGTCCTGTTTGACAAAACTTCCCCAAAATACGTTTTTGCGTATATTCTACACTTACTAAAGTAAGGCGGCAATTCTCCCTAGACCAATTTGTGCAAGTGTGTGCATATGTACAAAGAGAGTGTGCGTGCATGTGCAAGTGTGTGCACATGTGCAAAGAGTGAGCCCATTATAATCCAACTAATCAAACCGGGTTGGGTCAATCCTCAGCGATTGTTGTGAATTATAAAGCACTCAAATTGCAAGTGTACAATATCGCAAACAAGTAATATAATGATGAGAAAAGTATTGTCCCACAAAGATTGAAAATTAAAACTATCAAGTATAGAAATTAATCTAACACTAAATTTATCTAACAAACCCACCAATTAATTAAAAAGAAACTAAAATAACAATTAAAAGTAAAAGATGAAACTATTTAAAGAGAAAATTGTTACTCAAGTTAACAAAGTCTAGATGACAAAACCTAGGGTTTCTAAAAATTTCACCTTCCCAATCCTCTTTAAAACTCTCATTCTCATTCAATCCAGTTTATTTACTTCTGTTGATAGTCAAGAACCATAAATTAGTTACTGGCCTCTCCCAAGGTCCTAATAAACCGATCTTAATTAATTCCACCACTATATTCCTATGTGAAGAAAATTAATCAAGATTCATTTAAAATCTATAGCTCTTATGTAAGGAGTGCATAAATTCTACAGGTATATTCCTATCCCATATAATTTATGATATTCTATTCATAGGCATTATTCAAACCTCCTCTTCCGATTCAGTAATGAATTCCTAAGCAACTAATTTATCGATCACACAAATTAGAAGTATTAAGCATGGAATAGAATAACCAACAAGAAAATATCATAAACTTGGATTATAATCAAAACAAAGAACTTAAAGATTCATGTTCGGGATCCTTTTAGAACCCTAGAAAATAAAATTAGTTCATAACAAAGAAAGAAAGATTAAACATAATGTACTGAATCATGATTAAAACTAAAGAATTCACAATGAAGGCATGTAACACCCTAGAACCGGGTTACGTAATGGAACCGTAACTCGTCCCCGAGGAGTTAGTTTTTCTATACAGGATCGCTATATTAGAGTAAGGAAAACATGAAATGGCAATAATATAATCAAAGTCAACTAAAATTTCCCCCAACTCACCTAAACCAAGCATAAACCCGCCTGTATCGTCCTCTCTGAGATCTGAAAACAAAACAAAACAGTGAGATACAATTATCTCAGCAAGTAGCAATGCATGCCTAAAATATAGTTGTAACAGTACTAAAACATGTACGATTAAAAATACACGACGATTAACCATGGTAATCCGTCTAATCTCGGAAATACATCGTCAATCACATTCGGAAAATCTTATGTATTGGGACTCGTGAAGTCTGTCTATTTTGTGTGGCCAAGCACTAGTGTTCCAAACAATCCAGTCGAAATACTGCAACAGCTCAAACAACCAATTCATCGCCCTCATGGCGGAAATACCCGTGTGACCTCACCGTCATGGTGGAAACGGAGTTGCTGCAACACTTCCCTCATGGAAGGCCTCTCCATCATGGAGGAAACGCATGAAGGAACCCTAAAATTAAATCCAAACAAAATATACAAAATTCACTACAACTCGACTGTGGATCCACACTAAGTCTCGCCCTAGTACTTTGGCAAAAGATATCATATACCGTGTAAGATTATCATAAAACATGCTTTTAGCAAAAGAACCCAACATATATATAGTTAAGAATATCAAATTCATTTTCCAATACACACTAGAATCGTTCCAACAGTTAAAGTGTATGAAAATTGGCACAATCCGGTAAAAGTCTATACTTTTCCGTAAAAAGATTTCAATGATATGTGATGAAACCATTTCAATTACTTTTTGGGTCAAAACAGAATTTAGGATAGTTCAAGAACATGATAAACGAAATTTAGATGAGTCAACAAAAGCCTTAAGTTCATATCAATGGACAATTCGATAAACCCCTTTGATTTACCGCACTTATTACAAATCCCCGTTTGATAACCAGCTCTTTACAAAATTCAGAAGTCATAACAGAGATCAGTAGTTTGATATAAAACCAGAAACAGCTCAAGAATGCACTAACAGATTTTCCGTACACACTATACTTGCATTCACTATCATTAAACTCAACATGACCCCCAAATATGATTTATTCTCTAATGGAAATCCTAATTTTCTTTCACCAAATCTTCCTATGATTATCGGAGTGCTAAACAACTTTAATCCAATCATTTAAAATTGTTTCCGGTGTTAAAAATGACTGTATACAAGAAAAATTACAATAGCCGCACTTTGTTAAAGAGTTTTGATCTGGTGCTAACCGACATCATCTGGGGCTAACCTGGTGAGGTTGGCTCTAGCTCTTTGCACTTAGCGATGGGCAAATTCCAGGTCTGGTGCTAACCTCTTTGAGGTTGGCGCCAGGTCCATTAGGTTGGCACTAGGTCCCAATTCAACTCGGTAAGTCTCCAACTTGCAATAGTTGCTTATTTTACCCTTCTGAATCAATTTAGACCTTAAGGGAACCCCCCACACAGCACATAGGGTCCCAACCACCCCATAAAACTCCTTCGAAAATATATAAACCAGATTATACCACCATTAAAACTCATCCGCCGCACTGTTAACAAAATTGGAAATTATCCCCCACACATTCGTATCCTTTATTAGATCTTAAAAGAAGACACAGAAAACATGCTATTATCGAAGGTGCTAACTTGCCTGTGTTTTGCTTAACTCCAACTTCACCAGAAATAGCAGCAAAATCCGATGTCTCTCCACGCTCAGATTTTCCTCAACGGACTGACATTTTGAATAGAAAAACCATAATTCAAAATCCTAAAAGCCTGATTTATTTTCTTCTTAAACTTTTGATAAAACCAAATCAAACTAACCCAAATCAAATCATAAAATTGCTCACCTGATCTGAAATGAGAGTTGGATGAAAAATTGCACAACCAGATCTGCTGCACTTCCTCTAACGAATAGATCTTCTCCTTCTCTAAAATCTTCAGTTAGCTCTCCTCCAACTCACCTCCAAAGTTTCTGTTTAGTTTTTCCCAACCTCTCAAATCTCCCCTCCATACGTTTGGTTTCTCCGAAAATTGAATAGTTGTAACTGTTCCAAACGCTCGGAATAGACAATGACTCTATACGTTAAGAAAACTCCTCAACTTCTTGATGATCAGCCGGTGTGTAACTCCATCAACACTCCCTACACCTACAGCCTAACCACCCTTGATTAAATGGTTAGCCACCCAAACAAAAGATCGACACTACTTTATTCACTTTAAATAAAGTTTCTAATTAGTATTTATTTACTATAAAATTTATACATAACCACACTTAATTTAATCTAATAAAATTTACCTTAATAACTTACTAAATTATTATAATATGATATAATTACCACCACTTACCCCAAGTTTACTTAATCTCTGAATTGCTAAACTTTCCAAATTACCCTTGCGACAACTACTTGAATTATTGGCTCATTATTAATTTTTAATAATATTAGCAAATTCCTTATTTTAGGCTAATCCAAAAAAATCCGGGGTCTTACAAGGCAATGATAGAATCAAGCTTGGATGTTCTTTTCTTTGCTCCTTCCTTCCCTAACACGTCCAAAGAAAAACGAAATTCCAAGATCAAAGCTGTTTTTTTTCAGCCAGATTTTGACCTAGTAAAACTCGGACTTTGGCTTTCTTGCTGAAACATGATTTTCTTCCTCCCTCAATTAGCTTTCCAACGCCACCTTACTTGCATCAATCCGAGGTCAGAATAGGAAGTTATTTCCAAAATACTCACGGTCGTTCTAATCGGAATTAACTACGACTTCAGCGTTCGAACAGTGCATCAAACGCGGGTCTAACGCTCAAGTCATAGAACTACTTCTCCCCCTCTCGTTCGAACGGCAAATCTCATGTTAGGTTAAAATACACTAACGTTCGAAGGCCGCCTCTAACGCTATCAAACGCTACTCTCGAGTTTCTCTGCAGACTTTTAACATTCGAACTTTGCATCAAACGCTATCGAACGCTACTCTCGGGTTTGTCTGCAATTGTATTTTTCACTGAGCGTTCGAACGCTGCTTCAAACGGCTATCTAACGCTGATCATAACTTCTTCAATTTGACTCCGATTTTGACGCCGTCTGAACCATGATTCCTATAACCACCAAGAGTGTCTCTACATCGACAAATTAGGCACAATTTAGATAATGAAAATAAAATACCAAGATGGAGGAATTTGGCAATTTCTAAGTAGAATTGGGAATTTAATATAAGATAAAACCAGATAAGTCATGAAATTAATGTGATAAAATGTGGCATTGTCATGACTTATCACACCCCCCCCCCCCAAAACTTACTTTTTGCGAGCCCCTAGCAAAACTGAACTAAAACAAATAAAACAGAAAGTCCTAACTATACCACTTTCGCTGGCATTCTCGATTGCATTTAGCATATGCAACAAACCTTTAAACCCCTAAGTGTCCCTAGTGGATGAGTTATAGTCTCGTGAGGGTTTACCAGGATGATACCCACAAACATGAAATTGATTTGAAACACATGTTATCAAAGAAGATAAAGCAACACCCAGAATAATAGTTAACATTCAAGGATAACTTAAAAATTGAAACTCCATGCTCACAATCTTAAGAAATCAAAAATGATCCTAATCACTTATACTTAGATAGTGGAACATCACAAGTACCTTTGGTGTAAAGTGATCTAACATATCATTATGAGGCTTCAAAATAATTCCATTATAAAAGTTCTAACAAACCCAAATTCAAAGGACTCCTTATTTGCTGAAACCACCAAGGCATGACATTGTGAGACTTTTATTTTCTATATATATATATTTTTTTTCAAAACATGTGGACTGTGCAATGTCTAGCTTCCTTAAGCTTTCTAATTGACCCATTTATCGAGTGTTGGACCAATGACTCCCGAACCAGATGGCTCAAAGGGCATTAGGTGTGAAGACACCCCTACGGGTTTTACTAACTCGATTCAAAAAGGCTACAAAGCTAAACTAGCCACATTATCAACCATTTAAGACTCCTTACCTTTTGACGCGAACACTCATTGCTTAGTGAGGCAAGAGGCCCAGTTACTTAGTAAAAAGGAGCTCAAAATACAATTTTCCTCAAAAGGTTTTTTTTTTTTCAATCCACAATTACCATGCCAAATTTGTCCATCTATAAGTCAATCAACAGAAATCAAGTTATCCAAACTTCTATGAATGGTTTCAGTTCTCATACCCCACACACAATGCGTTAGTGTGCTTGTGCTAAGTTCAAAGTGAGACAAATGAAATCACACTATCCAAAGATAAGTAATAAAGGCCAAAATTTAGAATTCGTAGTCAAGTGATCATGTGTTCAACTGTTTAAACTTAACCAAGAATATCAAGCTATTTGGCTTGCTAGGCATGGGCTAGAAATTCACATCACAAATGAAGCTATCCCACCAGTAGGCTATCCATCACATCAAAGAAAAATCTGGTTTTTTTGAGATCACCAAAACAGAGGTCAACAAAACATGTGACTTCAGCACATCACCTCCTAATTGTGCAAGGAAGAGTTAAAGATTCATGTTCTTTCTTTTTTTCAAAGAAGAAAAAGATTGCAAGATTTCAAAATTAAGAAAGAGAAAATTTTCTGGTTCCTACCCCCAAACTTAGGACGGACATTGTCCTCAATGTTCAGAAAAGAAAACAAAACCTAAAAAAAATTTTTGAAAGAGATACTCCCCCTGTTAACTTGCAAGATTGATAGTCGATTTCCATCGGCTTCTTGACTTTGACTGATTTTTTATCTTGTCGTTATAGTCATGCCCTGAAAAAAAATAATCTGGGATATCACTTTCAATCAAAACCTAAACACTAAAACAAAAGAAATAAAAGAAATAGAGAGAAGAAAATTGAACAAAATGCTTGGGTTGCCTCCCAAGAAGACCTTTAGTTATAGTCATCAGCCGAACTTCTCTTGGATGTCATGGATCTTCTAGGTTAACTGTGACCCTATTCCTATCACAATCATTTTCCAGATAATGCTTCAAGCGTTGTCCATTCACTTTAAAGGTCCTATGATTTTGTTGGACCTCTACAGCTCCAAATGGAAAAACTTGCTTGACTATGAATGGCCTCGACCATCTAGACTTGAACTTTCGTGGAAACAGCTTTAATCTTGAATTGTACAGCAGCACCTTTTGACCTGGTATGAACTCTCTCTGCAAGATTCTTCAATCATGCCATTGCTTTGTTCGTTCTTTGTATATTCTGGCATTCTCATATGCTTCCCTACGAAATTCATCCATCTCACTGAGTTGCAGTAAGCGTTTCTATCCTGCTGCTTTTGCATCAAAGTTGAGCTTTTGAATTGCCCAATATGCTCGGTGTTCTACTTCCACTGGTAAATGGCAAGCCTTCCCAAACACTAATCGATATGAAGACATTCCAATAGGTGTTTTGTATGCTGTCCTATAAGCCCATAATGCATCATCAAGTATCAGTGCCCAATCCTTTCTTGAGGTATTGACAGTCTTCTCAAGGATTTGCTTAATCTCCCGATTTGAAATTTCTACTTGACCACTTGTTTGAGGATAATAAGCTGTGGCAATTTTATGTGTCACCCCATATTTTGATAACAGGGTATTGAACAATTTGTTGCAAAAATGAGATCCTTCATCACTTATAATTGCTCGAGGTGTGCCAAAGTGAGTGAATATATTGTGCCTCAAGAATCTCATGACAACTTTGGCATAATTGGTGGGTAAAGCTGCAGTCTCAACCCACTTTGAAACATAATCTACTGCCACTAAAATGTACCTGTTATTGTGCGAGGATGGAAAAGGTCCCATGAAGTCTATTCCCCATACATCAAAAAGCTCCACCTCTAATATATTGTTCAAGGGCATCTCATGACGGTTGGAGATATTACCAACACGTTGGCAACAGTCACATTTTAAAACAAAGGATTTGGCATCCTTAAAAAGAGTCGGCCAATAAAATCCACATTGCAAAACCTTTGCTGCTGTTCTGTTTCCACCAAAGTGAACATCGTACCCCATGGAATGGCAATGCAGTAATATGCTCTCCATTTCTCCCTCAGGAACACATCTTCGAAACAAAAGATCAGTACACTGCTTGTATAAGTATGGTTCATCCCGATAATAATACTTCACATCATGAAGGAATTTCTTCTTTTGTTGACTAGATAATTCCGGTGGCAACTTGTTCACTGCTAGGTAATTCACAAAATCTGCATACCACGGTATCTCACCATGTTTGACTATAAACAATTGCTCATCTGGAAAAGTATCATCAATTGGTACTTCCTTTTCTTCAGTGTCCTTCTCTAGACGTGACAAGTGATCAGCAACTAAGTTCTCGGACCCTTTCTTGTCTCGTATTTCTAGATCGAATTCTTGTAAAAGCAAAATCCATCGGATTAGTCTTGGTTTGGCATCTTTCTTGGTGATTAAGTACTTGGTAGCTACATGATCAGTGTACACCACTACTTTAGTGCTGATTAAATAGGACCGGAACTTCTCAAAACCAAAGACGACTGCCAATAATTCTTTCTCCGTAGTAGCATAATGTTGTTGAGCTCTGTTAGGGTCTTGCTTGCATAATAGATCACATGAAAAGTTTTTCTTTCCTCTGTCCTAAAACGGCTCCAACTGCATAGTTACTTGCATCACACATAAGCTCAAAAGGATACTCCAGTCTGGTGCCACAATGATGGGTGCTGATACAAGCTTCTCTTTCAAAACTTTGAAAGCATTATGACACTCCTCAAAGAATTTAAAAGGCACGTCTTTCTCTAATAAGTTACAAAGGGGCTTGGTAATCTTGGAGAAGTCTTGGATAAAACGGCGATAAAATCCCGCATGCCCTAAGAAACTTCTTATACTTTTGACTATTGTGGGTGGAGGAAGCTTCTCAATGGTGTTAATTTTAGCCCTGTCTACTTCTATACCCTTTTTTGACACTCTGTAGCCAAGCACTATTCCTTCTTTCACCATAAATTGGCACTTCTCCCAATTCAGAATCAAATTTGTTTCTTTACATCTTTCTAGAACAAGGGTTAGGTTATGTAAGCAATGATCAAAAGATGAGCCAAAGACAAAGAAATCGTCCAAGAATTCCTCTATGAACTTTTCAATCATGTCAGAAAAAATAGCTATCATGCACCTCTTAAAAGTAGCTGGAGCATTGCACAAGCCGAAAGGCATTCTCCGAAAAGCAAATGTACTGTATGGGCATGTAAAAAAGTTGCCTTTTCTTGATCTTCTGGTGCAATGACAATCTGGTTATAGCCCGAATATCCATCAAGGAAACAATAGTACGCATGACATGCTAATTTAGCAAGCATCTGATCAATGAAAGGCAAAGGGAAGTGATATTTTCTTGTGGCTTGATTCAATTTCCTGTAATCTATGCACACACGCCATCCGGTAACAGTCCTTGTTGGGATAAGCTCGTTATTTTCATTCTTCACTACTAGCATCCCTCCTTTCTTTGGAACAACTTGCACCGGACTCACCCACGAGCTATCTGAAATGGGATAAATAATCCCAGCATCCAGCAATTTTACCACCTCAGCCTTCACCACTTCCTTCATTATTGGATTCAGTCTTCTTTGGGCCTCAATGCTTGGCTTGTAGTTATCCTCCATGAGAATTTTGTGCATGCAAAAAGATGGGTTAATACCTTTTATGTCTGCCATCGTCCACCCGATAGCTGTTTTGTGTTCTCTAACGATTCGCAATAGCTTTTCTTCTTCATCTTTTCTAAGTTCAGCAGAGATGATGACTGGAAGGGTGAGATTTTCGCCCAAGAAAGCAGAACGCAAGTGTGAGGGCAGGAGTTTCAATTCCAAATTTGGTGGTTGCTCAACAAATGGGACTGGCCATGTAGAAGATAAATTTAAGCTCTCTATTCTCGGCCTTGTTGATACCATGGGTGCAGCTTCTAAGTATCTCTCATATTCCTGTATTTCATTGTTTTTCACTAAGGGTGAATGGATAAGGCAAGCTTCTAAGGAATCTAATGGACAAATTTCAATGAAGACCTCCTACACCTCTGGGTCAACTACATCAATCCTCATACAACATCCAAAATCTGAAGGGTAGTTCATTGCTTTAAAAACATTGAAAACAACCTTCTCGTCTTGGAATCTCAATACAAGCTCTCCTTTTTTTACATCTATCAATGTTCTCCCAGTGGCAAGAAAAGGTCGACCAAGTATGATTGGAATTTCTTCATCTTCTTCCATGTCTAACACAATAAAATCTGCAGGGAATATAAATTTTTCCACTTTTATCAAAACATCCTCAATAATCCCTCGTGGGTATTTTATGGATCTGTCAGCTAGTTGGAGTGACACCGTTGTTGGCTTAGCTTCTCCCACTCCCAATTTCTTATAGATAGAAAGTGGCATCAAGTTGACACTGGCACCGAGATCACATAAGGCTCTGTCAAAATAGGAATTTCCAATGGTGCATGGTATGGTAAAACTACCAGGATCCTTCAACTTCTGTGGCAACTTCTTTTGCAGGACCGTGCTGCATTCCTCTGTCAACTTCACTATCTAAAAATCTGCTAATTTCCTCTTCTTCTATAAAATTTCCTTCATGAATTTGGCATAGCTGGGCATTTTCTCTAAAGCTTCAGCAAAAGGAATGTTTATATGCAATTTTTTAAAGACCTCCAGAAATTTTGAGAATTTATTATCTAATTTCTGCTTTTGAAATTGCTGTGGGAATGGAACAAATGGAGTGTATCGTGGAGAACTTGTTGGCAATAATTTTTTGTCAACCAAATCTGACAGGTGCAAATTTTCTTTCAAGTTTTCTTGAGCATTATGTGATTCTCGGTCAACCGTTTCAGGCATAGACTCCATGATTGGTGCTATGTGCTTTTCAACTTGCTTCCACTTCTCAGACTTATGGCTTTGCAATGCTCCTTTGGATTTACCTCCGTAGCACTAGGTAAATTTCCTTGTGGTCGTGAGTTTATTGAATTGGCAATTTGTCCAATTTGTATCTCCATGTTCCTTTGTGAGCTAGCCAAGTTGCGGTTTGAGTTCACCAATTCTTGAGTGAGTTGAACAAGGTTCTGGATCGTTGCATCATTCTTTGTCATATATTGAGCTAGGACCTCTTCAACTGGTGGTTTGTTCTCTGGTTGTTGGCCAAACCCTGGTGGTGAAGAGAAGGATTGTGGTAGTAAGGAATTTTGATTATTCTTCCAAGAAAAATTTGGATGATTTCGCCACCCTTGATTATATGTGCTGGCATTAGGATTGTTGCCAGGTCGGTATGGTGGTCAAGGTTGAGCCACAAATTGCACTTGTTCGGTGAATGTTGGATTCCCCATGGTACACTCCATGCTAGAATGTGCTCCTCCACAGAATTCACATGTTACAGAGTGTGTATGAGCAGGGGGAGTATGTATGGCATTAACATTAATCTAACCAATCTAGCGAGATAGGACAGCTACTTGTGCTGTTAATGCTGTCAACTGATCAACTTCATGGATTCCTGCAATCTTTTTATTGTTGGACCTTTCAGTTGGCCATTGGTAATTATTAGCAGCCATCTCTTATAACAATGCTTGTGCCTCATCTAGCGTCTTGGCCATTAATGCTCCTCTTGCTGCAGCATCTACAATAGTCCTTGTGTGCCCAATTATAAAATGTCTGAATGTGCAGCCAATTTGGAATGCCATGATGAGGACATTTTCTGAGTAAATCTTTGAATCGTTCCCATGCTTCATACAATGTTTCCATGTCTTGTTGGCTAAATTGAGTGGTCTCATTCCTTAACTTGGCTGTTTTAGCTGGTGGAAAGAATTTTGCCAAAAATTTTTGGGCTAGCACATTCCAAGTAGTAATACTTCTGTTTACACCCTATATGACCAACGAATAAGAAAAGGACACGTGGTGCCTATGTGGCTTATGTAGGTGTTTACACCCGCTGTAGCCCGACGGTAGTGTTACGGTCATGTATATCTTTTGACTGATCTATGTCCTACCATATGCGGGTCAAGTGAAACCCATCTTTACACCCGCCGTAACCCGGTGAAATCGGAGTAAACAAGGCTCTAAGTATAATATATATATGTTTATTGGGTAAATGATGGTGACTGATTTTGCCATTAAAGCCATTAAAGGAGTTATCATGGCATGTACTACTTTATTGGGTTTGAGGAAATTTGCTGGACGCTTGATCAACCCCATGATACTTTTATTTGATAAAAGGTATGTTCAGTTGCCTTTTATTTATGAAAAGGTGCATTTGACCAATTATGCCTTTTGGCCGATTACGGCTCATTGAAGATACTACGGTAATTCTCCAAAGATGTGGAGAGTGGGGTCCCCCACTTTCTAAAAACGTGGAGTGGTTATATAAGGTGGGTTCAACTTCCTAAAAGTGGGTCGTTGAGAGACTTTATGGTAAAGCAAAACGGACCTGCAGACATGGGAAAGAGGTTCCTCAAAGATCATGCAAGAATGGGACGTTGAGCAACCGTCAAGGAGCAGCTATAAAAGGCATAAACTTCGAAGAACTCGAGGACACAATCCACGCAACCGCAACCGGTTATTATATTATTTTGATCATCCGTGATCCTTTATCCCCTCTAATACAGACGGATAAACTAGGACTTCTCTCACTGCTTCCTGTCGCAGTGACACCTTCGACCCCTCTTTACTCCGACTAACACCAGAATCCTGCCACCGGAGAGTAAGTTGAGGCCGCCCCTGACTCGCAGTTCTGTCCTTACAGAATCCCGAGCAGCCAGTCTCGAGACTCGCTCTGTTCATGCCAGGTGACTCGTGTATTTTCGGGTAAGCAGCAATCCAAGGTGAACCCCCTGAATTGGCTTTGCTAGCAGCCGCCCCCTTCCTCCTGCGCTTATACCCGATTACGGCTATAAGACCAGGACAGGCCGGTCCTGCAAGCCCTGTCGATTTTCTTTTGTACTTTTGTTTCCATTTTGAGGATTATCTGTTGTCGCTTTCGGCTATTCGGCCGATTTTATAATAAAAGGATTTGTGTGCCGTTAGATGCTTTCGCTTTCAAACACTTACAAGAACCCAAAACGAAGACCGAACCCCTAGTCTTCATACCATCGCCTGACCGATTTTATTACAGGTGACTTGCAGTACGACTGAACCGATCTCGGTTCAGATTCGGAATAGGTGCCCGGGGTCAGGAATCGACTCGAAAATCATTGTATCAAACGATACTGGCACGCCCGCGTAGAGACACATCACCACCTCAGACACGTGTCCACACCGGCCCATCTTTGGAGAAACAACTTCCTGTCGGCAAAGAATTGAGCCAATCTTTGGCTTTATCTCTTAATGAAAAATGGAATAGCCTCAAACGGATTGCATCATTAGAAACTCCGTTGTGCTTGAATGTGTCACAAATCTCCAAGAAATTGGCGATATGCGTGCTAGGATTGTCATTTGGTAAGCCACTAAACTGCACAGAAGTCTGGATCATTTGTATTATTGCTGGCTTGATTTCAAAATTGTTGGCTTGAATATTTGGGCGCCGAATTCCTAAAATAGTATCATTCACTACTGGAACAGCAAAATCTTTTAAAGCCCACTGATTTTCTTGATTTTCAGCCATGGTTTCCTCGGAAGTAACTTCTGCTTTTCTCTACGAATCCTTCTCAATGTTCTTTCAATTTCAGAATCAAGAGGTAATAATTCCAAGCTTTTTGCACGTCTCATATACCCTACAAAATAAAAATAAAAATAAAAGAAAGATTAGATTAAGATTAGAGTTATTTGGTATCTATATTAATAGTTTTAATAAAAACAATCCTCGGCAACGGCGCCAAAGACTTGTTGTGAATTATAAAGCACTCAAATTGCAAGTGTACAATATCGCAAACAAGTAATATAATGATGAGAAAAGTATTGTCCCACAGAGATTGAAAATTAAAACTATCAAGTATAGAAATTAATCTAACACTAAATTTATCTAACAAACCCACCAATTAATTAAAAAGAAACTAAAATAATAATTAAAAGTAAAAGATGAAACTATTTAAAGAGAAAATTGTTACTCAAGTTAACAAAGTCTAGATGACAAAACCTAGGGTTTCTAAAAATTTCACCTTCCCAATCCTCTTTAAAACTCTCATTCTCATTCAATCCAGTTTATTTACTTCTATTGATAGTCAAGAACCATAAATTAGTTACTAGCCTCTCCCAAGGTCCTAATAAACCAATCTTAATTAATTCCACCACTATTCCTATGCGAAGAAAATTAATCAAGATTCATTTAAAATCTATGGCTCTTATGTAAGGAGTGCATAAATTCTACAGGTATATTCCTATCCCATATAATTTATGATATTCTATTCATAGGCATATTCAAACCTCCTCTCCCCGATTCAGTAATGAATTCCTAAGCAACTAATTTATCGATCACACATATTAGAAGTATTAAGCATGGAATAGAATAACCAACAAGAAAATAGCATAAACCTGGATTATAATCAAAATAGAGAACTTAAAGATTCATGTTCAGGATCCTTTTAGAACCCTAGAAAATAAAATTAGTTGATAACAAAGAAAAAAAGATTAAACATAATGTACTGAATCATGATTAAAACTAAAGAATTCACAATGAAGGCAATGATAGAATCAAGCTTGGATGTTCTTTTCTTTGCTCCTTCCTTCCCTAACACACGTCCAAAGAAAAACAAAATTCCAAGATCAAAGCTGTTTTTTTTCTTCCGTTTTTCTGCCATCCCCTTATTTTGTAGCCAGATTTTGACCTAGTAAAACTCGGAATTTGGCTTTCTTGATGAAATACGATTTCCTCCCTCTCTCAATTAGCTTTCCAACGCCACCTTACTTGCATCAATCCGAGGACAGAATAGGAAGTTATGTCCAAAATACTCACAGTCATTCTAATCGGAATTAACTACAACTTCAGCGTTCGAACGGTGCATCAAATGCGGGTCTAACGCTCAAGTCATAGAACTACTTCTCCCCCTCTCGTTTGAACAGCAGATCTCATGTTAGGTTAAAATACATGAACGTTCGAACGCCGCCTCTAACGCTATCAAACGCTACTCTCGGGTTTCTCTGCAAACTTTTAACGTTCAAACTCTGCATCAAACGCCATCGAATGCTACTCTCGGGTTTGTCTGCAATTGTATTTTTCACCGAGCGTTCGAACGCTGCTTCAAACGGCTATCTAACGATGATCATAACTTCTTCAATTTGACTCTGATTTTGACGCCGTCTGAACCATGATTCCTATAACCACCAAGAGTGTCTCTACATCGACAAATTAGGCACAATTTAGATAATGAAAATAAAATACCAAGATGGAGGAATTTGGCAATTTCTAAGTAGAATTGGGAATTTAATATAAGATAAAACCAGATAAGTCATGAAATTAATGTGATAAAATGTGGTATTTTTATGACTTATCAGCGATTCCGAGTTCGATCAAACTAGAGATTTTTTGTTCGATCCCCAGCGGAGTCGCCAAGCTATGCGCACGTCGGGCGCACAGAAAAAGCGTGTTACAATCTATGTTTATGGAGTCGCCACTACATGAAATGGTGCAGGTAGACAGCCATTGATTTTTGGTCTACACCAATGATTCCGAATAAGTGACCAGATTACAACCCAGGAAGTCCTTTAACACCCTGGGTTGCCCCACCGAAATGGGTTCCCTTAAATTAGTTGGATATTTAATGGGCTCTCTTATTTATTTATTTATTTTTATTATTTTTATTTCTTTTCTTGTATCTTCTTTTCTAATAAATTTTTTTTTATCATTTTATGTGTACAACAAATATTAATCTATATGTACAAGGTCTACACAAAATTACATCTAAAGAAAAGCAATATGGACAAAACTAAGACATGTTAACACAATTGAAATTGAAACCACTTAGTCTGAAAATTCACTTAATCTAAATGAACAATAAACTGAATTCAAAACTAACAATCAATAAATAAATAAAAAAAAACAGCAACAAATAAAGTATCAAAAACAAATGAGTTCAGCCATGGTTGGCCGAATCATGATGCATGCAATCATTTCCCCTCTTTTTTATTTTTATATCTATATAAGGATTTAAGGGGTGGGGATTGCAAGCCTGCATCTTGCAAGAAGACAAAATAATAAATAGACAAATTCTAATGAACTGTAAGCAAAGAAAAATTCACCCAATGATGAATCCAAACTAAAATGAGCTAGTAAATCAAACAAAACTAACAAAAAGAACTAAATCTGTACAATTCGGACACTTCAAAGGATGTGGCCTTTTCTTTTCTTTTTTCCCTTCTCAACTTTTTATGAATTAAAACAAAGTAAATAATCACACATAAAAAAATTTATTAATTGTGTTAGGCAATGGCCCAACACGGTAGTGTTGTGCCATTGCCGAACACATGGTTTCCTCTTTCCCAGTTTTATTTTTTTTTTTTTTTGCTATTTATTTTTTATGTCCCATACATGTGGCTCCTTTTTTTTATTTGGTTTTCCTTTCCACAAGCAAAAGTTAAGACCACTTGCATAAAACAATTAACAGAAAATATTGAAGATGCAAAATTTACAAAACTAGCTTATCCTTTATAACTTGCTTACATTCAAGCAAGTAGATGATCTAAAGTAAAACTAAACTAGCTTACAGAACTAGAAAATATGGTGGTCAGCAATAGCTTAAAACTGATCTAATTTGGATTAAGTAATCTAAACTTCTCAAGCTAACATTCATGACTAAGTAGATGAAGCAAATCCTTATTTAGAAACATGCATAATCCAGATCATAAGACAAACACATCTTAGAATATTTGATGAAGAAGAAATGATTTATACAAAATCTAAACATAAGACATACTTGTGGTGTTTGATGTGAACTGGGTGTGGAGCAATGTTGTGGTGAACAGCAGTCCTCTTGTTCTACTCTTGTTTCAACTTCAGGTGCTATGGACATCCTCTCTCTTTTCTCCATTTCTTCTCCCTTTTTTTCAAAGAGCTCTTTTACTTTGTTACCCCCTTACTTCTAAGACTCCTTTCCTTTTTATAAGAGACTTTCACCCCTTTAACTTCTTAACTCCTAGACCCATCTTCTTCTTAACTTCTAGACCTCTCATCTTCTAAACCCCTAGATCCCTCATCTTCTTAACTCCTAAACCCCTCATCTTCTAAACCACTAGACCCCTCATCTTCTAAGCCTCTCCTCTTCCTCTCTTAGCAACTAGACTAAGTATTAATCTCCCCTAAGTCCCTACAAGGGTTTAATACTTCCAAGAGAGTCCCAAAAAGTCTTGAGAATTCAAGTTTCCAAGAGGTAATGAGTTGGACCATATTGAAAAACCCAATTTCTTTTAATAAAGGGTCCCAATATTTTAATGCTACATATGGCAGCCACCATGGCACACATGTGGCACCAAATTTTGGTTTTATCAAAAAAATCCCCGAATTACCCTTCATTTCTTTTATCCATAACTTAATCGTTTGAGATCCGATTTGAGCACGGTTTGGTATATCGAAATCGGCTCAGAATTCTCTTTATTATAGCTGTAAGCACCCAAATTTTGATCAAACCAAAATATGCTAAGATAAATGGGAAATAATAAAAAAATTGGAGCATGATTCGTCCGAGTGGGCGGCTGAGTCGCCTCAGCCGTCAACTCAAGCCAAAAGTGCAGAGAAAAAGGGCAAATCTGAAAGATTTGCCGCAACCGCACAGCATATGCGGTTGCTTCGCAACCGCATATGAAGTGCGGTTGACTTTTTTGGCCACCGCCCTCGCGAGCCAATCAGAGCAAGCGGCGCCGAAAAGTCAACCGCACATACAGTACGGTTGCATGGCGCGTCAGACTGTGCCTGACCAGTTTGTCCCCTAATGATTGCTGAAAAGACGTTGCCAAACCGCACATACCCTGCGGTTTAGACCAAACCGTACCTACTGTGCGGTTTTGACCAAATTGCACATAAACCGCATTGTATGTGCGGTTTTGTCCCTGTTTTCTATAAATAGCAAACCCGAACTCTGGACAGGGGCTGGCTTCTTTTGGGTTGATTCCCACTTCTTCTCCCCTTCACCCCCTGTACGAAACCTCCCTCACCACCTTCCCAACTCCCTCCTAGCCCTTCAAACCATATCCAAATACCCAAAAACCCTTTCCCTTCTCCTCCTCCTCCATTCTTGAACCTTGGAAAAGCATGGAGGTGCTGTTCATGTGCTCTTGCCTCAAGAAAGCTCAAAACACTTCAAGAAGGTATGTAGATCCCCAAGGTGAACTTCCCTTTACCTTTTGTTCAACATATATGGAAACAAGTTTGATCCAAGTGCTTTGAATAAATTGTGTTCTTCACGTGGTGTTCTTTTTTAAGTACTAGCATATTTCTCCCTCTTCTTCCATGCTTTACATCTTCTCCTTGAGAAATAGAGCTCTCATGGTAAGGAGGGAATGGGGACACCAAGAAATGGAGGATAACAGGAGTTTGTCTTCATGGTTTAAAGATTGTTAAGCTATTGTTTGTTCCTTTAATCAGGAGAGCATGTTACCCCGTTCTTGTATCTCCATTGTACCCTTAATCTCCCCCAAATCCCTCCTCTTTAACTACTTATTTTAGGATTCCCGCACACAAGTTAATCGAGTCAACTTGCCTAAATTCCGTATAATGGGAACCCGTTATCTAGCGGGGTAATTCAGGGTGTCTACGGACTTCCCCAGGTTACAACTGAGCCACTTATCCAAGATCTCTGGTACATCACCCAAACATAAATGTAAATCAAGAATTGGGTGACTGTTCACACCCTTAACAATGAACAGTGGCGACTCCCCAAAACCAATGAAAAAACCCACGGAAAGCCAGGCATCGGCGTCGTGCGCCCAACGTGCGCACAATAGGCTTTTTATTTCAAAAAGATGGGTCCATTATAAAACCTCGATTTACGTGCCCACATATGTGCCGGTTCAAGATATGCATCTTGGGCAATTCTATGGTGCAAAAATGGGGTGCTGAAAATGGTCTCCATAAACGTAAAAATGTATAGCTGATACATACTATAATCAACCCACATGGGGCTAAGCATTACAACCGGAGAGGAGGAAAAAAAAAGCAGAAATAGGTTCAAAAAATCCATGCTTCGAAGCTGTGGGGCAAGAATGACAACTTGACTAACTGCAAGTTGAAGGACTCCACTAGCTGAAAAGCAAACAAGTGATTTAATTAAAAGAAAACCCAAAAGCTATAGAATGTTCACAAGTGGAAGTATTCAGCTCATACCGTAGGCCAAATAGCAAGTTTCATAGCAACAGACAGAAAGGTCCTTATTCTTTAATATGCTCCTACATCACTAATCTTCTCGTTATTCTTTCAATGATGTGATTTACCCCTGTGAAAATTAGATTTATACAATATTACCAAAGTGAAAGACAAAAAGGAGACCAGATATATTTGTGAAAAACTTAAAAAAAAGTAAAAGAAGATTTGTGAAAATACTAGCTCTATTTAAAATCTTTCATCCCATATGTCAAATACATGCTAGTAAATTACAGATGTTATATCTGAAATCATTCATCTGAACTCATGTTAATTGCAGCCATCAAACGTGTTGCTGGTTAAGGAAAATAAAAGAATATACGCATACAAGCACACTAACACAAATGGGAATTAAAAGGAGGAAAAGATTGCTATCATGGATCAAACCTTAATGCGAGACGGCCATCTTGACTCTCTCATTTTGCATTCGGTGGATTGCCATGGGGGAACACAAATGGCTGCCAAAAGGAATTTTTAGCACAATGGAAATTGTTGTTTGTCAATCAATAAATTTGAACAATTACCTGCAGCATTTGAATGAAAGCATAATTGCCTTGAAGACCTATGGTCACCAACAGTACCTTGCGACACTTGGTTGGAGGCAAAAAATGCCTGCATATTTTTTCAACTGCCTTATAAGAAACAATAATACCATGGTTGTGTGCAAAACAAAAACAACGAATTAAAGTATACTTGAAATGCTGGATTATGTGGAGTCAACGAGCTAATAGGCATCATAAATGCATCCCTCATATATGGTGTCAGTGGAGCGAAAGAACTCTAAGTAGGTTGGCTATTAGAGGTAAATGGCCTAAAAGTTGCTGCATCTTCTATTTGGTTATTGTTTTCCTGTCTTGACACGTTACAATCTATATTGACGGCTCGTTTTGCTTTCTTCCATGTACGCTTGATAGATTGTTCCAACGCACCTTTTGGCCTACGAACACTTGTTCCAACACGACCACCCCTTACCTTCTATTTAATACCTTTTGCCCTTGAAAGGATTTCCGTGTCATCGACACCAGCAGCATGATAATCGTTGTCCCCAATGATAAGTCATGAAAATATCACATTATAGCACATTAATTTCATGACTTATCTGGTTTTATTTCATATTTAATTCCCAATTTTACTTAGAAATTGTCAAAGTCTTTCATCTTTGCATTCTATTTTCATTGTCTAAATTTTGCCTAATTTGCTGATGTAGAGATACTCTTGGTGATTATAGAAGTCACGGTTCAAACGGCGTAACAATCGGAGTCAAATTGCAGAAGATATGATCAACGTTCACTGACAGTTCGCCTGTCGTTCGAACGTTGGTGTTCTGCAGAGAAACCCGAGAGCAGCGTTCGCTGAACGTTCGCTGAACGTTCGCCTGTCGTTCGAACGTTGGTGATCTACAGAGAAACCCGAGAGCAGCGTTCGCTGAACGTTCGCTGAACGTTCGCCTGTCGTTCGAACGTTGGTGATCTACAGAGAAACCCGAGAGCAGCGTTCGCTGAAAGTTTGCCTGTCGTTCGAACGTTGGTGAAAAATAGAGAAATTATGAGCAGCGTTCGCTGACCGTTCGATGAACGTTCGAACAAGAGAAGAGGAAACAACTTTTTGACCTGAACGTTCGACCCGCGTTCGATGAACATTCAAACGATCAAGTAGAAAAACCTGTTATGAAATTCCGAACTTTGCGGATTTGTTTCCTTTTTCTTGGGGATCTTCTTCTAGTTTTTAGGAGGACTTTAAGGGGTTTCTAATTAAGAAGATTAGGTCGTTTTTGGACTTCTAAGTCGTGGATATACAAGGAAAGGAAGTTCTCTCTTCCTTAGGAGTCTTGGAAGGAAAGTTCCTATTTTCTCTTCAAGGGATTTTTGGGCAAGTTGATGTGATTGATATAAAGGAGGAAAGGAACGTGAAGAGGAAGTTTTTGGTGCTGGGAACGTGAGAAGGAAGCTAGAACATCAAGAGATCAAAGCTTGGATCATCATTAGTTTATTTCTTCTCTTTTGTTCTTCTTCTTTCATTATACTCTGTTTTTTATGGTTATTCTTAGTTCAGTCATGAACTAATTTCTCTTTCTAAGGCTTTGATGTAATCTAAACATGATGTTTTAATTCTGAATACTATTGCTAAAGGATTTATGATTTACTATTTGAGTATTTTATCATTGTGCTTAACCCAATTGAGTATTTGATCACCATTCAATTGTATTGAGACCGAGAGGAGATATACAATTTTAGTTCCTGTGATAAAATATCATATTCTACATGTTGATAGAGATATTGGCATGGTTTATGTAGCTTTGTGTTTTTGTACATGAAAATCCACAGATCTTAATGTGCCTTTTTGCCTTTAAATTCACATAGAAATATCGTGAGTTATCGTGGGGAGGTAAGTTCGTTGGTGCTCGAGAGAGACCATTGGATAGAATAGGGATTTTCGCTTTCAAATTGGATTATAACATTCAGTAGCATGTGTATTCAAGAGTTAATTCAAATTTGTTTATGATGAAATCAAATGCCTTAGTATTTTAAATCTCTTATTAAATCTTACTCTAATATTTTCTTAGTTAATGATTTTAATTGCTAGTTAAAAAACCATCTCACTTTTTGATTATCCAAATAGAATTTAGGATAGTAATTTCAGTATTTAGTAGCTACCATTCCCTGTGGGTTCGACACTCTATTTCATCACTTTATTACTTGTTACGAATTCGTGCATTTGCGAAAAAGTACATCACCCAACACTATCTAGATTTGTGCAATCTAGCTGAGAACTTGTTTGTGAAATGTTCACCCTTCCAACTTCACTTTGAGTTCCCTATTTTCGTGATGCATCATCCATATCGTTAGCTTTGTTCTTTTCTTTTAGTATTTTGTTTACCCTACATTCAATTTGTTTAACCAGATCACTAGCAAAATTAGAGGACTCTTCATGCAGTGCAACCTTTCTTGCATTTTGGACAAACATGCAACACAATTCCCTAAACCTCCACCCAATTGCCACTTTGGGGTTGTCCTCAACAACAGCCCCTTGTTCATATGCAGCCAACCCACTCTTTGCTTCTTTTGTCCATCTTTTCAAAATATATACATCGGGTGTCTTTTTTATCTTATAAAAACGAAGAATGTAAAATTCATGACTGCACAATATGCCACTGAATTCAAAATTATTACAGCTACAATTGACTGAAGTAGTTGAACGATCAAATGTAATAGTATGTTCTCGAGGCCTTCGCGCAGAATCATTAGTGACTTTGTACTCAACCACTTCGCGAACTTCCCCACAAACATGCAGTTCACAATTAAGGACACCATCAAGTACTTCTTTGCGAATTAATTCATAGATTTCTTCTGTGTAGACATTTCTTTCACATTCCAACATTTGATTTCCCTCGATCGGCAATGCAAGAGTACTATTCAACATCTTTCAATCAGCCTTCAATTCGTCATACCGTCTATCATCCAATAATTCATCAAAGCGACCCAAGAATCATAATAAATCCTTTTGGCTATGTAGATGAGTTTTTAGTGATGCATTCATGCTCTTGAACCTCTGTGTCGTACTCATGTTTGCAGATAGGAAATGTGGACACGGTTTCGACGCAATTGAGTTTATCAGAACCGGAGTCCGGATGAGGAAGTTATAAGCAGGTCAAATCTCGAGGGAGAAAAAATTGACTTTTTGCTCAAACTTGAATTAACTGCCATAACCTATCCTAGAGCTGGCAATGGGTCGGGTTCGGGCGGGTCATAATCGGGTTGTGAGTTAAACGGGTTGGGTCGGGTTGAACCCGATTAGTGGCGGGTTGGGAAAACCCCAAACCGAACCCAACCCGCCACTAATCGGGTTCAACCCGCCAACCCGATTATTTTTTTTATTTTTTATTTTTTTTTTATTGATGAGATCCTAGCCATTCTTGGCCCCTCCGGGAGTGGCAAATCGACGCTGCTAAACTCACTTGCAAGTTGCAAGGAGACTCCCGAGCAACTACTCCACCGGATCAGTACTCGCAAACAGGAAGAAACTCAGCAAAACCGTGTTAAGACGAACCGGGTTCGTGACTCAAGACGATGTTCTCTACCCCCAATTCACAGTCAGAGAAACCCTAGTTTTCTGTTCACTTTTCTGTTCACTGCTTCGTCTTCCCGACTCGTTATCGAAGCATGAGAAGGTACTGGTGGCCGAGTCAGTGATCAACGAGTTAGGGTTGGGCAAATGCCAACACACGATCATCGGGAACAGCTTATCAGAGGAGTCTTTGGTGGTGAACGAAAGCGAGTGAGCATCGGTCACGAGATGCTAGTAAACCCTAGCTTGCTTCTTCTCGACGAACCCACTTCTGGTCTCGATTCGACAGCCGCTTCATCAGAGAATTCTTTGGTGGTGAATGAAAGCGAGTGAGCATTGGTCACAAGACGCTGGTAAACCCTAGCTTGCTTCTTCTCGACGAACCCACTTCTGGTCTCGATTCAATGGCCGCTTTCCGGCTAGTCTCGACGTTGGGCTTGCTGGCTCGGAAGGGGAAGACCATCGTGACGGCGGTGCACCAACCGTCGAGCCAAGTTTACCAGATGTTCGACTCGGCTCTGGTTCTATCGGAGGGACGGTGCCTGTACTTCGGCAGGGGCTGCGACGCCATGAACTACTTCTCGTCCATCGGATTCTCGCCGTCTTTCCCCATGAATCCCGCCTGACTTCACAGTGAAGACACCGCTTCAGTTCCCCTTTTCTCATCTCTAGCTATTAAAACAACCATCGTAATACCTTCGCAGGCAAGCTTTCGGCAGATCTCCAGGCCGATGCCCTTGTTTGCACCTGTAACTACTGCATATCTGCAAAATCTAGAAAAAATTAAAATAAATAACTGGATCTGCTGTAGAAGCAGTGAATTAGTAGCCAAAAACATTTGTACCTGTCAGCCATTCTTGCCTCTGTATTTCGAAGCTCAGATAGTTCAACTTTGCTTTGTACCTGTCAGCCATTCGTTGGAGCTGAGAGGGCGAGAGTCGAGAGACTTGAGAGTTGAGACCACGAGACGGTGAGAGGCAAACTGGCGAGTGGCGAAAACAAAACGAAAAGTCGAAAACCCTAAAATTTTGTAATCACTTTAATCGGGTAACCCGTCGGGTGAACGGGTTGTAATCGGGTTGACCCGATTTTAGACGGGTTGAGAAAACCTCAACCCATACCCAACCCAATTAATAAACGGGTCAACCCAACCCGTTTATAATCGGGTTGACCTGTCGGGTCGGTTTGCTTTTTGCCAGCTCTACCCTATCCTGACAGATAGGGAATGCCAACATGGTTCTAGCACATTTAACTTTACCAGAATCGGGGCCCAAACAGAGAAGTTATGAGCAGATTAGAACCCAAGGAGCAGTTTCGGCTTTCTGCTCAAAACTTGAATTTACTGCAATACTCTGTCTCAATGAGTAGGAAATCCCAACGCAGTTTCAGCGCAACTGAGTTTGCCAGAATCAAGGTTTGGATGAAAAAATTATGAGCAGATCAAGCCCTAGGGAAAAAGTGCAGAAAAACTACCCACGTGGCGAATGTGCAAGTCACATCTGCCACGTGGCAAAGAAAAGGACAGAAATGATAGAAAATTAAAATATCTTGAATATAATATTAATTTCCTTAAAAATATCTTGATTTTACTAATTAAAATAAATAAAAAAATCCCAAAAATTAGATTCTATCATTAAGAGAGAGAATCCCATGAAATCAATCAATCAAATCAAAGGGCAAAATGCAGAAAACTGTCCACGCGGCGAAATGCAGAAAACTATCCTCATGGCGAAATGTAGAAAACTGCCTACGTGGCGAAATGCAAAAAAATGTCCACGTGCGAAATGCAGAAAACTGTTCACGTGGAAAAATGCAGAAAACTATCCACGTGGAGAATTCTTTGCCACGTGGCGAGGGAAATGACAAGAGAACCAAAATATCTAGAATATAATATTAATTTCCTTAAAAAAATCTTGATTTTACTAAATAAAATAAATAAAAAATACCATTCACTCATTAAGAGAGAGAGAGCCCCATCAAATCAATCAAATCAAAGGGGGCTCTCTCTCCACCTCCCTTCTCTCAAAACCCTAAGTTCCCCACACGACCCCCTCTCCCCCATGAAAAAAAGTCTCTCCAACCTCTCTCCCAAGAAAACCTCTCTAGCAAAAAAAACCCCTCTCCCATAAGCCTCTCTCCATCTCCCTAGCTCTCACCACCTCTCCAACCCTCTTCTCTAAGCTCTCTCTCCATCTCACTAGCCCTCTCCACCTCTCCACTACCCCATACGAATCCTCCTCTCTAACCCTTCTCCCCCATTCAAACACTTCTAAACCCCTCTAACCTCTTCCTTTCCCTTTCTTCTTCATCTTGGACCTAGGAGGCCAAAGGAAGCCTTGTGGAGCAATGGAGAAGAGGTCTAGGCGCTATCCTCCACTTCAAGGAGTCTCTACACTCTCCCAAGGAGGCTACAAACCCCCAAGGTAAGCTTCCATAGTCATTGTATTTAACATATATGCATATGGAATGAATGTGAGTATATTTTTTTCATTTTGCTGTTTTTGTTCATTTTTGCCTTGTCTCCTTCTTCTCTTCATGCTATGCCATTTCTTTCACAAAAAATGGACTCCCATGGTAAGGGGAGAGACCTAGGTCTAAAAAAGAGGGAGAGGATGAGAGCTCTCTAGTCTCATTTAGAGTTACATGGAGCTCTCTAGTCTTATCTTATTTTCCTTTTAGTAGTATGTACACTAACATCCTAATACACACACTTTAGGTCACTATTTTAGCATGATAATATCTCCTTAATACTTGCTGTATTTTATTATTGAAAGTGTTTAACATACATGCATATGGAATACGTGTGAGCACATCCTCTCTTGCTATTTTTTTTTTTATGTGTGTTGGCTTGCCTCTCTCTTCTTTTATTCATGTCATGTTGTGTCCTTTATCAAAATAAACTCCCATGGTGAGGGGAGGTATCCTAGCACAAAGGAAGGGAGGAGAGTTCATGTTTCAAGTGTCTAAGAGCATCACTTAAATGCTCATTTTCTGGTTCTTTTTGGGAGAGCATGTCCTCCTATCCTAATGTCTTATATACCCCCATTAAACCCCCCCTATTCCCTTCTCTTTAAGCCACTTTATGCATGTTTTGTTAGTATCCCATGATAAAGAGTGTTTGCATGAGTTTGCATAGGTAAGCACCAAGGTTAGTTACTCTTTCCACCATGTTTTATTTGCTGTTTTGGTTCACTTTGTGCACATGAAATGTGCACCAACACACATATGCATATATTGCACTTAGAAAGCATGCCTAGAATCCTTTACTTCTCATTTTCCTTTTAGTAGTATGTACACTAACATGCCTAATACACACACTTTAGGTCACTATTTTAGCATGATAATATCTCCTTGATTATTGATTTTAATTATTTGGATGTATACATGTGTGGTTTGGCCACACCACTTTGTGGGCCTTCCAACAGGGCCCACACCTGTCTTACCCAACCTAAGTCCTCTCCATTGGTGGACTTTAAAGGCAACTTGGCTAATCCTTTGGGCCTCCTCCAAGCCCATTGGACTTTCTTTAAAAATCCAAACCAACTAATTAAATAATCCTTGCATGCTTAAACCACTTCCAAATCAAATAAACCAAAACCAAAAAGGGTTATCCAAAGTAACCCTCAAATGGGACTTGAGCTTGCCTTAACCCCAAATTAGTACACCAATGGGCCTTCCAATGGGGCCCACACCAGACCCACCTCACCTTCAAAGTAAAAAGATAAAAATCAAAGAAAATGAGGTAAATGGGCCACACCACTAGAGGCCCAATAAGAGCCCAATTTGAAGCATGCTTGTTTAGGCTAGGATTGGTTTGGCCGTGGCCATCGGCTTGGGCCTATCGGGCCTTGTTACTTTCTTTAGGGAAGGCCCACTTACCAAAGAAAGGAAGGGATCCAAAGCCCTAACTCACTAAGCCTTGGGTTTTCAAGTCTAAACCTAGGACATGGGCCCTGTGCGCACCTAAACCTAGCCTAGATCGCACACCGGGCGCACCTTTGGTGCGTGCCTCGGGACATTCAGAGTCGCCACTGCCTGAGAGTGCAGGCAGACACGGTTTTGCCCTAATCGGGTCTAAGTCTGGTCTGCGGCTTTTCAGAGTTCTAGCTAAGTCCTCGGTTACGTCCGGGGAAGTCCTAAGGACACCCCGGTCCGCCCCGTCAGTTTGACGGGTCCCTCGGGTCTCCCTGGTTTTTTGAGTCAAGTTCACCATTTTCCTAGACCAGCATGCTGCCTTGTTGGGTCTGGCGGGGCCCTTTGAAGGTGTGGGTCCCTTTTATTTGATTTTATCTTTTTATTGATTTAAGTGGAGTGGGTCGGACCCGGGTCCCGTTGGAAGACCCGCGGGTTGCCATGGTTGGGCCTTGGGCCCAGTTGGGTTATTGGGTAACCCATTTGGTTATCCTATTTATTTACACATTTCATGGGCTTAGTGGGCTTGGATTTGGCCCATTAGCCAAGAGTCAAGGGGCCCGGACCTGTTTATTGAAAACAGGCCTGGTATGGGCCAGTCAAAAGTGGGCCCCACTAGTGGGTCAAAGGGGTCTTGATGGGCCTATCTAGGCCCAAAGTCCAAAAAATGGGCTTAAAATAGCCCAAATGGTTTAAGGGAATGGTTCGAGCCGGCTTAGACCGGATCAAGTCCAACCGAACCAAGAAATTACAATTTTTACATTATTTTACAAATGCCCGTATTTTCTCTACGGTCCAACCTGACCGTGAATTGACTACGGTCTCTCCTATCCGTGAATCAAACACGGTCCAGGTTGGACCGGCCTGAGTTTACGGACGCGATTTAGTTTGCATGTTTGCTGCCGATTTCAATCTGTATCAGTTCCGTGGCTTTTCTGGGTCTTCCGGTAACCTCCGCCGGGCTTCTACTTTCCTTCCAGGTTCCACATTTCCTTCATTTGGCTTATAAAGCCACTTTTCTTCTCTTCTCATGTTCTTTGAGTCTTAGGCTTCTTTCCTTCTTTTGTTTGCTCAACCAACCACATCCCTCATTCAAGAGAGAGGAGGGGATATTACAAGAATACATACATTTTCAAAGAAACAAAATGAGTAGTTAAACTGATTGATTAAAGTGTCATTTAGATCATTTCTTCCTCCTTCCTCTATCTCCCCTTTTTTTTTATAATGACCATCTTCTTGAAGTTGGTCTCTCATGTCATTCAAAAAACAGCAATGGGATTAGTGATTATAAGAACAAAATGTAGGAAAGAAACTTGAGGAAACATTGAAATCAATAACATTATATCATAAAATTTAACATACTTACAATATTGTTTTTTGTGAGTGATGAATTCTCCAGTGAATTTGGCAGCGCTTCCGCGTCCTCCAAATTTTGTTAGGATGAAATGGGAAGAGTTTGGTTAAGGGGGGTGGGTTCAAGGCCAAATTGAAGTGGATTTGGGCATAGTTTTGGGGTAATCTTAGAGCATAGGGGTAGTTTGGGTATAAAAAGAGGTTTAGGTTTTGGAAGGGTAGCAATTGGGCAAGGTTTGGTCGTGGTAACAGCAAGGGAGAGAGGGAGTGAAGGCCTGGGAGAAGGCTTGTTGAAATGAGGGGGGTGGCCTCTCTATTTATAGGCAAAATTTTCATGCCCGTATTTGAAGTACGGGCATGCCTTGCCCGTACTTCAAGTACGGGCGTGCCTTGCCCGTAATTTAAATACGGGCGAAAAACGCACATTCGCAAATCTCGCGAATCAGCCGTACGGGACGCGTGTCCCACCGTACGGTGACGCGTGTTTTCTTTCGGAATCTTGCCCGTATTTCAAATACGGGCATGCCCTGCCCGTAATTCAAATACGGTCCAGCACGTTTTTAAAATGTTTGGATTTCAAAATTTTATTCAATTTGGTTTTTTGCAAGATTCTTATTCGATTTTTTGATTATTTTATTAAAAAGCGAGATTCTCTTTATTAAAATATTATTAAACACATTTATCTTATTTATTTTATTGGGTTGTTCCATTTTTGCTGCCTTTTTCCCACATGGGCAGTTTTTCTGAAACTTCAACTGCTCATAACTTCTTCATCCGGTGTCCGATTTCAGCAAACTTAGTGTTGTTGGAACCGGCTCGGAATCACCTATCCACTGGGATCAAGTTTGGGAGTTGAATTGGGGTCGAGCAAAAAGTCAACTTTTCGCTCCCCAAAAGTTTGACCGGCTCATAACTTTCTCATTTGGACTCCGATTCCAGCAAATTCAGTTGCGTTGGAATCGTGTCGAAATGCTCTTTTTAATGAGATAAAGTTTGATGGCCAAATTTACTTGAATCAAAAAGTCAATTTTTTGACCCCCTCAGGGTTTGACTGAAAGTTTGACTTTTCATTTTTTGCCATTTTAGGGGTGCAAAAATCAGGTGTCTACAGGCCCCAAGCCCGTTCTTAGCCCAAGTGGAGATGAAATTTAAATTCAAGATAACAAGTCTTAATGCAACTCTTGTGAGGCCCACCCAATGGGCCCATAGATCATCCAGGCCCACCAAAAATAAAACTTAAATTAATTCTTAACTAATCCTAAATAAAAGCAACCAAACTAACCAAACCCTAAAGGGCTTTTAGGGTTAGATCAAAGCCCATCAAAGGGACATGTGGGCTATGCTTAGCCCACCAAGGAATCCGCAGGCCTTCCAATGGGGCCCGCCCAATCGGACAAAGATCACTTAACTAAAGAAGATAAAATCAAGTAAAGGGGATCCTCACCATTCAGGTGGTCTCCACACCAACTTGAAGAAAAGAATGCATATCTGAATTGGAATTGGGTGAGATAGACAAAGTTGACTCCAACTAGGAAAACCCGTGGGACCCGTCACCCAACGAGGCGGACCGAGGTGTCTATGGACTTCCCTAGACCGTAACCGAGACCCTACCCTGAATCTCAAGCCGCAGACCGCCTAATCAACAAACCTAGGCATCCAGGTGTCTGCCTGCACCCCATTAGGCAGTGCCGACTCTAAATCCCGACATTCTCCCTTCAAAGAAAGGCACCACACCCACGTGCACCTCGAGTCAGATGTGCGGCCTCGCGGTTATGACGAGAGCACAATTGGCTTAATGGAAAGTCAACTGATGGATGACCCTTCACTAAATGATTGGCCTGCTCTTATGCAAGAGAAGAAGTGGTATGAAAGGCTGCTCCTTCGGGTGGAAATGTTGCTTAGGGATAAATCAAGAATGACATGGCTGGCAACAGGGGACAGGAATTCAAGATTCTTTCATGCATCCTTGAAGGAGAGGAGGAGGAATAAGAATATTGATTCTATAACAGTAGATGGTGGCATTGTCTTGAACAACAGAGATGACATCAATAAGGCTGCAGAACTTCATTTCCTCAACATGTTGACAAGCCAAGACACAGAAGTCAATCCACAATTGCTTGAGATGATTCCTAACTTAGTCTCCACGGCTGATAACCAACTCCTACTTGCTATTCCATCTGAACTCGAAATACAACAGACTATTTTCTCTATGGATCAAGATAGCTGCCTGAGACCTGATGGCTTCTCTGGAAAATTTTACACAACATGCTGGAATATTGTCAAAAAGGATGTGATTGAGGCAATCCAAGGCCTTTTTTCAGACAGAGAACTTCCTAAAAGCTTCACTTCAACCCATATGGTGTTGATCCCCAAGAAACCGAATCCTAAAGTATTCAAAGACCTCAGGCCTATAAGTATGTGCAACTTCATTACAAGGTGATGGCATCGATCATTGGGACTAGGTTGTCTACTATTCTTCCGAAAATCATTTCAAGAGAACAACATGCATTTGTTAAAGGTAGGAATATTGCAGATTGCATAGGCATCGCACAAGAGATGGTGGACCAATTGGAAAGGAAAAGTCATGGGGGTAATCTAGTCGTTAAAGTTGATATGTCCAAAGCCTACGACAAATTGGAGTGGATCTTTCTTCATGATGTGATGATGAAATTTGGCTTCTCTACTCTCTTTGGAATCTAATTCTCAAATGCATTTCTAACTGTTGGACATCATTCCTCATGAATGGGGGCCTTCATGTTTACTTTAAAGCATCTCGTGGACTACGACAGGGTGATCCTTTGGCACCAGCTTTGTTCATTATAGAAGAGGAAGTGCTAAGCCGACAGCTTCCTCAAGCTTTTGCCTCGAACCAAATCAAACATTATGCCATGGGCAGGAATTGTATGCAAATCAACCATCTCATATTTGTGGATGATGTGCTCATCTTATTGAGGGCTTATTCCAGATCGATTCGAAGTCTTCTAAAGCTGTGTAAGGATTATGAAATGGCATCAAGCCAAAGGATTAATGTTCAGAAGATCTCATTTACTGTTTCAACAAGATGTCAACCAAGTAAGGTTTCTCAAATCACTCGATTAACCAATTTTAACCAACAGAAGCTCCCCATGGAATATCTGGGTGCTCCGCTATTTAGAGGAAGGCCAAAAATATCCTACTTTGACAAGTTCACTCAAAATATTAGAAGAAGAATTAGTAGCTGGTGAAGCAAATGCCTCACTTTTGGGGGAAAGCTTTGTTTAATAAAGAGTGTCCTCTCGTCAATCCCGATCCATATGATGAGTGGTCTACCCATCCCAAAGACTATAGTGAAGAGAATAGAGAGCATGCTATCTAACTTCTTTTGGGAGGAGAATGATGGGCAACTGAAACACCATTGGATAAGATGGAACAAAGCTTGTCGCCCCATGAATGAAGGTGGTTTGGGTATTCGTTCTTTCCACCATACAATGCAAGGATTGAAAGCAAAGAGAATATGGACCTTAATTCAGCAGAATTCTCTATGGGCAGATGTTGTGAGCCACAAGTACCATGTCAAGCTAGGGAAGATGAGCTTATGTAGGCAAAACGGAAAAGCGGGTTGGAAGAACCTTGCTATCCTGTATCCAGAGATGAAGAAGCATTGTTATTGGTTAATTGGGAAAGGTAACCTATCATTTTGGCATCTGAAATGGAATTCCTTGGGTTTCATTGCTGAGTGCTAATCTTCAGATGAGCCTCACCATGACTTGATGGTTAACCAAATTGTAAATAACCAAGGTGAATGGGACATATAGAAGCTTCAAAATCTCATTCCACCTAATATATTAGCTCGTCTTATCAAGGAACCGATTGTCACATGTAATGAGGAAGATAAGCCGGTCTAGTCCCTTGAAGCATCCAGTGAATTCTCCACGTCCTCAGTCTATCATGCCTTGCGTCCCCAACATGATCAAGTTGCTTCCCTCAGATGGTTATGGAGAAAAGAAATTCCCCCAAAAATTAGCGTATTCATGTGGAAGCTTCTTAATAATGGCCTACCGACAAATGATGCCATCAAGCACCTCGGAGTTCCTGTAGTATCTCATTGTTGTTGCTGCACATCTCACAAGGAGGAGAATAGAAACCACATCTTCTCGACAGTTATGTTGGGAATTCTTCTCAAACATCTTGGACGTCCCATTTAGCTCATCCCAATCGGCATATGCAAGAATCATGCTATGGCTCAATGGTGCAAAATTGGCTACACCGAGCACCTTCTTGACAGGGGTGTTGCCTTCTTTCATTTGTTAGGAAATTTGGAATTCTAGGAACAAGGCTGTTTATGAAAATGAGTCTCCAAGTTTGCTGAATGTCATCCATCTCATAAAGATATGGGTGAAAGAGATTTCGGGACCATCATGGGATTGCCCTAGTTGGGTTGAAAAGCTTAACATGCAAGTGTTGGGTTTTCAAGTAAATATCTCACCATTGAAACAAGTGAGATTCATTCGATGGCTGAAACCACCGAAAGGAGCAGTGAAACTCAACACAGATGGGGCTTGCTTGGGGAATCCAGGACCGGTGTCAGGAGGTGGTATCTTACGAAATGATAGAGGAGAGATGCTCCAGGCTTTTGCTCATTTTTATGGCAAGAGCGACAGCTTGAAGGCGGAGGCAAGGGCGATTTGGGACAGCAACAAGATGCTCAATCTTGACGCCAGCTACCAGATTCTTGTTGAAAGCGACTCTGAGGTCTTGATAAATGTAATTGAAAGTAGGATTGAATCTCCATAGAGCATTTACTATTGGGTTTCCCAAATCAAATAGTACATCAACAGGATATCCTTCTGCCACACTCTTCGCCAAGGTAACCATGTAGCGGATGCATTGGCACAAGAAGCCATCAAAACTCGATTGGATACGTCATGTACAGTTAAAAGGGATTTGCCACATCAGGCACTAGGATGCCTTATAGTAGACAGTGTGAGACATGGGAAAAAAATCACCGGAGTGATCGTCCCTCCGTCAACACACGGGCTCAACGCAAAAATTGGGAGAGTCGCCACCATTCATGATTTTGGGGTGAGAATGGACACCAAAGAGTTCAAAAGTGGGCAAAAATAGCCAAAAGAAACATTTTAGGGTAAAAATAACCCTACTTGAAAATCAAATCCAGAGATGGGTAAGGGGATTAGATTATGAACGGGGGAAGGTGTTAGGCACCCCCATTCATCCACACGAAGTGGTTGCCAAGTGTATGTTCATGCTAAAAAGAAAGTAAGAAAGCTTGCTAAAAATCATAGAAAATCTTTGAAAAAGGAACAATGTATGATATTTTCACATGAAGATCCAAATAGATTTTAGATCTTCTCTTATGTCAATATCACTTCTGGAATATCTCAAAAGATGGAAATCAAAGCACAAATTGCTCAAAACCAAGTTAAATCAAATTCGGAAAATTTGGTAAAAAGTATGCCATTTGCCTTAAAATCATTCAAATCCAATTCTGAATTGAACCAAACCAAATCCATTTGAAAGATTAGGGTAAATAAGAGTCTCATGCAAAATTTCACTTCATTCCAATGAAAAATCTAGGAGTTATGCTCCTTTGAAGTTGCTGTTGGGGATTTTTAAAAGTAGTAAGTGGGCAACTTTGGAAAATTGTCTAGAAAAATCCACTACATAGAAATCCACGAAATTTGGTGTGACTGAAGTCTGTATGGCCATCTTTCCAGAGAAACTAGCCTCATACAAAAATCCCTTCGGACGTGCCTTGGGTGGTCTCCCGAACAGGCCCCGAAGATCACAGATTTACCCAGAAAAATGCAAATGAGCAGTTCTGAGTAAATCGGCTACCAATAATTCAAATGGAATCCAAAAATTATGAAACCAACTGGATTTGAAAATAGACTCAAAAAGGAGTACCCAGAAATAAAAATCACTCGAATCGGACTTAAAACGAACACATGGCGGTCCGTCGAAGTGACAAGTTCTGTACTTGGACCTGAACTGTCCACTTAACTTCGACAGAGAAGTGTCAAAAATCGGCTAGATAGAAATTCATGAAATTTGGTGGACATAAACTAGACAGACTCACCTTTCCCATGGTTCTGGAATCGCCCCAAAATTCATCCGGATGATGAAGTTACGGACGTCCGAAGTAGGGGTACAGGTGCTGTCAAGCTAAGCCACTTTTGAGTAAAACCAAGTCCGAAAATTGATAAAAATGAAATTCGTGCAATATGAACACAAATGCTTTAAAATCATCCGAAAGGCATTTCAGAATTGATTGAGGTCATTTATTTGAGTTTTATCACAATAAATGCAATAAACCCCAAATCTGAGCCTACCCCGCCAAAATAGTGATATGTGTGCAAAAGTGAAAAAAACAAGCAAGATCCATACACATGCATATAGATTCAACAAAATAGGTTCTAGCATAGCCTAGGGTTCCGTTCCATTATCGTTTCCCTCTGTTCTCTTTAAGATAATCAAGGGTACTTTGAATATGGAACGGTTTACAATCAATCAAAAAGCCTTACGCTACATGGGTTCTAGCACTAGGGTCAATCCCCAGTCTCGTTTCTCCTAGATCCGCCTTCACGTTTTACGGCTAGGGGAGTCTTGAGATACTTTGAGCCGGGGAAGGATTTCCACACATACAAACAAGGCTTTACACTACAGAAAGGTAGAAGAAGAGATCTAGATCTAGGAATGTAAAGACAGAAAATAAAAAGAAAAGTTGAGGCTTACCTGAGTGCTGGAGGCGATTCCACAGCGGTTTCCTTCTTCTCTTGGAGTTCTTCTTTGCGAGAATTCAAAACAAGAGTTGTGTGCCCTTTGCTCAAGGAGGAGGCTCCTATTTATAGGCAAGGGCCAAGGTCATTGGTAGACACAAATTAATGTCTAGAACCCCTCCAACCTAAACCCTAAGGTTATTTCCGCGATTTCCCCTCATTTAATGAGGGACATGATGGTAAAAGTGAAAAGCTCTCGGAAAACCCTAATTTTGAGCAAACTTAAGGTATCCGGTATGTCAGACCGGATAACAAAGGGCCTTAAGATATCCGGTACATGGTACCGGATACGCTAAGGCTCACACGTATCCGGATAGTCATACCGGATACGGGAAAGGGTACTTGTATCCGGATACTCAATCCGGATACAGGTAAAAGTTCATTTTCTTCAAATTCTGTGCTGGCTTTCCAGGAGATAATGATTTTTGATGATTGTTTGTGCAATTTGGGGTGTCTACAACTGCCCCTCTTTGCGGGAGCTGCGAAGCAGTGAGCTGCAAAGAGTAGACAAGCCCAAATTGCATTCCCTTGAGCATGATTTGCTCGGTTCAATTCAATTTCTGTAGAAAACCATTTTTGAGTGGAGATTTGCCAAAAAGCCCTCACTTTAAGGGGGCATCTCTCCAAGAGTTCTTAAATTCCACTGAGCCCTTTGTGGCTATGAAGTGGATTTTAAGCCCAAAAATAGGATTTTTTTGAAAAACTGATTTTTTATCAAACCAAGTTGAAAATTGAGTGGATATCATCCTTTTGACCAGGCACATTTCCCAAAGTTGTCCCGAATTCCACAGAGCTCTCGTGGCTGTGAGGTGGATTTCAAGGCAAAAATAGGATTTTGAGAAAATAGTAAGAATTATAGCACAAGTTTGCTCCCTCCTTTTCCTTCTCTTTTTTTCTTTTCCTTTTCTTCTTTTTTTTTTCTTTTCATTTCCCTTTTTTTTCTATTCTTTCCTGTTTTTTTCTCTATTTTTTCTATTTTTTTTCTGCTTTTTTCTATTTTTTTTTCTTTTTTTCTTTAGTATCCGGTAAGTGTATCCGGATAATACAGGGTCTGCGGGTATCCGGCCTGAGTATCCGGATCCCGCATGTTTACTTAAGTCGCGCGCGACCGCGACCTTTCATTCCTTTTCTTCTTGCTCCGACTACCCAGACCGGCCATCTCCTTCTTCTTCTTCACCCGACGACTCGTCCTGCTTCTCCGGCGATCTCCAGCAACTCCGGCGATACCTATTGCTGCCGGCGACGACCTGCAACTCCGGCGACTTCCCTTGTTCGATCATTCCAAGCAGCAGTCGAGCCCTAGCTCGCGATTTTCTCACTGTTCATCGACTATTCTCGGATTCCGGTGGTTCCTTCTTCTTTCCCACAACCAATCCGACTTCTCTACCTGCATTCAGGTTTTTCTTTCTTCTTATTGCAAATCAAACAGTGACTTTAGCTTGGCGTTCCTCAATTGACATGCTCTTGTTTAGCTTGGCACCGAATTGCCACTTGCATTTTTTTTTTCATTTTGTGAATTACTGTTTGATTGTTCTTGATTGCTCCCTTCTCCACTGTTCTCCACAAGTGCATAGGATTGGAGTTTGTATTTTATGTAACATCTTTGCATGCTGACCGATCTTGTTCATAAGCTTTTGGTACTGTTGGAAATTTCAGACTTGATGCCATGCCACATTTTCTCTGTCATTTATGATTCCTGATGACCATGGTCTGTTGCCTTAGACCTCGGAATTGTTTGCCAGTGACATGATTTGTTCTTGACTGCTCTTTGATGTTTTTCTGAATTGCTGACATTGTACTGCCATTGGCTCTTTTCGGACTTGATGGCCAATTCTTGATCATGTGGTATTTCTTTTCTTGCAACTGATTTTTTTTCCTTGGTAATCCTTGATGATTCTTGAGACTAGTTTGTCTGGAGAGCCACTTATTATAATCTTTTGCATCTGTCTCAAATTTTTCCAGAAACACTTGAACTGCAACAGACCACAAAATTAAGTTAGAATTCTTGACAATAGCTTTGAAGAGACCAAGGTCCTATTAAACACGAACTGAATCTGGACCCAAAAGCCAAGTATTATTCCTAACAAATGTGCAATGAATCTAGATCAAAACCAAGTAGAGTTCCTGATAAATTTAAACTGCATTTAGATTCAAAGCAAAGTAGGACTAGATCTCATAGGACACTTCCCTGTTGTATGTAGATGGCTAGGAGTCGCTCTCGTGTGCGTGAGGAGGTTGACCCGGCCGACCGGCCTTCTTCTTCTCGAGCTCGGATTGAGACCAGTTCTAGTGCCACCCTGTCCGAGCCATTAGGCGATTCTCGAGATAGCTCTGCTGAGGTAGGCTTTCAAAAATTTTCTTTTTTTTTTTCTTTCTTCTATTCTCCTTTCCCACACAACCTTCACACCTTTCTCTTGAATTTTAGCCCGTGGTTGCACCGGCTCGGGGTCGAGGCAGAGGCAGAGGCAGAGTTCAGGATCAGGCCCCTGAGGGCGAGAGAGGCCGTGGTAGAGGCCGAGGAAGAGCCAGAGATACGGCTCCGGAGGGGGTTGCTGTAGCTCTGGCAGGGGTCTCTGAGGAGTTGAGGGCTTCTGTGCATGATACAGAGCTCCTCCATGGCTTGGATAGCCACCCCTCCATGTGCATCAGGGCCGATGTGCCGCTTCCCTACTATTCTTCCCACTTGCGCGGTAGCTGGGGGAGATTCAGCGAGTTGGCACGGTCACTTTCTCCGGCACTCAGGCGGGAGTTTGGGAGGTGCCATCTGGATCACTTCCTCAGCATTCCATCATTCCGAGCCGATCGTCCACTCATCTTTGCCATGATGGAGAGATACTTCCCAGAGACTCAGTCATTCCATCTGCCAGACGTGGAGCTGGGGATCCGCCCCTCTGATTTTGTGATGATTACGGGCATTCCTCTGACGGGGCGGACCATTGTCTTGGAGCGGCCTTCTTCGGAGGATATTGGCCTCCTTTTGGGGTATCAGGCCCTGCCACCTACTGCCTGGGATGGGAGGAGTGGCCGGCTCTCCATTAGCTGGCTGCGGGAGAGTCTGGCTCGCCATTTTGAGAGGAGGCACGAGACCGTTTCTGTGGAGGATGCAGCCTTTGCGCTGATTTTCCGACATGTATTCCTGCTGATGTTGGGGAGCTGCTTCTTCCCGGAGGATACGACTGGTGTCAGTCCGCTCTTTTTGGACGCCTTGAGAGATTTCCATCAGACCCGCCAGCTAGCATGGGGTCGGCTGATCTATGGGACCATCTTGGCCGGGCTGTGCCGAGCGGTTCGAGGCTTAGCATCTCCGAGAGGTGATGGAGTTAGCAGCCGGTTCTTCTGGCAGATTCTACAGGTATTGCATTCATCTGTCTGGCTTAATTCCTTAGGCTTTATCTTTTATTGACTGCTTTTTCTTTTGCCAGGTGTTCATGTACACCTATATGACCTTCTTCCGCCCCTCCCCGGTTCCTGAGGTTGCGGATTTCCCTGTGGCCCTGCGATGGTCGGCCCAGGTTCGAGATGCCGATAGGAGCCAACCTCGCACTGCTCGGGCGCACTTAGACCGTGCCCGCCGATCTGATGTAAGTCCTCTATTTTTTTTCTTTTATTTCCTTTCCTGTACCTTGACTGTATCTGACCACTTTGCTTCTTTGCAGCTTATTCTATCCCGTCCAGATGACGTGGATGTCGGAGTCGCCCGTGAGATGGCAGTACAGGATGCTTTTGAGCGAGATCTCCGACGTCAGTCTTACCAGTGCTTCCTTGGGAGGCTTGGTAGGGTGATGTACTTGGGAGAGCGCCTGTACTACCAGCACACTGGCGCACTTCGCATCCCCGTCCCTCCTCCTGCTGTGGGTCCCGACACACTCCTCCCGGGCTTTGATGTTGATCAGTTCGATCACTTCTTGGATGCGGAGGGGCTTACAGTAGCTGGAGATTATGACGAGTGGTTCCAGCGGGTGTCTATCGGATGCTTGATGGATCGACCCACTCGTGCTGGGGTGACTGAGATTGGCGGGATCCGTATCCGGATCCATGAGGACACGGTAAGCCTTGTACTCTTCCCATTTTTATCCTCTTTCCCTTCCTTATGCCTTTCTGACCATGCTTCCGTTCTTGCTGGCAGGTACACGAGCTGAACTCCATTCGGGACCGGTTCGAGAGCCAGCGGGCTGCGATTGATGATATGATCGCGGAGCACGATGCAGTCGTGGCCCAGCGGGATGCCCGGATCAGGGAGCTGGAGGCCCTAATTGCTGAGCTCCAGTCTAGACAGGTATCTGGCCCTCTCATATGTTCATTTCTTTCATTATTTTCCCGTTTCTGCTATTCTGATATGCTTGTTTGACTTGTGCAGGGCCCGGTCCATGATCAGGATGCCTTCTTTGAGCATGATTTCCTGATTCCTGACCCATCTCCTGCTCGGGCCTCTGATCCTGTGGATGTCCCAGCTGCTGATCCTGACGAGCCGGATCCCCCTGCTCCCTCTGCAGACATTCCTGGTATGATCTTCTTTTCATTCTCCTCTTTTATTCTTCCTTATATCTGAATCTTCTGATTTTTCTTTTTTCTGTGGACTCAGCTACTTCTGATCCCGGCCCCTCTGCTGCTGATGCTGGGCCTTCTGGAGCTGCGGGAGCAGAGGATGCTTTGGATGAGGGCCCAGTTGGGCCGGTTGCTGCTGAGCCCGAGGCTTCTTCCCCCGATTCTACTCCTGCTCCTCCCCCAGATCTCGAGGATTATTGCTTGGAGTATCATCTTCAGCAGGTGGTAGGTCGGCATCCTCGCCATGCGGCCGAGCGGATTCTTGCATACTCTAGAGGCCGAGCCCTTTGGGGGAGACGCCGTAGAGGTGGACGCGGCCGAGGACTCGGGGATGATCCTGCACGGGAGTAGATTAGGATTATATTTTTCATTTTCATGTATTTTTATCATCATCCCTGTACACAACTTCCAGATATATATGAAAAAACTTTTTATTCATTCTATCATATTTTGCACATCTTTTGTTCTTAATTTTATGCAATTATGACATGTAAGCAGGTAAAACAGGTAAAAAATTCGGATTTTTTCATCCTTAGCTCTTTTTTTGCATTTTTTTCTCGGTATCCGGTCTGACATACCGGATACATTGATTGGTCTTTGTATCCGGTATGTCATACCGGATATTCATGGAATCCCTTGTATCCGGTATACTTGTCCGGATATTACCAAAGCCTTTGTATCCGGTCTGAGTTACCGGATATGTTAAAAGATGCTATAAATGCAACCAGTCTCGGGATTTGGGCATTTTTTACGAGTTTTTGAGTTTAGAAACCCCCTTTTTCGCCTTTTTCTTCCTCCTCTTGAGTTCTAGCTTGCTCCCGTCAAATCCAATGGAATCCGGATCATCTTCTGCCCCATTATTGTCTGTCCACACTGCCGCCCCTGCAAAACAGCCTTTTAGATCAAAACCCCCAAATCTCACTAGGTACAACCCTGTGGATTCCTTTTACACAAGGTGGGTTAACTCTATGACCCTAGATGAGGAGAGGAGATGGGGTTCTACTAATCTAGGCCATACCCTGCTTATTCCCAAGGTTCCCTTCAAGTGGGAGATTATAGAGGCCATGATTGGTCATTGGGTTCCCGATCTCAACTTGTTCCGTTTTGGGACCCATGAGATGACCCCAACCATTGAAGAGGTGGAAACCATCCTGGGCCTGAGGTTTGATGAGAAGGTGGTGAATCCGCCTCTTAGGCCCAGTTACAAGAAGGAAGCTTCTACTTTTTTGGGCATAGGGAAGAAGGACTTGGGGGATTCTGACACCCTTTTGACCCTATCTAAGGCTTTTTTGACTGAGAAGCTTTTGAGGGGAGAAGATAAGGAGGCCCGATTCAACGCGTTGACCCTGATAGTGGTCAACCAGTTGTTTTTCCCACGGGAGGATGACGAGGTGGACTTGGCCTTGATTTCCGTGATATGCCAGGTTAGGGAGCGGGAGAGGTTGGCCCCTATGATTTTAGCTGGGATATATCAGGCCTTAACCGACTGCTACAATAGGAAGTCGAAACGCTTCCTAGCATGTGCCCAGATCCTGCAGGTAAAAAAATTTTATTTTTTTTTATTTCTTTTTTCCTTGCTTTTTTGGCTTTCTTTTTGCCTTTTTTTTTTTTTTTGCTTCTTTTTTTTTTCTTTTTTTTTTTTTATATACAATGTGCTGACACATCTCTCTTCCTTTGCAGCTTTGGCTACTTGATCATTTGAGCCAGATTGAAGAGATCAATCGACACTTCTTCCCGAGTCTGAAAGTCCATCTCTTGATGAGCAACAGGGGGTGCCCCGATATTCCAGGGGGCAAACAGGGCTGGTTTACTTTCTTGGGCTCACTTCAGGAGGACCAGGTGAGATGGCCTGGCACTTATCAGCCCAATGCAGCGACAGTGATTAGCTTCCGTGATAGCAACTTTCTGATCCTAGCGGGCCTGAAGCATGCAATGCTTTATCTTCCTCTGCGGGTCCTTCGTCAGTTCCGTGCGACCCAGGGGATTATCATCCCATGTGGATATGAGGATCGTCTTGGGCCCCTTCTATGAAGCTGAATGCCTGGTTGATGAAGGAGTGGTCCTATGTCCGCTTCATGCATGGTCCAGTCTTCTCAGAAGCCCATGTGAAGGATTATCTCTTCTGGATCAAGGAACAGATACAGACCCAGGCCCCGGTACTCGAAGATCCTCCTGTAGTCTTGGCTCCCACCTATGAGGACATTCTAGAGTCTGAGCGGGCTTCTCATAAGCGGCTTCAGGAGTCATTGCAGCTCAGGCAGCTCGGATTCGGGAGCTTGAGGAGCGGCTAGGAGACTAGCTTTATTTCCTGCACATTTTTCATACCTTTGTACAAAATTGAACTCCAATAGTGGAAATACAAAGGATTTAATTCAAAATAAAGTTTTTATATTATTGGCCTCAGAATGCTCAGATGCTTGTAAAAACAAAGGTTTTGTGAAAAGTATTTGAATTCTCATCACTGGCCAAAGTATAATTTTTCCTTTTTATATTTTTTTTTGTATTTTTTTGAAATTTGGTCCATGCACTTAATCACCTATAATCAAAGGAATTAAAACCAGGTTAAATAATGAAAAGGGTAGTCCACAAAATACTGAGGGATCAGAACCGTCCATCTTAGGACTTTTAGAGTCATCCCCAACTGCCAAAACTGCCCCATTCTGCTCATGCCAACTTTGCTTGAAGCTCAGATCCCCATGATCAACTCAACCTCTGATTTTTTTTTTTTTTTTTTTTTTTTTTTTGCCAATATTGCCCCTAGCGCCAGTTACGGTTTTCACTAGGGCTGGCTTCTGAATTCCGTCATCACCCATCTTACTCTGATATTTGAATGAACAAGCTAAGATCACCGAGGGCTTAAAAATAGGACGAAACAAAGGCTAGGCTCAGTTTATGAAAGAAAGGGTATTAAAGGCCCAAAATTTTCAAAGGTGGAAATAGGTCAACCGGACTTACAGTTATGATGAATTTAACCCTTTTTCCCCAAATTGCATTTTTTGCATTTTTTTTTTTTTTTTTTCACACTTGGCCTTCATTTGCCATTTCCATTGCTTTTCCTCTCTTTTTCTTTTTCTTTCCTCACTTTTGCCCCAATTGATTTTGCCCCAATTTGACTGTAAATCCGGTTTAGGTTGATCAAAGAAACGAACCGGCTCAACTTGGCTAGACTAGGGATTAAGATTTTTGAAGGAAATAAAGAAAATGGCCTCGGATCATTTCCTAGAAATATTCACTCAAGGAAAATACCTTTTTACTGCATCAGAGTTAATGGGCTCAGGAAAATCTGACCCATCCATTTCTGCTAAGATGAGTGCACCCCCTGACAGGACTTTCTTGACGACATATGGGCCTTCCCAATTGGGCTTGAACTTACCACGAGGATCTTCCAAAAATGGTAGAATTTTCTTTAGCACCAGGTTTCCTTCTTGGAAAGTTCTGGGCCTCACCTTCTTATTGTAGGCCCTGGCCATTCTCTTCTGGTACAGCTGTCCATGGCAAAGTGCTTTCAACCGCTTTTCTTCTATCAGGTTAAGTTGATCATGTCTGGACTGGACCCATTCGGCTTCTTCTAGTTCTGCTTCCATGAGCACTCGGAGTGATGGGATCTCTACTTCCACGGGCAAGACTGCTTCCATCCCATAGACTAGGGAGTATGGGGTTGCCCCAGTTGAAGTCCGGATCGAGGTTCTGTAGGCATGTAGAGCAAGTGGCAGCATTTCATGCCAATCCTTGTAACTCACTACCATCTTCTGAATGATTTTCTTTATATTCTTGTTTGCTGCTTCCACTGCCCCATTCATCTTTGGCCTGTACGGAGCTGACTTATGATGGGTGATCTGAAACTGCTCACACATTTTCTTCATGTCCTTGTTCTTAATATTTGAAGCATTGTCTGATACTATGGCACTTGGCAGTCCATAGCGACAAATAATGTTGTGCTTCAAAAATTTAATAACATGGTTGCTAGTGATGTTTGCATATGAGGCTGCTTCCACCCACTTAGTGAAATAGTCAATCGCCACCAGGATGAATCTGTGCCCGTTCGATGCCTTAGGTGAGATCATGCCAATAACATCTATGCCCCACATAGAGAAGGGCCAGGGTGATGTCATGTGGTGCAGCTCACCTGGGGGTGCATGCTTATTATCTGCATATATCTGACATTGGTGGCACCTCCTGACATGTACACAGCAATCGTGCTCCATGGTTGTCCAGTAGTATCCAAGCCTCAGGATCTTCTTAGCTAGCATGTGTCCACTCATATGGGGCCCACTGACTCCTCCATGTACAGTCTCAATCAGCCTTTCCGATTCAGCCTTGGCTACACATCTTAGCAGAATGTCGTTATGTGACCTCTTGTACACATGTCCACCACTTAGCAGAAACTGACCAGCCAATCTCTGTATTGTCCTCTTTTCAGTAGCAGTGGCATTTTCTGGTAAACTCCGATTGTTCAAGAAATTTTTGATATCTTGGAACCACGGTGCTTCTTCTTCTGGTGCTCCCTCTAGAACGAGACAGTAAGCCGGTTCATCTCTAACCTCAATTTCCAGTGGTCTGATGTCTACTCCTTCTGGTATGCTGACCATTGAAGCCAAGGTTGCTAGAGCATCTGCAAACTGATTCTTGGCCCTTGGCATATAGTTGAAGGAAATTCGAGTGAAATTTGTACTTATTTCTTCCAAATACTGGTGATAGGGGATCAATTTGTGATCCTTGGTTTTCCACTCACCAGTTGTTTGGAAGATGATAAGACTCGAATCCCCGTATACGTCAAGTTCCTCTACTCCATGATCCATAGCTGCTTGCAATCCAATTATGCATGCTTCATATTCTGCTATGTTATTGGTGCACTGGAATCTCAGCTTTACTGCAATCGGGATGTGTGAACCATCTGGTTTAACCAAGACTGCCCCTATTCCGTTCCCATTCATATTGGCGGCCCCATCGAAGAACATCTGCCAAGAACTCTCACTGTCCTCCTCTTCAGTGTACAGGATTGCCTCATCTGGGAAGTTGGTCTTCAAGGGTTGATATTCTGGCAGAGGATGTGCAGCTAGGTGATCAGCTATGGCTTGGCCCTTGATCGCCTTCTGGGTGATGTATGTGAGGTCAAACTCGGACAGTAGTAGTTGCCACTTTGCCGTCCTGCCAGTCAGTGCCGGTTTCTCAAATAAATACTTCAACGGGTCCATCCGGGATATCAATAGTGTGGAGTGACTAAGGAAGTAATGCCTTAGCCTCTGAGTGGCCCACACTAGAGCACAGCAAGTCTTCTCCAATGATGAGTACTTAGCTTCATATTCTGTGAATTTTTTACTCAGATAGTAAATGGCCCTTCCTTTTCTACCAGTCTCATCATGCTGCCCCAAGACACATCCCATCGATGTTTCCAACACTGACAAGTACAGGATCAGTGGTCTTCCTGGAGTTGGTGGCACTAGCACAGGTGGGTTTAGCAAATACCTCTTTATTGTGTCAAATGCCTGCTGGCAGTCCTCATTCCAGACCGTAGGGTTATCTTTCCTCAAAAGTTTGAAAATTGGTTCACAGATAGTAGTGAGTTGTGCTATGAACCGGCTTATGTACTGAATTCTTCCAAGAAAGCCCCTGACCTCCTTCTCTGTTCTGGGTGCTGGCATTTCAATTATGGCCTTGGCTTTAGCCGGGTCAATTTCAATTCCCCTTCGGCTCACTATAAACCCCAGTAACTTCCCTGATGTAGCCCCAAAGACGCACTTAGCCGGGTTAAGCCGTAAACTGTACTTCCTGAGACGATCAAACACTTTCTTCAGGTTGATCAAGTGGTCCTCCTCCTTGCATGATTTGGCAATCATATCGTCCACGTAGACCTCCATCTCCTTATGGATCATATCATGGAATAGTGCTGTCATGGCCCGCTGATATGTTGCCCCGGCATTCTTGAGTCCGAATGGCATGACTGTATAGTGGAATGTGCCCCAAGGTGTGATAAATGCTGTTTTTTCTTGATCTTCCTTAGCCATCTTGATCTGATTATATCCCGAGAACCCATCCATGAAAGAGAACAGGCTATGTACCGCAGTATTATCGACCAGAATGTCGATGTGTGGAAGCGGAAAATCGTCCTTTGGGCTTGCCCTGTTCAAGTCTCTATAGTCCACGCACATTCGGACCTTCCCGTCCTTCTTTGGTACCGGCACTATGTTTGCGAGCCACTCCGGGTACGTAGAGACTGCCAAAAATCCAGCTTGGAACTGTTTGACCACTTCATCCTTGACCTTCAGAGTCCACTCAGGTTTCAATCTTCTCAGCTTCTGCTTGATTGGCTTAACCCCTGGTAAAATTGGCAACTTGTGCACCACCATGTCAGTGTCCAACCCCGGCATGTCCCGATATGACCAAGCGAACACATCCTTGTAATCTGCCAAGAATTGTGACATTTCAATTTTCTGCACATCAGACAAGCATGACCCGATTTTCACAATTTTTGGGTCCTCTTCGGTCCCAAGATTTATGGATATGGTCTCCTCAATATTAGGTTGGACCCCCTTTTCATGACGTTCCAATTGGTATTTAATTTCTTTTGGAACGTCTTCTTCTTCGACCTCGGTCTCTTCTTCGACCCCCATGAGGTCAAAGTCGAGCTCGAAGTCGAAGTCATATTCATCCTGGTCCAATTCGGTCTGATTATATGGTTCATAAGTGGTTTGGACTTTTTTGAAAAAATTAAATTTTCTAGAAAAAATAGAAAAATCTTTTTGGGTTTTTTGTGGGCCTTCTAAACATAATTCCCCTGAAGACGAAGGCCCATTAGAACCTTCAGGGAAATGGCATTCCACTATTGGAGTTTTTTTTTGGAAGCCGCGTCAGTTTGCCGAACTAACGCTGCTTCAAAGGTAAGGGGAGTTTCCTCCCAATTGTTCAGTACAAAATTTTGGGGAGCAGGGGAAATAGGGAAAGCCTGCTCCTCAAGCCCAGCATCCGATGCCATCATCACCGGGTGGGTACTGCCCTTTTCTGTTGCGGGGCCCAATTCAGAAATGACCTTGTCTGGAACCTTTACTGCGGCCCAGTCAATAAACGGCAGTTCCATGTCTGCCCCTGTCTTTTCGCCCTCAGTCATGGCGAAGAAAGCACCAACATCTTCAGAAAAGTCCACCTGCTGCTCGGGCTGTGGTCCAGGCCCATCTGCTGCTCCCAGTATTGGAGATGGGTTATATGGTTGCAAGGCCGAAACAGAAGGCTTTTGAAATGGGTTGACATTGTAGTAGGGAGGTTTGGATTGGTCCATAGGAGGAGAAATTTGGATTATGTAGGAGGGTTTTGGGAAGCTTTCCCTTAAATGAGGGAGTTTTCCTTTGCTTCTGCTCTCCCCTTCTTCGTGCTTCATTCTTCTCCAGCCTCTGGGCTTGAAGCCCAACCCTACCTTGGGGATCAGTTTCTTAGCCGTGATTGGCTCCACCATCCCCTGCAGATTGATCCCCAGGCCTTTCCCTGGGTGAAAGTGGTATTTCTCCATCACTTTCTTGACCATCTTTTCTGCAGTGGTCCCCTTTTCCTTCTTTTTATCACACCCCCCAGGTATGTAATTTACCGCCTCAAACTGAAATGAGTGGAATGCAATCTTGTCGACAGTCAAGTCCACATTGATTAATGGTACATCAGGTGACACAATGGGCGGCACCAAGTTTTCGGCTAGGACTGTTATCACCCTTTGCCCTCTTATATATTTCACCCTCTGGTGGAGCGTGGATGGTATTGCCCTAGCCGAATGTATCCACGGCCTTCCTAGGAGCAGATTGAATGCTGCGGGTATATCCATCACTTCAAATGTGATGTTAAAGATATTCGGCCCAATTGTGACCGGCAGTTCAATCTCCCCTAGGGAGTGGGTCTTGGAGCTATCAAAAGCCCTAACTATCCGCCCATTTCGTTTGATCCTTGGCTGGTCCAGATCCAGCTTGGTAAAAGTGATTAACGGGCAAACGTTTAACGCCGACCCGTTGTCAATTAAAACCCGTGCAACCATGCAGCCCTTACAAAGCACAGTGATGTGCAAAGGGTCCACATGATAACACCCACCTGGGCTGATCTCACCCTCCGAGAAACTTATCACATTATGTGACAAGATTTGACCAACCATTTTACCAAGCTGGTCCGGATCAATGGTCTGGGATACGTGTGCACTCTGTAGCACCCTTAACAATGCATCCCTGTGCTTTTCAGAATTCAGCAAAAGGCCCAGTATTGAAATCTGGGCCGGGACCTTGTTTAGCTGATCCACAAGATTAAATTCACTCTTTTTGATTATTTTTATGAGGTCTGCTGCCTCATTTTCTGCACCCTGGGGGGTGTCTTCTCCCACTTTATTTTTTCCTTTTTGTTTTCTTTTTTCTTCATTTTCTTTTTCTGTTTTTTCTTTTTCTACTTCTGTCTCCTTTTCTTTCTCTTCACCCCCTGCACATCTCCCCGACCTCGTCATGAGGTTCACCTCCTCCTGGTTCTGGTTCCTGACAGTTGGAACCGTAGCAGTGATTCCCTCGCTGTAATTCCATGGTACAGCGGCCTCAGAATAGGCTAGTTTAGGGATGTTAACCACTAATGGCTGGAGTCTGGACCGGGATGTATGGGCCGGTTTAGGGATAGTATGGGCTGGCTGCACATTTACAACCAGGGGTTGAAGTTTGGATTTGGTGGGGACAGAAGAAGTGATGGAAGCAGTGGTGGGGTCAAGATTGATGACCAGTGGAGCCTTAGACAGCTTGGATGGGGAACAAGTGGGTGGACTGCAATTGAAGACCAATGCGGGCCTTGCAGTATTCATCTGGGTCATAAGAGATGAGACCCGGTTCAAAGAGGAACTTATGTCCTCAGCAGCTGTATTATTTTTTTGGGAGACCATGTTGATCTCCTCTTCTTCCTCCTCTGGGAAGAATCGGACCTGGACTGTAGTCCCCACAGGGGCTATAAGCTGTGATGGGTCGAAGGCCCTTCTGGTGGTGGATATGGCAGTGATGGAGTTGGATGGGCCTGCCCCTTTGTGGTAAGGCAGAGGATTCTGCCCAATATCATTTCCTGACTGGGCCGGTGTAGCAGTGTTGAACACTAAGGCCTTCTGGTCCAACAGGTCCTGGACCGCATGCTTCAATACCCAGCAGGTATCGGTAGAATGCCCCGGTGCACCCATGTGGAAATCACAGGTGACTGACGTGTCAAAATTTCTCCCCCTGGTGGCATTCGGGTTGGGCTCTTTCAGAGTCAAGTATTCACCCTTTAGCAGGGTTGGCAATAGTTGGGAAAGAGATATTGGTAGAGGGGTGAAAACCCGGTTCTTTCTTGCTGCGAACCAGGCATCCCGCTCCTCCTTAGAAAAAGTCCTCCTTGTGTTAGCTGGCACAGAGGGAGAGAAGTTGACATTCAGCGGGGTCTGGTACGACTGCTGGGCCTGTTGGGCCTGTTGGGGTGCCGAGATGTTGACGTGAAGTGGCTTCTTGGCTGGAGGAGCCTGGACTAGGTTCACCTCCCCTTCCTTTCGGGCCCCTGTCTTTTTAAATCCGGCCCCTTTCTTTTGGGCCATGGAGGCCGAGGAATCAGACTGCCCAGTCAGAGTAGAGTAGTCTATTAGCCGTCCTGACCTGACCCCTTCCTCGATCCGGTCCGCTACCTGTACCAGGGCTGCAAAGTTGGTGGTGATCTGGCCCACCAGATGGTTGTAAAAGGGCTGCCCCAGTGTGCCCATAAATGTGGAGATCATCTCCGGCTCTTGCATAGGTGGCCTGACCTGGGAGGCGGCCTCTCTCCATCTCTTGGCGTATTGCCGTACTGGCTCATCTTTCCCCTTGGTCATCCTCATCATGTCGTACCGGTCCGGCACGATCTCGGAGTTGAACTTGTATTGGTCCAGGAATGCGTCGGCTAGGTCCTTCCACCTCCTGATTCTTCCATGGTCCACTGTAGCGAACCACCGAAGGGCTGACCCAGTTAGACTCCTTTGAAAGAGTTGGATCAGTATGCCATCATCCCGGCCAAACTGGCACAGGGCCCCGCAGTATAATTTCAGATGGCTCAATGGGCAGCCCGTGCCATCAAACTTGTCGAAATCTGGGCATCTGAACTTAGCCGGTAGACAGACGTCCGGGTACATGCACAGGTCCTCGAAGGTGGTGCCTGCATGGCTGCCTCCCCCCTTCACCTCTTTCAGCTCTGCCTGGATTCTTTCTATCCTCAGCAGCATTTTCTTTTCCATCTCATCTCTCGCCTTTTCTTTTTCCAGTTCTTTCTCAGACTCGACTGTATTTTCCCTGATCAGAATGGGTTCAGGGACTGGTTCAGAAATGGGCTCAGGCATGGGCTGAACCGGAGGCGGAATGTAGGCCTGAGGTGGTGGTGCCTGATGGGAAGTAGATGCCTGGTTCGGGGCTTGGGCCTGTTGGGCCTGAGCCGCCAGTAGGTTCCCCAGCATTTTGGCCAGACCGGCCACTTGCTCCTGCAGTTGAGTAAAGTCCTGAGCAGGGACGGTAGCTTGGGCTTGGTTCTCTTCAGCATTCATTGTTCTGGCTTTGGATCTAGTTACTGGAGCAATGATTGCAAGTGTACCTGGGTTGAATGTACCTGAGGGAAAAAAATGAATAGAACATGTTAGCTTCCACTTAACTTGAGTCACACCCCTATATATGTAAACCAGTAGGTTAGGTGAACACCAGCCAGAAAAAAAATTTTTTGTTTTTGTTTTTGTTTTTTTTTTTTTTTTTTTGTTTTGAGTTGGAATATTCTAGGGCTTCCAAGGGTCTCAATTTTTTTTTTTTGATTTGATTGATAAAAATAACCAACCAAGGTTTTCATGGAATATTCTAGGGCTTCCAAGGGTCCCAATTTTTTGATTTGATTGATAAAAATAACCAACCAAGGTTTTCATTTTTTTTTGATTTGATTGATAAAAATAACCAACCAAAGGTATCTTGGAATATTCTATCCAAGTATCCCACAAATGTTTTGATTTGATTGATAAAAATAACCAACCAAAGGTGTCTTGGAATATTCTAGGGCTTCCAAGTATCCCACAAATGTTTTGATTTGATTGATAAAAATAATCAACCAAAGGTGTCTTGGACAACTCTATCCAAGTATCCCACAAATGTTTTGATTTGATTGATAAAAATAACCAACCAAAGGTGTCTTGGACTATTCTAGGGCTTCCAAGTATCCCACAAATGTTTTGATTTGATTGATAAAAATAATCAACCAAAGGTGTCTTGGACAACTCTATCCAAGTATCCCACAAATGTTTTGATTTGATTGATAAAAATAACCAACCAAAGGTGTCTTGGACTACTCTATCCAAGTATCCCACAAATGTTTTGATTTGATTGATAAAAATAACCAACCAAAGGTGTCTTGGACTACTCTATCCAAGTATCCCACAAATGTTTTGATTTGATTGATAAAAATAACCAACCAAAGGTGTCTTGGAATATTCTAGGGCTTCCAAGTATCCCACAAATGTTTTGATTTGATTGATAAAAATAACCAACCAAAGGTGTCTTGGACTACTCTATCCAAGTATCCCACAAATGTTTTGATTTGATTGATAAAAATAACCAACCAAAGGCGTCTTGGAATATTCTAGGGCTTCCAAGTATCCCACAAATGTTTTGATTTGATTGATAAAAATAACCAACCAAAGGTTTTCATTTTTTTTTTTTTTTTGATTTGATTGATAAAAATAACCAACCAAGGTTTTCATGGAATATTCTAGGGCTTCCAAGTGTCCCACTTTTTTTTTGATTTGATTGATAAAAATAACCAACCAAGGTTTTTTTTTTCTTCTTCAAATTTGCTGAATTTTCTCAGTTTTCAAGTTCCAGAGTTTGACTGACACATGTTTGAGTTGAGTTGGTGTCAAAAAATATGACACCTAGGTTTCCTCTTTGATTTTCAAACTTAGGTTAAATCCTGAAAGAATATTTTATTTTATTCTTTTTTGTTTTTCTTTTTGTATTTTTTTCTGTATTTTGGAACATTTTTTTATGCTCTTTTCGGGGTGCCTAAGGATGATCCACAGTGTTTTAGGCATTTTATTTTGAAAATTTGGGCTGAAAAGCCAATTTGTGCATTTTTTGAATGTATCCGGTATAACATTCCGGATAATAATATGCCTTATTGTATCCGGTTACCATAACCGGATTCACGCATATGCATTTTTATCCGGAAATATATACCGGATATGAACAGGGTTGTTATTAACCGGCCTGAGTTGCCGGTTATTGCCGAAATGACCCTTTTTGACTCATTGTTTTCACCAGATTTGATTTTTTTTTCATTCCCAATTGATGTTCATCTTAATTTGACCTTCAAAACTTGCCCCAAATTGGGCTTGGACATTATATTTGCAAAATCCCCAAATTCATGAAAAGAACATGGTTTTACCTTGCCACCTTGTATTACCTTCATTCAATAGGGTATTCACATTATACCTTGGCCTGTAAAACATGCAAACGGCCTTCCCACATTTACACCCAATTTCCCCAAACGCAATTGTGTGCTTTTAGCCGAAAACGTGTTTCTCCACCTTCAAGCGTATGGTTTTTGGGTTTTGGCTTAATTGGCAACTTAGAACTCAAGTCTAGTGATGCCCGGAATCGAATCACAGATCCCATTGTCATCACATCATTGACTCAAATTCTAAGGTAAATGTTTTCACTTTCGCTTTCCGAAGTCACGACCTCGGTGCGCCAAGCTACACACATTCATGGTTCCACTTCCTAATAGGTAAAGGGTAGGCTGTGCAAATTGTTTCAAGTGCTCAAGTGCAATTTTAAATTGTGGTAACATTCACAACGTCCCAGCCCCTTGCCACTCTTTTTCGTAGCCATGCATTCAATTTCAAGCCAAGGTACATATGACAAAAATAATGAAGCTAACTACAAGCAAGCAAGAGCCAAAGCAACCAAATATGCACAAAAAATATTACATGCCCAAAAAGTGTTATACAAAACATGTCATTTGTACAAACAACCATTAAATCATGTAAGCATGCTTGAAACTCAAAAGCATTCCCTAAAATCCCAGATTTCATGCTCTTTTTCATGCTCAAAGTGTACCATTTCTACCCCAAATTGGAGCCTAAAATTTTAGCACTACTTGACATGATACCAAAGTGTTTCAATGAGGTAAAATATGCTTGAAATCTCCAGAAATATGCACTAAAATTTTCAGATTTCTCATGCTCTTGGTTTTCATGCTTAAATTGAATCCCCCTATACCCCAAATCAAAGGCATGGCATAACAAAAATTTTTAAGCACAAAAAAGCATGCTTTATAGGAATCATGTTTGAATACCCCAAAAATTCTGAACTCCTAGATTTCATGTTTCTAATTCTCATGTTCAAACCATGGTATTCAAAATCCAAATTAGAGCATGTTGTCAAAAATATAACCAAATCATGCTTCAAGATAGGCTTTTCCTAAATCAACCTTTAGGCAACATCAAGTAAAACATACATGACTTGATTCATATAAAATTCAAAAGCATCCCAATCTGATTTGAAATACAAGAATATGCACAAATAAAACAAACAAAATAGCAAGCATTCAAAAGTGATGAAAAAGCATGAATATACACAAAATGGCTTAAATCCACAGGTCCCCAGCAGAGTCGCCAGTTGTGAGACATGGGAAAAAAATCACCGGAGTGATCGTCCCTCCGTCAACACACGGGCTCAACGCAAAAATTGGGAGAGTCGCCACCATTCATGATTTTGGGGTGAGAATGGACACCAAAGAGTTCAAAAGTGGGCAAAAATAGCCAAAAGAAACATTTTAGGGTAAAAATAACCCTATTTGAAAATCAAATCCAGAGATGGGTAAGGGGATTAGATTATGAACGGGGGAAGGTGTTAGGCACCCCCATTCATCCACACGAAGTGGTTGCCAAGTGTATGTTCATGCTAAAAAGAAAGTAAGAAAGCTTGCTAAAAATCATAGAAAATCTTTGAAAAAGGAACAATGTATGATATTTTCACATGAAGATCCAAATAGATTTTAGATCTTCTCTTATGTCAATATCACTTCTGGAATATCTCAAAAGATGGAAATCAAAGCACAAATTGCTCAAAACCAAGTTAAATCAAATTCGGAAAATTTGGTAAAAAGTATGCCATTTGCCTTAAAATCATTCAAATCCAATTCTGAATTGAACCAAACCAAATCCATTTGAAAGATTAGGGTAAATAAGAGTCTCATGCAAAATTTCACTTCATTCCAATGAAAAATCTAGGAGTTATGCTCCTTTGAAGTTGCTGTTGGGGATTTTTAAAAGTAGTAAGTGGGCAACTTTGGAAAATTGTCTAGAAAAATCCACTACATAGAAATCCACGAAATTTGGTGTGACTGAAGTCTGTATGGCCATCTTTCCAGAGAAACTAGCCTCATACAAAAATCCCTTCGGACGTGCCTTGGGTGGTCTCCCGAACAGGCCCCGAAGATCACAGATTTACCCAGAAAAATGCAAATGAGCAGTTCTGAGTAAATCGGCTACCAATAATTCAAATGGAATCCAAAAATTATGAAACCAACTGGATTTGAAAATAGACTCAAAAAGGAGTACCCAGAAATAAAAATCACTCGAATCGGACTTAAAACGAACACATGGCGGTCCGTCGAAGTGACAAGTTCTGTACTTGGACCTGAACTGTCCACTTAACTTCGACAGAGAAGTGTCAAAAATCGGCTAGATAGAAATTCATGAAATTTGGTGGACATAAACTAGACAGACTCACCTTTCCCATGGTTCTGGAATCGCCCCAAAATTCATCCGGATGATGAAGTTACGGACGTCCGAAGTAGGGGTACAGGTGCTGTCAAGCTAAGCCACTTTTGAGTAAAACCAAGTCCGAAAATTGATAAAAATGAAATTCGTGCAATATGAACACAAATGCTTTAAAATCATCCGAAAGGCATTTCAGAATTGATTGAGGTCATTTATTTGAGTTTTATCACAATAAATGCAATAAACCCCAAATCTGAGCCTACCCCGCCAAAATAGTGATATGTGTGCAAAAGTGAAAAAAACAAGCAAGATCCATACACATGCATATAGATTCAACAAAATAGGTTCTAGCATAGCCTAGGGTTCCGTTCCATTATCGTTTCCCTCTGTTCTCTTTAAGATAATCAAGGGTACTTTGAATATGGAACGGTTTACAATCAATCAAAAAGCCTTACGCTACATGGGTTCTAGCACTAGGGTCAATCCCCAGTCTCGTTTCTCCTAGATCCGCCTTCACGTTTTACGGCTAGGGGAGTCTTGAGATACTTTGAGCCGGGGAAGGATTTCCACACATACAAACAAGGCTTTACACTACAGAAAGGTAGAAGAAGAGATCTAGATCTAGGAATGTAAAGACAGAAAATAAAAAGAAAAGTTGAGGCTTACCTGAGTGCTGGAGGCGATTCCACAGCGGTTTCCTTCTTCTCTTGGAGTTCTTCTTTGCGAGAATTCAAAACAAGAGTTGTGTGCCCTTTGCTCAAGGAGGAGGCTCCTATTTATAGGCAAGGGCCAAGGTCATTGGTAGACACAAATTAATGTCTAGAACCCCTCCAACCTAAACCCTAAGGTTATTTCCGCGATTTCCCCTCATTTAATGAGGGACATGATGGTAAAAGTGAAAAGCTCTCGGAAAACCCTAATTTTGAGCAAACTTAAGGTATCCGGTATGTCAGACCGGATAACAAAGGGCCTTAAGATATCCGGTACATGGTACCGGATACGCTAAGGCTCACACGTATCCGGATAGTCATACCGGATACGGGAAAGGGTACTTGTATCCGGATACTCAATCCGGATACAGGTAAAAGTTCATTTTCTTCAAATTCTGTGCTGGCTTTCCAGGAGATAATGATTTTTTATGACTGTTTGTGCAATTTGGGGTGTCTACAGACAGATGTGGGCTTTGTTATCTAAGATAAGAACTCATGTTATTATCTGCGTTTGTAAGGGGTTATCCCCATGTTTTCCGTTGATTAATATAGAGGTTTGGAGATCATGCCTTAACCTCCCTCTCATTCAATAGAGAGCCCCCATTCCCCTGTTTTGGGGAATTGATCATTAAAAAAAATTCCCTGAAAATAACAGAAAGTCTAACTACCTAACAAATATGTAACAGCGGTTTGTAAACCCAGATTTTTTCTGTTACAAATGTAGCTACAACAGATTACCACTAAAACTGTTTGTAGCATCCTTAAAAAAACATCATATCTAGATTTTTTTGATTCAAATCATGAAAATTTTCTTCACTTGCTTCCTACACAATACTTAAAAGAAATTTATTAGTACCAATGATATTTTATCATCCAATTGTCATAAGGGAAAAGAAATTTTTCCAACAATAGTGGTGACAGTGGCAGTGGATTCGATGGTTGTAGCAATGATAAATGAAGACATTAGTGACAAATTAATTTTTAGTGATACTTTTTTAAAATAATTAAGATTCAGTCAGTGAAGTTTTGAGTTTTAACTTTTATTGAACCTTTATCAAAATAATTAATTTTTAATGACATTTTACTATTACAAATCAACTATTCCAAGAATACCCTTACATCACTCATCCAAATGGCTTGTACAAGTCACTCACTCAAGGTACAAGTCATTTTATTGCTTGTACAAATCTAAAATGGCTTGTACAAGTCAATTCATTGCTTGTACAAGTCTTGGGAGTGAGTTATATAAGGGCACTCTTGGAAGAATATGTCCGTAACAGTGAAATGTTACTAAAAATTAATTATGTTGATAAAGGTTCATTAAAAATTAAAGTTCAAAGCTTTTCTGACTGAATCTTAATTAGTTTTAAAAAGTTTCACTAAAATTTAATTTTCCCTTGATTAATCTACAAAAAATTACAAAATTTCCATCAAAAATTTGAAAATAATTTTTTGTTTTTAAAAACTGAAATTTTTTAGCTTCCAAAAATAAGGCTCTTACTGGATTTGTTTTTTTAAAAATAATTTAGAAATTATGCTTACCGGACAAGATTTTGGTTTTTTTTTCCCAAAGCCCAAGCGGGCTCTTAGACTTTGAGCTTGAAAAGCTCAAGTAATTTGAGTGTCTTGTTTGATATCCAAGTTTCACGTCAATTAGGACTTGGATCTGGGTGTAACTAAAGGTCCTTTTTTGTAGAGCGGTTGGTTTCCCATAGTCCTAGCATGATTGATGGTTTAATTAATGAATCATTAATTCTTATGATTGAGCTCTTGTAATTTAGGAGTGTTGGCCATGCTAACCACCTTTGATACTTCATGAATAAACCAAATTGTCTTCATGTATCATTTGTCTATGCATATTTATAACTACGATTATTTTCTAATGTGTTTTACTTTCTCTCTTGTTTCTAGAGGCGTCAGCAGTTGTTCCAATCCAAAACTTTGTTGATGCGTCAACTTGTGTTTTACAATACATTGAAAGGCTATTCCTTTCGAGAGAATCAGGTGCTGATTTACTTGGATTGATTTGATTTTGATTCCCATCTTTTTGTTGTTGTGACTTGGCTTGATTATATACAAGGATTTGAATTTCGGTTTCGAGAAGCGTTTCGCCATGTCTAAAAAACGGCACGCCGGAGAAAAATCGACGAAACGCCAGAAAAACGATTTTTTGAAATTTTCTCGAAATTTCGCCGGCGTGCCGAAAATTTCGACAAAACTTACTTTTTGACTGCCGTTTGGTTAAAAAATCGATTTTTTTTTAATATCGTCGAAATTTCGCCGGCGTGCCGCCGATGTATCAAAAATATCGGTAAAACGTAGTTTTCGAATGCTGTTTGGATAAAAATGGATTTTTTTTCGGTTTCGACGAAATTTCGCCGGCGTGCCGAAAATTTCGCCAAAAATCAATTTTTTGTCTTTTTTTGGCTCAAAATCAAACAATATTCATAAATAAGATGATTAGAAGTTTATCATACATGAAAAACATTAGCATATGTGCAAAAAATCACTAAATTAATAATAATAGTAATACTTAAGCACAGTAATATCATGCAAGCAACCGAATCGACAAATTGACAAGTAATAAATAATAATGAATCATGCAAAGTGCAAACTATAATAAACAATTAACATAGCATTCAAGTCATATAATAATCATACCAGGCATCAATAATGGAACGAGTGACGTCCCGATTGGAACATGGGAGACTCAAACCCTGCCTGCTCCCCGATATAGTGGCAAAAGCGCTTCCACGACATCCGATACTTGTACTTTTTGTTGAACAACCTTACATGGTATTCATACTGCTCCTGAGACATGTGTCCAATAATACCAACAGGAGGGAAGTCGGGATAATAACTGCACAAGCTATTTGCCTCTGTATTTGACTCTGGCTCGGGCTGAGGTGGTGCCGGTGGTGGAGGATAAGCAACAGCACCGTATCCAATGGGCATCACTCCACCCGGTGCGGCATAGTATCCATATGGATATGGGTTCACTGGAAATATCCCAAAAGGATCAACGGCTTGCATATGCTGTAAGTCAGGATACCCATAGCTGCTGGTGTCTGATGACTCTGCTGGACCAGGCTGCTGGGGATAATCATACGAGCCATATTGTCCATGCCCCTGATGTGGATAGTGGTCCCCATAAGATGAACTGGATCCAACGTCCAGCGATCCAAAACTCTGAGCTATAGAGGAGTCGTCCTCGTGCACACTGGTATGATGCTTTCCTTTGCTCCTTGCCCTAAGTGTCGCACTCGTACTGGTGCCCCTCCTATTGCACCCATGGTTTCTGTCCTGTGTGTCATGAGTGTATCCCACCTCTCCAGTAAACGCACTCAAACCTGGGACACTAGAGGGAGGCTGCGTGGCATCATCATCGTCGTCGTCAGACCCGTCACTATCATCATCAGATGCCTCATCATCATCAGATGACTCATCATCATGTGCTCGTGAGGATGAGGCAGGAGCAGGGGCAGGGGGGGCTGGGGCTGCTTGTGATGGTGCAGCTGTAACTGATGGAGGAACAACCCTAAGCAGTCGATCGAATGAGTCTCCACTATGCTCCCCCCTCTCCTCCTCCATGACGGCATCAACATCTATGCCCATATCTTCAGCTGCACGTCGGATGACTGGGCTAGGGCTGCCATCTGGCCCGTCCATCTCAGAAGTATATCTAACCCAGTCTGAAAACGGATCATCCTCGTCAATCTCATTGCTGAATAATACCTCCAGAGGATCTCTGATGGGCGTAGTATGCTGCTCAATCTCTAGCTGCTTCGTCCGTAGCTTCATATTGTAGTGACAAAATACAAGCTTCTGCAATTTGGCATACGCCAATCTGTTCCTCTGCTTTGTATGAATAAGAGCAAATGTGCTCCAATTCCGCTCACATGCAGAAAAAGACGCCGTTTGAGCTAGGATCCTAGCTGCCAACTTGCGCAAAGTTGGCGCCTCGTACCCGTACATCGCCCACCACTCACCTGTGATCCGAAAAAACAATAATAGTTTATCAAAATTTGTTCATATAAAGATTAATGACATCATTTCATTTATTATGAAGTTACTTACATGGCATCATCGCCTCTCTCGATGCAATCGCCGTGGTCGTTCCGAATGACCCCAATGCATCTCTAAACATTATCAACTGGAAAACCAAACTTAAATGTTAGTATTTATTAAATAATAAATACTAATTACAATGAGGAAATATTCTATTCCTAATCCTACCTCATTTCCGAATTTGGCAACAGCATTCGAATTAGGATCTAACTTCATAAATACTTCGTGAACTGCGCTACATAACTGTGGAATTTTGCCAAGGTCGTGCTTGTAGTGATACTTAGGGTTCAGATAGTATGCTGTATGAAAGGCAAATTTAGTATAATGACAATTAACAAACTATAACATAAATGTAATAAAGCATAAAATTTATTCGTACTTACCAGCCGTATGTAGCAGATGCAACAAAGTAGAGTACCATCTCGCATCAATAATCTTGTGCAACCATTGGTACGAGTCAGGCTGTGTAGCTTCAATCTGGTTCTTCATGACTTTCATGCACTCATATATAGACCCCATCGTGGGATAGGCATCCGTATCAACAATCCTCAATACACGGTATATAGGCTCTAAGTATCCGACAATGGCGCGAACATCATCCCAAAATCTAGCCCCCAATACAATGTCCTCGACTCTCTTGCCTACTGCCGTTTTGCTAGGAGAGGAACTACACCATACCTCACTAGTAAAAAATGACCTCAGTCCAGCCCGATGCTTCAAAATACTCTCTAGGGCAATGAAGTTCGTGCCAAATCTGGTAATACCAGACCGAACTATGTCTCCACCACATATCTCTCTCATCTTTGCTAGTAAAAAGTTGTGGTTGTAGAGAAATGTAGTCATTGTTTGGGCACATACTAGAACATTCGATACTCTGCTTCTCTTTGCAATCGCCTCCAACATCAAGTCGATGCAATGCGCCGCACACGGTGTCCAATATATATTATATTTCTGTTGTATGATCTCCCCAGCCTTCTTATAATTTTTTCCATTATCTGTAACAATTTGAACCACATACTGGGGACCGATCTCAGCAATGACCTCCTCAAGTAGCTGTGCTATATACACTCCTTCCTTTATGTACTTTGATGCGTCCACTGATCTCAAGAAGACCGCCTTCCCTCTACAGTAGACCATGAAATTGATGATGGACAGTCTAGTAGGACCTGTCCAACCATCACACATAATGGTCACCCCGAACTGTTCCCAATGAGGTCGTAGCGATGCAATAAAATCTCTCATCTCCTTCTCCTCCTCATCCAAATATTTACCCATAATGTCACGGGGTGTAGGTGGAAGCACTCCTGGACCTGCCTCCTGAATAGTGTCTACCATGTTCTTGAAATGAGGAGATGCCGCTGCATTTGCTGGGATGTGATTAAAGATGAAAAATTTTGAGATGTATTTTCCCATTCTCTCTCTCAGTGATCCTTTGCTCCAAACATCTCTAAGTCTCTTCTGTCCCGATCCAGAAGAACGATATAACTCGGGCTCTGTAGGGTAGTCTGGCATCCTCGTATTCTGTGTCTGCCCTGAACCTCGCTGATAACCTCCCGAGTAATCACCCCTCTCCAAACCCAATCTGTGACTCTCCCTCCTCTCGTACTCATCCCGTAAAGACTCTTGGCAAGCAGCTCGATATTGGGCCTTCTCTGCCTCGGTCACAATCCCATCAGGGTAAACAAAGTCATCATCTAAATCCTCACCCCCAGTAGGTGGTCGTACAGGCTCCCCTAGCCTGCGTCTGATCTCGTGCTCTATGACCCTCTTCTCTTGTCGGCCAGTCGTGCTTGTGTGTAGATGTTCTTGCATCTGTTTTTTTACTTCAGGAGGTACTTTTGGACAATTGATTACATTTTTGTAGCCATGCGCTAGGTGTTGCTTCAACCGTGAAATCCCACCACCCATAAATTGCCGGCCACAATAGTTGCATTCTGTCTTATTTCTATCACCATTCACTTTTGTGCAGTGCCTCCAGCCAATATCTTGCTTGCGACCCTGCTGGTCGCCTCCACTACCAGTGCCAGAACTAGAAGCCATACCAGAGCAATATAATAACAATCAACTGCATAACGTACAAATAAAATACCAGCAATACTTTAGTCACAAAACAAATTAATAATTAATAATTATAACATGTAAATAATTTTTATCAACTAATTATAACATGCAAATAATATAACATGCAAATAATAGTAAAGAGAAAAAGCAAAAAAAGAACAAAAAAAACCAACATAAACAAAGTCCCTAAAACCGCAAATTACACGAGAAAACTATATGAACAACTCTTGCAGATCATAATAGAATTGCATTAATAATGCAATGAATGATGCTGACATTACACAAGTATATCTACACGGGATTTACAAATGGGCACAAGTCACAACAGATAGGTCAAATTTGTTCCTATTGGAGAATCTAAGATATGATGCACATGTCTCTCACACAATTCAAACAGTATAAAAAAGAGTTATTATGGACAAGCCAATAAAAAAATGGACAATGGCACTTTTGTGTCAATTTAAATAAAAAATGGAGAAGGGTACTTTTCCACTTGGCACTTTTGTGTCGATTTACATCCCATTCAAGACTCAAATTATGGACAAGCGAATAAAAAAAATGGACACGGGCACTTTTGTGTCAATTTAAATAAAAAAAAAAGGAGAAGGGTACTTTTCCACTTGGCACTTTTGTGTCAATTTACATCCCATTCAAGACTCAAGGCACTTTTGTGTCGATTTACATCCCATTCAAGACTCAAGGCACTTTTGTGTCAATTTAAATAAAAAATTGGAAAAGGTACTGACAAAGTGATAATACGGGCCAAAAAAAGTCATCCCCACCAATGACTTTCTACATCCCATTCAATTCACCCCATTAAAAAGCCATCCCCTCTCACTGTCACACAGTCACACTAGCACAGACTACCAATAAAAAAAGTCACAATAGCACACAATTGACAGAACTCAAATACTGCAGAAATCTGGGTTGCACCATTTTCAATAAAGAGAAATTAAAGAAGAACCATACAAACTCCACGGCTTTCCTGTGAGTCTGTTCTGCCGAAGCTACAATGACAATGACAAATACAGGGACCGTTCATCCACCTCCGGTCTCACACACACCAGAAATTCTAGTTCAGAAACCCCTTTGGACCATGGGTTTCATTCTATCTTTGACAAGCTAAAAACTTTCACAAATGTTTCCCACTAAGCCACAACTATCTCTCACACGTCCACAAATAGAATAAAACACAATTGCTGAGTTCTTGCTTTGAAATGTTTTTTTTAACATCTTGATTATTGAAAAGCAGACCTCAACAATTCATACAAATATTAAAAAAATTTATTTCAAACAAAAATTTATAATTAATAATACATCCTTCAAAAAAATTATAAATAATTTTTGTATTTTTTATTATTTTTCATTAAATTTCAACACAAAAAATTAAAAAAAATTAAATCCTAAAAAAAAAATAATAATAATGGCACCCATCGATAGATCGGGTGCCAAAGTATAACATAGCAGTAGATCAGCTTAATCTAACATGTTTAAAGTCATAAAATAGAAGAAATGAAGTTTTAGACACTTACTTTCTTCAAAATCAATCCTCGTGGTCGTATGAGCTCAAATCCTCATGCAAATCGTGTTTATCTTGTATTTGGAAGCAAGATCTTGAAGAAATCAAGATTTTGAGACAGGTTTCACCAAAAACAAGTAAGATTTGAGGGAGAAAATTAAAAAACGATAAAAAAAAGGTTTTCTATCGTCTCTGCTCGAAATGCCGACGATTTGGGCGAAAATTTTCGCCCAAATCGTCGGCTCTTTAAGTCATTTCGCGCGCACGTGCGGATCGCACGTGCGCGCGAGTTAAAAATTTTAAAGGGTCTTCGGTCGGGTCTTTCGTCGGCACGCCTCGGCGTGCCGACGATTTTTTCGGATTTTTCTCGCGCGCGGGCAAAAAGCACGCGCACGAGAAAAAATTTTAAAAATGCGGCGTGCCGACGAAACCTTCGCTTTTCTCGCCAGCGAATTAAACCATCGGCATCTGGCTAGCGACACGTGTCGCTAGCCAGGCCAATGGCGAGTTTTCGGCAGCACGCCGCGGCGTGCCGCCGAAACTGAAAACGCTGATTATATATATCTACCATGTAAACTAATATAACTTGTAATTCTATATACTATATAGAAAGCATCTCAAAGCCAAAGCAGGGTACAAATTCACTAAAACATGGCAGACGATTTCGTCCCCGTTATTTGCTTATGTGATAAGCAAAAATGTTCGAAAGCATCAATGGTTGGCGTCTACAGACCCTTTTGTTGGAGCCGCACGGACTATTACAGGCAATAAGGACAAAGGCTATGAAGCTCTGAAAAGCACAGAGACGGCAGAAAGAAGAAAGACGTTGTAGCCCGTAATGGCGAGATCGGAGAAACTTCTCAGAACGATAGAAGATGCTTTCAGAGATCTCGCTGACTCTGTAAACTCCCCCACTCCACACATCGATGTCGGCAAGTTCGCTCGTGCCAGCAGACTCGTTACACCTCTCATTGGCTACTTAGGGGTGGGATTCAGGTTTGCCGCCATTGAGTTTGACGCCAAGGTGGTGTGCTTTCTGCTCTCATCCTGCATCCAGACAATGATCTGGTCTTAATTTCTATTTCTTAGATTTCTTCCATCTTTATGTGTATGCAAGGTTGCCGATCTAGCAGAAGCGTCCAAGTCCATCGATACCTTAGAAACCTTACTCGATCGTGACCTTGAGCTGAATCATGCAAAGAGTTCCAACAGTCATTCTAGAAACCTTATTCGAGTGAAGCGTTCAATTGACATGCTGCGGTTGATGTTTGAACAGATCCTTTCTAGAGGGTAAGTTCAAGAACCTTACTATCTCATAATCCAATTCATCTATAGTTTTAATTGATTGCTCTGGTATTTTATTATGGGAATCATCTAGTTCTCGTTAGCAAGGATTAATTTATATTTTAAGATTGAAATCATCTAGAGGTGATTGACAGTAGATGGTATTCTTTGGCAGTGGAAACTCCATCAAGGGTCCAACTGAGTTTGCTTATAAGCAAGTGTTCGGTCCATATCATGGATGGGCTGTTCAAACTGCCGTCCTTGCTTCAATGTTTCTTCTTCCTACAAAGGCTAAGCTCCTCAACAAGCTTAATGAAGACGGTATGTGTATATGTTGTCTGATAACTTGTCAAATCTTTTAGAAATATAGTAAAAAATCCATTATTTAACATATTAGTATGGTAATCCATTGATTAAATAGCCAAGATGCTGTTACCAAACATTTTTTTATAAAAACAATTTGAAAACTAAAATATTTTGAAATTTCTTTTTTGAAAAAACCTGCTTGGTAACATTTAATATTTTAATTACAATTAATTATGGTTCCGAAAATTATGTAAAAAAAAAAAGTAGAGTTTAATAAACATGACTTAAAATCAGTGCATAATTATAGTAGTCATGTAAGTTATGGTTTCGGTAGTAATAACGGTGATACTAATGATAGGGATGGTGATGATCTTGATAGTTGGTGCAGTGGTTATAGTGGTGGTGGAGGAGGAGGTGGTGGTGGTGGTTAGAAGAAGTTGTGATAGTGGTCGTTGTAGTAGTAGTAAATAAAGACATGAATGATTTGATTTATCAAACATGGAATTACAAAATTGCCATAAAATTTAGAAATAATTTTCTGTTCCTAAAAACTGAAATTTTCAGCATTGCGAAATAGGGCTGTTTTTGGATTTTTTTTTTTTTTTTAATAAATATAATTTGGAAATTGTGCTACGCAATTTTTTGGGTTTTCAAAAAAATCTGTTTTCAAAAATGTTACCAAACAGCTTCTAAAAAACTACAATACAACCTCGACAATCACAAGTCCATTATTAGTTTATTTATGAAGAATAGTAAATGGAAAAGGTCATATTAACAAAAAAAAAAAATACAATACATTTAGGGATGTCAAACGTGCCATGTCATGCTGCCCACGTGCTAGTTTGTGGATAAGGAGGAGATAGTGGTGGTAATATTGGAGGCTGTGGTGTGGGTGGTTGTGGTTGTGGCATTGGTGGTGATGGTGGGGTGGAGTCGTGGAGATAGTTGTGGTTGGGGAGTTGTTGTTGGTGGTGGAGGCAGCAGTGATTGTGGTGGTGGTGGTCATCATGGTTGTAGTCGTGGAGTTGGTAGTGGTAGTGGAGGTGGTGGTGATTTTGGTGGTTGAGTTGGTGGAGGTGGTAGTGGTGCTGGTAGTGGCGGTGGTGGTGGTAGTCATCGTGGTTGTACTCGCAGAGTTGGTATTGGAGGTTGTGGTGGTCATCGTGGTTGTAGTCGTGGAGTTGGTAGTGGTAGTTGAGGTGGTGGTGAAGCTTGAAGTGTGGTGATGGAGGGGAAGGTAGTGGTGATAGTGGCAATGGAAGCGATGGTCGTAGTAGTGATAAATGAAGGCATTAGTAATTTGATTAATCTACAAGAAATTACAAAAGTGAAGGCATTAGTAATTTGATTAATCTGCAAGAAATTACAGAAGTTCTATCAAAAAATTTGAAAATGTTTTTCTGTTTTTAAAAACTAAAATTATTTAGCTTCCAAAAAAAAGGCTGTTTTTGGATTAATATTTTTAAAAATAATTTGAAAACTGTGCTTACCAAACGAGATTTTGATTTTTTTTTTTTTTAAATGACCAAGCGGCCTCTTAGCTTTTGAGTAATTTGAGTGGCTTGTTTGATATTCAAGTTTCACATAAACTAGGGCTTGGACCTGGAATCTGGATGTAACTAAAATCATATTTGTAGAGCGGTTGGTTTCCCAGAGGCCTAGAATGATTAATGGTCTAATTAATGAATCATTAATTTTTATGAATGAGCTTATGTAATATAGGAGCGTTGGCCATGGTAAACTTGGATACTAATTGATTCATGAATAAACCAAATTGTCTTCATGTATTATGTGTCTATGCGTATTATAATTATGATGATTATTGTGTAATGTGTTTTACTTTCTCTCTTGTTTCTAGAGGCGTCAGCAGTTGTTCCAATGCAAAACTTCGTTGATGCGACAACTTGTGTCTTACAATATATTGAAAGGCTATTCCTTTCAAGAGAGTCAGTTGCTGATTTACTTGGAATGATTTGATTTTGATTCCCATCTTTCTGATGTTGTGACCATATAGAAAGCTATGTATCCTTTTTACATTAAATAAGAATACACATAAGACAACTTTATTTATATGTTAAACTTTTGAGTATAATGTTGGGTATGTGTTTAATTACAACAGCCATTAACCGCCTTGTTAAAAGAAGCCACGTGGAATATTGCGTATATATGCAGGTGAAGGATTTAAATCATTTTACGTGTTCGTCCATAGCCTCCTGATGATTGCCACGTATCACCTGCAATAAATGAATGAATCAAATCATTTATTTATTGCACCTACAAACTATGGAGATGAGAATATGTAAAAAAGAAAGGAATTGATTACCAAAAATATATATATATATATATATATAAAAGGAATATGAAAATTAAGAGGCCTAAATTTTACGTAGTCATGCTAAATAAATAATTACACTAGTGTAGCCAAATCTAAGATTTCGTTAAGTCTTCAATAGCATTAAGGAAACAATGTTGCTTACAATTAATTAGATCATCTTCTCGCTTAAAAAGTTAGCTTCAAGAAGGAGATGTGAATCTAAATGCATGAATTAGCATAATCAATCTCCCTTTTCCTACGTTTTCCTAGCTTGATTTACAAAATCTATACAAACCAACCGGAAAAGAAAAGCGAAATGGAAATGGATCCAACAGGCTAGAGCCATTACCTATCAATAAAAAGAAACAGAGCAATAACAGACAACATGATTTTGAAGGCCTTTTTTTTTCGAACACGGTTTCTTGCATCCTTTCACTCTCCTAAGCATGATTAATAAAAAGACCATTTTGCCCTTTACCAAGTTCTCCTCATTTTTGCAGTAGTTCTTCTCAGGTATATTAATTGTGCAGTAAGAAGGAACACTTTTTCTTAAAAAATTATTATTACTATTTTTTGGTAATTAAAAGGGAGAAAGGCGTGGCCAACCCCCCGGGCATGACCACAATGGCTTCCTCTCGCTGTGGAATGTTCAGATTGAGCCATAAGGGGGCAACCAATGGTGGCCAACCCCCCGGGCATGACCACAATGGCTTCCTCTCGCTGTGGAATGTTCAGATTGAGCCATAGCTACCACACATCTCTACCTTAGTCAGGGCGAATAGAACCATAGCTACCACCAGTGGCGGAACCAGGTATTGGTTAGGGGGGGCCCTAACTTTTATTTTTTTATTAAAAAGGTATATATTTTATATATTTTTTAATTAAAATTTATGTTTTGCCCCCCCTAAAATTTCTGATTTGCCCCCCTAACCCATTGAAAATTTTTCTATTTCATGAAAATCCTTTCTAAAATTTCTGGTTTGCCCACCCCCAAGTCATTAAAATTTCTATATTTTATGAGAAGTGTTAATTGAAAATTTTTTTTGCCCCCCCAGATTTAGAGTCCTGGTTCCTCCACTGGCTACCACAAGTATGCAATGATCTTTTTGGGGGGGGCGCCGCCTCCTAACAACCCGCAAAACCATTGGGCCACCACACCCATGGTTTAGAAAATTAATTTAATCTAAAAAGTATTTTCTTTTGAGGCTCCGTTTGTTGACCTAGTGTTGATGATCTTAATTTCGGTTATTTGTAATTCACATTGTAGCTAATTAGATACGTTGACGCTGACGCTATCGCTCTATGGGCAACAGGGCATGCGTGTTTCTTTCTGGAATTTAGAAGCTTCCATTTTGGTCCAAGAATCAACTCTGCAACCAAAACACGAAATAACACCAACACGTTAACGATCTTAAAAAGCATCCTTTCTGCTTCATTCGCATAGACATCGAAGTCTCAAAAAGGAACTTCCAGAATATTTCTCTTTTCTTCTCCCCCTATAACTAATCCCCCCAATTTCTTCCATTAATCCTTGCTACAAACACGATGTCGATCTTCAGTTATTTCGATACCGTTTTTGCCGAGTACGTGGGCCGAAGGGCTTTGTCTTCGTCTTCTTCGTGTTCTTCTTCTAATTGCACTGAAATTAGTGAGGAGAACAAGACGGTAGTTGCAAGTCAAAAAAGGGATTTGTTGGAATTTGATGAAGGGATGAAGAAGAGCTACACATCATCACCACCACCGGCGCATGGCAAGATGCCGCCGAGAAAGCAACAGAGGGCTCCACGTTTCGCTGTAGAGTTGGACGGCTTGCATTGTTTCGAAACCCTTGTCCCATATTGAAAGCTTTGCCTTTGATGTTTGCATGACTGATTCTTTCCTTGTTTCTTGAGTTATTCATCATCTTGTCCTATTATTTTTTAGCCCTCTGTAAATTCCTGATTTTCAAGGGAAAAGAAATTCTCTCTCTCAATCTTTTAATTTAGTAGGCTTTACGAAAATAGAGAAGAAAAAAATTAGTGAACAGTTAGAAATTTTTTACTATATCCAAATATTGAGATAAAGAAATTAATCTACAAAACAAAGCCAAGATGGAACAATTACCCCAATCCATTTTTAGGATACTCTATATACATGATTTCTTTAATAATAACATAATCTATTACCAGGGGCGGAGCCAGAAAAATAGCTCAAGAGAGGCAAATAATAAGTCAAAAAAATTATGGAAAAGGGTCACTTTTGGCCGCTATATATATATAAAAACATTCTATCAAGAAACTTCTTTCCATTAAAGGATCACTTTAAAAAAAATTGAACTATAAGATAACTTTATCATAGTTATGTGGAATACAAGCACAATCTACTTGGGACACGAGCATATTATGTGTAGAATACGAGCGTATGATACAATCGTGTCTCATGTAGGAACATAGAATGCACTCGTATCACATAGGGAAGCTCATATCCCACGTACAATGAGCTCGTATCCCAAGTAGGCAACGCTCGTACCTCATGTAGGTACAATAAAATGAGATTACTTTTTAATTTTGTTTTTAATGTTGTATCATAGAAAATATATTAATATGTTATTATTTTTTCTTATATAAACACATGAAACCTTGTGCACAAAATAGAACTTCTATATATTTCGTGGAGGCTTTTCTAAATTATAAAAATTTTGATATAGATAAAATTTCTCATTAGAATTTGTCCTCATTTTTAAAGTTGATAAGATATACTTCTTTTAAAATCTTCGCACTTTCAGTATAAATTTTCTTGTTTCATTTACAATCTCCACGTGCTTCTCACTAGTGGATATAAAAATAAATATAGATTACGTGTAGGTATAGCAATGGTTTGATTTTTTTCAAAAACCGAACTGAAGCAATTAAATATAGTCAAACCAAAACCAACTCAGTTTTTTTAGTATAAAACCAAAAACAATTAATGTAAATCCAAAACCGGTTTAATATGTAGGTTAGGTTTGGTTAAAAATCCCAAAAGGAAAGCATGCGCTATGCGCATGTTGAAGTTAGAAAACCAAAACGTTATGTTTTTTTTTTAATTACCTAGAAGATAATTTATATTTTAAAAACTAAATTTTAAATTAAGTATATTAAATATAAACAAAATGAAATATTATTATTTAAAGATTAAGATAGCCAAAGAAGTGATTATCTATTTATTAAAACTTAAAATATATATATATATATATCTTTCTAAGATGAGTGCTCTTTGTATAATTATTATCTATTCAAATAGTTTCAATATATAGGAATTTTATTTGATATCAGAAACTAATGAGATTTAAGATGCACGGATAGTTATAAATAATTAGGAGAACGTGATTCCTTGGATAAGGATGTCATTAACAAATTTCTTATCCACAATATAAAAGTCAATTTAGATATTCCTAGATATATATATATATATACTCGGTTTGGTCTTAAAATTGAAATCTAATTGGTTTTATATAGGATTAGGGGAAGGCACACATGATGCAAGTTGCAAAAGAGTTATATCAAACATACCGTGTAGTTAAAAATTGCGTTTAAATATTTAGTTGAAATTACTTGATTAATTTGTAGCTAATTGATACATATATTCAAATAATTCGTTTTATATATTAGTATTAATAAACTGAAACCAAAGCAAAACAGTTTAAAGATAACCCAAAAACTCACCCAATAAATTTGGTTTGATTCGGATTATTAGTTTTAAACGAACCGTTGGCATCCCTAATTACGTATTGAGCAAGCTAGGTTTGACTTAGTCGAATCTCATCCAATCCAGCCAGATCCCGGTGTGAAACAATGGATTCTTATAACAGTTGGTGAAGGTTTGCCGCACCCCATCACGAATCTGCTCCGTTGCAGCCCACCCACGCGTGAGAAGTAAGAAAAACCGTGTTGATTCTAATAAACCCAGAATCAACCGCGGCTCCTACCAACGCTCTTTCAAAAGTGTCAACTGTTCCCACCTCCGCTCCTATAAATCCCATTTCTCTCGACCTCTCTTCTCCATTGATCTCTCTGTCTCTTTGCCTCTGCATCTGCACTATACCCCACAAGCTCATCTCTCTCTCTATCTCTCTCTCTCATCAAGACATCACAGGGGCCATGGATGAAGCTAAGCAACCCCACCTGAATGGGGCTTACTATGGTCCTGCAGTCCCTCCTCCACAATCCCGCCACACTCCTCGTCCATCAAGGGGAGGAAACTGTGGATGTTGCCTTCTAAGCCTCTTTTTTAAGCTCCTCGTAGCACTTGTTGTCATCGCCGGCATTGCCGTACTCGTCGTCTGGTTGGTCCTTCGTCCAAACAAGGTGAAAATCCACGTCGTTAATGCATCTCTTACAGAGTTTAACCTTACAAACAACAACTCTCTTCGTTACAACCTTGCACTGAACATGTCCGTGAGGAACCCCAACAAGAGAATCGGCATCTACTACGACAGGATTGATGCTAGGGCTTACAGCGAGGATCAGATGTTCAGCACTGTTGCACTGAATCCTTTCTACCAAGGCCACAAGACCACCGACATGCTCAATCCCGTCTTCGTTGGACAATCGTCGATACAACTCGAGACTTCTGGGTTGGCTGAGTTCAACAATGAGAAGAACGCTGGAGCTTTCGAGATCGATGTTAAGCTCTACCTTCGGATTCGATTCAAGATAGGAAAGTTCAAGACTGGTCGCTTTAAGCCAAGGATCAAGTGTGAGTTGAAGCTTCCGTTGGTTTCTAGTCGTAGCTCCTCTGCTGGGTTCGACACTACCAAGTGCCATATCGATTTCTGATCATCCGAAGCTTCCGTTGGTTTCTGGTCGCAGCATGTTCTGATGCTCATTATAATATTTTTACTTTGATTTGTTTCATTCTTTAATTGGTGATTGGTTATGTACAAAATATGAATTCTTGTTATTAATTTCTGTGTTTATAAATAATCAATGGTGGCTAATGGTTTTCTGTGAAGATGGACACGGTCTGTAATGTTGAGAGCCCAAAAACATATAAGAGGAGCAGCCTCAAAAACCTTAAAACCTAGACATTAAGGTGAGGGAAGTCGACCTCTTATATGGTGGATGAAACAATGGTGAATTCCCAATGTAGGACAAATTCCAACAGTCCCCTCATGCTTAACAGCACAGCCCTGTATATGGGTTAAGCTCAGATACCAGGTTGAAATCTCAACAACACATAAGAGGAGAGACTTCAACCTTAAAACCTAGGCATTAAAGTGAGAGAAATCCATCTCTTATATGGTAGATGAAACAATGATGAATTCCAAATATAGAACAAATTCCAACATGTAAGGAAATCATCAAAGGATGCTTTGATTTGCCAAGGGATGCTTTGATTTGCAATCACTATCAATTTTAAAAATTTAACTTCTAATTTTGGAGACCGTATCGTCTGAAGCATTAATGTCGGTTAATCTTTTGGTCTTGATGATGAAAGGCACTCGCAAAGTTAAGGATGGCACTGAAAGGTTAGAGACTCCTTCGTGTGGCTCGAGGTACTTTGAAAGTGCGACCGACTTACCTTCTCCAGCTACCTTCTTCCAGAAGCAAACTGCAGAAGCTAATGGCGGTGACCGTTTCCGGTACCTTGTTCTCCTAGCACGAAGCTTCTAGTCTTCTCAGCTCCATCGCTGCTTACTTCCCAACCGGCGTTTCGCTCCTTCACTCTTTCCTTCCTTGACCTCCCCGGAGGTTGGCCCTCATGAAATTCCTGTTTTGGAATTGTCGTGGGCTAGGTCGACCCATTACACAGCAATTCCTTAAAGACTAGATCCTATCCCATCGGCCCGATTTAGTATTGCTCTCTGAGATTATCGCTCAAGAGAGAACTGCAGCCAAACTTGTTCGAAAGAATGGTTGTCTGCACTCTCATGTACAGCCTCCTGAAGGACGTAGGAATGGGTTCTTAGTAATGTGGAATTCTTCTATTTCAGTTACTATTTTATTCTCTTCTAATTGGGTAGTTGAATTGCTGTGATCTTTTAAAGGAAAGACGTTTTTTGTTCTCTTTATTCATGCTGATTCCAGAATTGAAGTGCAAGCTCAACGGTGGGAAATGATTCAGTCCATGAGTAGGGGTTATGATATTCCCTGGATGATTCTTGGCGACTTTAACGCCATGCTCCATCCGGCAGACAAAAGGGGTGGTTTGCCTCTTAACAGAAGACAAACAGACTTATTTGAGTCCTTTATTCAGTCTTGTTACTTATGTGAGCTTCCAATTAAGGGGCCTCAATTCACATGGAATAATGGACATCACGGTTCCGAAGAATATCTGAGAAGATTGATCGTGGGTTTGTGCATGTTAATTTCTTTGATCTTTTTCCTTCTCCTATACTCTATTCTCAGATTATTAATGGCTCTGATCACTGTCCAATGTTGCTTGAATTGCTTAAGGAACCTCGGCGTCAATCCCGGCCTTTCAGATTTGAAGCCTTATGGCTTCAAGAAGAATCATGTGCTGCAACTATCTCTGAATCTTGGACTAAACAAGCCTACTATTTACCTCTCTGCAGGAAACTCTCGCATTTAGCTGCTGATCTTAGAAGATGGAACAAGAAGACGGTGGGGAACATTCATCATATAAGTTGCAGCAAATCAAGGCCAAATTGCTGGAAGTCCAGAAAGAGATTCCCCGACTAAGGTCAACTCAAATTATGGTGGAAGAGAAACAACTCCTTCAGGAGTACAACAAATTACTACACCAGCAAGACCTCTTATGGTACCAAAAATCTCACATAAATTGGCTAAAGTGGGGTGATCTCAACACCAGTTTTTTCCACAAGACAAGTATAATTCGAAGACAGAAAATTTTCATTTACTCCCTGAAAACTTCAAATGATTCTGAAATTACAGATTTTAATGAGTTACAATCACATGTGGTTAATTTCTTTAAATCCAATTTCAGGGAGCAGCAGAGATGGACTTCATTCGAACTAACAAGGCTGATTCCTTCTCACTTAACAGAGGTACACAATACTGTTATCTGTCAGGTACCATCTGAAACTGAAATATGGACTGTTATTAAGAAGATGGCTCCCTTCAAAGTCCCAGGGCCTGATGGATATCCTGCTGCTTTTTTCCAAACATTTTGGGACATTATTGGTATGGATGTCACAAAGTCAATTCAAAATTTCTTTAAATCTGGCATTATGCTTGAAAAATTTAACCATACCTTCATAGCCTTGATCCCCAAAGTGGAGCATCCTAGGAATTTGAGTCAATTCAGGCCGATCAGTCTCTGCAATGTGGTCTATAAAGTTATATCAAAAATCCTTGTAAATAGAATCAGGCCTTTGCTTGATAAGCTAATATCTCCTAATCAGGCTGCATTTGTGCCGGGCCGACACATTTGGGATAACATTATGCTACACCATGAAGTTTGTCACTTTTTTTAATAAAAAGAAAAAGACATCAAAGAAAAAAGGGACAAACAATAAGAAGAATAAGGGGTCCTTTGCCTTAAAGCTGACTTCTCAAAGGCATATGATAGGATTAGATGGGACTTTCTTTATAATGTTCTCAAAGCATATGGATTCAATGAATTCAGCTCTGGGCTCATTATGAACTGTGTGCAGACAGTCTCATACAGCATATTACTTAATGGAGTTCCAGTGGGGAATTTTAAGGCACAAAGAGGCCTTAGACAGGGAGATCCTTTATCCCCGAATCTTTTCATCTTGTGTCAACAAGTCTTAAGTCTTGCCATCTCTAGATTGGAATTCGATGGTAGGTATTATGGTATTAAATTATCAAGGCGGACCCCCTCTTAATCTCACTTAATGTTTGCGGATGATGTCCTTCTCTATGGCAATTGTGTTGAGAGGGAAGCTCATTGTATCATTCGGCTATTGCACGAGTATTGTGCTGAGTCGGGCCAAGAACTTAATTTTCAGAAATCTTCAATCAGATTCAGCCTTAATACCCCGAGGCAGATAAGGCATCTAATCCGACACATGTTCAATGTTCAAAGTGTCACCAATTGTGACAAGTACCTAGGGATTCCTGTTATCCATCATAAACCTCAGGTTAAAGATTGCCAAGTTCTCATTGATAAAGTATCAAAAAGACTAGCCGGATGGAAATCCTTTTTGTTATCTCAAATGGGCAGGGTTACCTTGATACAATCTGTTATTAATGCACAGGCAAATCACTTTATGTCATGTTATCTCTTGCCTAATTCTGTTTTATCCAAGTTAGACCAAATGGCAAGATCATTTTTTTGGAGACGGGGTGAAAATAAGAGGGCTTTGATGACTATTTGCTGGGATCAAATAACTCTCCCATGGAGAAATGGAGGTCTTAACATCAGAAGGCCTGAAATTATGAATAAAGCACTTCTGTTAAAGGCTGCCTGGAAATTACAAACACTTCAACCAAGTCTCCGGACTTCAATTATGAAGCATTTGTATTATCCTGATTCTTCATTTTTGGATGCTACAGCTAAGCATCCAAAATTGGTGACACTTTGGATGTTCAAAGTGTCACCAATTGTGACAAGTACCTAGGGATTCCTGTTATCCATCATAAACCTCAGGTTAAAGATTGCCAAGTTCTCATTGATAAAGTATCAAAAAGACTAGCCGGATGGAAATCCTTTTTGTTATCTCAAATGGGCAGGGTTACCTTGATACAATCTGTTATTAATGCACAGGCAAATCACTTTATGTCATGTTATCTCTTGCCTAATTCTGTTTTATCCAAGTTAGACCAAATGGCAAGATCATTTTTTTGGAGACGGGGTGAAAATAAGAGGGCTTTGATGACTATTTGCTGGGATCAAATAACTCTCCCATGGAGAAATGGAGGTCTTAACATCAGAAGGCCTGAAATTATGAATAAAGCACTTCTGTTAAAGGCTGCCTGGAAATTACAAACACTTCAACCAAGTCTCCGGACTTCAATTATGAAGCATTTGTATTATCCTGATTCTTCATTTTTGGATGCTACAGCTAAGCAGTCTCAATCCTATGGTTGGAAGCAGCTTCAGTCTCTAAAGCATCACTTGCAAATGGGCCTCTCCTGGCTCCTCGCCAATGGGGACTCTGTTGGAATCTTTACTGATAGCTGGCTTTCAAATGGCAGCCGATTGCATCCACCTGATGGAGATGGAGGTCATTGCCAACTGGAAAAGGTAAGTCAGTTGATAACTCAATCAACTAGAGAATGGAATTCCGCTTTGCTTTCTTCTCTTTGGCCTAGCTCCACTGTTGCCCAAATTATTTCCACTCCAATATCTCCTTCACTACAAAAAGATAAACAAATATGGAGATATACAGCTTCAGGAGTATTTTCGGTCTCCTCAGCTTATCGATTACTATTGGGGAATCTTGTATCTAATGCAAACAAAGTTTGGTTAAAGGTATGGCACCTTAACTCTCATCCTCGAAGTCGCCTATTTTTCTGGAAAAGTCTACATGGAAAGCTTCCTACAGGAGACCTTCTATGGTATAGATTAAAGAAAGGAGATGGAAATTGTGTTCTATGCAATTCTTCTCTTGAAACTGTAGATCATATTTGGCTCTCCTGCCCTTTTTCCAGAGCAGCGTGGCTTCATACTGTTGGTGGCTCTACTCAATCTTTTGGGTCTTCATCTTCTCTTTTTGATTGGTTCCAAAACATTATGAAACTGAATTCAGAAGTTAATATTGATCTCAATAATTTATTATCACATGCTGCAATTTTCGGATGGACTTTATGGACACATAGGAATCGTATACTCTTTGAAGGTGAGGAACCTAATGTTTTTCAGGTAATAAAGCAGTTCAGAAGACTCTACTGAGCTTGCACTCATTCAACAGCAAGCAACACAGGAGAGACCAAACACCACTTGTGTTTCAGTGATCTGGAAACATCCACCAACTAATACGGTTAAATTGAACTTTGACGGAGCTCTAAGGGGATCTAATGGAGGAGCTGGTATTCGAGTTATTGCCAGGAACAGTGATGGGGGTTTCTTAGCAGCAGTGGCAGATTCCTGTTCATCAAGGAATGCTCTTCATGCGGAGGCATTGGCAGCACTACAAGCAGTTCTATTGGCTAAGGCAAGAGGTTTCACTAACATAATACTTGAAGGTGATTCCATGCTCATGGTCAACATTCTCAACAAGACAAGCCCACAGCCTCCTTGGCTCATCTTGCCGGTGATCCATCATATTTTCTTCATTCTGGAATCCTTTTCATATGTTCAACTAGTACATACGTATAGGGAAGGAAATGTTATAGCTGATCTTCTAGCTAATTTCGCTATAGACCATTATCCATGTACCTGGGTTTATAGCTGATCTTCATTCTGTAATGTTCTTTTTGATGAAGCACGGGGGCTTACTTATGTAGGTGTTATCCATAATTAATAAAATGCTTTGCTGTTTCTCTATCAAAAAGATGAAAGGCACTCGCATGTCTCCTTAGTACACGCACGTCTATACCTGAAGGTTCATCGTTTCGAGAGAGGATAAAATAATTTATGGTGAAATGAATTCTCTTAAGGCCTCGTTTGGGCGATGATATCACCATAAGGCACCTGAGACATGACATTAATGTGGTAACTAGTATGTCTGGTTTCCAAATTTGGGAAAGTAAAATTTTACCAAAAAAAAAAAATATTTGGGAAAGTAAAACATAATTCCATCGCCCATTACCATATATTATCACCCGGATTACATACACTTGTTGGGATACTCTATGAGGAAGGTGGTATAGGCAAAACTACTTTGTGCTCGTTCAGAATCTCAGATCCCACTACTCTTCAAAAATGCAAACTTGATCTCCATTACTAGGACCAATATTTTGAATTGGCTTGGTTTAACTTAATTTATTCTAAATTTTCCCAGAAGAAATCATAAAGTACTTGAGATTGCAAGCTGAAATCTTAAATAAACCAATACATGAAATAATAAAATAAATTTAAGCCTAAAATAAAACTAAATGATGGAATAAAAAATAAAAAACTAGAACACACATGAATTGATAAAAATAAAACCAATATAAATTCTTCTAATGTGTATGGAATCATGAATTAGCCCTACAAATCATCTAAAATCCAATTTACATTATGAACTAAAACATATTCGTGAAGAGATGATTTTGCACACTGTCAAAGAAAAACCCAAAACGAAGGTTGCGCTTCGGTCCATAGAGCATTGGATTGTGGTCCTTCCTATGGGACCCACGTCATCCAACCCACCACTTAGATTAAACAAAATTCAATAAATCAGATTTAAATCAAACTGGATAAACGGCCCGATTAAGCCCATTAAAGGCTTTAGGAAAGGCCCAAGTAGGCCTGGACTGCATATGCACCCCACATGGACCCTCTCATGGCTTATAGGCCATGGTAGGCCTCACCAGGCTCAAGTTTATCTAGGTTCATGCAAGCCCACTCAGGCCCAAGTAGGCCTACTAAAGCCCAATCTAGCCTACACCCAAGAATACGATCTGGAATAAAATGAGCAGACAAGTCCAACTTAGATCCAAAAGTGGCAGGATGACCCAACGTGTTTATGGACTCCAAACAAAATGAATGATTGTCTACACCCTTCATCTGATGTATAATTGCAACTCCAAAAACATCAAAATTTGACGAAGGGATTAACCCCAAAAAGCATATTCGATGCACCACAAGATCCACGAGGGGGTGCACACAGTCTTTGCCAATGATGGTAGAAGATGGTGAAGGAAGTGACCCATCAATATATCCAAATAGATTTTGACTGGAAATGAGAATAAACTGGTTGTGCCAAAGAAGGTAGTTGGTTGAATTCAATGTAAACCGGTAGTGGGATATTGGAAGAGGACCCCAGGACCATTTTTGAAAAAGAAAAAAAAAGGGCTAAGTGATTTGTGGGTTATGGACAATGTATGGATTTCAGTGCAGAGAAAAATAAGGGTGCTGGCAAACTGTTTGATAAAATGATTGAGACAAGTAGAAGGTCAAAACGAGAATAACGTCGGTCGGTTATTGGCTCTGATACCATGAAAATATTTGAATAAAGATGGAAGAAGAGGAATTGTTTTCCTCAGCTCAATTCTAGCTCGAGGTATAGCTGTCCATTTATAATCTCCATACACAAATCATCGCAAACATAATATTACGAAGTCATCAACCATTATTGAAAACATTTTACAATGCCATTAAGAGAAGCATTTGAATTGAGTCATGAACTGTGGAATTGAGCAATATTTGTGGGATATGTATCCTTGATAGTGAGGATGGTTGCCTTTGCAAACTACTCCTGGGTTTATAGTTTATCCCATGGTCCTCCTTGACAATCTTAGTGTTTACACCTGTCGTAACCCGACAAACGAGATGTTTCTACATAGGGTTGCTTATCGGGCCGACCCAGCACGATTAGCCCGTGCCTATCGAGCCACAGGCCAGGCACGACACGGCCCACCTAGGTAACGAGTTATACCGTGCCTGGCCCATTTACTAATTTACCCGACACGGCACGGCTAAGAGTGGGTCGTGGCCCACAGGCCACACTTAATAATTAAAAAGAAAAAAGAAAAATAGATTAAAGAAGGTTTTTGGAAAAAAAAAAAAAAGTCATTTACATAGCATACATGCAAAGGTTACGAGAACAAAGTAAAGAAGGTTTTGCAGAACATGGATGGCATGTAAGCAATTATTGAAAATGCAACAATACTTACATATTGGTGAACCGTGTCGAGATGAGGACTTGCAAAGGTATTACTTGCTTCAATTACTGCTGGACGGTCCAACAGTAATTGAAGCAAGTAACACCTTTCCAACTCCTATGTAGACGTGAAGAGGCAGAAATGAAGAAAGAAAAAAAAAATGATAACTTTGTATGAGCCTTGCTCAACGATTTACTAACGGTCGGGCTCAAGGATGAGCCCATATGAGCACTATGTCTCTGCCGCCTGCCGGCCATCAGCAAAATCGTTGAACATGACTCTAAGAAGAAAATGAAGAAAGCAACAAAAAAAAATTATAACTTTCTTTGAGTCTTGTTAAGAGATTTGGCAATAGTCGGCCTAGGGATGCCCCCATGTGAGCACTCTGCCGAGTTTGCTAACTATTGGCCAAATCTCTCAACAACACTCTCAGAAACTAAGATGAGAAGAGGTATGGCTTGGAGTGAGAAGGGTTAGGTCTATTTATAGAAAACCAAAAGTGACTTTTTACCACTTCTACCCTCAAACATGGCAATTATTTGGCTGTTGGAAGGGTAAACATGGGATTATTAGTGAAATAGACCCAACAGTTCAACCGTCAACAAGGTTATGCTAAAGTGGGGAGTTATAATGACCAAAGGATTCAAGTATAAATACGATAGCGATGAAGAGATCGAGGAGCCGCTCTACACAACCAATTTTATTGTTATTATTATTGGATAATCCGTTATCAAAACCTTCTTTCATGCCACTCACTAAGAAGTTACAAGAAAGTAGCCTATGATTTCTCATTTATTGTTTCATGTTCCAATGACGTGTAGAGATACAGCCTGCCTGAGATTACGTGAATATCCTGCCACCGGCAACCTTACAAAAGTTGCCCTCAACCTCCTGTCTCCACCAATCCCACGGCCGGAGAAAAGCAACCTATACCTAAGTATAAGTCAAGCCAAGTAAGTAATCGGTGTTATAGTGGGGTAGTACAACTAGCACAAACCCCCTAAACTGACGTAATCGATAGATTCCCCCTTTAACTTTCTATCCACCGATACCACAATGATATAGAAGGGATGCCGGTATTGTGAGTAGTGTCAGTTTTATGTTGTTATTTTATTTAAGTCATTTGTAATGACTATCTTCAATTGTTATTGACTGGCCATCACTTCTAACAACCAACACCCATTCTAACAATAGTCATTATAACAAACAAACATATCTTAACTGTCCTTTAACGGTTGGGGTTTCAACTAAAATATTATATTATTGCCGTTTACTCTACCTATTAGACAAAAACTTTGTCGAAGGACAAACTTGTATCCACGAGGTACTGTCACGCACTAAAACACATTATGTTCATCACGTGCGGAGTCCGGCCGGGTTTGGGAGGAACAACTAGCGGGCTAAATCCTTTTTTTTAATTGTTTGTACAAAACAAAAGGTTAAAATGTATTTTAATAATTTTATTTTTTTATTAGGTTATAGCAAAGGATATTTAAGTTGTTTTTATTGTCATTTCAGAAGATTTTCTTAGTACTCGGAAAGTAAAACGTGAGAGGTCTGATTGTTACGGGATGAAATCGTCTGCGTCAGACGGTGCAGCATCCCACGCAGACGGTGCATGGCAGCATCCCACGCATGTTATGAAAACCATGTTATGAAAACCAAATTAAAAAAAAAACATCCCACGCATGTTATGAAAACCATAACAAAAAAAAAAAAGTGAAATGTAATTTCACTTTTTTAATATAAAAATGCAGCATCCGTGAAATGTTGTGTAGAGACGATATCATCCCGATTGTTACTGTAAGATCACAAAAGAAAAGTGTAAGTGCATGTATAAAAAACTGTTAATTCACATATCCATAAATGATTAATTGAGAGGTCAGAAAATAATTAAAATTCAATCATAACTGTTTTATAATTTTTAAAAAACTTTTATCAAAATAATTAAATTTTACAAACCCAATTCTTTCATAAATACCCTTTGGATTGGTGTTATATTGTACAAGTCATTTTATTAATGTACAAATCTTTCTATGACTGAACAAATCGATACATTATATTATACAAGTCGGTATATTTAAATAGCTTATACTATATAATATATCGATTTATACATTTATAGGACAACTTGTATCGTTTAATCAAATGACTTGTAGCTTTTGATTAATTTGATTAAGTGGTTCAAATTGTCTTATAATTATATAAGTCGATATATTGTATTGTATAAGTCAGTACATTTAAGTAACTTTTATAATACAATGCATTGATTTGTATAATTATAGGACAACTTATATTATTCAATTAAGTGAGTTGTACCCTTCATCGTAAAATGTTGTGTAAGGGCATTCTTGGAGGAGCAGAATTTGTAAGATTAAGGCCTCGTTTGGCTTTCATTCTGGATTAGGAACTCATTCCGAGAATGAGTTCTTAAAACTCATTTTGCGAATTAATTTTGAGGTCTTTCTAATTGTGTTTGGTTAGCACGTAGCAGAATGAATTTTCACCCAGAAAATTGTTTGGTTAACAAGTAATAAAATGAGTTCCATGAAATTTTTTTCTTTTTCCATGAATAATTATAAGAAATTGGTTGAAACAATGCAAAAAAAAACTAAAAATACCCATTTGAATTATAAAATGCAAATATGCAAATTCATCCAAATATTTCGTACCTCGTGAATGACTACCGTTAAGTTAGCAGCAACATTCGCAATAGTATTCTTTGCAGTCTTTTCGTCCTACCCAATCTTCAGGAAGAGCACCAGTGATTTCTCCCTGTTCTCATCTTTAACCACCATCTCTGCATTCTTTGTAGTTCTACAAATCTGGAAAATCAGCAGTTAGGGATAAATTTATGAGATAAACGAAATGCCTCAAGAGAAATAAACCCAAGCTTAGCACGATAAGAGTGGATAAAGAATGTATTGTGTAAAATCGGAACCCATCCTTTCCGTACTCATCCTGCCCCTCCTCTGCTCAACCAAATGATTTTGATACAAAAATCAAAATCAAACTCATACCTCATCTCCAGTTAGCTTTGGAGTACCTTGGCAACAAAGGCCAACACAAAAATCAAACTCATACCTCATCTCCAGTTATAGTGAGCTTAATAATCTCCAAAAATATAAACATCCACAGGCACAAGTTAACAAGGAATTAGTCAACTTTTTGCTTCCATTTCAAGATGCTTCAGCATACTGTGCATGAGTTACTATAATATAAAACAGATATAGTCACTTACCCAAATACCCACAATGAAACTGCAAGTAGCATTGTACCGACCATAATCCATTCATTCCTTGTGACAGGACCCATCTGCTCCAGCTTCTTTGTAGCCATAGCAGGAGCATCAGGTGTGTCTTTTGTTTCAGGGGGAAAGAGCTTATACATTACAAATGGTGTAACTAAAAGAGAAACAAGGGCCGGTAAGCTAGCAACAGTGAACCAAGAAACCCATGGATTTGCAATTTTAACACCAAGTTCCTCAGCTAATTTGAGGCACAACAGGTTTTGAGCTACAGCAGTTAGGAAAAGAGCACTTGAGTTACCACCGAACCGTCAGACATCACACAAAAAGCAATGAATATGGATAAAGGTAACACCAGATCAGATGATCAACAGCACAAGATACAGAAATCGCAAATGTGATAAGAACATTCAATTGCTGATTGATTACTTAGTTAAAACTCAGAAAAAGAGTAACAACTTAAAATAAAATAAATAAATAACAAAACCCTCCACAATCATTAAAATAAAACAACCCCCTATTGAGTATTCTCTCGTGTCTAATGTAGCAATTCAATTGTCCCCTTAGGAGGAAGATTTTTTTACTAAGAAGGGTGCGTTTCATCTTTTTTTCCCTTTTTTCTTGGAAGGTATGCGTTTCATCTTTTCTTACTTTCCAGGAAAAATAAAAATTCGAATGATCAACTTCTAAATATCATGTAGAAATAATAACCAGAGAAGTTCATACATGGGGTCCCATCACTTATTCAACCCCCATTCAATTACCCCCATTCAATTAGCATTTTTTCAGCATGATGGGTAAATAATCCCAAGCTGTAGAAAATGGAAACCATATATCTCAATTGAATCCTTAGAAAGGAACTCTTTGATAGATAAGTGAAAAAATTTTCATAACCATGTTAAGAATGAGAACCTAGAACTGGGACTGAATCAAATACGACCCGAGCTTCTTTGCCGAGGGATTGCCAGGCTTACTACCAGCAGAAAGCGACAGTGACTTAATTATAGGCAAGAACACACCCCCCACTCTTGCGGTCGTACTGGGCATCGCCGGAGCAATAAGGGCCTCACTCAGGGTCAATCCATAAGACAAACCCAACGTGCTCTTCCCAAGCCATTTCACAAAGTACGTCGCAATCCGATCGCCAAGGCCCGTCTTCACGAATCCACGTGTGAAGAAAAACGAAATCACGATCAACCAAATCACTTCGTTCGTTAAAGCACAAAACGCCAAGGAGAAAGTTAGGGTTTTGGTTACAATCGAGGTCGTGAGACCAAGAAATGCCCAAGCGCCGACGGGGAGAGGACTCAACACTGGGCCGGCGATCGTCGATAAAAAGATCGCAAGCAATTGCCATGCTTGTGGCGAGACTTCGACTGGTTTCGAAACGAAAAACCGAACGATCACTCCAATGGCGACGGAAATCACGAGGGGAATAAGCTTAGCTCCTTGAGTAACAGAACCAGAGATTTGTTTACTCTCCCCTGAAGTCAAAGAAGCTCGAATCGGCGTTGAAGAAGAAGTGTCGATTTGCATATTTACAATTTTTGCCACTGGTAAAATTTTATGTTATTTACAAGTTTACCACCGCAAGAACGGCAAAACTCATTCCTAAATTCTAAAAACAGGGTCTAAGCTGTTTCCAAAAATCATGGTTTTTCTCATTCTCATTTTAGGAGAATGAGTTTTGGCACACTTAACCAAACACTTTTCTATCTCTCAAAATTAATTTTAGGCTTTGGAACTCATTCCATGGCCCGGAATGAGTTCCCAAAATGAAAGGCAAACGAGGCCTAAATTAGGGCTGGCAATGGGTCAGATATATATCCAAATCCGACCCGAATCCGATCCGAAATTGCCGAATTCGGATATAGGTTTTAGATCCACGGTTCGGATACGGATCTCGGATTTCGGATCCGAAAAAATTCGGATTCGAATTCGGATATAGGTGTATCCGATCCGAACCGAATATATACATATAATATATATATACTTAACCCAGAGGCCCTAGACCATGGTTCAACCATATGGTTCAACCATAAATTAGAATGGTTAAACACCTAAACCATCCTTCGACCATCAGCTAAAAATGCAAAACAAAAAAACCCATTCGCCCTAACCCTAACCCAAAACACGAAATCACGAATGCCCTAACTCCCTCTCCTTCACCATTCTCTGTCGAGTGCCAAGTGCCGACTGCGATTTTGGGGGATCCTTCGTCGACTACGAACTCGCCGGTCGCCGCCGCCGTCGAACAACTTACCGACGGAACATTTGCCCTAAGTTCTTAACCCTAAGTCCCTAACCCAAAACACGAGTTCTTTCATGCCCTAGCTCCCTGTCGACACGAACTCGCCAGTCGCCGCCACGGTCGCCATCTTCCTCAAGTCTGTAAGTTCCTCTTCATTCAACTTCGAAAAGTACTTTGTTATATTTTTTTTAAACCTTTTGATGAAGTTGAGCAAATCCTTTCCAATCGGCAGAATCTCAGACTCCTCTGTTTCAGGCATTCAGCCGTTTATTGGCTTCGTTGGGTCTCAGGCGAGCAAATCAACTCCGTCGATAGCGATTCCATTCAGGTGTTTCCAGCGGCTGTTGTCTATTGTTTCTAGCGGCTGTTTAACAACTTCGTTGGGTCTCAGGCGAGCTAATCAAGTAAGCAGAACTCTCACTCCCATTAAGCCTCCGGATTGATCAGCTTGTGATTTAAGATATTTTTATCAGTTATATTTTTTACTTGAATTCTTTTATGCAATCTGCTGTGTCATGTTTGCATTATGTATTGATCATCCTTCTTTTTCAACCCAACTTGGGTCCGAACTTTCATGACAGTTCCTGTTAGCATAATATCAAGAAGTTAGATTGAGTGGATATTGTAGGGAAGTGGGTGTCTTTGTTTTCAAGTGCACAATTGTTTGGAAATTATGAGCAGGGGATTTGCTCCTGTTTATGTTGGACATACTCCCATTGTATTTGTACATCCACTGTCAATGTGTGATGAGTTCAGTGTATGTCCAGATGTGAATCTCATTGGGCCATGTATTTCTTTAGGGGTAATTTGCCAGTTTAAGGGTTAAGAAAGGTTATAAAAGTCATGCCTCTGTTGTAGTTGGACGGTATGCATCCATATAAGACAATTAGGCAATTCCAAGAGGAAGATTTAAAATTTTCTGTTTTTAAAATTTTACATTAACATAAAACCAATCAATCAAGGGTTTTTGGTCGATTTTGAATCCGTATAAAATAACATAAAACTTTTGAGCTGTATATGATAAAGTAAGTGTTCTCTAATAGTACTCGTCTTAACTTCACTTGAGAGGATTGACAAGTTTAGACTATTTAAAGTCAGAAACTTTTGAGGTATGGTTTTTCAATAGGCTATGTATTTGTTGAATGGTCATTTCCTGCTGTGGAAAACTTGTTGAATGGTCGTCAAGGCCAGTTCACTCATCCCCATGTGTTTATGCATATAGAGACTTTAATTATGTAATGGTTGTGTGCTAAGAATTTAAAGAAATGAAATGTCAAAAGGTTAAATCATAATCAGCTATGCTTAGTTACTGATTGTCATGCTACTTGATTTATACATTTTCCAAAGATAGGAAATTATGAATGTAAATGTGTATCATTGTTCAGTTGTTGTTTCCTTACTTATTCTTGATTTGGACTGCTGATAATTCTTTGTGGATAAACCTTCATGCTTTGGCATTCTAGTGCGCCTTGATGCTTAAAGTGAGTCTTACCACCTAGTACTTAATTGATTGAAATTGTTTTGAATCTTATTAAAAGATATGGGTCGAAATATCTATTGTTGGGAATCTTATTAAAAGATATGGGTCGAAATATCTAGATGTTGCCTATTGCTTGCTATTTGCTATATCTTAATTACTTATATTTCTTTTAGAAGGTGTTGGGTATGTCGTCGGAACCTATTTCAATTGGAGATGAAGTTGAGGCCCGTGAGGCTGCGACTGTTGAGACTGTTGAGTCAGCTCCATCATCTCCTAAAAGAAAGAAGTTGAAATCTAAAGTGTGGGAGGAATTTGATAAGGTTGTAGGACCAAATGGGGAAGATCTAGCTGTTTGCATGCATTGTATGAAAATTTTGAATGGGGCAAGCTCTAGTGGGACCACTCACTTACGGAATCATTTGCTTAGATGTCCTAGAAAGTCCCACAAAGACATAGGCCAACAATTGTTGTCAGTGACCAAGGGTAAAGGGGGTTCAAGTTCTACAGTAAAACCCTTTAAGTTTGATCAAGAAAGAAGCCGTTTAGATATGGCAAGGATGATTATTAAGCACGGATATCCTTTCAATATGGTGGAACATGAGTTTTTTGAGATTTTTATCAATAATTTGCAGCCAATGTTCAAGCTTGTGACACGAAACACAGTTAAGGCTGACATCCTTCAAGTGTATAAAAAAGAGAAGGAGAAGTTGTATAACATTTTTGATAAGAATTCTTCCCGAATTAGTTTGACAACTGATTTGTGGACAACTGAACACCAAAACCTTGGTTATGCTTGCTTAACTGCCCACTTTATTGATGATGAATGGGAGCTTAGGAAGAAAATTATTGCTTATATAACTGTTGAATGTCCTCATGATGCGGAGACCCTTCTTAGAGTTGTTAAAGAGTGGATATTGGAATGGAATATTGACAAGAAGTTATTTTCCATTACAGTTGATAATGCATCTACCAATGATGCAATGGTTAGAGATTTGAGAAGTTGGTTGTGCAAAGAAGAGTTGCTTCCTTTAAATGGTGAGTTGTTTCATGTGCGTTGTAGTGCACATATTCTGAATCTTATTGTGCAAGACGGGTTACAGGAGATAAAAGGATTGATAAAGATGATTAGAGAGAGTGTCAGATACATCAAATCATCACCTTATAAGAAGCAAAAATTTAAGAATGCTATGAATCAAGTTAAGCTTTTTGGAAAAAAAGGTGTTTGTCTTGATGTGAAAACAAGATGGAATTCCACCTATCTAATGTTGGAGAGTGCAATTGAGTTGAAAGAAGCATTTCATCGATTGGAGATCATTGATAATGATTTTAAAATGAATCCATCAAAGGAAGAATGGGAACTAGCAACAAATGTTTGCAAATGTTTGAAAGTTTTCTATGAAGCCTCAACGAAATTTTCAGCTTCTTCTTATCCAACTGCTACTGTGTACTTTCCAGAAGTGTGTGAAATACATCTCAACTTAATCAGTTGGAAAGACAGTGAACATGATTACTTGCGTTCAATGGCACGCAAAATGAAGGTGAAATTTGATAAATATTGGGAAGCATGCAACATACTTTTTGCAATTGCTATCATTCTTGATCCTCAGTTTAAATATGACTTTGTGGAGTACAACTACACTGAAATCTATGGTAATGATGCTGATATATATCTAAGCAAGGTTCGGGATGTCTTGAACAATTTATATTCAGAGTATGCAAGTAATTTAAGCACATCATTGACATCTTCTTTTGCACCACAAGATAGTGTTGGTAGCAACTCTCTTCCAAGTGTCACTAATACAAGTGACAGAATAAAGAGATGATTTGATACGTGGTATTTGCATACACGTAGTGCCAACATCATTGCCTCACAAAAGTCTGAACTTGATAGCTATTTAGAAGAAAACTTATTTCCTGGACAGCCTGATATGAATCTATTAAGTTGGTGGCGTATCAATAGTCCAAAATACCCAACACTTAGTAGGATGGCTCGGGATATCTTTGCTATTCCAATTTCAACAGTTCCATCAGAATCTGCTTTTAGTAGGGGAGGTATGCTAATTGATGAGGCTCGAAATTCTCTAAGCCCAGATACTGTGGAAGCTCTGATGTTGACACAAGATTGGTTAGATCCCAAAAACTACAGAGGTAAATATATTTATAATTTGGTTGAGTATGCATATAAATTTCTTTTGTATATATTCTTACCCTTTTGTGTTTTTCTTATTTGTATTTGATATTTAGATGCTGATGGGCTTACAGATGGGAGCAATTTAACTCGTTCAAATACTTAGTCCAATTGACTAAAGCATGTAAGAAACTTGTTTAGTAAATATTTTACTTGTTAGTATAATTTACTAATTGTTTTATGAGGTTCTAATAAAGATATTTTTCTTGTAGGTTAGTTATTGGATGGATCAAGCTTCTCTGGATGTTGATACCTTGATGGTGGAGTTTATGCCTTGATGATGCCTTGATGGTGGAGTTGATGGTGGAGTTGATGCTTTGATGATGCCTTGATGGTGGAGTTGATGCCTTGATGGTGGATTTGTATTTATGTATTAAGGATTTGTGTTATGGAGTTCAGACACTTAGACTATATTTATGGGCATGTATTTATGTTTTGAGTTTTAATATTTGTGTTAGACACTTAGATATGTGTTAAAATTCGTAGTTAAATGGTGGTGGATTTTTACAGGTTAATTTGGATTTTTAATATTTATGCCTTGATGGTGGATTTTTACAGGTGAATTTGGATTTTTATAAGTGGATTTTTACAGGTTTTTACAGGTGAATTTGGATGTGAAGTTGGATTTTTATAGGTGGATTTTTACAGGTGAATTTGGATTTTTATAAGTGGATTGTTACAGGTTTTTATAGGTGAATTTGGATGTGAATTTGGATTTTTATAGGTAGATTTTTACATGTGAATTTGGATTTTTATAGGTGGATTTTTACAAGTGAAATCGGATTTTTACAGGTTCGAATTCGGATTTCAGGTTCAAATTCGGATTTAGGATCGGTCCGATCGGATATCGGATCGAATTCGGATCGAATTCGGATTTCGAATATTCTTCGAATTTCGAATTCGGATATAGGTATTAAAGATCCGTCGGATATCGGATCGAATTCGGATATCGGTAAAATATTTTCGGATCGAATTCGGATCCTGGTAGATCCGTACCGTATTCGATCCGTTGCCACCCCTAGCATAAATGTCACTAAAATATAATTAATTTGATAAACGTTTACCGGGGTTGTAGTCCAGAAAAATTCTGACTGAATTTTATTTATTTATGAAAGCATACTAAAAATTAATTTTTCTGCTGCCCATTAATTAGTAGCTATGATTATATTATTAGGATCTACTACAAGTCTAGTCAACCTACACAGGCTATCATCGTGTAAAACCCGCAGTCATTTTGCTCGTACCATCTACCAGGCTGTCCCTCGATTTGCGTTACGCACTGTGTCTGTTGTGTCGAGCCAACATGACGGACCATCATGCGTCACATCGAATCATTCCCGACGGCCGGCCACCCGCACGAGTAGTGCCGCTGTTGTGGGTTCCACCTAGTGGGTTGGCTTTATCTGCATTTAGCCATTTACCTTAAATTCTGTGTACGATTGACAGTTTTATTTTTCTAAATTCTTTTTTCCAAATGAGTCCTTTCCATTAAGAAATTGTGGGAAAGACCTTTTTTTTCCTTAACGTATGTGCTTTAAACTTGGAAATATGCCGGCCTCTGTTTTGTAAGAATTTATAAAAAAATCCTTACGTAAATAACACTAGGGGTCGGAAGCGCTACGCGCGTAAAAAACGTAACCCACTTAGATTAACATCCAAGGTAGTTACAACATGTTTAGTAAAGGATTGTTTTGTTTGGAGAGGATAATATTTGAAAAAGAAAAGGAGGCAAGAATCCGAGGGAATATTCCCCCCTCTTCGCTTTATTAATAGTATAGATAGATAAGAGCACTAATTTCCTGATTTACCATCACTTCTTTTTTATAATATTGCATATAAATATACTTGTGTCCTATAATTATGCTTGTATCCCCGTATGATTATGCTTATATCCTACTATGCTATATCCCATATGTTTTTTATAAAGTCCCCTAAATAATATTATTTTATACTTTTCTAGTTAGAAAAATATTTTATAAATGAGAAACCTTTACTTAACAAGTTTGTATGTATATCCTTGAGAGATTTTAAGTAATATAAGTTATCACTACATTTTTCAAAATTCACCAAGAGTAGGAGAGAAAGGTGTAGCAAGGATTTGAGAGACAACTTCAGATGACTAGAATTTAGAAAGGATATTCATGATAGAAGCCATGTATCATTAAACTGAGCATCAGGCAGCTTCTTTCCTGATAGAAGCCATGTATCATTAAAAATATTCACCCGAGTTCCAGTAGCAAGAACCCAACTACATCCCTTTTCAACATCCTGTTTAAGATGGAATAGCACATCCTGTTAAGATGGAATAGCTGCTTCCATCCATAAGAATTAGTAGATCGAGCAGTGGTTTCTTTAAAATCGTGGTTAGGAAAATATAAATCCTTCATTACTTTAAACCATAAAGATTGCTTACCCGAATATAACTCCCACAATGCTTTCATCAATAAAGCCTTGTTCATAAGTGAGAATCTCTTTATATTAAGACCTCCACTACGCCACAGTTGAGCAATTCTATCCCAACACAATGATATCAACCCCGATTGCTCAGATTTTTTTTGCCAGAAGAATCTTCTTGCTAATTGATCAAGTCTATGAAGAGTATCCTGTGGTAGCAAAAATGAGGACATAAAATAGTTAGGTTGTGTAGCTACCACCGAATGTATAAGAGTTGTTTTACCCATTTGAGATAACAGAAGTGATTTCCAACTGGCTAATTTCACAGAGACTTTAGCAAGTCATGACATTGAAAGAAAGAGGGCTTCTTAAAAAGAACTAGAATTCCCAAGCATTTTCCTAAGTTGGTTGATGGCTGGACATTAAACATATATCGGATGGCAGTTCGATGCGATCGACTTGTGTCCTTGCTAAAATAAATGTATGACTTGGGAAGGCTGATTTCCTAACCAGACTCAGCACAAAATTTGTGTAAAAGCCTTAACAGACAATGAGATTCCGTTGGAGAGGTGTGACCATAAATAGTCAAGTCATTAGCAAACATAAGATGAGAGAGAGAAATACCACCTCTCTTAAATTGGATACCCCGAAATCTCCCATCAATTTCTGCTCTGTTAATGGCCACTGTTAATACCTGTTGACAGAGAATGAAAAGATAAGGTGATAAGGGGTCTCCTTGTCGAAGACCCTTTTGAGGTTGAATATGGCCTACTGGGGTACCATTAAAAAGAACACTACATGTAACAGATGTTACATAGGACATTATTAGAGTAATCACCCGCTAGGTGAAGCCATATGCTGAGAGAACAGCCTGTAAAAATCGCTAACTAAGTTTATCATATGCCTTAGCAAAATCCAGCTTTAAAGCAAATAAACCCTCTTGTTTTTTACCTCTCCTGGATGCATTACCATGCTTCTTGCGTTTATTAAACAGGTGAAACACTTCATGATGAAGTAAAATATTATCACGAATGTTCCGACCTGGAACAAACGCTGACTGGACTGGAGAAATTAGATCAGACAGCAAAGGCCTTATGCGATTCACCAAGAGCCGAGAGATTATCTTGTAAGAAAAATTACATAGGCTTATTGGCCAAAAATTCTTTAACATGCGGGGATTCTCCAACTTAGGAAGCAAAGCAATGAAAGTGTGGTTAAAGTTTTTAGGCATGAGGCCACTTCGAAAATTTTTTTGAATGGAAGTGGTAATGTCAGAGCCTATAATGTGCCAGAATTGCTGGTAAAATACTCCTGGAAAATCGTCAGGTCCAGGAGCTTTATAAGCTGGCATGGACTTAACCACATTCCAAACTTCAGTAATAGAAGGTACCTGAACAATTTGTTCACATTTTGAAGCAGTGACTAGATGTGGTAGCAGACGTGGAAGTTCAAGCTCAGCCCAGAAATGTTGATCACGATACAAGTCTGTAAAATAATGCACAACATGATCAGTTAAGTCCTTCTTGTCAGTAAGTTCAATCATATCATCTTTCTTTAGAGAGAAGATATAATTTCTTTGTCTTCTAATCAATGTGGACTTATAAAAGAACTGTGTATTCTGATCACCAAATTGAAGCCCCACTTTACTCGTGATTTCTGGTACCAAAATATCTCTTATTGAGATAGGAGCCTTTCATACTCTTTTTGAAGTCTTTTTTCTTGAAGTGATAAAGTAGGATCTGAAGATGTAGTGCTAGCTTCCTGAACAGAGATAAGCTGAGATTTGATAGCATCCAATTTTAAATGAATGTTGCCCACTGTCGTATGATTCCAACGTCGAAGATCAGTAGCTAAACGGCTCAACTTAATAGATGTTGGCATGAAAGAGGAGGTACTCTGCCACAATGAAGCTACAACACTTTCACAGGTATCCTCTTGCAGCCAAAAGGCCTCAAACCTGAATGGCTGACCACGACGAAATAGGTTATCATGATATAAATCAAGAAGTACAGGACAATGGTCTAAGCCGATGATGGGTTGGGAATAAAGCATGGGGGTGGGAATAAATCAAATAAGTCCACTGAATTTCGTGGTTATCATGATATAAATCAAAGAAGTACAGGACAATGGTCTAAGCCGATGATGGGTTAGGAATAAAGCATGGGGGTGGGAAATAAATCAAATAAGTCTACTGAAGCAAACCCCCTATCAAGCTTTTCTGATATTCGGCGTAGACCATGCTGGCCGTTAGTCCATGTAAAACGAGGGCCTCTCATTGCTAGTTCACTTAGACTACAGGAACCATGGATCTCACAATATCTCTTGGAGAATCTTATACTTTGAGGCACTAACAATCGATAAAAGAAATTGGGCTCCGGGAGAACTTGAATGCAGAAGAGAGGGAGGAGTTGCCTTTTGGGGAATTTTATGATATGAGGTATAGATAATCAACAAACAAAATGGGGAAAAGAAATTGAATGCAAGAGAGAAGATTTAGAGACCATAACGAAGCCCTTTGAATATGGAGAGAGGACACCCACGTGGGTGATTAGTAGGACTGTAGGAGAGACATTGGGACGTAGGTGTAAATTATTCTTTGATGGTATTGAAGAAGGCTGGCCACAGAGAATAATAATTTTAGGGTTGGGTTAAATAGCACTATAAATAACACAAGATAAGAACATTTTTATGGAGAAATATATTTTGTGAGTACTTGGTTCAATGTAAAACTAAAAGGTAATTTTTTAGAAAAAATGCATGGATATTATTGCATATATATACATTTGATAATTTGTAATTTATCTGTAATTTTGATCCACTTGCAATATGTAGTTTTTTTTTTCAAAATATTTTGAAGGGATTATTCCTTCTTGGATACAATTTAAATCAGTTCTAGAATCAACTAGAGCTACTCAATTAAAAGTATATTCTTTGTTTATGATTAAATTTATTCTAATAAATTATTTTCTATAATTTATACTTGAAATTATATCTAAGAATTGTTTGTTTTCTATTCCTTTTGAAATTGAAACCATATCCTCTTCTGTATATGTATATATATATATTTTTTTTGATGTTGATATGTTTAAAGCTATAAATTATCAAAAATTCCTTTTTACGTTTTTCGAGGCAAAAAATTAAATGGGATAAATTTTCTTTTATCATTAACTATTTTTTTTCTTCCGTCAATGACGGTCGCTCAAGTTAATCTCCGTCCGTAGCAAATTTCTTCTCGGAATGATATGTGCTTTGATAATAAACAGAAAGCGTAGAAAAGGAAATATCTTATTTGTCAGGTCTTGGCGTAATTGCTTAAAAGCGAGGGACCGAATGGGTTGAAGGTTTTATATTAAATACACATATCGTGAAAGAGATTTCTTATCCGAGGAAAGAGAAGGACTTGGGATTCTGCACATAGACAGAGAAAGGGTGATGGCGGAGACGGTGTCGAGGTTCAAGAGAATTTGTGTGTTCTGTGGAAGTAGTTCTGGAAAGAAAGCAAGTTATCAAGAAGCCGCAGTTGAGTTGGGAAAGGAGCTGGTAGTGATGGGTTCTTTTTCTTTTTCTTTTTTTTCGGTTTACTCCTGTGATTCTCAGTGAGAAGTATTCGATATTGAAGATACTTCACAGTGATCTATTTTGGGATCCAATCGGATATTTATTGATGATTCCCTTCTTTAATGGTTGAATAAACACAGTAAAGCTCGACCACAGCAGATTCAAAATCCCAAAACCCCGTCCATTACTCCTCATTTTCAGATGAAATTTCATGCCCTTTTTGTTCTTCTTTGTTGAGTTTGAAAGTAGTAATGGGGTTTTGAAAATCCACTTTATTTTATATATATCTAGCTCTTAAAATTGTTCCATTCCACTGCTGCCTTTGTGAAACTCTTCTATGCTGCGTTCTTTATGGTGCATGTGCTGATAGAACTGGTGCAGTTTGATTCTTTCTTCTTCTTATTCACTTTTTCTTCTCTCATATTTGGAAGGAAGACCATTAATAAACCTCTTATTTACTAGAAATTCTTGGTTCTTCCATTAATGTAGTCTGCTCTGATCTTTCTTATTGAATGGGGTGTATTACCATGTGTTACAAACAGGTGTAACAGGCTTCCAACATGAGATTATTATTGTTCGTTTTGAGTTTAGTTTGGTATGAGCGATCGCTAGCTGTAATCCGCCAGTCTGTTGGGCAGCCTTCTTGCATGATCTTGTTTTCGTTCAAAAGAAAAACAACGAAACAATTAAAAATATTTGTTGCTTTTCCCTAGAGAGCAAACGTGCTTCCATGGTATCATGACCTATTCTCATGTCATCTTGGGCACCTCCATCGCTCGTCTCCATGACAAAGTTTCCATGATTTTAGTTTTTTGGGTTCCATCAAATATCAATAAGTTGCATCGAATGGTCTTTCCTTTGATTTGCCTTGACATCTGATTATATCAGAAAAAATAATAGATATAGTGGTTGATTGATGATTGTGATCAACTTGTTATGTGTGATACATTTAATGGTGTTTGTTTCTCGATGTGTTTTGAAGGTGGAGAGAAGGATTGATTTGGTTTATGGAGGTGGTAGCGTGGGACTGATGGGTCTTCTTTCTCAGGCTGTTCATGATGGAGGGCGCCATGTTCTAGGGTTTGCTCTCTTTCTCTCTTCTCTCTCTTACTAATGGCATAGCTTCAGCCGACAAGTTTCCTTTATTTTATGGACTTAAAATAGTTCTTGGAAAATGGGTTTTGGTTCTACGCCTTTCTGGTACAACGTGCACAGCAAAAGCTGTATTTGATTTTGATGTTTTCTTTAGAAAGTTTTTATGTCCGTGTGTCGTCCAACCTCCATGGGATCAGATGTTGTTACTGATCAAAAAGGGTTTGCTGCATTTCCTTTCACATGGAAACGAAAAGTTTCTGTTTTGTCTTTTGAAGAATGTGAACATATATATCCATGTTTATTTTTTGGCTACAGTAGAACCTTAAAAGCTTGTCTCTTTTCTGAAGAACGTGAACATATATATCCATGTTTATTTTTTGGCTACAGTAGAACCTTAAAAGCTTGTCTCTTTTCTAGTTTCTGGGCAATCTTGATCGCTAAGGGTGGATCTATTTTGGTCTTGGTAATGTCAGTAAACATCTCAGTACACACTGCAACTTTATGGTTAGAAAGATTGCAGAAAGTTCAGGAACTTTCTATATTTCTTTATTTTTTTAACCATTTATTTCTTAAATCTTCACCTGCCTCCTTAGAAATCCAGTCTGAACGGTTATTCCATTACGGCAATACTATAATAACTGTGGACTTTCTATACTGATCTATGTTCATGGTTTATTTTGCAGAGTCATTCCCAAGACTTTAATGCCCAGAGAGGTATGTTCTAAAACTTTGAAACAAATAGCCTCTCTCTATTTCTCTCTCTCTCCCTCCCTCTCTCTCTCTCTCTCTCTCTCTCTCTTTCTCTCTCTCTTTCTCTCTCTGAATTATCTACTTGGTTGTTGGCTGCAAAAAAAATTTTTTTATAGATTGAAAACTATGACTTTTGCAGTATGTATTGTATAGAATGCAACCCTTTAATTTGTTTGGAAGCCATAGATGTATAGACCTTGATTTGGCTATACTTCAAGCAATACTGTAAATTTTATTAATATCTTCTGAGTTCTTTTGGGGTTTCAAACAAGAGTATAATTTTGCCTTTTGTGATAGTTTAAAAAAGAATACAGTATTAATACTCTGGAATTAGATAGAACGCAATATTTTTTCAAACAAAAGTATAATGCTTCCTTTTGGGTGTTGCTGCAGATAACAGGAGAGACTGTTGGGGAAGTGAGAGCTGTATCTGGCATGCACCAAAGAAAAGCCGAGATGTCTCGTCAAGCTGATGCGTTCATCGCACTCCCTGGTTTGGATGTGATCCTTAAAGCCTGTTTTACTATCTCCTGATTATAAACTTTCGTATTGCTTTAAATGATATATATAAACTTTCGTATATCAGGTGGATATGGTACACTTGAAGAGCTGCTGGAAGTCATTACCTGGGCTCAGCTTGGAATCCACCAAAAACCTGTAAGCTTGGTCTTTTAATTTTCTTGGTAGTTAAAACGAGGAGTAGTTTATCATAATGCAAGTTTTTGAATCATAATAACCGGTGTTGTCCATTTTCAAATGCATCTTCATATGTGTGAAAGTTTTCATAATATGATCTCACTGAAGAAATTTCCAATAAACCTAATGATTGTTGGAGAATGTACCCTTTTTACTTATTTATTCTCAAAACATTCCCGCATGTGTTTTCTTGCATTCATCACTTTACAAGACTCTTGGGAATATGAAACCACAGATATAGTCAAGACCCGATGAGAACACAGTTTGAACCTCCTCCAAAGTCTGCCAAGTCAGCGTTAACCGTGTAGATAGGATTCCAAGTCTGGTTTTTCATTATCCTTGGGCCTCATGTCAACTGATATTCCATAATTTCAAAAAGGCAAGGTTGTTGGGTAAGTTGGTTCTTGATAAAATCAGATGTGGAAGTTGTTTTTCTTTTTTGATTTTTTTTTATTCTTTATCTTAGAATATAAGCACCGACTATAGCGTGGTACTGCTCTACACATGCCACGCATCACATTCAAAGATGGCTTGTGATTTTCTATTCCAAGTATGGATATCATGACATGTGATTTGGATTTGAATCTGATCTACCTTGAGTTAGAAGATTTCCATCTGAATGGGAGAAAGATTCAAAAAATAAATTATATAAGCATTGGTCAATAGAACTTATTTGCTTATTTATTGTTTGGTTGGTTGTGTACTGATTAGTATTACATGTTTGTTTTGCTTTGGCTATTATAATTTAACAAGTTCACAAGTACTACTTGTTTGTTTATGCAGGTTGGTCTCTTGAATGTGGACGGGTACTATAATTCCTTGTTATCTTTCATCGATAAGGCAGTCGATGAAGGCTTTATCTCACCAACTGCGCGCCGCATCATCGTATCTGCACCGACAGCCAAGCAATTAGTCAAGGCACTTGAGGTAAAATTGAGACTTGAGAGAGATTCAACTATGAAGTACTTGGTCTTATTATGGAAAGCAAGACCTTATTAAACAATTGGGTCAAACTTTTTAACTTGTAAAGTCTGTTTATTCCTTAATAATGACCATCACATTCCTACATCCCTACCTTTTAAGAAAGGTGTATCTTACTTTAGAAATGTGGTAATATGGTTTGACTGAATTTGCATCTTGGGAATGTGACATTCAGACAATTAAACCCTGCTTATCCATTGATCCAAAAATCCACATTCATGAAAACGCTGAGTATAATAGAAGACTTTTGTCTACATGTGTGTGTATCTTGTACTTGGCGTTGGGAAGAGGTTGTGTTGTCAAGGGATGGATTAAAATCATAAAAGCCCGTAAAAGGTGCTTGTCCGCAGCTTGTAACTTACAACCGTTAAAATGGGTTTAAATGGTTTGAATGATTGTAAGTGATTGAATGTAACTTACAATCATTCAAACTGTAAGTGATTACTTACAGGCTACGGATGAGTACCTTTTATGGGTTTTCCATACAGGATTTTAATCCTAAAGAGACTAGGAAAAAAATGCTTTTAGCTATAAATTATGAATCCTTGTTTACTGGTATTCTCCTTTATTCTATTAAATTCTAAAATTATCCTTTTGGATATATAAGCAAGGACATTTAAAAAAAAAATTTCATTCTCACCTTATTGAAAGTTTTCTACCTAAATGGGTTTTCCTCTTAATATTTTGTTTTCCATTTGTTTAAAACAGGAGTATGTCCCAGAGCATGAGGAAATTGTATCCAAGTTGGTCTGGGAGGTGGAGAGAGTAAGCTATGCTTCCGAATCCAGTGTCACTATATGATATATATTCTCTAAAAGTATGTGTTCTTATTTTGGATCCCACCATACTACATACTTAGCTTTTGCAGGACTATAGTCACCTTCACATCCTATAACTCTGGCAGTCACATATACAGGTCTATATGGAAAAATGTTAATGTTGTTTTGGAGATGTAGAGGACAGTAAATACAATATCTGCTTTATGAACTGGGGAACCTATGTTTGGAAATGAAAGAAGGGTCTTGTTTATTAAATATATGCAAGTGAGAAAAAGCATGAAAAAATGGACTGATAATTTATACATCTCATATCATTTAAAGTCTTCTTCAAGAAAACCTTCCACAGAAAAACCTTTTCTTCTGAACCTCCTCTAACATGCATGTTTTAAATCAATGGATGACAAAGATAATAATGGCAGACGATACATAAGTAACTTGGTTCAATTACTTGTTTACCTATATATATTGAATAAGAAAGGGATAATTGCATTTTACCCCCTTGAGGTTTCCAATAATCTCACTTTCCCCCTCTGAGGTTTCTCAGATACTAGTTTATGACCTTAAGATTTTTTTATGGGTAATAATCTCCAGACTTTGACCATTAAAATCATAACTGAAAAAAAATTAATAGACAAATTTACCCCCTTTTTTTAAACAATTTAAAATTTTAAAAAAAGAAAAGCTCTATTTAGGCGTTGGTACCAAAAATACCCTCAAGGTAGATGTGGATTGGGTTTGGCTTTTTTTTCATTTGAACCAATTTTGTGAGCATTCAACCTACTCATAGAAGGGTGATTTTGGTATTTAATTTAAATAATTGAAATAAGGGACCAAATTTTCACTATATGTTATACACAATAAGCATCGAGGTGGCAAACTAATATTTTAAAAACTTGGGGAGAAGTGGGATTGTACCCAAAGGGGTAAACTGTAATCATCCCAAAAAAATGCAAAATAAACTAATTGACAGCCCATATTCATATTTACTTTAAAAAACATGGGTATCAAAAGCTTCATAAAATAATGGTAATAAATGAGACCTACCTTCAACCTAAACTAGCCGGTGCAGGTGCAGCATGTATAAAGAAAGAGCTAAATGAGAGAGGGCTGTTTTCCAATAAGGTATAAAATTTTCTTTATTAGAAAATTTTTACAATAATGTGTAAGGGCTGTTTTAGCATTGTGCTTGGCACGATTCCCAAGGGGCACATTGGTTCATATATAGTATATAGTATAGATATAGATTTCGTTACTAAATAGCTTTCTACAATAATGGCAAGAATATCACATGTGCGTTGGAACTTCCAAATAGATTTAGAAGCAATGCGGACGGTTCCTTTTAGCAATTACAATTGGTGCAGCGGTTGAAATTCCTGTTGTTGTGACTTCAGCCTAATGCGCTGGTCAAATTATTCTAAACTTTTTTTAATGTTTCCGGTCCAATGATCACACGTATAACCTGTTCGGATAATTAAAGTTCCATGGTCACAACTGTTCATCCCGGCATAACCTGTTTTACCTACACATGTCTCGTACTTGGGTTGGAACGTCCTTGTGATCGGTTTTTGGTTTCTTTCCAATGAGAAATCTAACATAGGCCTAAAAAATAAACCAAGCCAATATGAACTAATCCGACCTCATCAAGCTAGCCATAGCAAGTTAGGCATCCTTCTAGCGTGATAGTAAGTTAGGAATTGTTTGGCATTTATTTTGGGAACTCATTCCAAGTCAATTATGGAGTTAGAATGAGTTTGAGGGGTTAAATGCGTGTTTTGTTCTGTTTGCTGAACAAATTCTCCCCAAATGAGTTTTAAAAAATACACTACAATCAAGAATCACCCCAACATCTGTTTTCTGGATTTTCAAAATGAGTTTTGCAAAAGTGTTGTGGCATACTTGTGATAGCTGTAAATTATAAAGGATATAAATACTTGAAACTTGTTTTAAAAACTCTTTTATATGACTGAAAACTTCTTTTAAGTTAAAACAATGACAAACTTGTAATATTTATAAGCTTTATAAGAATCAATCATCCTTCACTAACTTAACCTTTCTTCAACTTCTTTAAACTCATTTTGGAATATTCCAAATCTAAAATGAATGCCAAACGAGGCATCGATTTTTTCATAATCGCATCTCACTCACACGCATACCATAGAACAAGGCTTCTTAAGCACACGCGATTACATCTAGGGTGTAAAACCCCATCCCGGATTATACCTTAATTATTAAGCTTAATTATCTAAAGTGTGATTATTAGACTAATTAAGAAATTGTGTTATGAAGATGGGGTAAGTATGGATTATACCTAAAGAGTTAGGGGAATCGAATTGAAGTTGTTAAAGAAAAGCTTAGTTAGTGTTATGTCTTAGTTACAATTGACTAAGATATCTTTCAATTAGATCTAGTGAATTGGAAATCAAATTCGGAAAAATTGGAGTTAAGTGTACCACAAATCATCTCCCGAGTATACTTAAAGTACCTTCTGAGTGTACCCAAATCTTCATCTAAGTGTACCCAAGGTACCTCTCACATGTACCTCAAGTAACTCCTAAGAGTACCTAAAGAACCTCCTAAGGGTACCCAAGGTACCCTCCCAAATACCACTAAAGTACCTCTTGTATTACCCAAGGTACTCCCATTGTATACCCAAAGTACATCCATGTACTACTCAAGGTACCATCTAAGTATACCTAAAGTATTCCCTAATTATCCCTAAGATACCCTCTTATATTGCCCAAGGTACCTCACTCACATTTCCTAAGGTACCCCACATGTATACCTAAAGTACCCCTTATATTACCTAAGGCACCTCACCCATATTGGTTAATGTACCACACTGTTTTGCCCAAGGTACCCCATTCGAACACCTAAAGTATCTCCTAATTATACCTAAGGTACTTCACTTGTATTGCATAAGGTATCCCTTTATTTTGACTAAGGTACCCTACTGCCTTACTTGAAGTACCCCCTTGTTTAGCTAAGGTGCATTCTCTTATACAGCTAAGGTACCCCTTTATATAACTAAAGTACCTCCAACATACCTATGGTACATCCCTTACATTACCTAGGGTACACCCCTTGTATTTCCTAGAGGTACTTCTCTCATATAAGTAAGGTACCTCCACTGTTTTACCTAGGGTACACCCCCTATATAGCCAAAGTACCCCCCTTTGTCTAACTAAAATAACTCCTATATAAGTAAGGTAACCCCCCACTGTTTTCCCAAAGGTATAGCCCCTTATATAGCTAAGGTAACCCCTCATATAACTAAGGTACACCCCTTCTATAATTAAGTACCCTCCTCAATATAACTGAGGTACACGCCCTAAGCTTATTCAAAGTTTACCCCTTAGAATAACTAAGGTAAATCCCTTGAAACACTAAGGTACCCCCTCAATAACACTAAGGTAACCCCACTTCACACCAGGGTATCCCATCTGGAATAACTAAGGTACCCCTAAGCATCCCTAGAGTATGCCTTTGAAATAGCTAAGGAAAAACCCCTTAAAACACAAGGATAACCCTTTAAATAACACTAAGGTATCCTCTACTTATCACTAAGGTACCCCTAAGGGTTTTAGTTGAATAAAAGCCTTGTTTAGGGGCAGATTTGAAAGACCCAAAACTTGAGCATATAAAAGGATGCCCTAATTTCAATTCTAAGTATTTTTAGAACACTCCCTTTTGTCTTGGACGTAGAGAACAAGAGAGAAAGTTGTAGGAACTTGCTTGAAGGCTTGGAGAAGAAGAAGGAGAAAGCTTAAAGAGAAGTTTGCTTCTCCATCATCATGTAAGTAGCAAACCCTTCAAACAAAAATGAATTTAATGGATTTTCGTATCTCTCTTTCCTAGGGTTTTGATAAACTGGAAAATCACTTGCATGTAGGGTTTTGTTTCTAAAATTCATAGGGCTTGGTTTATCTAAATATCTTGTTCAGTTTTCTATCGATTTGCCATGGATTTGCAACCTCATAATGATTATATTTCTGGTTAGGGTTTGAGATGGGTATATTGAATGATACTTTATATGTTAGGTTCATGTTCATGAGGATTTGGTATGGATTCCTATGTTGGAAGGGTTTTTGAGTATGTTGGGATGTTTTGGAATCATCACATTTGGTATTGAGAAGGTTGGATAGGGTTGGTATGAGTTTGAGTTGAAAATAGTCAAAAATAGGTAGAAAACCCGAGGTGGTGATTAATCCTGAGCCAAAACCCTAAAAACCCAGCCTCTGTTATTCAAATCGTGGCTCAGGATTAACCTGGGCAATTAATCCAGAGTCTTAGCCCGCGAATGCTCAAAGGGAGCGCGCGCACGTCAAGAAGGTTTAAACCTTAGCGCGCGAACGTCCACCTTTAGCGCACAAGCGTTGCCCTGTGTAATACCTCAGCGCGCGCGCGTCCAACCTCAATGTCCGCGTGTTGACCCTATTTGTTTGGAGAATTCTTCACCCTCTTTCTCCTCAACCCTTTCCCAAACAAGCTAACCTTCCTACACAGCACCCTTATTACATGAAAGACATTAAAGTAAATGTTATGTGTATTTATTGCTCCATTTACTTAAGTCTTTACATGTAAATAAGGTTTTACCCCCCATTTGGAATCAATAAAAATACTCCCAAGGCCCAATTCCCAACCAATAAAAAGTCAACTTTTCAGTTTGTGCCTAAATTTCCAGTTTTCCCGATTTTCAAAAATGGCCACTTTTTGAGTTTGATATCCAAATGAGTGATTTGGAAGCCCAGAAAATTCTAGATGATTTGTATACCCTCCAATAGACTACAACCAGAATTTGAGCCCCAAACTCCTTGTAGATTTGTTTAGAAAAATTCGACACCGAAAAGTCAACGTTTTTATCCATACTTAGAATATTTTTGAGTCCGAAACTTTTTGTCTCGGAATCCGTTGATTTTTGGTATGGTGACTTTATTGGGGATCCTGAGATTATCACACTTCTTAAATGTGTAATTCGTGGACCTTAAGGGGTATGTGTTTTACTGTGAATTGGCTTTGGCTGTGAAGTGCTTGTTGTTTAGTTCTTACGCATTGTGAATATTAGTTTGATTTGGTAAAGCTGTGATGAGCTTCTTCTATGTGATTTAAGTGACGGTGTAGATCTCACTTGGTCGTGGTTGGTTGGCAGTGACGGTGTAGATCTCACTTGCCCTTTTGTTGAATGCCAGTGACGGTGTAGATCTCACTTGGCCTTGGTTAAATGGTAGTGGATGGGGAATTCCACTTGGTTTGTGAATTTAGTACTATATCTTGGGTTGTGGGATGTGATATTGGTTCTAGTAACTGCTAATAAAGGTTTGTCCTACATCGTGAGCTCTACAGGTTTGACTTACATTATCAGTCCTACCAGGTTTGTTAGCTAATTTTTATGGGTTATATTATTTAGATGCTTGACTTGAGAATATGAATTGCATGAACTGCTTTTATTCATTTAATGTTATATGAATCGCATAAACTGCATCTACTCATGATGTTATATAAATTTGCCTAAACTGTTCCAATCATGATATTATGTGAATTGTATCAACTGCTTCCGTTCATGCATGTTTGCTACTTGCTGGGACTTTAAGTCTCACGCGTTTTGTTTTACCGGATTTGTTTTCAGATCCACTTGGTGAGCCACGTACTGGGGTAGCTATTGAGGGTGAGTCTGAGCGCAAGCCCGAGGACTTTTACTATCCGTATTAGGGGTTCTTTTTATGTTATTGTATTTAGTTCCTAGAAACTAGCAAGGGGAATGTAGTTATTCTTTTTGGGATTTGTAAACTTGGGAGTTATCTTTAGATTATTATTTTTGTGTATGAATGCTCATGTGAGAGACAGTGATGGAGAAATCTTAGTTGCCCTTTTGTGTACCTAAGTGTTGTATTTTGGAGTTATTATACAGATGCCCTTTTATTATATGGAAAATTTTAAATTCCATGCTTCTTTATCTTATGCACCCTGATGATTACATTGTAATTGCCCACATCAATTATGCTTATCAGGTTCTTTTGGGCCCATAGGTAGGTCTCGGGTATGGGTTGGTGCCGTGATAGGTGTAAGACCCTGATTTTTGGTAAATTTTTATTATTATTATTAAAGTATAGTTGTGTGCTTGTTAACGTAAGTGGATGCGGGAACATGTAGGGTTTCCAGTAGGCGAGCGTGCATAGGATCAAGGACTTTAAAGAGTTATCGAGCGGCGTATGTAGCGTACAAGGTAAATATACAAAAAGGGAAAGTAGGGTTTGGGTTTATAGAATACTCGTATGAATACTTTTGGCAATACTTTTGCTTGCTGAAGAAGTTGGGCGACTTGGCGATTCGCGGCTCTGGTGTGGCGATTAGGGTTTTGCTGAGAAGAACGAAAGGTGCAAATAGCTGCGATCGGATAGTTCGAGTCGGAGATAGAGATTCAGTCGGTTAATTACTCTCGCGAACAGGGGATATATCAGCTACAGTCACATCCTCGCGCGCAGCCGGAAATCATGATCGGCCGGTTGTGGAATAAGCTTTTATTCTGGGATATTCGTATACGGGTGAGTAGCACTGATTTACAACTGAGGTTTTAGTTTATTCGTGATGTATTTTGAATTGCATGGTTGTATTGTGAGTTTCTGGATTTTCTGGAATACCATGAGTCCGAACGTGAAATTGAAATTCAACTTGAAATTAAAGGTGTTTAGATTAAATCCAAAACTGGTTGGGAAGTATTCTGGGAACATTGGAAGTGTATTGGAACAATTACAGACCGAAACAAATGAGCCAGACATGGAGATCTCGAAATAACAGAGACTTGAAAATCGCAGTGGGTATCCGCCCACTTACCGCCCACTTCGGGAAGTAGGCGCATAGAAAAATTGACTTGGCGCCGAGCTCGCGCCCACTTAAATTAGATGCGCCTATCTCACGCCTATCCCGCGCCCTTCTCTCGCTCAGCTCGCGCTCACTTAGCGTCGAGTGAGCGCATAGTCGATTTTAGCCTGTTTCCTGTCCGCCGACTGGCGCTCACTTCAGGAAGTGAGCGCATACCCAATTATACTTGCCGAATTTGATTTTCGACTGAACCAAGAGTATTTTGATGACTTGAGGATTATACCACTTAACCAATCACTTGTTTGGGAACCTTAGAACCTACATTACTTATTAAATTCCTAGAGGAAATTCTAGTGGCAAATTCTTAAAGGTTTCTAAGTTTGAGCTTAGGTTAATTGTATGTGTTGTGCTGGATACCAAAACAATAGGAGTTCCTAGTTTGTTTTATCTTTGAATTTATACACAGTTTTGATTGAGAAATTATTGACTTCTGGTTTCATTTGTTTGGAAAATTCTGAATGTATTGTCTTGGTATAAATAACTGTGTTTTGTATTCGAATGGCATGGGTTGCGGAAATGAGAAAATACGGAAAGTATTTGAGATACTGCTTGGTCTAGAGGGACAGATGATGAACTGTGATGAGTTATACATGATGTGGAATGAATGGTTTTACTTTGATGTTGGAATTGAGATTATACGATGTTTTACTGTTTTGGTTTAGCTTGTCCTGGATCCAGATGTCTAAGCTTAGTAATGTAATGTTATTGTTGGTTGTTGGAATTGCATGGCCTTGCATGTTACCACGACCGGTGTAGAGCAGCCAGAAACCCTGAGTAGGCCTGGTTGTCAATGCAGAAACCCGGGGAGTAGGCCTGCATTGGATGACGAAACCCTGAGTAGGCCGTCATTTCAGAGTTTCCGAAACCCTGAGTAGGCCGGAACTGTGTACATGGAGGTGTGGAGTGTCTACTTGGCATGTTTAATTTATCAACTAAACGATAGTCATGACATTGACCAATCGATGTGTTGCCATGCTTAACTGAGATGTGATTTGACTGATGAAATGGGTTTTGGTTTGAACTTGAAATTGATGTTAGTTGTTTAATCGTAAGGAATGTTTATCGATGCATAGTTTTGAACTGTGATTAACTATTTCTGCATGCATGTGCTACTCGCTGAGATATTCGTATCTCACTCTGTTGTTTTGTTTTGATTTTTAGATACTCGTGGTGAGGCGACTACTGGGGTAGATCCTGCTAAGGCTTATAGGGAGGAAGATTACTATTACCTTCCTTAGACTTGTAGGTTATCTTGTTCCGAATTTGAGTAATTTGAATGTTTGAGGTGTATTAAAGTCTATTTGGAGTTGAACCATATGATTCTAGTTAAGTTCTAGATGTTACATTCTTGGATGAATCAAATTGTGCACTCTGACAGGTTATAGTTAGATGATTATCCAGCGATCATAATTGATTAACGATCCTTGCCTAACCTCCGTGAGACGTGTTATATCTTTATTGAACAACACGGATACAGGGCGTTACAATAGGGCAGACCCGGATCTGGGGCGTTACATAGGGGACATTGAACGTCTCTTACAGCCTTTGCAACCTCTTGAAAAAGTGCCTACATAATGCTAGGAAACTAAAAAAAAAACCTTAGAAAATAAGCAATATGTAGGAGGTATTCTGGTGTGTAATCTAAGGGGGCAATTTGATGGGGATTTTGGATTTTAGATTTTGGATTATAATCTGGATTTTGTAAGTCAATTATAATGTATATCATGGTTCATATTCTACATAATATATGTTTTATAACACAATATATAATATAAAATATTTCAGAATATAATATATTTTGTACTATATTATCATTTTATACTATATGATATAGTGATATATAATACTGCAAATTATAATTGTTTATGTTATATAGCATATTATACTATAATTGTTGGATTATTATATTATACATATATAAGATATTATGTTATATAGGAGTCATATTTTATAGTATATAATTAATTATTATATTAAATTGTATATTATAGTATATTGTAATCCACTTATATGGATTATGATTTTGGATGAAATTGTAGAATTGGATTGTATAAAATCTGATCCAAACACTATTTTCGTATTCTAGAATTGAATTTTATCAAAATCCAAAATGCATGCCTACCAAATACACTTGGGGGCATTTGGTGGACATTATAGAATATGGATTCTAATAGAATCTGATTCCATAACCCAAAAGGTGTGTTTGGTTGAGATTTTAAGGCCGGATTCTACTATCTGGTTGTATAAGCCCATAATTAGAATCTATTTTTTTGGTGATTATAAGGATTATGGACATTGGTACTTATATTTCCAAAACCTGTGATTCTGAAGATTATGTATAACATATTATATAAAACATATTATAATAAATAATAACATTATAAGTATTATAGTATAATATATTTTGTTATATGATATATAATTGACAATACAATATTAAATTATATTACACGTAATATAAATATTATTAATATAAATATCATTATAATAATAATATTATAAATTATTATATTATATATAATAATATATATAATAAATTATAAATTTCAATATAATGTACATTATAATTAATTATTATTATAATAAACATAATATTATATCATAAAATAGATATATATATATATATATATTATAGTATAATAAATTTATTATAATATTATGTTTATAATATCATAATAAATTGAATATATTATAATATATTGTAAGAAATATAATATATTTATATATTATATTTAATATAATAATATTCAAATTTACTATTATATTAATATTATTATATTAATATTAACATATTAATATATTTAACAAATTTAATATTATAATATATTATATTTTATTAAATTTAGTATTGCAATAAATTTATTATAATATTATATATAATATACATCAATTTTGAGTTATAATAAACATAAATTATATTATAATAAATTATAATATAATTTAGATTATAAATTATTATATAGTTTATATTATAATATATAATATTTTATTATAATATTATATTATAAATTATAATACTATTATAACCATTATATATATTATATAATATTATAATAAAGTATATATTATTATTATATAATATTATTAGATTATATATAATAATATTATATATAAATTTATTTATTATATAAAAATATACATCTTACATAATAATATATATGATTTTAAATAAGTCTTTAATTTTTCTATATATATTATATTATTTTTATGTAATTCTTAATAAAAAAAACTCCAAATTTAATCTCAATAATCGGTATCAACCAAACAAAATTCCAAATTCAAATTTAAAAATCTAAGTTCACAATCCAACTTATCCAAATAGGGTTTTGGTTTTCTAAAATCAAGGAAATATAATATGGGTTATAGAATTTAGGATTGGAATCCTATTCCAAATTCTATAATGCCCACAAAACGCCACCTAAGGCATCGTTTGATAGGGTGTTTGGTTTTTAGATTTTAAAATCAAAAACCAAAAACTATCCAAAAATCACAATTCACGTTTTATGGGTTTTTATAAATTTTGATATTTAAAAGTGATGGGTCCCACTTAAACACAGGTATTAAGGAGCTATTAACGGTGGTGGGTTCCACTTAAACAAGAAGCTAAAATCCAAAGTATTCAAACGAGATTCTGGATTCTAACAATTAGCATTGACAATCTTCACTTTCAAAATATAAATTATAATCTACAATCCAGAAACCATATCAAATGGCACCTAAGATAATGTGATGGATGCCATTGTAAGTAGTGAAGTCTTAGGATGTTCTCTATGGGTTATAAGGTTAACAATAAATAAATATTGTTCAGCTCACCCTCTAGCAAGACACAGACTCACCATTTAAAAATCGTTAAATGTAGGACCCACAAAATGCGTGGTGTGGCCCGGCCGTGAGCATTTCTTCTAGTGCCAAAATATGGTGGTTCAGTGAAACCACTGGTTAGGATGTGTTTTGGGGTGTGGGGCCCCTATTGAATGAAGCATCCATCCATCCGTTCCATGTGGGTACTACTGAGTGGCACTAGAGGAAACTGTCTCGGCCCGGCCATATGTGTCTTCCTGGAAGAGGGTTGTAAAATAAGTTCTTTGCTTCTCTTTCACCAATTCCATTCTAGGACGCTTGTGCGGGAGGTATGAAAAGGATGGAAATCGTCTCACATATTATTATGCATGTATGCTTGCATTCGGGTTGGTGTATTCTCTTTAAAAATTCGATTTTGCTTACCTCTAAGATGTTTTTTCAAAATGAATGCAACAAAAAAAAAATTTTCTAAAAAAAATAGGGTTATTTACAATTTATCCCCTTGAGGTTTCCAGCAATCCCCACTTGGATTTCTAAAATATTAGTTTACTACCTTTAGGTTTTCTATGTGTAACAATCTCCCCCTTTTAGATTTTTGACTGTTAAAATCATAACTGAGAAAATGTTATTTAACTAATTTGCCCTCTTATTTACATTTAAAAGTTTAAAAAAAACTTTATTTAAGCCTTGAGTACCAAAAATACCCTCAAGGCAGGTCTCTGGTTTGTTTCGTTTGAACTAAGGGTAATCTTGGTATTTAGTTTTAAATAATTAGAATAAAAGGGACAACATTATCAATATATGTTTTATTTCTTGTCACATCATCAACACTATTAATATTTTACTTTCCAAAAAAAAGAAGAAAACACTTAAAATTTTAATGGTCAAACCTCTCAAAGGGGAGACATAACACATAGCAAACTTCAAGGTGATAATTCTATATATATATATATAGGATATTTATCGTTTATCCCCTTAGAGTCTAGGGTTTAGGGTTTATGGATAGATAATAATGTTAATATAATAATAATGAGTTGAATATCTTCCACATGTGATTGGAGATATCAAGGTTTTTAATATATCTAATCCAAAATCTAGAAGAATGTTGAGCTAAAAATAATCACATAACAATTTCTTTTTCTATAATTTCAAATGTTATTAGTGGTTTCACTTTAACATCCTTCATTATTAATTAAATAATTGAAATAATCTTATATCAACTAGATAAGTATTTCTATTTATGGTAGGATTCTATTTTTTTATTAAGATTTGTTCATGAGAGTCAAAAAAAAAAAAAGGATAAAGCTTATTTTAATAAATATAATGTAAAATAAATCATTTAAATAAAATTATAGAGTAAGTCCCCCTTGATTGATTAATTTTCTTAGCCATTGGTTTTTTTTCTTTTTTTTATTTATTTAAAATTCATCTACACAAGTATAAATAATTTTGAAATTCTATATTCTTGAATGGGTAAATACATGAAATCATTGTTATTAATAATTTAAGTTTATATTATTTAATTAAAATTCTTTTATGTAAGTGTAATTAAGTTATATCTAATTTTATAGGATTTATTACGCTCATGGCAATAATTAAAAAAAGAAGGCAAGTTTGAAATTAAAATTTTAAATATAGGTAAAATTTCTTTTAATTTAAAACACTTTTAGATAACTATTATTATTTAGTTAAAATTCTGTATGATTAAATATAATTAAAATTTATCTAATTCAATAGCATTTTATTAGACTTTTATTAGACTCACGGCAATGGCAATAACAAAATAAAACGGGACTCTTGAAATTAGGGTAGTTCATGCTTTTTAGTTTTTATAGCAATATATATGTATAGTGTGTTCATTAAATTACCAAACTAGGGCTCAGTAGAGGGGTCACTCGCGGGCTCTATTATCTATAGTCCACACCCTTCACCACATCCTGCAGCAAGACACATATCAATGGGGCCCACATCGCCTCACACATATTAAGATAACTAGTTGTATTACTTGTGCTAAGCATATGAACATTGGGATAACACACTTAAATTATTTAAATAACTAATAATTGTTTAACTAATTAAATTTAATTATATTATATTAGTAAAATAATATTTTTAGTAAAAATAATATAAAGTGGCGCCCAAAAGGGCCACTTTAAATATTATGTCTCATTGCTATTTTTAAATAATAGTAAAATAAATATTTAAATTAAGATATATTTAAAAATTAACAATTGTGAAAATAATTTCTTAAAACATATATATCGACGTAGATCCATGTTGATATGGCAAGGATTTATGACTCAAGGTATGGGAATCTTGATATGGTTTTGGAGGCTTTAATGAAAAAGCATGAGGATAACTCTTCTAGGGGAGATATTTACATTGTCCCATGGAACTTTAGTGCCTTCGAGGACTCATCACCTGATCGATTCTAGCTGCAAATAGAAGCAATTGACATCATGGGCAGATCAAGTTTAACTGAACTAAGACCTTTTTCTATTAATGGTCTCAGGGCAAAGCCAATCTGGAGCTGGATGGAGTTTTTTGTTATGGGTTGTGAATGGGCTGCCTTGTATTATCCAATTCTTTGGGAAGTCACAATGCTAAGGAGATGTCCGCATAGATCTTTTTCCATAGATAATTATGGATTTTTAAGACTATGAAAGATAAGTATTAATCTTAGAATTTTAATTTAGTTGGGAAGTCACAAAAGCTATGAGAAAAATGATAGATACACATGAAATAGAATATGTAGAATTTATCTTGAAAATAAAATTTATCTTCTTTTTAATAAAATAACTATGTGGTGAAATAGAATATGTCCACGTCCCTTCTATTTTTTTTAATAAGATTTTTTAAATAAAATTTATCTTATTTGTGTGGGACCCAAAAATTTCTAAGGCTGTGAAAAGATAAGGATTAATCTTAGAATTTTAATTTAGTTGGAAAGTCACAAAAGCTATGAGAAAAAGGATATATACACATGAAATAGAATATGTAGAATTTATCTTGAAAAATAAAATTTATCTTGTTTTTAATAAAATAATTATGAATATATCCACATCCCTTCTATTTTCTTTAATAAGATTTTTTAAATAAAATTTATCTTATTTGTATGGGACCAAAAAGAGCCATTGGAGAAGGGGATGTCCATGTCGATAACTCGCTTTTAGGGATGATACTGGTTCGATTAAAACCGTTAAACCGAACTAAACCTATTAGGGTTGGTTTTGAGTCTTTATTACACGGTTTTGGTTCAGTTTCATTTTTATATTAGAAAAACTGTTACGGTTGTGGTTCGATTACGATTTTAAGGTTGAACTGAACAGTACTAAACGGGCAATTAAGCTTGTGTACGCTCATTTATGACTGAAGCTATTGAAAAGAGTTTAAGTACTTGTAAATTACGTAGTTTGATATGTTAGTAGGCTCAAATTTGAGCCCATAATGATGAATACTGATAAAAACCGAATCAGTTAAAACCAAACCGATAAGCAATCGGTTCGGTTTAAGAAGACATAAGGTTTTTAAGTTACTAAACCATAATGGTTCGGTTCGATTTTGGTTTTTATTAAAACCATGACGGTTCGCTTTCAGTTTTCCTCATAAACGAACCAAAACTGAACCGTTGCCATCCTTACTCGCTTTGCAGGCTTTTAGCTCCCATCTTATTCTTGGTCCTTACCAACTCTCTGACCTCCCTACTGCTACTTGAAGGATACGGCGACCTTTGGTGAGTTTCACACTCTTTTTAAACGAAGAAATGGAAACTGGGAAATTTTCACAAAAGAAATTTTTATATCGTTTGAACTGATTAGGTTATTTCCAATTTTGATCTCTATTTGGATTCTGATGTTTGGTGTTGGTTTTGGGTTTTTTTCTTAATTTGATATGATGAAGCTGGTCTGGGTTTCCTTGGTGGATTGAATTTCAGAATCCGAATGCCTGTTTGTCTGTTAAAATATAGACTTCTCGTGTGTGTGCTTGCGCGCTTAGGAAGCCCTGTTCTGTATATTGTTCAGTTATTTACGTGAAAGATTGTTACTGCTTTTGGGGGAATAAAAGTGGAATCTCAGAGGTTGAAACTAATTTGTTATAATTTGCCTAACAAAATGACCTTATTTTAGTCTAAGTTCTTTTCTTCATTATTATTTTTTCTAGCCCATATTCTTATTTGCCTTAATTTCGGAGTAGACTAGTGGAGATTTCTCTTTTAATAAATCCCACAATCTTTCCCGTTTGTGTTGGATTATTTAGCCAAAACTTCCCCAACAGACCTGTCTGTAATTCATGGAATATTGAAGGATTGCATACGGCTGATAAGTGACGAGCTGTGAAGTAAATGTGCCTAGAGGTTCAACCCCATGTTGTCATCCTCGTAGAAGCTAAAATGGAGCACATCAGTAATACACTGATCAGAACTGCTTGGACTGCTAGAGATCGTAAATTGGTGTTTTTACCCTCTACAGGGGCGTCAAGGTGAGTGCTTATTATGTGGGGTATGTCCACAGTGTGTGGCGATGAGATATGTTCCAAAACCATCTCGGTTTTGGTCAAATTTACATCGTTGCAAGATGGGTTCCACTGGTGGCTTACGGTAGTCTATGCTCCTATTAGACCTTGTATTAGAAATCGCTTTTGGGCAGAATTTAGGAGGGTAGCACCTGATCATTCCCATTCTTGGGTTGTGGTAGGAGATTTCAATGGCATAAGATTCTTTTGGAGAAAAACAATGGTCAACTAGAAGTATGAGAGGCTTTTCTGAGTTGATTAGAGGATTTGAGATGATTGATTAACATTTGATAAACGGCTAATTCACTTGTTCTAACTTTAGATCCCCTTCTTTCTGCTCCCATATAAATAGATGCTTAGCTTTGGTTGATTGGTATAGACACTTGCTCACCATCTGCCCAAGTGCCCTTCCTGGGCCTGTTTCAAATCACTGCCCATTGCTCATTTCCAGTGAGTGTGGTTCATTGCCTGACCCCTTTTAAATTTGAAAACATGTGGCTCACATATCCAGGTTTTAAGGACACCATTAGAGAGTGGTGTGGCAGGGGTCCAATGTGAAACAGTCAGGTTGGGCAGGCTTTATGGTGATGTCTAGATTGAAGAATTAAAAGAAAGATTGAAGATTTGGAATAAGGAGAATTTTGGAAAAATTGAGATTTGGAAAAGGACTATCAGAGATAAGATTGAGAATATGGATGGGATAGAAGAGTTAAGGGGCTCTTGATACTTGATAGAGGATGCTAATCTTAGGTGTAAAGCCAAAAGTGGAACTAAAAGATATTTTGAAATGTGGAGATCTCTTTGAGACAGAATTCTATGGTAGGTTAAGGAAGGAGATGGAAATACTAATTTTTTTTCCATGTAATAGCAAATGGTCGAAGAAACAAGAATGCAATTTATAGACTCAATCTTGGAGAAGAATGGAAGCATACCACTGAGTAATTTGACTCAATACCATTTGAATCTTTGTAAGTTGCAACAATATCTGAAGTTTCTGTTGGAAAGAGGAGACAATCTTAGGCCTGATGCAGAATCAGCAAGCATGGCTGCAAAGAGACTTTGAAATAGAAGAAGGCAATGTGGGAAATGGTGGACTTAAGGCCCCAGGACCAGATGGATTTACACGACTATTTTTTCAAGAACAGTAAGGATATATGACAGGTCTTTAAGGAGTGCCATACTTGTGGGAAAATTTATAAAATAACAAATGCTTTGTTTGCTTATACCTAAAAAAACTAGTGCAGAAGAGATAAAGGATGACAGACCCATAAATTTGATCACCAATAATTCAATAATAATTGCCAAAGTATTGTCCATGAGACTGAAAACAGTTCCCCCCTTGGTGGTTGAGATTAATTGATCAGCTTTTCATACAGGGTGGTCAGATTCATGATGGAACCTTAATTGCAAATGAGTGTTTGCAAGAGAGGAGACATGGGTTAGTATGTAAAATAGACTTTGAAAAAGTGTATTATAGAGTAGAGGGGGGTTTCTTGGAGTCGGTGCTCAAATTTAAAGGTTTTGGTAATCAATGGAGATGATGGATGTTAGGTTGTGTGTAGAATGTTCACTTCTCCTTTATCTTGAATTGGATTATGTTGGGGTTTTGTCCTTATTCTAAGGGATTAAGACAAGGGGACCACCAATCCTCCTTGCTGTTTACCTTAGTAAGCAGCATTCTTTTCCGATTCCTTAGGGTGGCTCTACACAGGGGACTGATTTCTGGTTTTCGAGTTGGTTCAGATGATATAGTAGTGATGTAGATGTGGAGCCAACCGAATCCACGTGTCCAGATCTTGGTAGAGTTAGAAGTTAAGATTTTTATTATTTTTGTCATTATCCTTTCTTAGTTTAAAATTGAATAGGATTAGAATTTGATTTTAAATCGGGAACTGTGTTTGTTTATAAATAACCATGTTATCTTCCATTTTAAGCAGAGAATATATTTTTTATTAGGTTCTTAGGGTGAGATTCCCAGTAGTGGTGAGGCTCCATTACTTGACAATGGTGAGACTCCATTATCAAACTTTGTAAAAGTTTGTGAGACTTCAATCGTTTCAAGGCATATTTCTTGGTGGTGGTAAGACTTCATTATCAATCCCTGGTAGAGGTTGTTGAGATTCCAATTCTTTCTAGGATTGTCCTGCATCCGATGGATAGTAAATATATCTTCTGATTCCATCCTTAGCTTGCTTGTCATCCATACCATTGGCTCCATATGGTATGCGGTTCAATAGGATGTTCATTGATAGCACGAAAGCTTTTAGCTTGAGAACCATGTAAATCAATTTCTACAATTGAGGTATCTCCAATGTCATCCATCTAAATATAGTCACTGAATCACCCTCCACAACCATGTTGTTGATAAACAATTCTATCACTTTTTCTAGTCTAAACAGCATAGCTATCATTTTCACTATTGTGGAGTTATCTACTCCCATTGACCACGAAACACATGGATTATCAAACCTGATGAGTCCCTAAAAGTTCCACCTATATCTAATAGTTCAGGATTGCCCAGAAAAGACCCATGCGCGTTGAGCTTGACGCATCCTTCTCTTGGAGGTGTCAAAGTTGCACTCACCATGTTTCTATGACTGCCTGTCTTCAAACATCCTTCGGTTCCATTCCTTCCAAATGTGCCAAACAATAGCATGAAATATGAAGCAAAACAAGATACCTCCCCTAATGTCCAAACCTCTTGTTTGCCACTGATCCAAAAGGGATCTACAAAGAAAAAACATAAAGGAGAAGAAGCACACGACTTCCATCTCCTTTGGATCAAATCCACAATATTAATTTTGTACAGTAAAAATGGTTTAGACAAAGGCTTTTATCTTGGGGGGAAGAAGAGGCTTCTAGAGCTTATCAGTGCAGAAATTAGCCACATGTGCATCTCTACTAAAACATGAAAGGATGAAATAGGATTTGCATGAAAACAGGCTTGAAGGAGAAGTACACCAAATTCATCTCTCCTTGGAGGATGGATCAATGAAAACATCTTAAAGGGAGGAACAAAGAGAAGCCACATCCTCTATGTCTTTGGATCTTGAATTTCTATGAAAATAAGGTTCCAGGACAATCTTGCGGCTAGTGTGGACTTAATGAGAGTAATTCTCCCAGCAAAAGATAGATGGTTTCTATTTCACGAAGACAGGTTCTTATCTACAGGCTCTAAAATTGAACTCCAGAATGATAAAGATTCAAGGTTCCCTACTAGAGGTAAACCTAAAGTACTGAAACAGCCAAGAGTCAAGTCTACAACCCAAGACATCAACTAATATTCTTCTTTTTTCCTTTCTTACATCCACTCCTATGATACTACTCTTGGCGATATTCACTTCCTTGAAACTCTTTCAAAGGACTTTAGATTCTTTTATAATTGCTGCCTATCGGCATCCAAAAGGAGTAAGGTGACATCAGCAAAAAGGAGGTGGAAGACTACTTGATGCAGGAAAATCCTAGAAAGAATTGGAATCTCAACAACCTTTACCAGGGTTTGATAACAGTCTCACCACCCCCAAGAAATATGCCTTGAAAGGATTGGAGTCTCACCAACCTTTACAAGGTTTGATGGTAGGGTCTCACCATTATTAAGTAATGAAGCCTCACACTACTGGGAATCTCACCCTAGAACCCCATAAAAATATTATTCTTATTCTTTGCTTAAAATGAAAGATTTCATGGTTATTTATTAACAAACATAGTTCCAAATTTGAAATCAAATTGTAATCCTATTCAAACTAAGAAAGGATAATGACAAAAATAATAAAAATCCAACTTAACTTATAACTCTACCAAGATTTGGACACGTGGATTCAGTTAGCTCCACATCTATATCACCATCCCTTGGAAATGGACTGGCTTGATAGTTTCTGGAGTTATTTAGAACGTCGTACTGAGCTAAATAGTTGGTGCTCTTGCGTTTGTTTTTTATGCTTTTTTTTTTCTTTTGTTAGCATTGACTGATGCTCTTTACTGATTCTCTTGTATCTATCTTTCTATGTTAATAAATCTTCTTTACTCATCTTAAAAAAAAAAGTGAGATAGTTTGGGCATGTAAAGCATATATTTAGGGAGACAAAACCATGACGAGTAAGAGCATACTTGTTGAAGGATCTAAGTGGACAAGGGAAATGCCTAAGAGAGCCTAAATGTAATTAATCAAACAAGATTTGGATACTGATAATATGATTGATAATATATTTTTTGGCAGATTGAGATAGAGAAACAGGATTCATATTACCTACCACAATTAGTTGAAATATGGCATTCTGCTTTAATATTTTCATTATTTGATTCCTATTTCTCAGCTTTTTATGGCCAAGATCTTTTAAAGGCAGATCCCCAAGGAACTGTATGAGGGGTAAATTCGTAATTTTGGTATCTCTTGTATAGCCCGGAATTATGGTGTCTGGTTGTTCTTTTGTTGAGAGACGTGCTGTTTTTGGTGAGGAGAGGGTTGTATGATTTGTAACCCTATTTTCACAGATCTAGCGAAGAAACCTCATCATCCGTGGACGTAGGCATCTTTTCAGAATTACATAAATCGCGTGTCTATGTTTACTTCTATTTTCTGTTTACATTTGCTGTTTGTTTTCTTAACATGTTTTTTACCCAACTAGTATTGATAGGCAGTATGAACACGTTCTGTGATTCTAGCTTGCCAGAAGTTGGATATGATTTTTATTTGTAAAATATTTATTGATTTTCTATTTGAATAAAATAATTAAAGATTCATAGTCATAGAAAACCTATCATAACTTATATTTAATGGATAATCCACTGCATGTAGTTAGGAAAATAAGTTAATTACTCCATCTATTGTGGAATCTTGCAAAGCTTTGGATCTTCATGCATTCTTGCATTTTCCTAATTTTGAGGGTCTTTTCTGACTGTAGTGCTATCTGACTTGCTGTACACCGTTTGTGTACACTCTTTGTATCCTCTTTCTAGGATTTTAGCCATAATTCAATAAACTTTCTTATTACTGGTAAAAAAGAAAAAGAAAAATGACTCCATCCATTGATTTCCCCCTGGGGCTCGCCTTTAATTAATTATGTAATCATTTGTCAATCAATAAAACTATAAAAATAAAAAATAAAAAATACGTAAGATTTATATGACTAGAAATTTAATGGTGCTTACAGGATCACTTTCTGATTCTTAAAACTATAAACAAAACTAAAATTTTAGAAGTCTGTTCATTTGGTAAAATGAATGTAATAATAATATGAGGGGAAATTTTTATGGGGACCAATCTATGGTTATTTGTTGTTCTTGGTCCCCATTTGTAGTTTATTATTTAGGAGGATGTTACTCTAATTGTATAAGCTTTTAAATATAAGTTCAGAGAAGGGGGTATAAGACATGATTCCCAAATCTTTCTTTCTTCATTCTTTTCTCTTCTTCTCTTTTTCACTAAAACCTTAGATTCTTTAGTTTAATACTTGCTGCTCATTTGAGTTGTTGAGACCTGTTTTTAAGAGGGATTCCAAAAGGAAACACATCTTTCTGCTGGCAACCTCTAAATCTGCAAAAAGAACAAAAAGAAAAATGTTGGTTATGTAATTCATTACACGGATATTTGAAATACTTCGACTTTTCATGGTTGAAACTGGGTTTACACCAAAAACTGGTTCCTTTTAGCATCTTTCTGTTCTCTGTAATACCCAAAGACAAGATGGTATTAGTGCTGCCCCCTTTAGCAGGACTTGTGGGATCAAGTTATACCAGAGTCAGTTTGAAGAAGTTGTATGACAATTCCTGTGAATGCGCTAATAGCCCCTACATGAACCTTATAACCTATGCCATCTACTAAAGAAAATGAAAACAAACAAATAAATAAAATTCTTATTGGAACTAACACGAGGACTACTGATGCTGGACAGATACTGGATGAACAAAATCTGAATCTTAATTTTCTTTCATTGCATTTCAACTTAGACTTCTGAGGCTAGGGTATGAGCCCATTATCAGGATTTAGGTTTTCAAAAATTCTCCATATAGGTTTTCTCAACAGAATTAAAGTGAACCAATTGCAAATCGTTATAACAGCTTTAGAATTTCTCAGGATTGCAGTTATAGCCTTCAAAACAAAAGATATGGAAGTAGAACAATACAGGAATATAAAATTTCTGTAAAATTTAAAGGGAAAACGGGGCATAGAAGAGTAACATTGGTTTTCAATTATGGAGATCTATAAATAGGAGGATTGAGAAGGCTTTCAACCATTTCAAGTGTATGGCGTTCCTCCAAGAGGAAAAGCTGTTACATCCAAAGTTATTTTTGTATTTTACTCATAAAAAACTTGTTTGTATTCCATCAATTATTTTGCCAGTACAATGCTAAATGTCCTTAAATAGGCTAGATAACTTAAATGGTTGGCTAGCTATTCGTAGCTATCAAACTTCCATGACCAGAGATAATTTCTGTTCTAATCTGGGATATTCAAAGCATTAAGAAGACACAAATCTTACAGTAATGATGGCATGAATATGTTAAAAATAAAAATCGTAACCTAAATGTAAAATTTCAATTATTATAGGGACTGCACTTGGGAGTAATGAAACAAAACTTGGGCTGTCAATGTAAAAATGCGGTTTGAGTCTGAGCAAAGCCATTTTGTGCAATAATGTTGAGAAGTTTAGGTCTATTGCCAATCTACCCATCCTTGGACCTTGCTTTGGCAAGAACTACACCAAGTTGTGTCCCTTTTTATTCTAAATGGAAAAATCAATTGCTGCTATCTACTAATATATGGGACCAAAGAGTATGACTTGTACATCTTGGTGTGAGAAGCTTTTTGATAAGTAGGTCAGTTCTGTTCTGTAGGTCACTTGGGAAACCTATGAAAGATGCCTGGGTATGATTAGCCCTGCTGATTATTTTTGGCTTGATGGGTCTGCTGGGCCTTCTCTGTCACCTAGAATGTGATCTCTTGCACAATGAATTGGTGCAGTATGCATCCAGTTACAATTGGATTGGGGCCATCATTCAGCAACCTGTTATCCCTTCAGGATGGCAACACTGGAAATCAAGTTTAAAATCAAGACCATATTCATCTAGACTTTCTTCTTTCCTATAAAAATGCACTAGATTCATTATCCCATTATAGTTCCTATTTGAATGTTGTCACTATTAATTGTCATGATCATTTTTAATGGTGGATCATATGATTATGCGCTAAACAAATAAGTTGCTCCGCAGTCCATAGACAAGCCAAAGTAACTCCATGTCATGGGCTTTTTGGATTTGTAAGATGTTTTCCATATTTATGAATGCAATTATTGATGTTTGAATTCTTGCTTGTTAAAGGACCATAGTTTAGTGTATGTCCTGTTGAACTAGGGTTCTTGGAAGGGTGGACTAGCTATAAACCAAGCCCTTTAACATTTTTATTCCTGTTTATAACATTCCGAGCCTCCTATAGGTTGAAATAAAGGTTATCCTAAAACCTCAAGATTATAGAACACTGAAGAATTATTAATGGTTTCTATTATCATCAAGAGAATATTATGTAATGTTTTGAACATGATACTCCGTCATGTTTACGAAATTTTAATGTTATGGTGAAATCACATCTTAAGGACAGTACCCGTCAATGTTTTACATAAGGTAATTCATTGACATTATCTAGGAGTACCCGTCAATGTTTGTAAGGCAGGAAGCATGATGCTTTACTTGAACAAAGCATGAGGTGCAAGCCTCAATGTGGGAGTTGTAAGGTGTAAGTCTCACAAGCATGCTTCGATATTGAAGTATTGGACAAGTAAAGCCCTAAATATTTGACAGTATAAATAAGAAAAACATAAGAGCCTCAAAAGTAGTTTAAAAACTTATGATACCATCAACTTCATTAGGAAGTATCACTTTAACATTGAAGTATTGTCTCTATTTTTTTTCTCCTGCTTATGCAAAGATAATTGTAATTTTACCTGATAACAAGCCTTAGACAAAAGGCTGCATCAAGCCTACGTTCAAGTAAACTTCACACTCTTGAAGGCATGGGGATAAGCTTAAAGATGATTATCATGGTTATACTTCCAAGCCACAAGGGATTTCTTTTGATCCTCACCTTGAAGTGACCATTGAAGCATAAGCCTCACATGTCTTTTAAAACACCATTTCTGTGATAGTCTGATTTTGTTTCAATTTCCTCTTTTTTTTTTGTTTGTTTTGTTTTGTGTACCGGTTCATGAAAGGTGATTTATATGATACTGCATCTGTTGAAATGGGCAACAAGCCTGTGAAGCAAGAGAGGGAGGAGATTCTGGTTAAAGTCGTGCCTCCAGTAGACCAAGCTTACGTTAGGTGGCTTGCTAGAGATCTTGAGAGGATTCATGGCTTTACTCCAAGGAAGCCTTGTGCAGTGAAGCCTCCAGAACACTATATTGAGTACATGAGGTTGAATGGATGGCTAGATGTAGACTTGGATGATCCTGATCTGGCTCATTTAGTCAAGTAAGTTCCTGTACTTTGTATATAGAGAAGGTGCAAGACATTAACAGGATGCTTTTATTGCGCCTGTAGTAAATGCCTCTTTAAGTATCTTCTTCCTGGATATTGTATATTGTATTGCATGTTGCATCTTTTATTTGAGGAATATATGTTCATACAATTTCTTTTATCTCTTCAGCATTTCTAGAAATAACTTTGATATTTCCATTTTGTGCTTAACGATAATTTATCAATAAAAATTGGGGAAAATCAATTGAAACTCCCTAAAAAAATCATCCATCTGAAAAACCATAGATGAAATTATTATATCAATTGAGACCATAAGAGTCGAAACATATCCATTATGCTCATTTTACCTAATAATTTATATGTCAACTGCCTCTTAATACGTGAAACATATACCCAGTCTGTCCAACATTTTTGGCTTCTTGTGCTCAAATGACATACATGCACCCTAAGACATTCTTTTTTTGAGTGAACAAAAATAACCATGAACTAAAGTGACCTTTTAGAGGGTAAACATAGCAGTTATAAATGATAATTAACTTCAAGCATGTTGTAGTTAAGTTACAAAAAGATCATGAATGGGGGAGTTTAATCATTTGAATGTTGGGTGTTGACAGTGTTACATCAAATAATATTGCTGATATATACTATGTAATTGAAAGGGTTAATTTAATTGCATACAGATCCATCAGTGTAGTTTTAGGATAGGTAATTATCTTTGAGTGTTTTAGGAGATTTTCCCTGAAAAAAGAGGTTAAGTAATTCCGATAACATTATCACTTTGAAAGTAGAGCGGACCTTCTGGCATGCCAGGGAGTCAACAATTCTTTGCATGCCAAGGGCATGAGCTGAATTGTTGCAAGTCCTTAGGTAACTTTGATCTTGTTGACATCCAATGATCTCTTTCAGTCTTGTGAAGTTTCATCAATCTGTGTTGTTCTTTGGTTTCTTGGTCTTTTCATTGACCAAAGAAAGAAAAAAAAGAGGTTTCCTGCCAACAATGATAGAAAGATACAGTCTTCTGTCGTGCCATAACCAAATTTTGTTGCTCTGTAATGCACAATTGACATTGTTTGATGGTTTCCTGGGGTGAGATTTGCAGATCAGTAATTCGATCCCTAAAAGGTCTGGTTTGCCAGGGGAATAGTATACAGTGTTTCTAGTTTCTGCTATGGCTTAGTTAAAAAAAAGCTTCTACTAAAGCTAGCTGTTTTCGTTCCGCTCTGCTTCTGATTCCGGTCACCGCATGGCCTCTTATAGTGATTACTATCCTATATGATTTGCTCTTGAATCCATACTCGAGTTGGTATTTGGAAACAATTTTGCTTGACAAAGATTTAGGATGTGATTTAACAAGTCACAATAAAATGTATTTAAGCATCACATTTAGGCATATAGTCTCTGGTTGTAAATCGTTAGGCCCCATCATCTGATGGGATCCTGAGATCAAGTTTATCAAAAGAAAACATAACGATCAAATATAGTTTTATCTATCTGAGTTCAAGTTTATCATGATCTTTTTGACCGTGGAAATTTAAGGTAAACGTTAGAGAAAGATTTGTCGAAATTGGACAATTGAAATTGCTTCAATCAAGACCCAGATGAATCCTGATTGAAGGCTTATCGACTTGAGGCTGTTAAATTCTGTATTGTTTGAGGAACCTGGGCATTGTCACTGTGTTAAGCTCATAAATGTTTACTTAACCAACCAAGTCTCTATAAGTCCTGGGCTTTTTGGAATAATGGTTGGGCACATAACTAATGGTATTAGAGCAAGCATTACAGACTTCAAAGTCATGGAAGGGGCGACCTATAGGCTAATGTTGGTATTATATATGAGTATAGTGCTAAGTCATTGAATTCTATAGATGAGTGAAGCCGTTAAATAAAGAGAAAAAGGGCTACGGCCCCGTTATGAAGTGGATTTCACTATTACAGAGGATCTTCATGCATTTCCACTCATATCATAACCTTCGATGCGCATGTCAATATTATGGTTTTGACGTTGTCACATGCCCCATTTTATAAGCAGAAACTCGTCACACTTTAAGGGGTCAAAGTTGTAAAATCATAAAAATAATATTTTCAATTAACAGTCAGAGGGTAAAAATAGAAAAAAAAATTAATTATTTTTTATAATTAAAAATTAAATGGATCGGAAGGACTGGACATGACCCATTTAGATTAATTTAAAACATTTTACATAATTATCAACAACCACAACAGATCTGCATCCGAGCTTGTCGGCTGTTACCCGTTCGGAATTTGAACTGCTTATGATATATAAAAAGACAAGAAAACAATAAAGATAAGGAACATGATGGAGCGAGAGGATAAAATTTCATTTTTATTCATTTATTTCCAGAATTGGCTTCTCTAAATGAACAGAAACTGATACAAAAAGATGAAGAAAAAACGAAAAAAAGAAAAGCTCTCTCCAAAATCACAACAGAGATGATACTTGGGTCTACTTGTTTGTCCTCATATTGCTGAAAAGTACTCCTTGCTAAGCTTTGGGTCTGGCTTCATTGATTTCTCTCCAGGCTTCCACCCAGCTGGACAAACCTCATCTGGGTTCTCTTGGACATATTGCAATGCCTGCAGAATGAATTCCAGGAAAGATGAACAGAAACCATTTGAGATTATCATCATAAAGTTTGAAAGCTAGATCTTTTCATTTTCTTTTGTAACAACATGTTACCTGGAGCGTTCTCATTGTCTCATCCACGCTCCTACCAATGGCAAGATTGTTAATCGTTGAGTGTTGAATAATTCCTTCCTTGTCAATGATGAAAAGTCCCCTCAATGCAATTCCCTGTTACACATAACACTGGATATTAGGAAATATTATTTTCTTTTTTTTTTTTCTGATGAGTAACAAGAGACTTAATTAAAAATAGCAGAAAAAGTAGTAAAAGCATAAAATAGTCCATGAGACAATGGACTAGAGGAACCAAAAAGATAGACCTAAAAAAAACCCCATTCCTATACACCCATGCTCACGCTTCGCTGCCTTACTTGAATTCAACAGCCCTCCAATGAATTGAAATTTCGGCTGCCAACATTCCTTGACTTACCTTCCGCACACTAACTTGAATGCCGGCTGCCAACCTTCCTGGATGTTAGGAAAGATTACATGTACCCTCAACGACATGCTATAGGGATTAGGAGAAGGAAGGCAAATTTTTAAGAAAAGAACGAAAAGGAACACCCCGTTTTGTGGACACTAAAGTAAGCTATCCATTTAATTCAGCAGGAAAAACATTTACTAATAAGACTGTCACTGCTGCTACAATGGACCTGTCTAACTAGTATCTTAATTGTACTTGGTATCTCTTTCCAAAATTTCACTTTATTTAGTTATTAATATTACTGCTACCACGGTTTTTTAAAAATTTTTTGCTATCAAGTGATATCAGGCGAACCAACTCGGTATCAGCTCTTATCAAAGCTGATATTGGGTCCCAAAACAAGGAGTTTTGTTGCAAACCCCTCCTCTTGGTTAAACTTGACCGAGTTCTGACAATTACAATATGACTCAGGCAACAAGAAGTTGGTATTGCTATGACTGTTGGAAACCACCTGGTTTGACTTGGTCGCCACCTCCCTGTCGGTACTAACCTCTTCCTCTTCACTTCTTCACTTGATATGGTATTGCCCAAATGAACTCAGTTCGGCCAACTTATACAATCGGGTGATGCCAAGTTGGTACCAGCAGAGTTGACTCAGTTGTAGGTGGTACCACCTTGGTACCGCCTGAAACTTGTTAAGAGTTTCCGCTTGGTTAAAGAAGAGGAAACGTAAAAGCTTAGCTGTTCTTTGCTGTTGCTATTCGGTTAAAAGAGAAGAAACCCTAAAAGAAGAAGAGGAAAAACCTACTCATTGCTGTTGCTGTTTAGTTAAACAACAAGAAGAGGAATCCCTAAGCCCTAACCTGTTCATTACTCTTCTTTTTCTTCTTGTTTTTTAAAATTTTCTAGGTTGACCACTTGTCTCGACTTGATTGGGCTCATAATCGATCAATATGCATTGGCTGAGTCTAGTATTGGCCCTGGTATTGAAGAGGGCCAATACCAAGTTTTCAAAACTTCAACGCTATTGCTATGACTGTTGAACCGAGCTAATTCAAGAAAATATACAAAATGTTGGAGAATTTCTTGCATACAAAGAAGAAGAATCCCTAAGCCCTAACCTGTTTGTTGCTCTTCTCCTCCTCTTATTCTTCTTCTTCATCTTCTTAGTTTTACAGTTTTCTGGGCCGATCAGGTCATCTCAGTCCAATTGGGTCCATACCTGACCAATAGATATTTTGGTTGACTGTTGAACTGAGTTATATTCAATAAAAGGAACAAAATGTTGTAGGAGAGTTTCTTGCATACAAAAATATTTTCCCAAACCAACTCTATCAATGGAATTTTGGTTGAATCAACTCAACTCCATGATGTGGTCAATAATATACTAAAATCTCGAGAACACTATCCCTCTAACTCTAACCCTCAAATTTTGTTTGTATATTTCAATTTCTAGAACAATAGCTTGGTTTTCTATTAGCTAGAATTGAAAACTTCAATAGAGTCGGAAAGGAAAGAGACAGCTTTACCAATCATTACAAAACCATATGCTATCTCTGCTGACACAGAGAACAAGATTGTCTTGTATTCATGGCTCGTTCAAGCTTAGTACTCTGTATTTACTGAAGGAACAAAATGAGGAATGCTAAAACATACAACCTAGCAGCTAATTCATAGTGTGTTGCCTTTCTAACCAAGTATTTCTTTTGACTCACTCCCAAGCGTATTGACTGATATATGGTGCACAGAAAATAATCCGAAACATCCCGGTGGAAATCTAGCAAGAGTGATACCCATTTAGCCTAAATATAAGACACATATGACTATTAGAATCAACTGCAAATGGAAAAGATATAGGAGAAAAGCTCAAAAGCAATGACTCTTTAAATTCATAAGCATGTAAAGAGCTTTGAAGGCTGACAACAATGAATTAATGCTTTACGTGATGTCAGCTGCCACTTTCAAACAAGTGGACCTTGTATCTGTGATCGATTAAAATGAAAAATTAGAAGCTGTTTTTCTCTTCCCCCTTTTATTTTCCTTTTAAACATTCTATCTGTGATGAATTAAGAACACAGGAGAAGGTAACATGCACGTGCATACATACAATCCGCATACAATCCGTTTACGTGCGTGAGCGTGTATGTGTATCCAGAATCAAATGTACTGTACTTTGCAAATTTTTGAATAAATAAGACTAGCTATTCTGCTTCAGTATAATATGCCAGAAAAAAATAAGTAATAGCATACCTGATCTGGTATCAATACACCATAAGATTTTGAAATTGATTTAGTTACGTCAGAAATCAATGGGTATTTCAGATCACCAAGCCCGCCAGACTTTCTATCTGTTTGGACCCATGCAAGGTGTGAGAACTACACAAAGAATAACAAATAGGCATTAGAATGTTTGAAAAAATATAAACTTAGAACAATATACAGAATCGACATGAAAGCATTAGAAGTTTATATGGAGATTCAGATTGGACATGTACCCTTCAAATAACAGGTAAAGGAGTAACCATTTGTGCATATTATTGTTTCTCAAGAACCAACCACAACACAACTTACTGATGTACTAAGGACCCAAATCAAGAAAACTTGTTCATGGCAGGTAAATATTCCTCTTTCGCATATTCTTCCCCCAATCACCCTCACCCCAGCCCCCACCTCTTTTTTAGGTAAGGATGTTCTTCCTTGGAAATTGCGTTTGCTTTATGTAATTTTTAATTTTGCTACTTATGTGACAAAAAACACAAGAAACAACAAAACCCGAACTGCAAAGTTAGAGAAATAGGTAAGTAATAAGGTAGAAAGCAACTATACTGTTTTCACAGGAAACCAATGGTTATTGATTACTGAGTACATGTCAAAAGAATAATGACTAGATCCGATGGGTAAATAGGCACATCATTATGAACAAAACTCAATTCTGGCTAATTTGATATTTGATTCACCAAGATATGAGAGGCTATCTCGAGCTAACTCACCACACTGTCAATGGAAACTCCCAATATTTCTGTGTTTAACTTCTCAAAATCTGAATGCCGGTCACTGAATGCAGTTATTTCTGAAAACAGGTATTTTTTAAATTAGCACAAAAATAAAAAAGATTAATTCAGAAACAAACAAAAATGCTGTACCAACAGTCAATTTTTTAAGTCAATATCCTTCCATACTCACCAGTGGGGCAAACAAATGTGAAATCAAGTGGGTAGAAGAAGAGGATAACATACTTCTTCCCAACATACTCGGACAGTTTAACCTGAAAGAAAAAGCAGCCATTGAGGTTTATGATAAGCAATAAATGGTTCATATTGCCAAACTTTTGGATGTATGCTAAGACTCCCTGGTTTCTAGAAATGCCATCCAATATTTGCAAACCCAAAACCAATTTTCAACATGATAACGTTACTAGAATATTTCTTATTAATCATTACTGCAATTTATATCCACCTATTTCATTTAGGACATGTTACCAGATAAGTTTTTCCTAAATGTTGCAGTTTGCGAAAATGTATAGATTGGCTAAGGTCAAATTTGAATCCCAAAACAAACTACAATTTGTGATCAAGATCTAGAGGCTGGTTCCCATCATATTTGAAGTCTGAAAAGGCCAAAAAAGCAGGAATTTTTTGACAGTTGTTTGTATGGTCATTTCAAAGATAATCTTACATTGCCTATATTAGTTTGGACATGGAAGGTAATCATCTGGTGGCTGACCAGAAAAAGGGATATTCATACCCCTCAAATTCAAAATTCTCTACTAGAAAACTCAATCAATTGGGTCAGGCTTGGAATAACATAATTTCAAATATTCCAAGTAAATGGACTGATTATTCTTCTAAACAGAGATAACATATAATACTGTGTGTCTATAAAGTTTCTGGGAAACACATCCTAGTCCATTCTTCAAACATCACAGGGAAAGAAAATAATACTTGCTTATCAAATGGCATGATAACAAGATTCAATGACAACTTCCAGTTGTTTTCTCAAAGTACCTTGATGAACTCCTGATCAAAAACTGCTTCGGCTTCAAAATCTGGTGCTGCATTTCCTACCAAAGGAAGTTCACTCTGCAACAAAGAAAGAGGCAAAGAATAAATTAGAAACTAAAATAGAGGAGTTAGCACCTGAATTTGAAAGCAAATATTGGCAGGAAAGTTCTATATAAAACATGAACAACCTATGTATGCACAGACCACGTGAAATTTGACTAAAAAGGTTTCAACAGATGCGGTGACTATATCTTAATTCTACCACACTGCAGTTTTTAGACTTTGATGACTTCATCCTTCAGTTAATATTTCAGCAGCAATCGCATATGATATATGCATACTAGAAGCAGAATTTTTTACAGGAAAAAAAGAAAAGAAATGTGGTTTTTTCTTATTTCTTCTTTATAAAATCATTGATATTGAATCCAAGCTTTCTTTGGCTGTTAAAAGGCTCACATTTTAAAACCACATTATCAACATTGACATTTTTTACTGTTAATCGATAACCCCAAAAAACCAAACAAACAAAAGAAAAAGAAAAAAATCCCGACTAGCGAGCCAAAATCACCATAATTCTTTAAATCCACACTCTTAACATTATCACCTAGCCAAAATCACTGCAATACTCAAATCCACACTAATAACGTTACCAGAAAGTAGAACACTATACCCCGAAAACCACATAATTTCAAAGCATAAAAGTAATGATATCAGCTAATCTTCACAATACTTCCTGAAACCGCAAATTCTATGACATAATTTCAAATTGCACGCAAGAAGTAGCTTAGAGAACACAATTGAACACAGGGAAGCTATTATTGATCAGATTCAGTAGGGTTTAAGAACAGTTTGGTGATTGCAACACATTAATTCGTAAAAAGAATTCGGAAAGAACAGAATTAGTACTGCAAACTTCACATTACCGCAGCTTTAACGACTAAGCTCCTCCGTGAAGATCGTTGGGTGTAAATTGGCCGAGAATTGCGGGATTGAAAGGGTTTCCTGAGACCGTTGAAGTTCTTGGGGATGGGTATGGTTTGCGAGAATGCCTTCGAAGGGGCCAAAGAAGCCGTGGGCGAAGCAGTGCAGAAAAATGCCCTAGGGTTTGAAGAGAGGATGGTGGTAGAAGGAGCAGAGCAGGCCATGGCGACAACGAAGCTTCGAGTGTCTGTATCTCTCTAACAGTCTCTCTCTCTCTCTCTGTGAGGAGGAGAAATGTTAGATGAAAAGATAAGTATAGATATTTGGACCATTTTAATAAATGCGAGCAACGTCGTTACCCGCTTATACAGGTAATATACTTGGAATCTTATTTGTACAGCTCTACTTTTCCACCTTATTTGTGACAAAAATAGTATAAACAAACCCAACCCGAATAAGAGTCCAAAATGAGCATTGAGTTTGGGTTTGGGTTGAGTTGGATTTCATTTCTAGCCCGAAGTTGAGTTTGGGTTGGGCTTGGGTTCAAGCTATACAACTCAAAAAACCCAAAGTAATATTGACTTCATGTACACGCTCTCATATAGATATATGTATAAAACTCTACCAAATATATATATAAGTGAATATTTATTTGTATATATATATGTATCATTGTCTTCTTTTCCTTGTATATTATCATTGTATTTATGCAATCAACTGTTAAACATAAATTATTAATATGTGATAATACATTTATGAATTTTTGTCAAATAAATAATTTTATACTCATATACATACATACATATATATATATATATTACAATGAATGTGATATTTGGGAGCACATACTCTACAAGAAAGATTGTACAAAACCACAAATATAGTGAGCTAGTATTATATTTTAAATTTTTTAAAGAAATAAATTAATTAAGTGTTTATTTTCCCAAATTTAAGGGACAAATCAAAATGAATTTGTAATATTTGCATTTATAACAAACAAACATAAAAGCATCTTGATAGATGATTTAATGAATGATATTCCAATATTTTGTAATTATAACAAAAATTGTAAAAAAATTCAAAATCTTACATTTTGTTTGGACAAACCCGAATTTAACCCTAAAGCTATAAGTTTTGCTTGGCCCGCCCGAAGCCTATCCAACCCAGCTCGAATAACAGCCCGATTTAAGAAATAAGTTTGGGTTTGGATTTGGGCCGGGCTTAATATTTAACCCGAAGTTGAGTTCGGGTTGGGCTTAGGCTCACAAGGTACAGTCCGAAATGCCCAAAAAAACCTGAACTAATATACCATCTAAAAACCTATATCCTGCAACCTCTATGCTTAATTACCTATACTCCTCCTTTCGGTATGTTTATTTCTCGTCTTCTCCCACCTCTCTACCAGACTACCACAGAAGTACTCGCCAGTCGCCCACCTCACTGTCCCTCTCTTCTAGCCTTAGTGCCTCACATCTCAAAGACACAATGTAGCTAGAGAAATCCCTCAACAAAGGAGCTCAATCGGTAGCAGCCAGCAAGTTCCCAATCTAAACCTAGCACGGACAGGTATGTGGAAGCTTTCAACATGAATAGGCTACAATGATAATCTTGTGCAAAATTCTATTTTTCAATTTAACTAGTATTAATTTTTCCTTGATCATTCAACACTATTTCATCTGTTCATTGTACGGGTAGACCTTCAGTCTTCCTTTTGATACAGGAGCTGTTTTCTACACTGCGATTTTCTTCTTATTTTTTGGCCTCTGCGTTGTTCCAAGTAAACTTGTTACTTTTTTTTTTTTTTAGATCGGTACCAGATTTTGTAGAGATGATCTGTTGCTCTATTTCTAAGCTTCCTCTCTACTAATTGGAAGTCGGTTTATAGTACAGGCCCCTTACCTTTGTCATTGATACCCTGAGTGAAAAACGCTAATCATTGACTAATTATAATTTTCTAAGTGGCCCACTGCTGGATGATTTCCAGTGCCTTTTGTTATCTTAATTACTCAAATTTCTGCTGCAAAGACTACTCTGTAATCTGTTCGTAGTATGCTTTGGCTTCTGATGGGTATATCCATGTAATTTTAGCTTTGCTTGCTTTATTTTTGCAGATTGTTCGCATCATTTAGTTGAAAGATTCATTTTGTCCACTATTATTTCGTTCTTTGTTCTCCTGTTTCTTTCAAAATCCTACTGTAGGATGGCACTTTGCGTGTATGATTAACATAGATTACTGTCCATTCTTCTTTTGAGTAGAGAATTAACTTCACCATTGTTGCTTTTCTTCACCACACCACTAATGGTTTAGTTATATGTACTTCTAACCTGCACATTCTATAAAATACTGCTACACAACTCTGATAGAGAAATACCCTGCACATTCTATTGGGATGACATGAATGATAAAAGTAAATCTGACTTAGAAGTGGTCTTTGTCTTGTTAATGTAATCATGTGATTAGGGCATTTGGTAATTGGTGATGAGTACATGTTTTCCAGAATTGGTTGTGGACATATCAAATGATAGCAGCAACCTTTGTATGCGGAAACTTTCAACATGAATAGGCTACGATGATCATCTCGTAGTAAGGAAGAAGTATGTGGACAAGGTAGTTAGATGCTTCAAGTGTTGACATGGTCCCCTAGCAGCACATTGCAGAGGACCAGCATTGGATGTTAGAGCAGGCACCAATGATCCTTCACTAACAGTAAATGATTGAGCCTTGGAGTAAAGTGGAGTGCCGCTTCCCCATCCAAACGGAACAAAATAAGTTCTGTTTTGAAAGGCATCCTTGGAAGTATCTCCATTTCCAGTTCTTCCATCCACACCATTAAATGTGTGTTTTTTATACACCATCGTTGTATATAGTCTTGTAATTTGGAGTTTTGTTTTATTTTTCATGTATGACCTTTACCGGATAAAGCAAGTTACTTCTCTCACTGATTTATATTTTTCATATAGTTCTGTAATTTGAGGCTTTGATTTATATGTTTATATTTTTAATACCCAAAAAAAAAAAATCAATGAATGGGAAACAAACCAATGTATGCCAATAAACTTAATTATATATACCGAAATATTGTAGTCTTATATATGTGAATGTATCATTGTATCAAGTAGAAAAAAAGAGTTAGAGCTGGCCCTAGGTATGGGCGGCGGGCCGGCCCGGCACGCCTGAGGCGTGCTCGGGCGGGCCGCGGGCTGGCCGTGCCGCGGGCCTGACGTGCCGCGGGCCTGGCGGGCCGCGGCATGCCAGGCCCGTTGCCCCATTACCCCAGCCCGGCACGGCACGCCCCAGCAGGCGTGCCGTGCCGGGCCTAGCCCGCCGGGCCGGCGGGCCAGTATTAAACTAATTTAATAAATAAAAAAGTCAAAAAAATCACCAAAAAATCCAAAACAATCATTAAAAAATTCTGAAAAATATTTTTATTATTCACAAAATTGTTTTACACATATTTGGATAGATTTTGCTCAAAAAAAATATAAATTACATCCATTAAAGACTTAAAGTAGTCTAATTAAAAACTATGGACTTAACAAATATATTTAATTGGAGATTTTATAACAGTTTTTTGGGTTTATTTATACTTAGTTATTTTCTTAGCTTTAAATGATTATATAAGAGTTTCAATAATCATGTGGTATCCTTAATGTTTAGGTAAAATATTTTAATTATGATACTATTGTTGCAAGAAGTTGATCTGTCCTAATGGTTTAAGAGACAGATTTTCAGTCCCTTGGACAAGGTTCGAATCTTGTTATGGACAATTTTTGGCTATTTAAGCTAGTTGGGCCGGCACGCGAGCACGCGTGCCACGGCACGCGAGCCCGCGTGCCGCGTGCCCTGGCGGGCCGTGCCCAAACGGGCCGCGAGGCCAGGACCCCCCAGCCCGGCACGGCCCGTGTACTGCATGCTACAGTGCACGTGCCGTGCCGTGCTCGGGCCGGCACGGCCCGTTGCTCATCCCTAGCTGGCCCGAACTCAAGAAATAATTTTAGGGTTGGGTTTGGGCTCAAGGAGTTTGGGTTTGGGCGGGCTGAGGAGAGTTTGGGTTCACTAATTTTAGTTAGGGCTGAGCCCGAACTCATTGAAACCTGCCCTACTTACAGCTTTACCTAGCCCGAACTCAAACAATAATGCTTGGGTTGGGTTTGGGTTTAGTAAGTTGGGGTTAGGACAGGTCAATGAAGAGTTTGGGCTAGTAAATCCTAGATTGGGTTAAGTCCGAACTCTCATAACCCAACCCAATCTGCCCTACTTACATCTCTACTCATCAACGGTGTTAAGCATGTTATTGTCTTTTCACCTTTCATCCTACCTAATGCCTTCGTTGACAAAAGATTCTTTTCTTCCTTTTTACTTATTTTTTTTCATATTTCTTTTACAAAAATTCTAGCAAAATTTTCCTTTTCATTAGGTGTAAGTTGACATGGAAAATTATTACATTGAACTTTGTTTTCCCTGAAAACGTCTGCTACAAGATTTGTACCATAGACCTTGAGTCTTACGTGAGATGTTGTCACAGGCAGTATTAACATTTTTACATTAAAAATAACTCAAGCTATGACACATGCTGTAGCATTGGTGGTAGGACCTTCTGACGAGCAATTTGACTCCTATTTTTTTGGGGATGACATCTTTTGCAATTTTAGGTTGTATTGGTTCATGCAATTGGAATGAGATACTTCTACGTGGAACATCCCACGACTATTGGTTTTCCCCTTTTTGTCAATTTTCATCCCTACATGCCCAAGCAACGTCACATGTTGTAGTATTAAGGTGCAAAACAAAGATGGTTTAAGAATAGATAATATGTTGAGATATTAAGGTGCAACCAAAGAAGGTTTAAGAGTAGAGAATATATCCATTTGACACCTAAAGCTCAATAACCATAAAATATGTAGGGTACAAAGAAATTATTGTAAGTTAATTAACAAACAAGTATCTCTTTTAGCCTTGAGAATGTTCTTATATTGTCAAAAGTGGGCCTGGACCAAGATCAAACTGCTCCATCAGTCATGAAAAAAGAGTCAAGACTATGTGAAGTCATTTTCCATAATTAGAGATGCTTTCTTTCTTCTTGAAGATCCACCAGTCATGCCTTGTACCTTGCATCTTCATAATCTCAGATGCCTTCTTTCTTCTTGAAGATCCACTTATAGCCAACAAACCGATTGATACTTAGAAAATTTTACCAATCTCATGTATGGTTTATGATTAGACTCCACCTCTTCACTTATGTTAACAATACATTTTGCCACCTCATAAGAGTATGAAGGTTCATTAAACCCTCAAGCTCCTCTGACACATTCAAAGCAAATACAACCATATCCTCATAATTGTACTTTCGAGGCAGCTTAATCTACCTCCTCTATCTTCCTATCCAAATGCTATATCTACTCTACCTCCTAGGAGGAATCATGCACATTATTTGGAATAACCATATCAAGAGTGCTATCATTCACTAAATTCCCGAATCTCCAACTTCAAACTCCACCCACTCACTATTTCCTGCATCCACAAACTTAGGTGGCGTTTGGTGGGCATTATAGAATCTGGATTAGGATTCTAATCCTAGATTCTATAACCCAAATTATATTTCCTCGATTTTAGAAAACCAAAATCCTATTTGGATAAGTTTGATTGTGAACTCAAAATTTTAAATTAGAATTTGGAATCTTGTTTGGTTGACACCCATTATTGAGATTAAATTTAGAGTTTTTTTTTATTAAAAATTGCACAAAAATAATATAATATATATATATAAAAAAATTAAAGTCTTATTTAAAATCATATATATTATTACGTAATATATATATTTTTATATAATATATAAATTTATATATAATATTATTTTATATAATATAATAATATTATTATTTATATTATGTGTAATACAATAACACTACTATTATTTTAATAATATTATAATAATATATACTATATAAGTATATTATAATATTATATATTATTATAATATTATATGTTATTATAAATATTATATAATAGTATTATAATTTATTATAATATTAAATATATTAATATGTTTAATATTATTACATATAATATTATAATATTAAATTTATTACAATATATTATAATATATTAAATATATTATGAATTTATGATATTATATTTTAATATATATATATATTTTTTATGATATAATAATATGTTTATTATAATAATATAATATTATTATATACAATATTATTATAATATCTATAATAAAATTTATGTTTATTATAACATAAATTCTAATATACATTATATTATAATTTGTTATTATTATAATAATAACAAATTATAATATAAATATTCTATAATAATAATAAATTATAATGTACATTATATTGAATTTGATAATTTATTATATATAGTATAATAATGTATAATATTATTATAATAATGATATTTATATTACTAATATTTATATTATGTGTAATATAATTTAATATTGTATTATCAATTATATATCATATTACAGAAAATATTATATTATAATACTTTATAATGTTATTATTCATTATAATATGTTATACATAATCTCTAGCATCACAGATTTTGGAAATATAAGCACCAATGTCCATAATCCCTATAATCACCAAAAAAGTAGATTCTAATTATGAGCTTGATTATACAACCAGATAATAGAATCCGGCCTTAAAATCCCAACCAAACACACCTTTTGGATTATGGAATCGGATTCTACTAGAATCTATATTCTATAATGCCCACTAAACGCCCCCTTAGATTTCTTATGAAGCATAGCAGATTAATCAAAAATAATATCCCTACTAATCACAAAGTTATATTTCTCGAAACATTACAACCTAAATTCCTCCACAAAATATACTTCTTTGCTCTAGGTTCATAAACACATTTTCTTGTTATTAATGGTACTATTTAAAAATACAAATGAAGATAGTAGATGTTGAAATGTAATATAACGAATATTATATTCTATGTTCTTATGACAAATGACAGGATATAAAAATGGTGTATGAATTGGATGCTGTGACTGAGATTGGTAACTGGCAACTTGTTATGCATGTATTACGACAAAAAGCATATGGGTGAACTTGAGATGAGTGCTTAAGAGATGGTAAGATGGTTGATAGACCCTGGATGACTCCTGATCGAGTAGATTACTATAGCAATAATCACATTGGACTTAGTTAATATATAGTTTGATCATGCCGATAGTGCTTTAAAGGTGGGGTTACTTAGAGTACATCTAGGTCGGACTTAGTGTAAAAATTTGAGTCCCCTACCCCATTGGTTCCTTCTCATAGCCACAAAATCTTGGGTGTTGTGATGGTCGCATGCCACTACATATAGTGTGCATGATGTGGCGTACTGGTTATTGGGTAATTTTATGTTAAATTGCATGTTTAAGTAAAATAAAAGACATCAAATTAGTATGTATTTATATAATTGTTCACACAAAGAAAATAAAAAATAAAAAAAAAGGTCATATCCTTGTAAGAAAATGATTGATGAATAAATCCTTTATCTATACTATTGGAGCAGGCCCCCTTGAAAAGTGTGCCAAACAAAATGTGCAACTTTTCAAAATAGCCCTCACACATCTATTGAGAAGATTTATTAATTAAGGCTATAATGGTCACAACTTACAATTAGTTTTAAAAACTATCCTCTCCCACGTTCTCCCTCTCTCCTGCAGTATTGCTCGTGCATCCTGCTAGTTAATATTATGATAGATGAGACAAATAATAAATTGTCGTGGCATGATTATTGGATTTTGAGATCATTGCCAACGGAGCTGCGTGGCTCACTCATACTATTGTATTATCTTTTGGAGGTATAATTTATTTTTTGCATCATTGTATGTATCATCAAGTGTTGAGGGAGATGAAATCTTCTCATATGTTCACCTGAATTGGCCCTGTTTTGGCTGTGAGATGTTGCCATGTGGAACATTAATTTCATGGTTAGTGTTTTTTATTATTGTAAATGTTTCAAGTGGATCATACATGAAAATAACATTAACGGTGAAATGCTCCACATGGTAGCATCTCATGGTCGTATCAGGGACCAATTCAAGTAAATATAGTAGATGATTTCATACGAGAAAACGACATGGTATATTTTCTGACCTTATTTATGAGATTATATTGCCTTATCTGATACTTCTTAGGGTGGTCCTTCAAATAGAAATGATATTTGAGATGATTATAGTGCAATTATCTTAGCTGTGGATCTCTAATCTGCACTTATACATCATCTGTGGATCTCTAATCTGCACTCATATATCATCTATGGTTAATATGGAATGGGAACGTCACAAGAATGGTATCAATGTATAAAAGATCCTTTGGGTTGAATTTATTATTAATTAGTCGGAATGGAGACAATTTATATATAGAAATATGATAATAGATCTGTAAACTGAGAAAAGAAAATTTATTAAGATTGGTATTGAACCAATTGTTATCTATTAGCTTATGAAAGGGCCGACACAATTTCTTATAATAAGTTGTATGTTTTTAGTCTTGAAATATTTATTGGATTGAGATGAGAAGGTTAGGGATGCTACATAAAGGATAACTTGGTCCCACTTATTGTGTATATATTGATTGATGATTGTGATAGGCTTATTATATCCAATGAATTCTTATCTTGAAAGGTCTATGGATAAAATTCTGATGGAACGTATCAACAAAATATTGTAACAGACGCATTATGTGAGAGCCTACCTGGTAACGTTTTCAAAAGTAGTTTTATGATTGACAAAGAAAACCTAAAATTGTAATTTGGTAAGACTAATTTTAAAATTGATTGTAAATTTTTTTTAAATTAATTAATTAATACAAATTTCTTAATTATTTGTTTGATTAATCAAATCACTTAAGGCTTTGTTTAATATCATCACCATGACCACCATGAACACCACCACTATCACAACTACCACACCACTACAATTACCACCATCATTGAAACCACCAACACTACAACAATCACCACCACTACTACTATCACTATACTGCCACTACACTAATATTACCACTAAATTTCTATCATAACCACCACTAGACAACCATGACTACAACTACTACTAGCAGCAAGACCACTGCCATTTCCATACGGCTACTACCACCACTACTATCATTAATACTATCACCGCTACTGTTACAATCACTGGAGCTACCAAATACATTTATACTGATTTTTTTTTTTAAATCATAATTGATTTTAAGTAATTGTTATGGTTTTTCCCTTATTTCCATATCACAAAAACAATTTGAAAATCTTTTAGTTTTAACATTTATTTTTTCAAAAAATGTTAGCAAACAGCCTCTCACAATCCAGAAGCACTTGACGGTGAAAGATGCCGAAAGCCTAAATGCCGGTAGATCCCATTCACACACATTCGCATTTGGATGCTTGTAAGTAACATATCCCCATTCCAATGTGCATCGATTCCCAAACTGGAAAGGCTTGTACACATCCATAATTTGATAAGTATTTGGATTTGTTTATCCAATTAAAACCAAGAGACAATCTTTACAAAAAAAACCAAAAAAGTCATCACCAAGTATGGCATTCTTTACCACAAATGTTAGATTTAATCAGTGGCAGAACCCGGACTCCAAATCTGAGGGGGCAAAAAAAAATTTCAATTAACATTTTTCATGAAATATAGAAATTTTCAATGAGTTGGGGGTGGGGGGCAAACCAGAAATTTTTGAGGGGATAAAACATAAATTTTAATTAAAACATATAAAAAAAAAATATATTTTTAATTTAAAAATAAAAGTTAGGGGGAGGGGGATGGATGGATTTGAATCCTTTACTCGCGCCTAGCTACTGGCGGACCGTTTCTCGCGTGACGCACCACTGTGTCTGTACAGCATTGAAAGAGTGCCGTTCAATGTCTGTACACCAAGTATGGCATTTTTTATATGTTTTAATTAAAACATATAAAAATATATATTTTTTAATCTAGATACGTTTTTAGCATCTAGATTCAAATCCTCTATGAACGAACCTATGAAGATAAGAGTTCCTTAGCCAACAACCGTTTGTCACGTTACCAACCTGTCACAATAAAAAATTAAATATTTTTTTTTCTTCAGATTTTAAGAATTAGAAATAAAAGAAAACAGTAAAATAAAAAAAAACAATTTCCAATTTCAATAGAGAGAGAAAAGAAAGGCAACTAGGGCTGGCAATGGGCCGGATATATATCCGAATCCGACCCGAATCCGATCCGAAAATCCCGAATCCGATCCGAAAATATAGATCCGTGGTTCGAATACGGATATCGGATTTCGGATCCGACCGAATTCGGATCCGAATCCGAATCTGTCCATATCCGATCCGAAAAAGATCCGAACCGAAATCAACATATACTTTTTATTAAATCATTGGTAAACTTTGTATAAACTATGGTTGAACTATCCTTATTCATATCTTGCTTTAATATTTATATGGCTCATTAGTTTTGATAATTAAAATTTGCTTTAATAGTTAAACTTGACTTTTGAATTTTAAGTTCAAATCGGATCTAATTTGGATCGAATTCGGATTTCGGTTATTTATTCGGTCGAATTTCGAATTCGGATACAGTATATAAATTCGGTTTCGAATTCGGATTCACATATAAAAGATCCGTCGGATTTCGGATCGAATTCGGATATCGGATTTTTATTTTCGCTTCGGATTCGGATCATGACAGATCCGTACCTTATTCGACCCGTTGCCAGCCCTAAAGGCAACACTTTGGTTGGATTCATTGTTGGCTAGTGACAGCCGGCTGATTGTGGGATTTGAATCCTTTACTCGCGACTAGCTACGGGCTGACCGTTTCTCGCGCGACGCGCCACTGTGTCTGTACAGCATTGAAAGAGTGCCGTTCAATGTAGGTAGTACACAAAAAATTAAAAACTAAAAACATAAATAAACAATAAGTGAACGGCATTCTGTATGCTACAAATAGCTTTGTAGACAGAGGCTGCACAGTCTCTGCATGTAAGAGGAGGAAGCCGCGTGAGATCTGCAGTTATTCTTGTGAAACATTTGACGCCAGCCTCTTCAACATGGCAAGGACTTCAGCAGTTCCTTCCACTCTGCCACGATTAAGGTACGCTTCTTTACCCTCATCACTTCCCTTTATTTCTGCAAATCTTCTTGTCCATGTCCTTTATCGTCTTGTAGTCTACAGAGGTTTGGGGTTGATCTCTGTTGGATTCAGTACTCCAATTCTTCAGATGCTTTGGATTTTCCCTTTCCTTTCTCTTTGTGCGTGTGTTTTTGGGGGGTCTTCAGAGTCAATTAACCATCGGAGGAACTATGAGACAGCTCCTCCTAAGGATTTAATCCCACCACGTTGTGTGCTAGTATTCCCCTTTTAGGCTCAGATGATTTGGCTAGTTAAAGGCTTGGATCAGTAACTGGGTAAGACCAACATGAAGGCCTATTAGCTCAAAATTTTTATATGATTAAGTAAAACTTTCTTTTTCTTCTTTTGAGTTCAGATCGACTGCTTAGGTATCCGGTGATCGGTTTTTCCGGTCACCAACTCCATGCTTTCCGGTACGTAGACTCTCCGGTGACCCCAGAAACGAGTCACCGGACCTGCGGTGGGGAAAACCGCATCTGGGGTGGTTCAAATTCAATCCGAGCGATACCCGTTACCCTCACCTAAAGATCTAAAAAAGCTTTTGTGCTTGTACGGTTGTACCTTTAAAAAACCAAACAATAATAATAATATAAAACTTTTATGTTGGCCCTGACGTAGTCTATTCTAAACCGACAAGACAAGGCATCACTGATGGTATAATACAAAGATTCACATGGTCTGTTGAGTGCCCAGCTTCAAATGGGAATGAGCCACATTAGCAACAGCCCTGATACAAGCCATATTATTTTTAATAAATAATGTGGCTGCTGATGTGGCTCATTCCCATTGGATGTTGGGCACCCAATAGTGCTGGGCACCCAGCAGACGATGTGAATCCTAATAATACAAAACCAATGGGTGGAATCCCAATGTCAAGTTTTGTTTAATACAAAAACATCGTAATTGTATTATTTTTACCCATCCACTTGTGTCTAGTTTTGTTTTATCTGTTAGGAATCTCAAACCGTTTCCTGTGGATCATTTATCTACACCTCTCATGTGGATCCTCCATTGAAATTCTGTTAGGACCACGTGGCGCAATCCTAAAAATCAATAAATCATTTTTCTACTTTTTTGTGACATTTTTGTAATTTTGATTAATCAAATCAACTGTTATTTCATCTACTACCACTATAACCACACATCACCACCATCTACTACCATATAACCACACATCACCACCATCTACTACCATTGCTACCACTATTACACCACCACCACTCTAATCAACACTGCTATATATAATTCTTACCATGATCACCACCATCACAATTACTACCACCACCATCACTACCATCGACACCATTAGTGTTATCGCTACATTGACCATTATCACCACCATCATCGATTGCACAAACACACCCTTGCCAGTATCATTAATATCACCACCACTATTATTATCATAAACTATTTTTAGATCATAATTATTATACGTAGGCATTGTTTGATGTTCATTTTGGGAACTCATTCCAAAACTTTGAACGAGTTCTCGGGATTAGGATGAATTCAAGGAGTTAAGTGGGTGTTTGGTTGTATTTGAGGAATGAGTTTTACAGAATCATCACAAGACCCGTTTTGAGATTTTCTTGCAAAAGTGCACTGGCATACTTGTAATTTCTGTAAATTGTAAAGGATAAACTGACGGTTTCAACAATGTATATTCTTATAGGCTGGAAGGAAAGGTGGCACTGATCACAGGAGGAGCCAGCGGAATAGGCGAGTCCACCGCTAGAGCGTTCGTCCAGAACGGCGCAAAGGTGGTGATCGCCGACATCCAAGACGACCTTGGCCGTTCTGTCTGCAAAGATCTTGGCCCCGAAGTTGCTACCTTCGTCCACTGCGATGTCACTGACGAAGCCCATATCAGCAACGCCGTCGACACAGCAGTCAACACCTACGGCAAGCTCGACATCATGTTCAACAATGCAGGTATCGCCGATCCCCCAAAAGCAAGAATCCTCGACAACGACAAGAAAGACTTTGAGCGCGTACTTAGCATCAACGTAACAGGCGTCTTCCTCGGCATAAAACACGCAGCTCGCGTCATGATCCCTGCTCGAAGAGGCTGCATACTCTCAACATCCAGCATCAGCTCGTACGTCGGCGGCGCAGCCTCACATGCGTATGCGTGCTCGAAGCACGCAGTTCTGGGGCTTACCAAGAATGCTGCAGTTGAATTGGGGCAGTTCGGTATCAGAGTCAATTGCTTATCACCTTACGCACTTGCAACGCCATTAGCGAAGAGCTTTATTGGACTGGATGATCAGCAGCTTGAGGATGCTATGTGTGCAACTGCCAACCTCAAAGGTGCGGTGCTGAAGGCAGAAGATGTTGCAAATGCAGCTATTTATTTGGTGAGTGATGAAGCCAAATACGTTAGCGGGCATAATCTCTTCATCGATGGGGGTTTCAGCATTGTTAATCCGTCGTTCCACATGTTTCAGTATCCAGCAGATGCTTGATGATCTTGTTCTTCTCTTCCTTCTTGGACGGGAGGGAAAAATAATTCATCACTCTTGGAATGTTTTCATGTTTAGTACTTTTGAGTATTCCTAGATTGTGTTTAAATGATCCGGAAAATATACAGAAACAGATTAATTAGTTGGGAGTTTAGAGACGTACTTTTGAAGAAGAGTTTAAATGGGTCATATTGAACCTAACTTCAAAATAAGTTGAGTTTGGATTAAATTTGAGTTTAATCGACCGGGTTTTTGGTTCAAGTTAAGCTGACCTCGATCGGCCGGGCCAATTAATTTTAGTTTGGGATGAGCTTGAACTACCAGAAACTTGCCGAACCTACTAAGCCCTACCACCAAACTTAATTACCCTACTTACAGATAGGGTTTTTCTTATGGATGATAAGCCCATTCTTGGATCATCTATTAGTTATCCATAAGGTCAAGCTAAGGAAGAATTTTTTAAAAGCTCTATATGTTAACCTATGTGGCCTTAATGACCACATTAAGCTAAGGTTATAATACTATTGATCACATTAACTTAATAAGACTAGAAGGTGATCATGCTTTAGAATCCCAAAAGGTGGTTCATGCACCACATTAAATTGCTTTATGAATTCTAGAAAGTGGTTATAAAATGGTTCATCTTCCCATGAACAAGGTTCATTAACCTATTAAATAATCACATTTAAGTTTAAGGAATTCTACAAGACATGGGGTTTCTACAAGCCATGGAATTCTAAGAGTCATGTATTCACATTTAATAAAGCATTATCATCATCCAAATACAGTTAACCTATGTTAAATGGAGGAAGGTGAAGATTACCATTATTTATTAAGGCTCCTTGATGGTAAGAACCTCTAAAGCTATATAAAGGGCTCTTGGTCCCTCTTCCCACTCATGCAAAACACAATACCTTGTGTGCTTGTGTTATCCATCACTTAGACAAGCATAGAGGTGAGGAGGGAAGAGAAGATTCAAGGCCAAATACCATCTAGCATAAAAGCAAAGGAGATCATGGCTCAAGGTATGTTTTCTTTCTATTTATTTCAAATTTCTAGTTTTTTGTTGCATAACCTTAGATCCTTGTCCATATAAATTTTGGAATGTTAAGTCTACCACTATAAAGTTATGTAGCAAGCTTGGTTATACATGGAAATTTTTGGGTCGGCTCAATGTTCATACTATATATTACAAATAATATTACATACTTAGTTCTTATATAAATTTCTTAAATTAGGATTTTGAACACCAATAAGCTTGTATTTTTAGTTCTTTCTGTAATCTTCTTTTTTTATGTAGTTTCTCTTATTTATACTAGGGAAGCCACGTGCATTATTGCACATATAATAGGTAGACTTTTAGTTGTTATTATTTATTTATTTATAAGATATTAGAGAGATACACATGAATAGTTACTTGATAAAATAGGAAATTAAAGTTTGTGTAGATAGTTTTTTATTGGAAATAAGAGTCTAAAGAAGAATTTTCAATGGGTTTTTTTCTTTCTTTACTAACTATAAAAGCCGGTTAGAATCTTGTAATATTCTTTAGAGTTGGCTTAATATAATTAATAGTACAGATGTTGCTTTCCCATTGTAAAGCAACATCGATCTTTAGCTATTCTTAAAAAGAATTGTAATTTTTCTTTTAAAAAATATAATATAGGCTTTCGGGCTTGGTGGGATTGGGCTCTTACAACCTTTTAATGGTTAAAGGGCTTGGTCATAATTCCATCTATATATAAGGCCAGCCATAGTTCTTGTATATGTCCTTCAGCTTGCTCAGAGCCCGTCCAACCCTGCAATGATCAGCCACACTTAACGGGGCGGGCTTGGGTTCAATTGGGTTGGTAACGGTTGGGGCGGCCGGTTAATATATAAAACGTAAAAAAAAAAGCATTTTAAAATAAAATATATACATTAATAATATATTTTCTTATATATAAAATATAAGATGTAATATTAAAAATAATATTATAATATATGAAGGTTGGGTTCAGGGCAGGTAGGGCTAAACTTGAACCAGCCCCTAATCCAATGTTAGGCATACCAAACCCTAACCATTAGGGTGCAGGGGCGGGGCGGGTAAAACGGGTATCCCGCGCCCATTACCATCCCCGTGGCTATATTTGCGTTCTTAAGTCATCAAACAACTCAAACGTACGTCTAACCTTCTGCGCCGCCTACCCCCGCACCACTTAATATTGTGGTGCCTACACACCTAATCACCCGCAGCGCCCCACTTGGTCTGATACAGTCGACACGTCAGCTAAATTCCCTCATTTACCAAATTACCCTTTAGTGGAGGCCAGTGCAGGTTCGTCTTAGGGTTTCTTGGTTCGGTGTGAGTCTCCGCCACTACGGGAAGGTGACGAAATGCGCGCCAAAGGATCGCGAGTTGAGTATGGAAACAAAAGGCGCGCATCGCCGATTCGAAACCGCTACCTTCAATTATTAACGTTTTAGCGAAAAATATCTCCCAAAAAAAAAGGAAAGAGAAAAAAAAGTAATTTAATAAATAATAATATTACTAAATAGAGATACTATGCCTATGAGTCTCTCACAAAAGCATGATTAATTATAGTTATAATGATTTATTTGGTTTTAAAATTATATTTTGTTTTTATTTATTTATTCTGTGCTTCCCTCCATATCTATCCGAACTAAATTCCCTCCTTCCCTCGTTTTCTGCTCTCACCGCTTTTTAACCTTCTTCGTCGTCTCTCTCTTTCCCCTCCCACTCAGATCCCATTTCTTCACCTCTCTCTCTCCCTCTCTCCTTCGATTCGTCACGAATTTTTTCTGTCTGACCTTCGATCCTCTCGGATTCAGCGGTTTGGAGGCCTCACGATCAAATCTCTCTGAGATCCCATCGAGGACGCGATCGGTCCATCTGTGGTAGAATCGCAAAAATTTCTGATTTTTCTGTGATTTTATTTTTAATGTCTGGCTCCCGAGCTTCCAATCGCTCGGCGCAGCCGTCGGGGCAGATCCTGCAACCTTTGAAGCGTCATCTTCAGTTCTCGTCGACGAAGCCGCCTTTCGTTTCTCCGAATGATTACCATGTTTTCTCCGGCGATAATCGGCGGATTGCTGATCAGGAAGCTGAGGCTATCGTGGTTAAGTCTCCGGTGAGTTTTGGATTTTGGGTGGAAGTTTGTGATATTTCTGGTTGGGTCTTGAGTTCTGCTAATGGTTTTGTTGGTAGAAGTTTTTGCAGAATTTTGCTGTGATTCGATTTTGGGTTTTCTTCTGGTTAGTTGAAATTGTTGAGCTGGATTGCTCATTTATGTGTTTGTTGGATGGTAACTTAAGATCCTGATTTTGGAATTTTCATTCTACGAATCTGTTTGTATGTTTGACGTAAAGAAGTGAACTGTTTGAGTTTGAGGAAATCCTTTCTTCCTGTCATTTTAGGAGTAATTCGCATGTTTTGCCGGTTTTGGGATTTAGCGAGAGTTCCTTTTTTTTTTTTTCCTTTTAATTTTTCTATACTTGTGCATTTGCTGATCCATGTGTATCTTCCTTTGTTAGAGAATTTGATGGTAATTGGGGAACCGAAGCAGAAATAGTTTTTGTTCAATAGAAAAGCATGCGGTTTAGGGTTGTATTTGCCTTGATGTTATTAATTCTGTATGAATCTTCAGCTTGGTTGCTCTACGAGAGAGAAGTGCAGAATTTTGTTTTGGTAGTGTTAGCGGTACAGATAGTAAGTTGATTATTCCTGATTAGGTTTATTGGTTATTTCTCTGGAAGCAGAACTCTGCAAGAGAAACTATGCAGCTTGGTTGATTGTTTCTTTAAAAATGGTTTGTAGAATGTGTAGTCAGCTTCTAGAAGCTCTAGCACTATGCGTTTGCATCCATTTTTATATCCCTGTAGCGTGTTTGGAAGATCCTATCACTATGCTCTTGCATCCATTTTTATATCTCTGTAGTGTGTTTGAAACATCTCTTTGGGACCTTCAATCGTTTTTATGCTTATTTATTGTTTCATTGGGATTTCGATGTTCTAATCTTCAAAACAAGTTTTAGAACTTGTTTGAACAGAAAGTAACAATTTTTAATGATGTTTGTCATTGGACTTGTATTTTAGAAGTTATGTACATTTTTGAATAGATTCATGAGAGTGTATTATGGTTTAATAATTCTGAGTAGATTGCTTGGATGGCTAACATAATTTTCCTGGATCTTAAGTTAGGCTTAAGTACATCTTTTTGTTTTTTTGTTTTTAATGTTTTAATAAATAGATGATGCGAGAAAGTTGTGAGCAGTGTATTTGGATTATTGAATGAAAAAAAGCCTTTAAGCTTGCGACTTCTAATAACTTCTGATTGTATAGATTAACCCGTCCAGAAATTTTTTTACTTAGTTTTTCTTAAGCCTTTATTTCAATGGGTATTTAAGTAAGAATGCTCTTGAAACTTTTCAGCCTCTTAGGCTTTTGTTTTACATGACTGAACCAACTTAATCTACTTTATTTTAAATTATAACCTATTTTGGCAACAGCTAACCACTTTCAAATTTTTTCATTTCTTATCTCAACTTTTCTAGATTTCCGATACATTCAATCTTAACATCTGTATCCCAAAAATTTTATCAATGCATATGTTACCTTTTTTGCTCAACATTTCGATCCATACATCATATTAGGATAAAAATTACCTTCTAAAATCCTCCTTTCAGTTTGAGCGGGTCACAACAAACACATAAAATTTTAGAATAACCTCATTTAAGCCATCTGGCGCCAATTATATGTACAAGTTGCTCATCAGTATCCCCCTCTTTGTGAATAATTAACCAAGATAATTAAATTGATTACAGTTAGGAATTTCTTAATTCTCAATTCGTATTATTGTTTCACCTCTATCATTATTTATCCTAAATTTACACTCAATATCCTTGGATTTCTACTTTTTTATTTTATTTTAAAAATGATTTGATTCCAAAACATCCTCAATGATAAATTAGTTTAATATTGTACCTATTTGCATTTTCACATACATAAACATCCTACATGTGATAAAATAGAAGATAAGATTACCTTAGAATCTTAAAGCAATTTAACAACGTCCGGGATGCCGACAAGCAAGGGACTTTTGGAGCAATCCACTTTCAATCCAGCAAGATGAGTATGTTGGTTCTATTAACTTTTTGAATTGTTAATTAGCTTTTTCCATTCTTTTAAAGGGTAGTTTCGGTCCGAAATGCATTGCTTTCAGCATTTCTACCAAAATATTAACCAAAAGACTAAATACATGTGGACTTGCTACAAACCTTGCTTCTCTTTGTAAAATAACTATTGAATGAATTCAACATATTTTGATGTTTTGAGTAAAAAAATTGCGGGACCAATATATAATGTATATTTCTGAATTTTTTTTTCTTTTAAGCAACCAAAGTTGTACTCAGATGCATGAATTCATCCACCCACCAACAAACAAAACACTTCATCAAAAGACATTTTTTATGTGAACAATTGATAAAACATCACTTGCAGCTATTAACCTGTTCATATAGTTATGATACCTTTATTCATGGTCCCTTATAAACTTGTAGCTAATACCCATTTAAAGTCATTCCTAGAGCATATGATCAATATAATACTTGTTGTTTCTTCAAAATATTAATTACAAGATCCATGGAGAACTAAAATATGATCAATGAACTAGTGAATTTTTATATCCTATTCTTTCCCCATCCTTTCACACCCCAATTTCAGCTGAACCACTGCGTTGGTGTTGGGTTCTCCCAAAATTGCTATTTTGTAGCTCAATGAGAGGTATTGGTGTGTATTTATTGACCAACTTCTTTGAGACAAATTTTTAAGGACAGAAAAATTTTGGTTGGTGTACAGCAAATTTTGAGTTCAATTGCTATTTTGTAGCTCAATGAGAAGTATTCGTTTATATTGATTGACCAACTTCTTTGACAAATTTTTAAGCACAGAAAAAAGTTTGATGGCGTACAACAATAATGAGAAGTCAAAGTTTGCATTAGTTATCAAGAAATGAATTTGTAAGAAATATAATGAGATTGTAGGTGAGGTTGTGCATGTCTCTTTATATTGATTTAGGAGAAGTATATGATAATAGTGCCTAAGGAATTGGTGGGTATTGAGAAAGGAGTATAAACCATAGATAAATTAATACCATTAGGGACATTTAGAGGCCATTATCATTAATGCGACTATGCTCCCAGTAAATATAGCTATGAGATGGCTTTTAATAGCTATATTTTTTTCTTCGATCATGGATAGGAATTGACCACTTCAATTGATGAATGTGTATGAATTGACAACTTCAATTGATGAAGAGCTATGGTATGCCATCTGTAGACAAAGAGGTATTTGTGAATTAAATTAAGGAGGGAGTAGATGATAAACTAGAGTTTTCCAAGAAGACCTTAGACATAAAAGTAAAAAAAATTTCAAATCAAGGCATACTATTATGGAATGGAACTTTGGTAAAAAAAAAAAAAAAAAGGAATATTGACAAGGCAATAATAAGAGTTGATAGCCAATTTGGAGATATTTATTATGATGGTACACATCAGTTACAGTTAGGTGACTTTAACTATCAGTTATTATTATTTGATTGTTGCTTTTAAATAAAGCCGGGAGATAAATCCTTTAAGATGGATTTTAACCAGCTACAGCATATGGCAAATTTTGGACATATTATAGTCGATACATTTATAGGGCGAGCGTGCTCAAGATAAGGAAGGCAATATGGATGAATGGAAATTATATCATAAGGAACCAATGCATTAAGAGGCTTTACGAACAGCCTCAATATGGGATGAAGTGGAATGAAGTTGTTTTTGTGTTATATGGACTGGTATATAGTTATTGGACGCAATCATATGAATCAAGAGTCATATCTTAGGATTCATTAAATTAGGCTTCTTTTTAAGTTGGTCTGAACATGGTCAGTTGACCAGTTCCTTAGAGGGGGGGCGTGATATGAACTCTAGAGACCCTCCATTTGCCCCTCTTAATAGGGATGTAGTGCAGACTTCTACTTCGTTGGAAAAATGTCATTCCATAAGAGTTTGAGGAAGCAAAAAATTATTTAGATGGAGTTGGTGAATGAGGAAATATCTTGAAGCTCATTATATAGCCTAAGATTAATAGGTTGGATTGATGGAACAGGATTTGCATTGCTAGATTCGACTAGCTGGAATGGTTCATTGTTTTTATGACAGTTTAAAGAGCATCTTAATTGGATATTATCCAATTTAATTTGAAAGAAAATCAGTTCCAAAAATTTTATGATATAACTTCTAAGGTCAACGTTTGGAACTGATTGTACTGATCACTACATATGTATAATGGAGCATGGTTTTAAGACTTGGCCTACCTAGTCATACTGGCTGGTATGGCTGGAGACTGTTCCCCACAGGTATGATGTAGGTCCTAGATACCAAAAATGATTAAGGAATTGGAGGACTTGGTCGAACTCAGCTTGTTTTGGGCAGCACCAAATCAGTACTGCCCAAAATTAATAGACAGAAACCTGAAATTGGTTTCCAAAATCTACAGGTTTTCTGGGTTCCCAGAACTGTTTCAAAAAAGGAAAAGAAAAATCCATTTCGGTCTGAAAAACCATGGTTTCAGATTCAGAGATCTGAAAGGTGGTTTCATTTCACATTGTTTCAGATCTCTGAAACAATGGTTTCATGAATCTGAAATCATGGGGAATCTGATTTTCTGAATTTAGATTTTTGAAAAGGCCAATGTACCAGTATCTGCAGTGACCTGTATGTACATGTTGGTTTGGCCAAGCTGTTGATGCTGCTCGTTCAAAAACTTTTTATCAGCATTTATTTTATTTAGGAGAGTACTTACACTGGAAAGTTACCATTACAAGTTGTTGCAATGTCATTAATCCTTTTTATTTCTGATGTGCTATACATGGTGTGCACATGCACACTCATATGGATGTTATTGGTGATTATACCTCTTACCATATATTGGGCTTTTTGATATACATAGTTACACCTTCACTTTCCAAATATCAATGTGGGAGATCTAGTGTTTGACTTGTGGGCATGGGTTTGCTTTGGCATTTGCTTGTCTATTTGTATCAACGGGTTCATTTTTGTGGCTGTGGTGGTTGTGGCGGTGTGGTGGGGGTAATGATAGGGATGGGGATGTGGTGGTGGTGAAGGTATGCTCCTGATGATGATGGCAGAAGTGGTGGTGTAATGTGAATATTATTGTCTCAATTTTGATTTTCTATAAGATGGGATGCATGATTTTGAAAGGCATATCCTTTCCAAGAAAACTGACTTGTTTTGGAAAACGAATTGGATGTGGTTTTACTTTAAACAAACACTCAGGAAATTCATTTTCCATGGAAAATTTTTGCTGCGTCTTATTTTACATTAGAACAAACTAAGCCTTACTTGCAATATTGAAGGCTGAGCATGCGTTATGGTCAACTTACTCATTTTATATGATTTCAGCAAACTTTCTTTTTCATTTGTTGTTCCATAATGTAGCATTTTGAGCACATTAGAATTGAATTGCATGCGCATTCTTGTTCAGTGTTTCATTTATCTCCTGCCTTTTTATGATCATAATCATTAAATTAATATAGTAATTTTAATTCATTTCAACATTGCATTGATCATGTTTCTGCAAAATAAATGGTATTTCTCAGCCGTTAAAGCGGAAGAGTGAAATTGAAGATTATGAAGCAGAGTCCAGCGAGTGGACTACTAGTGCTAGATGCACTGATGTGGTTAACAGCCCCCACCGGACACCCGTGTCAGGAAAAGGTAGTAGGGTAAACAGCAAATCAAAGATCCCAAAGTGCCAAAGATCTGGATCTCAAACTCCCATGTCAAATGATGGTGAGAAGTAATATCAATTATTTTATCTTGGATCTTCATATAAAGAAAAAATTGATCTTGCAAAATGGATCTCAATGGGAAAGTTGATGAGTCTGATGCTCTTCAACATAATAGTTTTCTTTCTTCAACCTCCACTCATCACCACCATAAAAAAGGAAATAAGCTGTAACAATTGATATAAGTCTACACAATTTTCAGGTTCTCCATGTGGCAACACTCTGACTCCAGCTGGCTCCTGTCGTTATGATAGCTCCCTAGGTAATTGATCTAGTTGTCCCTAGCTGGTTGTTGAATGAAGATAAGTCAGCCTATAGAATTATACCATGCAAATGTTCATGATCATGTGATGCAACTGAATTTCAGGTCTCTTGACAAAGAAGTTTATAAATTTGATTAAACATGCAGAGGATGGTATTCTTGACCTAAACAAAGCTGCTGATACTTTGGAGGTGATTGCTTTACTACCCGATGACTAGTGTGTGCAATATATTTTAACTAATAATCAAGGTGTTATCATTGGTGCAGGTTCAAAAGAGACGTATATATGACATAACAAATGTCTTGGAAGGAATTGGACTCATAGAAAAGAAGCTCAAAAACAGAATACGCTGGAAGTAATTTTGATAATCCTTTTATATCTTCAGGGGACTATATTATTTTCTTTCTTTGGAAATATTTGGAATTTTAGTAAGCTCTTGAAGCACAGTGAATTTTGATAAGAATTTATCATTTGATTAGGGGACTAGATGTCTCAAGGCCAGGGGAGGTTGACAATGATGTTGCTGTCTTGCAGGTATTTCTTAGTAGATATTGATCTGCTTTTTATTTCATGAACTTGTATGGATGGTGTTTTATTTATTTATTTATTTGTTTTTTCATTTCACTTGTTTTTCTTTCTATTGGTGGGATTTTGAAAACCATTGATGGCTCAAATCTTTGTCATCTATCATAAAATACTAACCATTATGTCTAACTTAAAAAGAAAAGTTGCAAGTAGTTCAACAAGCACATATTTTCAGCTCTTTGATTTCTTTTTTACTCCTGCAGGATGAAGTTCAAAATCTTTCTGAGGAGGAGCATAGATTAGATGATCAAATACGGTTATAAGATTATGACTCTGCTTGTTCTATAGCATGATGTTGCTTCCTTCCAGCCTTTGGATTATGCTGATGCTTTGAGATCTATTGCAGAGAAATGCAAGAAAGATTGAGGGATCTGAGTGAGGATGAAAACAACCGGAAGTAAGTCATTTTCTTTTCACTTGCATGAAGGTTTAGATGTTTGCACCAAAGTTGGTTAGCCTTTACTTCTTCTGGTTTCCTTCTGTCGTTTTAGGTGGCTTTTTGTGACTGAAGAAGACATTAAGGGCCAACCCTGCTTCCAGGTCACTTATGTTTTCTTTGATGTGTTGTTGTGGTACACTGGACAGGGGTGTTGTGTTTGTTTGAATCCATTCCCTGTTTTTTATAATGCTCTAGCATTTCTCATTACTGTAATTAGCTAACCAAGCTGAACCATTTATATGTTGCTTCTAGCAGAATGAGACCTTAATAGCAATTAAAGCTCCACATGGCACCACTCTAGAAGTCCCAGATCCTGATGAGGTATGTAGAAACGGGACAAGTTGATGTAAAGAAAGTTTTTCTATGATCTACTTTATGTTTTGATGCAGAAATGGATTCTTTCCTTCATGAATCAGGCTGTTGACTATCCACAAAGAAGATACAGAATAGTCCTTAGAAGCACAATGGGTCCTATTGATGTTTATCTTGTAAGGTATTGTTGAGTTCTCTATTACAAAAATATTTTAGTTGCAAACATTGAATTGTGTTGCCTCTACAGCTGGAGAGAACAGCCTTGAAATCAAGGAATTCTAAATGACCAACAATTAAGGACTCGCTTTTGTACAGATGCTACTTTTTCCCCCCTATCGTTTTCTAAATTTGATTTCTTTCATTTTAGTCAATTTGAAGAGAAGTTTGAGGAGATGAATGGTGTCGAGGCATCTCCAAGCTTTCCAATTCCATCTATTTCACAGTCTCATCAAGACCCAGCAACAGCATTGGTCACTGAAGAGAGCAGAGGGAAGGAGATAGATCAGAATGGACAAGATGCTCATAGATTGTGCTCAGATCTAAATGCCTCACAGGACTTTGTGGGTGGTATCATGAAGATTGTTCCCTCGGATGTAGACGTAAGTGGAATTGTGATTGCCAAGTCGATCACTGTCATATCCAATCATTTTATAGGGCAGATAGACATGTAACATAAAAGTGTTCTTATTGTTGTAAAATGTGCGCCTGACTTGGTGTGTGTGTGATATTTGAAAAAGGGTAGCACTGATATTTCAGTACAGGTGCTAATGCTTAATCGTTTTCTTTGCAGAGTGATGCGGATTACTGGCTTCTATCAGATGCTGGAGTTAGCATCACAGACATGTGGAAGACAGAGCGTATCCTTTATTCAGAGATGTCATTTCTTTCCCCGCCCGACCCCTTCTCCCTTGTTTTTTTGCCCTGCTTTTCTCTTTCTGCCCTGCCATTTGGTGCCTTGGAGCTACGAGTACTGAATTCCTTGACTTACAACCATAGCCGGTGTTGAATGGGACGATATGGATGCGCTTCATGCAGACTATGCAATGCCTGATGTAAGCATGCCACGGCCACAAACACCACCGTCTGGCATCATTGAAGCACCATCTGCCCCCAATCCTACTCAGAGGTGAATGGGATTTACCATTGCGGTAAGCCATTATGTCAGATCTATACCATCTGTAAGTTACTGATTCATCCCTAGATGTGGGATTGAGTTTGATGTAATGCCATGTAATGCCCATAGATCACCAGCTAAGTCTTCCCAAGAAAAGTTTCCATGTAAGAAAATGAGATGGGAAGACAAGATAGTTGGCTCAATGTACAGTAGGCAAATATATATGATCCCTATGATTCAGTAATGAATAAGAAAGGCTGTCTTTGTTGTAGAAATCCCCAACTCGTTTGTAATTTCATTCCATATCCCCAACTCGTTTGGTCTGGGAACTATTGAAGGAACAGGTTTTACACTTAAAGATCGACATCACAATGAGGTTCATGATAACACATTGGATCGTCTGTGATATACCCTGATAATGGAAAAGTACCATGGCTGCAGAAGTTGAAGATTAGTATATAGTTACTCCCTGAATCTCACTTAGATGATTCCTTATGTTTTGAGATTGTTGTCTACTGCACTAGAGGAGTACAACAGAGTCAAATGGCCAGAAGTTCTGTACAATTGCATACTGATTCAGCAATAACGTTCAGCTTTACAATTAGATTTGGTACTCAATTTTGTGGTCTCTGAAACATTTAGGTTTTATATGATCCAAATTCTGTGAAAGAACATACACATTCTGAAACAGTGGACTGTATACAATATCAAATAAGCTTCATGAATATCCATATAAATCACTTGTCTTTCTCTACTTTCTTTCCAATCCAACCAGCAACAATGGGAGTTAGAGCAACTGTTGGAGGGAACCTAATAGGGGATGCAGCCTTGTGTGCAGCATATGCAAGAGCAAAAGTCCCCACTTTCTCTCCAGTCTCATTTGCAGAAATCCCCACCTGAAAGAATAAGTTTGGGAAGAACCCATGAATTAACAGAGCATCTCAGTAACAGAGCAGATTGAAACAGAGAAACTGAGAAACACTGATTCGTTTACTATACCTTCTGCATCAGTGCTTGGACGTCGACCCCGGCACTAACAAGCACATAACAGAGTGAAAAGGATATCAAGGAGAGAGTAATGGAGGTGGCCAGGTAAGCTACTCCATATTTTGCTAACAGCTCCTTAGCTTGATCCCCCTTTGATTTCTTTGTCTCTCCATCTTCCTTTCCTTCCTCTTTTGAGCTAAATATCTATAAAAAAAATTAGTCAATCTGTTATAGTTAGTTTATCTTCTAGACCTCCCCTTCAATCTACTGGACCACAGGAGTTACCAAATCAAACCAAAAAAAATCAAATCAAATTAAAAAAAATGAAAAATTCTCTAACAAAAGGAAATGGAGCATTCTGCTTCCCAGATTTGGAGAAAAAACTTATGCTAACTTAACAAAAACTCAAGAACTTTTCACAAAAATTCGACGGTTGTGTTATTCTCTGTTTCTTAATTATAAAACCCAAATAAAACCAAAAGGAGAAAAGGGGTTGGCAATTGCCTAGTTGAGACCCATATTTACCTTCCAGAGACCTGCTTCAAGACCAAGCTTCTCAGTTATCTCATCTGGCGAAGAAGGGTTGGTTTTTGTTGTTTCCTCCGTTGTTTCTTTGATAGCTCTGACCCTGAAAATCCTGAAATCAGGTTTGAAACGAGGGGATGAAGAATAATTGCGGAGAGGGAACTTTCCATTCTTCTCTAATGAGGTAGATGTCGGTGAACAGGTACTGGAAGGGAAGGGAGTAATGAGAAGAGACGTTGCCATTGCTAGCTTGAAATTGATATTTCCAACCCCACATTCACAGGAGAGGGAAAGACGAAAGAGAAGCGATTATTATCTTTAATATTTACCCCTGACCTGCGTTGAAATCAGCCCTCGTATCCCATGTTAGGCTACAGTTAATGGGCCTAATCTTGCAGCCTATTTAAGAATTCTGATAATGGGCTGTGATAGAACATCAAGCTTGGTTTGGCCATGGAAGCATGAAGCGTTGATTTGCTTCCAAATGATCCCCTCTTGATTTCCTAAGATTAATCCCAAGACATAGGTTGCCACGTGGCAAAAAATCAACTCATTCTTCTCATTCTTATCAAATAGCTATACAAACTGTGGCTGAGAGAGTACCTGCTAAAAGTAAAAAGAAGCCCACAATGTGGGGGTTATTTTAGTCACTTCCGCTAATAACTTTTTCCAGGATATATATGGCTGAAAGAAGGGACAGGTAGCAGCATAAGCACTCTTCGCAGAGTAACAAGATAGGCTCTTGAACAACTTTTAAACATCTTAGCGTTTGCGTTAAGGAAAGGGTGAGGTTAACGTTAAGGAAAAATCCCTTTTTTTATACTTGTAAATTCTTGGTAAACGGTGGTGGGCCATGTACCTTGTTGAAGTGGGCCCAGCTCTAAAGTTGTAGGAAAGGCATGTCGCACTCCGTGTTAGCCAATTTGGGATCAGCACAATCTACAACTAGGGCTAGCACTGAGTCGGATATATATCCAAATTCGATCCGAAATTGGCGAATTCGATTCGAAATCTAAGATCCGTGGTTCGAATACGAATCAGAAATCTAAGATCCGAAAAAATTTGGATTCAAATAGGAATATAAATATATCTGTAGACACCCCAAATTGCACTAAAAATGAGAAAATATTAATTGAGATTTAAAACAGGCCAAAAATGTATGAAAATGAATAATTTGAGCCTGGACCGTATTGTATCTACGAGCTAAGCGCGTCCGAATTTTGAATATGGGCACGCAGTGCCCGTAATACATATACGGACATCGTGGGACTGTAAATCATTTACGGGCAAATCAGACTCGTGCGAGTTTTGTTCTTCTCTCGGTTTCTGAGCCTTATCTTTAGTCCAATATCTCTTTAAATGAGCGAATTATATATTTTATTCGTGCGAAATATCTTTGTGGATAAAGGATGGGCATTATCTTGTGTTTAACTCAAACTGAAACTCTATCTTGCCAAACCTTGGACCAACCATGCCCCTGTGTTTGCCTATAAATAGAGGGCCTTTCCTCAAGCAAAAGGCCACGAAAATTTGAAGTCCAAGGAGCTCCAAGAGAAGAAGAGGAACCCCTGCTGCTTTGCTTGCTCAATCAAGGTAAGTCCCTTTTCCCTTTTATTTTCTGTCTTCAATTCTAGATGTAATAGGATCATCTCTATTGCTGTAGAATAAGGCCATCTTTTGTATCTAGTATTCCTAAACTTGTCTCTAAGTACCTCAAGAGTCTCTCTAGCCGTAAAACGTGAAGAGAGAGCTAGGGGAAAAGAGAACAGGTGGATCCCTAGAATAGAACCCCATTTCTGTTTTTCTCCTTTTTTTCTAGAATAAAGCCTTTGATTGTGTTTGTGTAACCAAACCTATCTCCAAGTACCTCAAGAATCCTCTCTAGCGTAAAACGTGAAGAGAGAGCTAGGGGAAAAGAGAACAGGTGGATCCGTAGGGTAGACCCCCATGTACTCTAATCTGTGAGATGTGGCTGCTTTGAATATCTTGATCATGTTTTAATGCTTTTTATGATGAATCTGAATGAATCATATGAATCCATGATGTTTATAGCATGAATTCCCTGCTTTTTTATAAAATTTGGATTTTCCACATATTTGCACCTACAGCACTGTTTTCGTGATTTTTGTGGTTTTAGGCTAGGATCTTGGATTTATCATGATCAATATGGTAGATCTAAATCCAGAAGCCTAAAAATAACTTCTAGGGTTTCATGATGTGGTTTTTAAATCGTTTTTCATTATTGAGAGAAGACTCTACGGTCTAAATTCTCCCCTTTTGGTGTTTTTCATCAACGTGGGTATTTTTGGTTTTGATTCCAGATTTAATGTGAAATTTGAGCTTTATCTATATCCTGGACTATTCAAGTTCAATTTTGAAATATTCTATAAAAATCATATTTTTCTAGATTTCTAGAATTTGACTTGAAGCCAGATTTTTGGATTTTTCACTTTAAATTAATTTTATTTGATTTTATCTCAATTTTATTTTGATCATGAAACCCTAGGAATGGTATGATCATATTTGAAAGTTCTGGATCAATCAGACTATTCATATGAAAAAACCATACAATTTCTGTCTTTTTTGTGATTTTTCATGAATTTTATAACAAGCCTTTTTTTCCTTTGTAAAACATGAACAATACTTGGCAACCACCTTGTGTGGATGAATAGGGGTGCCTAACACCTTCCTCTATTCATAACTCAATCCCCTTACCCATCTCTGGTTGTTTTTTTTAGGAGGATTATTTTTACCCTAAAATTGCCTTTTTGTGCTTATTTAATATCTTGGTATCCATTCACACCTAAATTGAATGGTGGCGACTCTTTGTTTTATTTAATCCCGTGTGATGATAGAGGAAGTTTTTAGATAGATTTTTTCCATGTCTCACAATATCCGATCCGAATAAGATCCGATCGAAATCATATATATTTTATACATAAACCCAGAGCAGACATTGGTTAAACTGTAAACCATTTATAAACTACGGTTGAACCATCAGAACTAAAACCAAAAACCTTTAGAGAACGATTTGCCCTAAATCTAAATTTTCTCTCCCCTTTGTCGCTGCCGCCCTCCAACGACTAGTACCTGCAAACTCACTTAAAGAACCAATTCCAAAACCCCCTATTTTGCTTTGAAATTCCATTGTCCAAAACAGGTCGGTCGTTCTAAGTTCTGGGATACGATTTTTTTTGTTAGTCGCTCAATATCCACTGTTGCGTGGTGCTTCAAATTCGAAGTTCAAATCCATTTCTTATTTAAATCCCTCTCTGAGTAGGGCTGGCAATGAGTGGGATATATATCCGAATTTGATCCGAATCCGATCTGAAACCGAAATTGGCGAATTCAAATATAAGATTTAGATCCATGGTTCGAATACGGATATGAAATCTAAGATCCGATAAAATTCGGATTCAAATACGAATATACATATATCCGATTCGTATTCGACCGATTGCCACCCCTATCTACAACCAATGGATCCAATAAGTAAAAACCTTGTCCAAGTTTTGCAAGGATGGGTTGAACCTGAATTTGGTGGTCAAACATACTTTATGAAAAAGGTGAAAATTTTGAATAAAAACAATTGAGAGAAGTTTTGTTATGATACATGATTTTGTGAGAGTTTCCAATACCTAATGTGCCCTTTTTTTTTCCTTCCTTCTGTAAGCGCCTAGGGTGCTTGTTAATGTTGGTTCAATGTTGCAAAGATGTTATATATAACATTGGTCTGGGTGGGGTTTTTAGTTAGTATAAACTTTAGTCCAAACATGGCTTCAACTCAACTTTGGACTGTAAAATGAGCTCTCGAATAACTCTAAGTTTAAATTAGGGACAAGGTCGGGCTTTTCTTTGGGTTATAGGAAAAGGTTACACCTCTATTTAACTCGCAAGATATATACTCAATTTTACTAGTGCCCTTTAAGCGCACACATCCCGTGTTCAGACCGCTTTATAGGATGTTGGACAGAAGACTTTATGATTGTAATTTCTTGTATGACAAGTTTCCTAGTAGATTCTTAGTCATTGTACTTATCTTCGTTAGTGAGTCATTTTTTTTTTTTTTGGACTGACTCGGGTATCTGGGTCCGCTTACGTTCAACTGACTAATCCCTGACTAATCCCTGAGGGCTCATGCAAGACCCTGCAACCCACATGACCCAGGTAAGTAACCCAAAAAAATGGCCCGAATAAATCTAAGACCCATAGGAGGGAGCACACCAACAGGCCCAAAGCCTTGACCACCAAGCGAACCATTCGTTAGTGAGTCTTTTGTATGTACTGAATTTAACTACATGCATTGGGAAGGAGTTATGCGATGTTAGACATCATAAGAGTAGAAGCTTGTTTAGGATTGAGCGCCTGTCAGTACAAAGTGCTTTACAATGTCTCACATTGGAAGCTCACATGCAAAGGATTTATCCACTTCATGAAGAAAAAGGGGAAAAAAAAAAAGATTGGGATGGCTACAAATTTAGGATTCAAAACATGGGTAATTAATTAGAGAGGTGTTATTGTTTACCAGTTGTACACCGCTCAAGAAAAAGGTTGAACCTTAGCGCAACAATAAGGTTGTTTTATTCCAACTTAAAAGTTGCAGGTTCAAGTCACAACAGGAAACAGCCTCTTTGCTTGTGGAGGTAAGGCTACATACATCAGATAGACCCAGTCCATGCAATAATCAAACGACCAACCATCACATGTGACAAAGACATCAAAATATATAGGAAGAACCGTGACTAAGAAACATCTCGGCCTTTGACCCTAAACATGAACCGTGTGAAAATATTCTCTTTAAGCCGTTTTATTTGACCGGTGAAACCAAAATTTGGGTTACTATTTGACCAGTGAGGAAAGATACGTGGATAAATCAAGCTTTTTTTGTTAAACTGTCGAAATGAATCGACACAAAAAATCGGTTCTAAAAGAAGTGACCGTTTTTTTCGGCGTGCCAGCGAAACGGATCGAAACTCACAAAAAATTTGATTTTTTGCAATAAAGAGGAAAAAAAAGCGATATTTTTAAATTTTATAAGATAGAATAAAAAATGTTCAAATTTTTTCTAATTTTTTGCTTTTTTAAAATTTTCTGGCGTTTCGCTGGCACGCCGTCGGTGTGCCGCCAGCGTGCCGTTTTTTCCGATGGACGGCACGCACATCGGCACCGATATTGTAATCCCTGGATAAAATCAAGCCCCTCCACTTTGTTTCTTTTACTATTTTTTTAACTCTTTTAAAGTCTTTTTTTTGGTAATGCTCTCTTTTAAAGTCGCTTTAGGTCGTTGTTGGGACTTGGGATGTTTCAACGCAAAAAAGGAGTGGCCCCACAAAAATACTAATAAACATTCACGATTGGTGTTGGATGTTTACCATAAATCATGATAGAAACCAGGAAAGTAGACGTCGGTGCCACGTATATATATTCTTGGGCCCACATGTCAAACTATCAAACGTGTCTTATCTTGATTGGTTTTGGACATAATTAAAACAAAATGAAAACAATTCAACAGTTCCGCTCACCAAGAAAGAAAGAAAAAGTGCCAGCAAGTCAGCAACTACGTAAAATGATAAGAATAAAACCCAAGGATCAGAACCAGAAGCCCATCTTGAATTTAGCCATTTTTTCTCTGTTTTATCTTATCCCTTTAATCCATCGGATTTAATCTTTCAGTCTATTTTGAACTACCAGTTTTAAGAAAGGAGGAGTCCCGGATTTCCTTCTTGTAATTGTCTGTGTTTGCTTAGTTCTGCAGCTCTCATGGAAACAAGAAATCTATGGTATCTCAGACGGAGGAACACTATCTCTTCTTCTTCTGTCACACCCAGAAAACCTGATCTTCCATTGAAGTCTCAGAGCTCAAGCTTTCCCATGGCTAATGGAGACAAGCCGTCATCATCATCGTTTCCACACGTTGAGTTGCAGCTTCTCTCAATCCCATCGGTGCCCTACACGTCATTGAAGGACCTTTTGCCCTCTACGCCGGCCGGATTCCAGTCTCCTACAGGGGCCGCCGCCGTCGCCTCCGCCTGTCAGTCGGGCTACGAGATATCTATCAGAAACCGCCTCGTTAAACAAGCCGCTTGGGCTTACTTGCAGCCCGTGACTGCTTCTCCAGACTCCTCCGGCCGATTTCTTTTCCAGCGGATGTGGGTCAGATTCCCCGGCGAATTTAGGAGCCCCGTGAATTCTTTTGTTGCGTTCATCACCCAGCACGTTATTCCGGCAATCACGGGACTGTTTAAGAGGCTGCTTGGAGCGCTTCGGATCGGAAGGAACGGAAGACGGTGACGGTCACGGTAACGGTGTAAAGATTCCGTTTCGCTTTATTACTCTGTTTTCCACCTGTTAAGACCTTTTTTTTTTCCTTAAAATATTATTTATAGAATATAGAGACCAGCAAAAAGAAAGACAAAAAAGCTTCTTTCTAAGAATTAAAAAAAAAAAAAAAGTCAAATTTGCTTGGTAAATCTATTCATTTGCCCTTACTTGGATGCCTCTTGAGCCTCTCTATGGGATGGGCATCGTCTACAGCGCACGCTGTAAACAACCCTCGCAAATGAATGGTGGGGCCCCCAAATGGATGGTGGGGCGTCAAATGTATGGTGGCCCCCCACTGAATGTGATGGGGTGTATACTGCATTTGCTGTAGGGGATACGAATCCCTCTCTATGTGGTTAACATTGGGTGGAAGTATAAAGGCCCAGTATTGGGCTGGGTCAGATAGACTCAGAACAGCCCAAAGGGCCCATGCAGATTATTTTGGTGTATGTGGTTTAGAATCTTATTTACTCACAGGTTTATTCTATACTATCATTGTGAATGAAGCTTTGGAGCTTCTAATCAAATTTGTTCATCATACAATCTCCTCATTCTTTAAAAAATAAATAAATAAATAAATGTAATCTTTAAAAAAAATAAATAAATGTAATGGTGTTCCAAAATATATATATATATATATATATGCAGCAGATATACTAAAATTCCCAACTCACACTAAAGTTTTTCTTCATTTTATAGTAATGATGAATAATAATATAAGAAGCCGCAGTTTGTGGGTCATATAGATCTTATAAGCTCATTGTACATTTGGTTATGGATCCTTATATTTACAGCAGCATAAAATTGTTTATTTTATTTGTCTCGATAAGTAAATATAAGGTTGACACATAGAAGACGTACTGGATGAAGAATGGGAGTATCCACTCATAAATGTTCTTACCACATAAGGACTTATATAGAAGAAATTAATTGCATTATGATATATGGGAGGAAATGTTCGCTTATAGAGCATAACCACCATGATTTGTATAATTATAATTTCTTGCATTGGTAAAAGGATGTCACGTAAGGGTTAAAGGTATTCTATTTATTGTTAAAAGTTGTATGGCCATATGAAGGTTTTGAAGGTAATATGTATTACCCAAAGAATCATAAGTTTTTAGAAAATGATTTTCAAAATTTTCGTTTCATGTGTGCTAAATGTCATAAACAACTATCTAGGTTGTAAGTTACAGAAAAATACTCATAAAAATGCGGTATAAGTGGCTTATTCTAATTATTGTCTAACCCTATTAGTAGTAGAATACATAAATTAGGAATTCTAGTTATGATGAAATTTGTCCTTAATCTATACTATTAATAAAGGGAAGAGGGGGGAATATTCCCCCAAGATTCTGGCTTCCCTTTTTTCTTTTTTTTCTTTTTTTTTCCAAATATTGCCCTCCCCTACTAAAACAATCCCAACATATAACCACCACAACCACTTTCCATTTTTAAATTGAAACCCTGCAACTGTTTTCTCCCCTACGTGCAATTATACACGTGCACCCTAAGAAGTCCAAATCCCATGTATTTGGCTGATGCAGTTAAAAACACTAGACCAAAAACTTTCATAATTTTACTGTTTTATTTCTAGAGAACATATTGAACATTAGAACACATGGAGGCTTCTAGCTCAGAGGTATGTATTATATTTCTATATGAATATTAATTAAATTTCTTTTCTTTTACGTCCACACCTTACCCTTGTGATAATGGACTGTAGGAGCATATTGAACAAAGAGAAACAATGAAGTGCATCAACTAAGAGAAGCTAATGAATGTGCAGATCATTTGACCAATTAATTTAATTAGGAGTGAATCAACGTCAAATCTTTATGTAGTGAAGGATTACTCCTCAATTATGTTCAACGAACTCTTAGGTTAATGGAGTTCTCCTTCTCACCAGAGAATTGACAAGACAACCAAATGGAAGATCAGTGGTTGCATGAAGTCTTAATAGGGTGATTGACAAACATAAAGAACTTGATCTTGGTGATGAAAATGATTTCAAACATAAATCATATTAATAAATTAAAGGATTTTCTTTGATTTTGTTATTGCATGCCAATTGAAGAAGGAAAGAAAATCGAATACACTGATGAAAAAAGAATAGTTTTCGAATTAAACCAATGATCAATTCTTTTACCACTTAGACCCATTTAATTAGAAGTACTTAAAACGAGACCATTTCATCTGGAACCACTCATTGGTTCCAACATGAAACATAGGGATGGATGGCCCTTTCCAATAGTGGGGCCCATGCCCCAAAATGCATCCCAACCGGTGGTTTCACTGAACCATGGATTTTGGCTCTAGAAGAAATGCTCATACTTAAAACATAATCTTAGATCGTTATTGTTTTTTCTTTTTAATTAAAACGCCCATTAATTATGTCCGTTTAGAAAAATAAAGAATAACTATCATTTATTTTCGAAGGATTTTTACGTCTTGAAAAATACTTGCCTATAGACATAGAAATCATATAATTACAGATAAGAGTAGTGATTTAGAACAACAATTGAATTGGGGTAAAAAGGGTGTAACATATGAATTTGGATTCGAAGGACAAAAATTTTAATTATAAAAAAAAAAAATCACCTTTTTTGTTTGTATGTATATATGTGTTATATATATTTTCCACGAAGACTATAGGAGAAGATTGTGGTCAAATTGGGCTTTCAAATTTGTTAAAAATTAAGGAGTGATGTTAACAACAAAACCACTGGTTGGCCCTCACAAAGAAATCATAACTTTGCCAACAACTTCATTAAAGATTTAATTTGTTTTTTTATTGTTCGTATCATCCAAACTCAAAAAGCATTCACGTCCTTACCAAAATAATAACTATAATATAACCCTCACGGCCTCACATCACTTAACTTTTTTGTTTTTGTTTTCTGTTTTTTGTTTTTTTTATTATTATGATAAATTACACAAACCTCCCTTAGGTTTAAGAAAATTATAAATACCTTCATTTTATGTTTTAAAAAAATAATATTTTCTTCCCTCTAGATTAGAGCCGGAAATTGCTGAACCACCTCATCAACCCACTCAAACCCAACTGATTAAAATGGTTCGGTTGACTCATTTATTAATTGGGTTAGGTTTAGGTCTCCTCAACTTGTCTGAAAACAAGTCATCCAAAACCCAAGCCACCAAACCATTTGGGACCCATTTAAATTTTATTTAATTAATAGTTTGAGACTTTAAGCATTAATTTATTTTTATAATTAATATAATGTCATTAATTTTGAGAAATTAATAACATTTCCATATCTAGACAATTTGTTTTTTATTATGCAATATATAGGTAATATGTGTACATAGTTACATCATTTAAACATTACAAGTTATATTTTTAATAAAATGCATGCAAGATTAACTATTATAATGTTGCTTAGATTTATTTAATTGCTTTAGATATTTCTAAACTTCTTCACAAGTAAAATTTTCCTATTTTTTTTATTTTTTGGAAATAATTGAATAATGTTTATTAAGTGTTTCTATATTTTTTTACTAAAATTTTAATATGTTAAATGGAGTTTCTTATAATTATACTCTAAAATTTAAATAAAAATGAAATTAATTAATTAGTTAAAAACAAATTTAACAATAAAGGAGTTGGTGACTTAACCCTATTTATTACTGGATTGGGTTTAGGTTAGTGATTTCTCAACCCGTTGGTCAACTAGTTGAGCCCGACCTAACCCATTTATAACCCATGGGACCTGACCCAACTCGATCCATTGTAAGCTTTACTCTAGATTTTTTTCATGGTAACATTCATCACTCTTCTATGAAGCAGTAGCTAAAGGTTTTAACCGATTCGTTAAATTATTACTAACTAAAACCGTTTTAGCCTCATAAGTTTGGTTGTCTAAATAAAAATTATTATCAGCTTGTAAAAACATTTAGATACATATCATGTAATATTAAAATAAGAAATCCAAGAGATTTTTTAAAAAGGGTAAGCCATCGGCTACTTAACCTGGTAATTTTACGAAGGTAAATATTCTGAAACTTGATGAAATTCATAGTACTCATTGCACTGTCGTAAGGAGAAAGTTACAACCAACCAAATTTAAGTATAAGTTCAATTAAAGAGACCTGGAGGAACATATCTATAATTTTATTAAACCTCACGGTATGTTTGGGTAATTTTCCCCTTTTAAACGTAAATTCCCTTGCTTATCTAAATGGATTTTATATCCTGCTCACATCAAAGTCACTTGCACTCACCCAAAAGTCCAAAACTCTTGTCCCACAAAAAAAAAATTTAAGAGGACTCCAAAAACTTCCTTGCACGGCCAGAAGAGAAAGGGACTCAAATCCGAATTCCTTCCCTTTCAATTCTCAGAAAACTCTCTCTCTCTCTCTCTCTCTCTCTCTCTCTCTCTCTCTTTGTCTTTGAACGATCAGAACTCTGATGCCAACAACTTTCAGCAGTGAATGAAATGTCTAGCAACACCGGAAAAGGGCTCCATCAGAGCACGGCCACGGTCAATATCGGCTGCAGTTGTAGAAGGCTAAAGCTCTCCACCATCTTCTGCCCAACAAGAAAGACCGATGCCACAACTTTCCAAAATAATCCCAATCTCCATGGCTCTTCTTCGATCTCTTGTGGAGTCAGAGGTGGTGACTTAAACATCGAAGATGACGACGGCAAATTCCCTCCCAACAAAATCGTCACCTCTCCCCTTTACTCCGAAGCCAAACTCTATCCAAAAATCTCAGAGACGGTTAAAGGGTCTGTGAGGATGGGGGACTGGGAGAGCGTCGCAGTGGTGAAGGATTCAAACGACCCATATCTGGATTTTCGGGAGTCGATGATTCAGATGATTCTGGAGAAGAAAATCTACTCAAGGGACGATCTGCAAGAGCTCCTCCACTGCTTCCTGAAGCTGAATTCCCCAGACCACCATGATATTATAATTCGAGCTTTCATGGAGATCTGGAACGGTGCTTCTGGTTGATGGCGCAGTGGGAGACATCACTCACGTGCGACTAGCCGTGTCAGTTGTGATGTCACGTGATCTATGCATGCAGACGTGGAGATCCTCGGATCATGGCTTGTCGGGTTGAGACTTACAGAGAATAATGGAGGTTGGGATTTGAATTTTAATTTTCAGAGATGTGGTTTAATGTTATTAATGAGGGAGTGTGAAAAATTTCATGAGTTTCTCTGTTTCTGTGTTGCTATTACCACTGCCTTCATTTTTTTTATTTTTTTTTGGGTAGAAATTACCACTGCCTTCATGGTTTCTGTAATTATTTACTTTGTTTAGTAAGGATTTTGGTCAAAGAGGGATGATTTGTTTACCACTGCCTTCATGGTTTCTGAGTCTCTGCCGACTGAAACTTGTGTCTGCGTTATCCCTTCTACAGAGTGCTTGAAGAGGGGAATTACGTCTGGGAAGGGGCTTTAGTTGGTAAGAAGATTGTGAAAAAATGATAAATTGTACAAGTCCTCGACGCCTTTAGTTGTAGGATGTGCTTGTGTTATATACAATAAAAACCAGAATCATTTACAGCTATATAGACTTAATAGATCCTAACTACTTGAGATATTTACAACTAACAGGATACATTCAAATGTATTCAAAATATCCAAGCTTTCAGGGGAAAACCAAGTCTTCAAGAATCTATTTTAACAGATAAACCTTTACCATTTATGGCTGCTAAATCCCTGGTCGATAAACTCTGGGGCCGGGGGTAAGGTAGGTTCAATTGAAACCTCTGCAAATGATAAGGGGTTCTTCTTCTTCAGGTTTTTTGTTGATGCTGATAAAGCAATGGTGATTTTTCACGGACAGTGGCATCTAGGCAGTTGGTTATTCATCGCGAAGCAGTGGAAACCAAGGATGAAACTCACCGAGAAGTACAATATATAGACCAAAATATGCATTGAGGTTTTGCGGCGTTAGCAATCCAAGATGGGAAAGAGGTTGCTCCTACCTCTCCTCCGGAATTCAAGAAGAAGAATAAATGCAAGGACGGCCCCAAAAAAATAAAAAACAAAACAATAAAGATGTTGATAGAATAGCTACATGGTCAATCACAGAGTCTACCAAGAAACCAAGTGCACTTAGAGATATGGGAGAGGGGCTTCTTGAAGCCTCCACGATTGAAATCTAATCCTTCAACCCAAGTTCATATTATGGGCAGGGCCGCTAAAACTTTTTGGGGGCCTTAGGCAAGGTCATGAAAATGAGGCCTTTTAATTAAAATAATTAATATTAAACCATAAATTTATTTCTTGCCTTTTTAGATGCAAAATTACTAATTACACTTTTGTATTCAAGTTTAGCCACTAAATCATTTTCAATTTATTAAATTGTTAAATTGTTTAATATATCTTGACACATAGTTGTTCGTAAATAATTTTTTATAATCTTTAGTTTTGAAAAATTTCTTTCTGCTGATGCAACTGTAACAGGTATAGTAAGTAATATTCTATATGCAATAAAACAATTCGGAAAACAATCAAGTTCTTTTATTAGATTAAGTATTTCAATTGGAGTATTAATTTCTGTTTTTGCAACTTCTTTTAAAACCTTTAATTCCAAAAACAAATCCAAACCATCAATATCAGAATGCATGTCATGCTTAAGAAAATTTTCAAGATCAAGACATTTTTTTTCTAAATCACAATAAACAAAAGAACTTAATTTGTCAAGACCAAATAAAAAACCAAACATATATATCATCATACTTTGAAAATAGTTCAAATTTATCATGCATTGAAGATATTGCATGATCTACTATGTAATAGAAATAATCAATTTTGAAAGATTCCTCTGCAGATTTCATAATCTCGTCAACATTTTCATCTTTTTCATCAAATTGCTTTTTTCGATGAATGATACGCTTTTTACAGAATGTTGGTTCTATTTCCATTTCCAGTGCAACTTGTTTAGAAAAATCTAAAGCAAAATTAAAACCACTTCTCTAAAATTTTTGAAATAAGAAATAAGTCCCTTTAATTTATCCATAGCAAGATCTATGTCAATACCTCATTTTTGCACCCAGAGAAATGAAAGAATGCAAATCTTAACTGAAAAAATAAAACCCCAATGGGTCAAAAAATTGACTTTTTGATCTGGTGCAAATTGACCACCAAATGTCTTCTCATTGAATAGGAAATTTTGACACGATTCTAACGCAACTGAGTTTGTTCAAATCGGAGTCCGAATTAAGAAGTTATGAGCCGTCAAACTTAAGGGGAGCAGAAATTGCCTTTCTACTCAAGCCCAGTTTAGCTACCTGACTTGCTCCCAAAAGATATAGAATCCTGACATGATCCCGACAAAATTGAGTTCGTTGGAATCGGAGTCCCGGATAACAAGTTATGAGCAAAACTGGCTTCCGGAGAGCAGTTTCGGCTTTCTGCTAAAAACCTGAATTTGCTGTCATACTCTAGCTCAGTGGATAAAGAATCTCGAGCTAATTCCAATGTCACTAAGTTTGTTGAAATTGGACATCATATGAAGAAGTTATGGCAATTCAAAGTTTTAGAAAGCTACCCGCGTGGCAGAAAATTAAGCACAAAACAAATAAAAATCGGGAATAAAATAATAATATTTATAAAAATATCTTCTTTTTTGGATTTAAAATAAATGAAAAATAAAAATAAAAATCGGATAAACATTGAAGAGTTCGTTGAAATCAATAAATTTTGAAATCCGCACATGCAAACCGCACTATATGTGCAGTTGGGTCAGAACCGCACATATAGTGCGGATCCGATCTTATCTGGATTGCCACCTGTCGACAGCTGGTGACAGCTGTCCGATTCGCACATATTCGCACGTTTTAAATGCTAACCGCACTATAAGTGCGGTTCTAGAAATTTTGCCTATAAATAGGGCCTCGGTCCCCATTGTTGAGGAGCCTCTCCACCCCTGTCGTTACTCTACCTCTCCGGCGACCGTCCAAACACCTTTTTGCTCACCTAGACCTCTTTCAATCCCCAAAATACCCCTCCAAGTCTCTCTTTTGCTCCTTTTCTCCACTGTTTGCACACAAAGAACCAAAAAGAGCTTATTTCTAGAGCAAGAGAGGTTTTCAAACCAAAATGTGCTAAAAACAGCAAAACCCTAAAACATGTCTCAACCCAGAGAAATAGAAGTGTCTTGCCACCTAAGCTTGGATTGACTGTCATACCCTATTCCAATGGGTAGGAAATCCTGATACGGTTCTAATGCAATCAAGTTTACCTGAATCAGAGTCCGAATGAAGAAGATATGAGCAAAACAAACCCAAGGTAAAATGGTAATTAAAAGGCTAAAAGACAAAAAAAAAAGAGCAGAGAGAAAAACAACTGTATTCATAACCGTATGGAATGTACAGTTGCTTTATTTTTTTTCCTTTTTCTGGGGCGCCGCTCCAGTGGCGAATCGCGTGGTGCGATGCCCTGCTCAAACCTGGCAGAACTAAAGGTAACCGTACTGTATGTACGATTGAGAACAGTGCACTATAAAACACACAATTCAAGCACTGTTCAGGGGTTGGTGGATGTTCATTAGTTTTCCTCTCTTCTCTCTGCAACCAAGACCTCCAAAAGACCCTTTCTTCCTCCCCCAAACCCAAAAATCACCTTAAACCAACCATAAAACCATCTCCAAACCTATCAATCCTTTCTGCTTCTTCATCTCAATTAAAAAGGAACTCTTTTGGAGGAGGAGAGGGTGAACTTCTCTTTGCTGTAAGAATCCTTCAAGGAAGCCCAAGGCATTACCAAAGACCTTCCTTTAACAAGGTGAGTCTTCCTCCTTGTTTTTAGTGAAACATATGTAACGCCCCGGATCCGAGTCACATGAAAACCCGTAACTCGTATCCAGAGGTTATTAAAATTAACAGGATCAAACTACCAGAGTAAAGAAAACATGAAACTAAATATTTTTATGCAATAGAGTGCGCTAAACAAATCCCAACATAAAACTCACATGACTAGATTTTCACTACCCGCAATTTTCGGCTCTCCATACGTATCTGAAAAACAACAGAAATAAAAGAGTGAGATATGAATATCTCAGCAAGTAGCACATGCATGCAAGAATACACATCTTCAAATTTAAAAATTCTATGATCGAATAATCAGACGAGAAAACAAGGAACAACCGGTGAAGTCTGCGTACTCTGCTGACAGTATTGTTGACCCAAGAGTATAGGAAACCATCTAACTATAAGCAATTAACATCGGAAATCCCTTGGTCAACAAAACCCAGATCAGTTTTCAGAGAACATTAATAATATAGTCCATGCCTCAATAAGACAATTTCCACTAAGTATCCCATGGTATTCCAACTGATAAATAAACAACAAATCCACGTGGTCAATGTCATACAAATATTTGATTGGGTAATCAACATGCCAGAGCGACATCCACACCTCCATGTACACAGTTTCGGCCTACTCAGGGTTTCGGATACTCTGAAATGACGGCCTACTCAGGGTTTCGTCATCCAATGCCGGCCTACTCAGGGTTTCGGCATTGACAACCAGGCCTACTCAGGGTTTCTGGCTGCTCTACACCAGTCGTGGCAACACTCCATGGCCATGCCATTACACCAATAAAATAAAAGCATCACAATACTAAGCTTAAATATCTAGATCCAGGACAAGCTAGACCAAAACCGTAAACATCGTATAATCTCAATTTCAATATCAAAACAAAACCATTCATTCCACATCATGTAAAAACTCATCACAATTCATCACCTGTCCCTCTGGACCAAGCAGTACCTCAAGTACATTCAGTAATTTCTCATTTCCGTAACACAATTCATATGGAAGTAAAACTCAATGCATTCATACCAAGGAAATCCTTTCAATACATTTAAAGTTTCCAACAAGCGAATCCAGAAATACAATAACTTCTCAATCAAAGCAGTGTATAGAACAAGGAAAAACAACTGGTAACTCTTACTAGTTTGGTGTCCGGCACAATACTCACAAGTAACCTAAACTCAACTTAAAAACTCATAAGATGTTCACTAATTTTTCCTCTATTAATTTCATAGGCAAAATGGTTTCCCAGGTTCCTAACCAAGTGAATAGTGAAGTGGTTTAACCCCTAAGTAATGCAAATACTCTTGGTCAAATCAGAAATTCCATTTCGGTAAGCAAAATAGGTCTGCCGCTCACTTACTGAGGTGGGCGCGAGGTGAGCGCCGGTCGGCGGTGAAGAAAAAGGGTAAAATCGACCTGCCACTCACCCGACGCTAGGTGAGCGTGAGATGAGCGCGAGATGGGCGTGAGGTGGGCGCGAGATTCGCGCGAGATGGGCGCATCGTTTTCTACTTCGCGCGAGATGAGCGCCAGCCGGGTGTGAGACATGGGAAAAAATCAATCTAATGATTTCCTCAATCATCACACGGGATTAAATAAAACAAAGAGTCGCCACCATTCAATCTAGGTGTGAATGGACACCAAAATATTAAATAAGCACAAAAGGCAATTTTAGGGCAAAATATCCCTCCTAAAAAAAACAACCAGAGATGGGTAAGGGGATTAAGTTATGAACAGGGGAAGGTGTTAGGCACCTCTATTCATCCACACAAGGTGGTTGCCAGGTATTGTTCATGTTAAATTAAAGGAAAAAATGCTTGCTATAAAAATCACACAAAATAAAAAAAAGGCAAAAATATATGGTTTTTTCATATGAATAGTCTGATTGATCCAGAACTATCAAACATGATCATACCATTCCTAGGGTTTCATGATCAACACAAAATTGAGATAAAATCAAATAAAATCAATTTAAAGTGAAAAATCCAAAAATCTGGCTTCAAGTCAAATTCTAGAAATCTAGAAAAATATGATTTTTATAAAATATTTCAAAATTGAACTTGAATAGTCCAGGACATAGATAAAGCCCAAATTTCACATTAAATCTGAAAATCAAAACCAAAAATATCCACATTGATGAAAAACACCAAAAGGGGAGAATTTAGACTGTAGGGTCTTCTCTCAATAATGGAAAACAATTTAAAAAACACATCATGAAACCCTAAAATTTACTTTCAGGCTTCTAGATTCAGATCTACCATATTGATCATGATAAATCCAAGATCTTAGCCTAAAACCACAAAAATCACGAAAACAGTGCTGTAGGTGCAAATATGTGGAAAATCCAAATTTTATCAAAAAGTGGGGATCTCATGCTATAAACATCATAGATTCATGTTATTCATTCAAATATATCATAAAAAGCATTAAAACATGATCAGGATATTCAAAATAGCCATATCTCACAAATTAGAGCACATGGGGGTCTACCCTACGGATCCACCTGTTCCCTTTTCCCCTAGTTCTCTCTTCACGTTTTACGGCTAGAGAGACTCTTGAGGTACTTAGAGATAGGTTTGGGTACACAAACACAATCATCGGCTTTATTCTACAAAAAAACAAAAAAACAGATATGGGGTTCTATTCTAGGGATCCACCTGTTCCCCTTTCCCCTAGTTCTCTCTTGACGTTTTACGGTTAGAGAGACCCTTGAGGTACTTGGAGGCAAGTTTAGGGATACAAAAATATGTATGGCCTTATTCTACAGCAATAGAGATGATCCTATTACTTCTAGAATTGAAGACAGAAAATAAAAAGGGATAGGGGACTTACCTGGATTGAGCAGGCAGAGCAGCAGGGATTCCTTTCCTTCTCTTGGAGCTTTTGATTCTTCAAAATTTCGTGGCCTTTAGCTAGAGGAAAGAGCCTCTATTTATAGACACACCCAGGGGTATGGTTGGTCCAGAAGGTTATAGCCTGGTTTTTAGGATAGAGTGAAATACAGAGATAATGCCCATCCATAGCCAACCAAGGTGGCTTTAGCGAATAAAACACTTAATTCGCTCGTTTAAAGATATATTGGACTTCAAATAAAGCTCGGAAATCGAGAGAAGGACAAAACTTGCACGTGTCTTTAATGCCCGTAAATGATTTACGATCCAATGGTGACCGTATTGGTACTACGGGCGCGCCTGCCCGTAGATTTTTTGCGGGCGAGATCGGCCCGTGAAGAAAATACGGGCAAAGCCTGTTCATTCTATTTTTAGGCCTTTTTGACCTGTTTTAAGCTCTAATTACAGGTTTTTATTATTTTCTCATTTGGCAGTGCAATTTGGGGTGTCTACAGCTGCCCCCTCTTTGCTGGTAATTGGAACCAATTACAAGCAGAGAGCAAAAAGACCCACCAATTGCACTTTCTGAGATTTTTGTATAATCAATTGCACTTTGCAAGGATTAAATGGTTGATTTTTGAAAAAAGAATTGATTGTGGAAGATTTGCTAAGAAATCCCTCAGCTTAAGGGCCAAATCTTCCTCTCTCCTCTCACTGAGCACTTGTGGGCTATGAAGTGAGATTTGAGACAAAATTTTTAAACAAAAGTGGGTAAGGTGGCAATCCTTGCAACTTACAACTAATACAAACATTAATCTCCTAAAAATTGTGAGAAAATGATAAAAATATGCTTTTTTGGCTTCGCCCGTATTTGGCTTACGGACATACCTGCCCGCAGAGAGTTCACGGGCGACCGGGACCGTAGTGTTTTCACGGGCGTCTGATGCCCGTACTGATGTTACGGATTTTACTCTTCTTCTTAAGCTCGCGACCGTGACCATTTCTCTTCTGCTCGCACTGTGCCCTAAACCTCTTCTGCCCGTGCTTTCTTCTCCGGTCCTTGCTTCTTCTTCTCCAAGCGTCCGATTCCTCCTGTTGTTCTCCGGCGACGTCCAACAATTACTGTTCTCCTCCGGCGAACTTCTCATCATTTTTTTTCCAACGACCATTCTCACTGTTCTCCGGTGACTATTGTTCCTTCGGTGAGCACTGTTCCTTCGGCGACTGTTGCTCTTCACCCATTATCCGAACATTGCTTGCTCCCTTGGGTGATCCTTTGAAGCAGTAACCGACCGTGGACGGCTCATGTGATTGAGCACCTCCTTGCTTTGGTGAGACCAAGCTCACATTTTCTTTTTCGCAATTCAGATAAACAGGTATGTCTAAGCAATTCGTCCATGAGCTCTTCCATTTTCTGTCCTTGATTCCCATTTGTTCACCATCTGATTTTTATGCCAATGTTGCATCGAAAAATACTTGTATGATCTTCATGAATAAGTCTCATATTCGACCGGATGATTTTCTGCTTTTGAGGCTAACAGTTTAAGCTTTTGAGTGAACAGATTCCTGAATTTTTAAGTTTGCTCTCTGCTGATTGAACTGATGTTTGCAACTTTTCTGTTTGAAACTGAATTTCTGCCTTATTGGCAGTATGCTTTCAATTGGACTTTGTATTCCCTTTTGACATTGATCATCATAAAGTAATTTGTCACTGTCATTGGCTCATCTTTATTTAGCATGTTGTGTACATCTGTTCATGCTTTCATTTCAGTGTTCTGATTGTAAACTAATGCCTGAATTTTGCTTTGAAAACCTTAGCTTGAGTTGAACACTCGCGAGTTTGAACTTGATTCTTGATCTATGGGATGTTTGAACCTCTTATCCTCATTTCTGAATTTTCTCATGAACAAGTCTAGATTTGCTAGGCATTTTCCTTATTAGACTTGACCTCCTGTTCACAACCTCAGGTCAATTTGAACATGTCCTGACTGTCCTGAAACCCCAACAGAAAAGATATGAATAAATAACTGATAAAATAGGTCATTAAAGATAATTGAGCTTCTTGAAATCAAAAAGATAATAATTATTTTTTATTGAACCCTGATTTGGTTAGGAACTTCTGAAATATTTTTTCTATTTTCCATATTTCCTTTTCCTGTAAATCAATTAGACTAGGTTAGAATGGAAATCAAGCAATAAAAATTTTAACCAGAATAATTAACCAACTCCCTGATTTGAACCGTAGATGGCCCGCCTTAGATCGGCTTCCCGAGATCCTTCAGATGAGCCTTCCTCCTCGAGGGTTAGGCGAGATCCTACTGATGTGGCCTCGTCTTCGAGGACCGAGAGGGATTCTGATTCTGATATCCCAGATTTCCCTTCTGGGGATTCGCTTGAGGCGACCCCAGAGGTATACTCTAACCTTTCTGCAATTTCCTATCCTTTCCCAAAATACATCTTCCTGATTCTTCAATTATTTTCTTTTAGCCGGCTGTTGAGGCTTCTGGCAGAGATAGGAGCCGTAGCAGACGCAGAGCTGGAGGCAGAGATGGAGGCCATGATGAGGGCCATAGAGGAGGCCGCAGAGGGGGCCGTGGCAGAGATGAGGCCAGGACCAGGGTTGAGATCCCTGAGGAGGTGGCTACCCAGATTAGGGACACCGATCTTCTGCATGGTTTGAGGACTCATCCCTCAGCGTGCGTTAGGGCGGATATCCCTTTGGAGTATCCGATGTCCCACTATAGAGGGAGCTGGGCCAGCTTTACTAAATTTTTGAGAGCTTGCAGTTCGGCCTATCGTCGGGAGCTAGGATTGTATGGTTTTGGTATGTTTATCACCATCCCGGACGTTCGCTTGGATCGGGCCCTCATTGCAGCATTGTTGGAGAGGTTTTTTCCAGAGACATTGAGCTTCCACTTCCCAGATATAGAGATTGGGATCCGGCCTTCTGATTTCACACTCATCACCGGGATTAGGATGATCGGTGATGTTATTACTGAGATGGCTATGCCAGAGGCTAATGAGATTGCAGCTTATCTTGGATATATAGTGCTGCCTCCTGAGGCATGGGATCGGGGGAGAGCTAGATTGTCTCTGACATGGCTGAGAGAGACTTTCGGGAGGAGGCAGTTTGGCCAGCTTGCTGCCGGTGACCATGTTTTCCCATTTGCCTTCCGATTCCTCTTTCTGTATATGATGGGATCCTGCTTCTTCCCAGAGGACACGACTTCAGTTAGTCCTCACTTCTTGAGTCTTCTGGGAGATCTGCAGCGGGCGAGGAGGTATGCCTGGGGCCCGCTCATATTTGGTACTATTCTGGCTGGCCTGCGCCGATCAATGAGTGTCCTCTCTACTTCCAGAGGGGCTGGAGTTGGGTGCAGGTTCTTCTGGCCCTTCTTGCAGGTGAACCTTATTTCCCTTCTTTTTCTTTATCTCTTTCTTTTTATCTCTCATTTTATATTCTTCTGACTATTTTCTTCTTTCTTGCAGTTTTTTGCTAGGGTTTATATTCCCTATTTCCGCCCTACCTCTACAATGCCTGAGGAGACGTATCCCATGGCACTTAGATGGTGTCATGTAGAGCACGACTCTGAAAAGAGTCGTCCCAGGTCCGCCCGGGCCCACTTAGACAGGTTATACTGGTCTGAGGTAATCTTTTTTTATTCCTCTACTTCTTCTTTTCTTTTCTTCCTGAATCGCATATTTGATGTCCTGTTCTGTTTTTCAGCTATTTGTCCCCAGGATGGAGGACATTCATGAGGTGCTGGCCCTGCAGGCAGCCAGAGATGATGCATTTGTCCCTGACCAGAGACGACAGAGATACCAATTCTTTATTGGTCAGCTGGGCAGCATTTGGTATTGCGGTGAGCGCTTCTTCTTTCAGCATGTGGGAGAGCCGCGGATTCCTGCCATCCCGCCAGATACTACTCCTTTCTATCCTCCTATGCCTGTTGATCCTGCCCAGTTCTTAGATTGGACTAAGGCAGAGACATTATTAGAGGAGGGTGACTATGATGCCTGGTTCAGGCGAGCTTCTGTTGGGTGCCTCATGTCACCCATGCCTGTCCGTGGCGGAGTCACGGAGATAGGAGGGGTAGTGATTAGGGCCTACGACACCACGGTATGCCTTCTTCCTTTTCTGATCTTCTATTTCTATTTCATTAACATTTTTCTGACTTCTTTCTTTGCTATTTCAGGAGGCTCAGTTGGCAGAGATCAGGTCTCGCTATGCTGATTTAGAGCGCCAGCGGGATGCCGCGATCGCTGAGCGGGACGTCCTCTATATCACCATTTCAGATCTCCGGGGGCAGCTAGCTAGAGCTCAAGGCTAGGAGGGTCCATCTGATGCACAGGACCAGGCGGGTCCGTCTGATGCACAGGTTAATTTCTTCTTTTATTTCCATTCCTGCTTTTGTATTAGCCTATCTTGTTCTGACTGAATTTTTCTCTTAGTTTCAGGAGTACACAGCTGGCCCCTCTTTACCTGCTTCACCCGTGCCTATGCATTTCCGGGATGAGGTGTTTTCTATGGCACGGGTGGAGTTCGTGACGTCTCCCAGCCCAGTGGAGGTTCCTGCAGCAGAGCTCGAGGTCAAGGCTGATATTGTTCCTGTTGCTGAGGACGTGCCAGAGTCTGTCCCAGTAGCTGAGACTGTTCCTGCTGCATCTGCTGATATAGATATGGATTCGGCTATGGACGCCGCTGTGGTAGAGCCTACCGTGGAGACTGCAGTGATGGAGGAGGCTACAGCTGATCCTGTAGAGCCCGAGGTGGAGATGACTGCTACTGAGCCTGTGGAGCCGGAGGTTGATGTACCTGGGACATCTGCTCCTGCTGGTCCTGCTATGGAGGCTGTAGAGGAGACGCCTGCTGCTGTTGATCCCTCTGCGGATTCTTCCCGTACAGAGTCTGATCCCGATTCTACGGGATATGTAGATACTTTAGGGTACGTCCCTCCTGATCATCCCACTGCTGGCCTTGTGCCTTTATATATGTGGCATGATATTCAGTCTGTTTTGAGCAGGATGACGCGTAGCACAGCCCGTAATATTGTACGGCATGTCTTTGAGCACAGGCGATCTACAGGCCGTGGTCGAGGCAGAGGACGAGGCCGTGGCCGTAGGGGCGGACCTGCATGGTCATTAGATTAGGATTCTTCCATGTACCTTTGTATTTTTTGGCAAAAGTGATGTAAACATTCATGTATATAAAAGAAGTTTGATTTATTTTCATTTGTGTTCTTTCTTCTTTATTTACAGTATTTATTATTTGATGAATGTTAAAACAGGGACAGGTGAAGCTTAGGAAAACCAAAGAAATTAAAACTTCCCACTTTTTTGCATTTTTACAAAGGAACCGTACTTATTCTACGAGCAGGCTGTGCCCGTAAAGTTACTACGGGCACACTCTGCCCGTGAAGTTTTCACGGTCAGGCGTGTCCGTAGTTCTTATACGTGCGCGCCTTGCCCGTAGTATAATTACGGAATTTACTGCCTTACGATTTTTTCTATATAAACTCCTAGAGAACGTCATTGTGACACTTTTATTGGTTGGAAAACTCCCTGAGCACGTCTTTTCTCGCTTTCCTTGGCTTCTTTGGCGCTTCCATGGCTTCCCCTACGCCGCTTTTTCCTGCCGTTGAATCTCCTCCTGCAAGACAACCTGTTAGATCAAAACCTCCTAATCTTACCAGGTACAATATTGTGGATTCCTTTTATGATAGATGGGTTAACTCCATGACCCTTGATGAGGAGATTCGTTGGGATTCCATCCACTTAGGGCACATCCTACACCTCCCTAAAATTCCCTTTAAGTGGGAAATCATTGAAGCTTTGATTGGCCACTGGGTACCTGAGCTGAATCTCTTCCGTTTTGATGATAAAGAGATGACTCCCACCATAGAAGAAATTGAAACCATCCTTGGCCTAAGATTTTCTGAAAAAGTTGTGAATCCACCCCTAAAGCTTAGTTATAAAAAAGAGGCTTCCACTTTTTTGGGTATAGGTAAGAAGGACTTAGGAAATTCTGATGCACTATTGACCTTGTCCAAGACCTTTTTGACTGAAAAACTTCTGAGGAGTAATGACAAGGACTCTAGGTTTAATGCATTGACCCTGGTAGTGGTCAATCAGCTGCTTTTTCCACGGGGTGATGACCAGGTTGACTTGGCTCTCATCTCAGTTATCTGTCAGGTTAGGGAACGCGAGAGGTTGGCCCCTATGATCCTAGCAGAGATATATCAAGCCCTTACTGACTGTTATTTCAGGAAGAAGAAACGCTTCCTTGCCTGCGCCCCTATCCTACAGGTAAAAAATATGCATATTTTTTTTTCTTTTTATTCTTTCTTTCCTTTCTTCTTCTTTTTCTTCTCTATGCTTCTTCTTCTTCTCTTTTTTTTTCTTTTTTTTTCTCTTTTTTTCTTTTTCTTTCTCTCTTTTTTTTTCTCTCTCTTTTTTTTTCTTTTCTTTTTTTTTTCTTTCTTTTTTTTTTCTTCTTTCTTTTTTTTTTCTTTTTAGAAATAAATTGAAATACTCCCTTTTTCTGCAGCTTTGGTTGCTTGACCATCTTAGGCAGGTTGAAGAAATAACTCGCCGCTTCTTTCCAAGATTGAAAGTTCCTGTTTTGATGAGCAATAGGGGATGTCCTAACATCCATGGTGGCAAGCAAGGCTGGTTCACTTTCTTGGGTACTCTCCAGGATGATCAAGTGAGATGGCCTGGCACTTATCAGCCTACTCCAGAGACAGTGATTAGCTTTAGGGATAAAAACTTTCTGGCCCTAACAGGCTTGAAATCTGCTGTTCTCTATCTTCCTTTGAGGGTTCTTCGGCAATTTGGAGCAACCCAGGGAATTATGATCCCCACAGGTTATGAGAGCTTTGTAGGGCCACTTACATCAGCCACCATGGGGCTAAATGCTCAATTAATGAAAGAGTGGTCATATGTTTGCTTTCTGCGGGGTCCCGTCTTTTCTGAGTCCCATGTGAAGGACTATCATTTCTGGATCAAAGAACAGGTGCAGAGTCATGCCCCAGTACCAGAGGATCCTCCTGCAGTTCTCCCTCCTACTTATGAGGACATTCTGGAGTCAGAAAGGGCAACCCATAAGCGGCTTCAACAAATATGGGTACGGGAGGCTCAAGAACTTAGGATAAAAGTCCTTGTTCTGGAGAGGAAGCTTGAAGAGCAGAAGTCTGGCCGCATTGCCATGGAGAAGAAACTTGAAGAACAAAGGCAGGCTCGTCGCTTTGAAGTCCGAGTGATGCGGAAGAAATATCAGGATTCCTTGGCCGACCTTAGGGCGTTGAAGAGCAAGCTTTCTTTTTCAGATGAGGTCATCTCCTTTTTGAGTGATCCTGATGCAGAGGGTGCTTCTGGAATCATTGCAACTCAGGCAGCTAGGATTAGGGAGCTTGAGGAGCAGTTAGGGAGTAGGGATTAGATTCTTTTATCTCTTTTTTTTTTTTTTTCATTCATCATTTTTTCATACTTTTATACAAAAGCAAACTCCATTAGTGGAAAGATATTAGATTTAATTCAAAAATAGGTTTTATATTATTGGCCTCAGAATTCTCAGATGCTTATAAAAACAGAAGTTTTATGAAAAAGTATTTGATTTCTCATCACTGGCCAAAGTATAGTTTTTTTTTTTTTTGAAAGCTGATCCAAAACACTTAATCACATATAATTAAAGGAATTAAAATCAGGTTGAATAATGAGAAGGGTAGTCCAAGAAATAGGGAGAGACCAAATTTGTCTACCCCGTGACCATTAGAATCATCCCCTAATGATTTTTCCTTCATGATTGGCCTTGCTAATCTGCTCAGTTTCCAGTGCTCATGCTGATTTGAAACTTAGACCACATGATCAACTCAACCTTTGATTTTTTTCTCTTTTTTTTATTCTTCTTTTTTTTTTTCTTTTTTTTTTCTTTTTTTTTTCTTTTGCCCTTCTTGCCCCTAGTGCCATTTATGGTTTTCACTAGGGTTGGCCTCTGTATTCCGTCATCACCAATCTTACTCTAAAAGTTGAATGAATATACTAAAATCACTGAGGGCTTAATAATAGAACGAAACAAAGGCTAGGCTCGGTTAATGAAAGAAAAGGTATTAAAGGCTCAAAATTTTCTAAGTGTGAAAATGGGTCAACTGGACTTACAGTCATGGTGGATTCAATCCCATTCCCCTTCTTTTGTATTTGGCATTTATTTGCCCCTATTTTTTCTTTTCTCTTCTTTTTTTTTTTTTTTTTTTTCAAAATTTTCTTTTTGCCCCTATTGGCCTTGCCCTTAGTGGCTTTGCCCCAGTATAAGGTTGTAAGTCCAGTTTGGGTTTAACAAAAAAGACGAACAGGCTCAAATTGGTTTGACTAGGGATTCAAATTTTGGGATATAAGGAACAATGGCCTCAGATCATTTCCTAGTAGTATTCATTCATGGAAAATATCTCTTTACTGCATCAGAGTTAATTGGCTCAGGAAAATCCTTCCCATCCATTTCTGTTAAGATGAGAGCACCCCCTGATAGGACTTTCTTGACCACATAAGGTCCTTCCCAATTTGGTTTGAACTTTCCACGAGGATCTTCCAAAAAGGGTAAAATCTTTTTTAATACCAAATTTCCTTCTTGGAAAGTTCTGGGCTTCACCTTTTCATTGTAAGCCCTGGCCATCCTCTTCCGATATAATTGGCCATGACTAAGTGCCTTCAAACGCTTTTCTTCTATTAAATTGAGTTGATCATGTCTTGATTGTATCCATTCAGCTTCTTCTAATTCAGCTTCCATTAGCACTCTTAGTGAAGGTATTTCCACTTCCACTGGTAAAACTGCTTCCATTCCATAGACTAAGGAGTATGGGGTTGCCCCTGTAGAAGTCCGGATTGAGGTTCTGTAAGCATGTAAAGCAAGTGGCAGCATTTCATGCCAATCTTTAAAACTCACTACCATCTTTTGAATAATCTTCTTTATATTCTTATTCGCTGCTTCTACTGCCCCATTCATCTTTGGTCTGTAAGGCGCTGACTTGTGGTGGGTAATCTGAAATTGTTCACACATCTTCCTCATGTCTTTGTTCTTAAGGTTTGAAGCATTGTCTGTTACTATGGCACTTGGCAAACCATAGCGGCAAATGATGTTGTGCTTCAAAAACTTAAGAACATGGCTACTCGTGATGTTTGCATATGAGGCTGCCTCTACCCACTTGGTGAAGTAATCAATTGCTACCAGTATAAACCTGTGTCCATTTGATGCCTTTGGAGAGATCATTCCAATGACATCTATACCCCACATAGAAAAAGGCCACGGAGATGTCATACTATGTAATTCACTTGGGGGTGCATTCTTGTTATCTGCGTACACTTGGCATAAATGACACCTTTTAACGTGCATATAGCAATCATGCTCCATAGTTGACCAGTAATATCCCAATCGCAGGATCTTCTTGGCAAGCATATGCCCATTCATATGGGGTCCACACACTCCTCCATGTACCGTTTCAACTATCCTTTCTGACTCAGTCTTTGCAACACATCTAAGTAGTATATCATTGTGTGATCTTTTGTATAACTGCCCACCACTTAGTAAGAATTGTCCTGCCAGCCTCTGTATTGTTCTTTTCTCAGTAGGGGTGACATTTTTTGGCAAACTTCGATCATTTAGGAAGTTCTTAATGTCTTGAAACCATGGTACTTCTTCTTCTGGGGTTTCTTCTAGAACTAGGCAGTAAGCTGGTTCATCTCTGACTTCAATTTCTAATGGTCTAATATCAACACCTTCTGGCATACTGACCATTGAAGCCAATGTTGCTAGAGCATCTGCAAACTGATTTTTGGCCCTTGGCATATAATTGAAAGAAATTCGAGTAAATTTATTACTTATTTCTTCCAAATACTGGTGATAGGGGATCAATTTGTGATCCTTGGTTTTCCATTCACCAGTTGTTTGGAAGATGATAAGACTCGAATCCCCATATACGTCAAGTTCCTCTACTTCATGGTCTAAGGCTGCTTGCAATCCAATTATGCATGCTTCATACTCTGCTATATTGTTCGTGCATTGGAACCTTAACTTCACTACGATTGGGATATGTGCCCCATCTGGCTTGATCAATACAGCCCCTATTCCATTTCCATTCATATTGGCGGCCCCATCAAAAAACATTTGCCATGAGCTTTCACCTTCTTCCTCTTCAGCAAACAGGATTGCCTCATCAGGGAAGTTGGTCTTTAAGGGTTGGTATTCTGGTAAAGGGTGTGCAGCCAAGTGATCTGCAATGGCTTGACCCTTAATGGCCTTTTGTGTGATATAGGTGAGGTCAAATTCAGAGAGTAACAACTGCCACTTTGCTGTTCTGCCAGTTAAAGCCGGTTTCTCAAATAGATACTTCAAAGGGTCCATGCGGGATATCAATAAGGTGGAATGACCAAGGAAATAGTGCCTTAGTCTCTGAGTTGCCCATACTAAAGCACAACAAGTCTTTTCTAATGGAGAGTACTTTGCTTCATATTCTGTAAATTTCTTGCTTAGGTAGTAGATCGCCCTCTCCTTTCTGCCTGTATCGTCATGCTGTCCTAAGACACACCCCATTGATGTCTCCAAAACAGACAAGTATAGAATTAGTGGCCTTCCTGGAGTGGGTGGTACTAGCACAGGTGGGTTTAATAAGTATTCCTTTATTGTGTCAAAGGCTTCTTGGCACTCATCATTCCAGACTGTCGGGTTATTCTTTCTTAGAAGTTTGAAAATTGGTTCACAGATAGCGGTGAGCTGTGCTATGAACCGGCTTATGTACTGAATCCTTCCAAGAAAACCCCGAACTTCCCTCTCGGTTCTAGGTGATGGCATTTCAATGATGGCTTTAGCTTTAGCTGGGTCAATCTCAATTCCCCTTCTGCTTACTATAAAGCCCAACAATTTTCCTGATATAGCCCCAAAGACACATTTCGCAGGGTTAAGCCTTAGACTGTATTTCCTAAGCCGGTCAAATACCTTCTTCAAGTTGATCAAGTGGTCTTCTTCTTCACATGATTTGGCTATCATATCATCCACATAAACCTCCATCTCCTTATGGATCATATCATGGAATAAGGCTGTCATGGCCCTCTGGTAGGTTGCCCCAGCGTTCTTAAGTCCAAATGGCATGACAGTGTAGTGGAAGGTACCCCAAGGGGTGATAAAGACTGTCTTCTCTTGGTCTTCCTTAGCCATCTTAATCTGATTGTACCCAGAAAACCCGTCCATGAATGAGAACAGGCTATGTACAGCGGTGTTATCCACCAAGATGTCTATGTGTGGAAGTGGAAAATCATCTTTTGGACTTGCCTTATTCAAATCTCTATAATCTACGCACATTCTAACCTTTCCATCCTTCTTTGGTACTGGCACTATATTTGCAAGCCATTCGGGGTATGTGGAAACTGATAAGAATCCAGCTTGGAATTGCTTAACCACTTCATCTTTAACCTTCAATGTCCATTCAGGTTTTAACTTTCTCAGTTTCTGATTAACTGGCTTGGCATCCGGTAGAATGGGTAGCCTGTGCACCACCATATCTGTGTCTAACCCTGGCATATCCCGATACGACCATGCAAACACATCTTCATAATCAGCCAAAAATCGTATCATTTCATCCCACTGTACCTCAGATAGGCATACCCCAATCTTCACTATTTTTGGGTCATCTTCGGTCCCTAGGTTGATTGATATGGTCTCTTCAATATTGGGTTGAACCCCCTTTTCATGACGCTCTAATTGATATGTGATTTCTTTTGGAACGTCGTTTTCTTCGTCCTCGGTCTCTTCTTCAACCCCCATTAGGTCAAAGTCGAGCTCAAGGTCGAAGTCATATTCATCCTGATCCAATTCCGTTTGCTTATATGGTTCATAAATGGTTTGGACCTTTTTGAAAACTTTATCTTTTCTAGAAAAAATTGAAAAATCTTTTTGTGTTATTTGAGAGCCTTCTACAAAATCTTTCCCTGAAGACGAAGGCTCATTAAAACCTTCAGGAAAAGGGCATTCCACTAATGGAGTTTTTTTTTGGAAGCCATGTCTGTTTGCCAAACAAACGCGGCTTCAAAAGTAAGGGGAGTTTCCTCCCAATTATTCAGAATGAAAGAATCTGGGGCAGGGATACAAGCCTGCTCCTCGAGCTCATGGTCTGCATCAGAGATCACCAATACTGGGTGAGTTGCATCGCCTGTTTCTTCTGTAGGGCCAGTTCCAGATGGAACTTCTACTGCAGCCCAATCAATAAAAGGTAGCTCCTCTGCTACCTTTTCTTGGTTGCCTTCTGTCATGGCAAAGAATGCCCCTACGTCCTCAGAAAAGTCCTGCTCCTGTTCTGCCTGTAGCCCAGGCCCACCAGATGCTTGTGGAGGTGGAGGTGGAACATATGGTTGTATTGTGGAGGGTTTGGGTTTCTGGAATGGGTTGACATTGTAGTATGGAGGTTTAGATTGATCCTCAGGAGGAGACAGCTGAATCAGGTGAGACAGCTTAGGAAAAGTTTCCCTGATGTGCGGGAATTTCATAGCTTCTATCTGCCCCTGTTTCCTCCACTTCCTTGGTTTGGACCCCAATCCTGCTCTGTGAACCATCTTCTTAACCTGTACTGGTTCTATCCTTCCTTGCAGGTTAACCCCCAGACCTTTTCCAGGGTGAAAATGGTACTTTTCTAGCACATTTTTGACCATTTTTTCAGCACAGGTCAATTTTCCTTCTTTTTCCTGATACCCCCTAGGTATATAATTCACAGCTTCAAATTGAAAAGAGTGAAATGTCAACTTGTCTGCAGTCATTTCCATGTTAATACAGGGTACATCAGGGGACCACATGGGGGGAACCAAGTTTTCGGCCAGGACGGTAATCACCTTTTGCCCTCTAATATACTTGACTCTTTGGTGGAGGGTAGATGGTATGGCCCTAGCTGTATGAATCCACGGCCTTCCTAGGAGTAGGTTGAAGGCTGCAGGTATATCCATCACTTCAAATGTGATGTTGAAAATATACGGTCCAATTGTGACCGGCAGTTCAACCTCCCCTAGGGAGTGTGTTTTAGAGCTGTCAAATGCTCTTATGATTCTTCCATTTTGCTTTATTTTGTTTCGCTCCAGATTGAGCTTAACAAAGGTTATCAATGGGCAGACATTGAGAGCCGACCCATTATCAATCAGAACCCGGGCTATCATGCAACCCTTACTGAGCACAGCAATGTGCAAAGGATCTACATGATGGTACCCTGCCGGACTAATTTCAGTTTCAGAAAAGGTTATGACATTATGGGATAAAATTTGGCCAACCATCCGGCCTAGTTGGTCTGGTTCAATACTTTTAGGCACATGGGCCCCCTGGAGTATCCTTAACAAGGAGTCCCTATGTTTTTCAGAATTTAACAATAGGCCCAGTATTGAGATCTGGGCAGGGACTTTGTTCAACTGCTCAATGACATTGAACTCACTCTTTTTTATTACCTTCATGAGGTCAGCAGCTTCACTGTTAGTTACCTGAGGGGCCTCTTCCCCTACCTTGGCCTTGCCTTTATTTTTTTCTTCTTCTTTCTCCTTCTCTGTTTCCTTTTGTTTTTCTTCCACCTGTACACATTTTCCTGACCTCATCATGAGGTTCACTTCTTCCTTGCTTTCAGCTGCAGGGCATGTAGTAGTAAATGTTTCACTGTAGTTCCATGGTACAGCCGATTCAGAGTAGGAAGGCTTGGGGACATTCACCACCAATGGGGGAAGTTTGGGCTTGGCGATGGAAGTCTGAGTAATAGGAATATTAACAACCAACGGAGGAAGTTGTTTTGGTTGGGGGTTTGCAGAAGTGACTGATGCACTAAAAGGGTCACAATTTATGACCAATGGTGGCTTAGAATGAATGGGCGGAGTAAAAGTGGATGGATTGTAATTAATGACCAAAGGTGGCTTGGCGATGTTCATCTGGGCCATGAGGGATGAGACCCGGTCCAAAGACGAGCTAATGTTCTTTGCAGCACTATCATTCCCCTTTGAAATCATATTTATTTCTTTGCCTTCATTTCTCCTGTCAAAATATACTTTGACCGTTGTCCCTATGGGAGCAATTAATTGAGATGGGTCAAAGGTTATTTTGTCAGAAGAGATGACTCCTATGACATTAGATGGCCCTGCCCCGTGATGCTGAGGCAGTGGGTTTTGTCCAATATCGGTTCTTGGAGGATTGGGAGCCCCTGTATTGAAAGACAGGGTATTCTGGTCCAGTAAATCCTGAATGGCATGTTTCAAAGGCCAGCACTTGTCTGTAGGGTG